>LR738715.1:768211804-768326266 GCA_902687465.1 Secale cereale
CCACGCCTCCTAGCGCGCCAACTGCCCGGCGGCCGGCGGCGACACAAACCCTTCCCCGCCTTCTTCCACGCCACCGCCCCCGGCGGCCGGCAGCCACCCCCCACCCCTCCCCGCCTTCTTCCGCGCCTAGCACCACGGAGAGAGAGCCAAACGGCCGGCAATGCGGTCCGGCGGCAACGATATTTCCGCGGCGGCGTTTAGGAAGCGACGACGCACATCACCTTCGCCCCCAAGACCACCTGGGGGATCCACCGCTGAAGCATCCTGCCTCAGTCATGCATGACAGGGGGAAGCGAACTGCAAAGATGACTACTCCATCGCATTCGTCGTGGATGCGAACTGCAGTGCACAATCTGACAAGAAGCACCATGAAAAGGACGTAGATCAACACATATGCAGTTTTACATTTTAAAAAACATATTAACTTGTAATATGTTTGATAAAATGCAGTTCTCTTCTATACGAAAAAGAAAATAAGATCTCAGAATGCGGTTCTCTTCTGTATAAGAACTCTGAGATCGGAATGTCATTTGGAGAATGCAGTTCTCTTCGTCGTATAGAACCTGACATGACCATGAATCAATACAGAATGCAGTTAGAAGACAAAAAATGTAGAGTCAGACTAGGATTCGCGTACACTGCAGTGCGTGCGTCGCGTTTAAAAGCTTGCACTGCAGTACGCTTCGAGTACACAGTGCAGTGCGCTTAGTGCAAAAAAAATGTGAAAACAACAACTTGGCTGCAGTGCGGATGAATTTTGAAACTCGACGACAAACACGTTGAATTCGTCTTTGCAGTCCCATGTGATAAGGTGAGATGCAGTGCGGATGCATATATTTAAAAAAAACTTGGCTGCTAATCATATGAGATAACGCAGTGCGCTGCGAACATGTTACAACTCACAAGGAGGAGTTGGCTGAAAGCTCCATTATGCACATATTTGACATTGTCACCATCTGCCACCCAAAAAAAACACACAAAAACTAACTAGACCGATATATACAAAAGCACACAGCATGGTGTTTACAGCTTTGCACATCGAGAACTACACACAGCGACCATACATTACTGTTTACATAAAGTTCTGGAGCACCCGCGAAAAAGACATCAACACACGTAGAAAAGGATCTGCTATCATTTATGCCTCATCCTGCTCCTGCGAATGCAGTCTTGGAGAGAAGCCAAGAGAAATGCAGAGATTTCTTAGATCCTCCGGGAACTCGGTGACAACGACCATGTTTTCTGGGTGGAACAGAATCTGGAACAAAAACTCAGCCTTCCAATCCTGAATAACAGCTTCCTGCGATGAAGAAAAAAATTAAATAAACAAATATACAACATCATCTACGAAAAAAGAAACTGACGAAAAAAATATAAAGGAATGAGGAGATATTGCTGAGTTAAAAAGAAGATAATTACACTACGCTTTCCGAATTTCACAACAAAGGTTTTGCCGTCGTAATACTGAGCCATCTTCAGAACATAAAAGCCGCACTCGTTGGGGCCCTGCTCAGGGGTGCCCAAATAGCTAGCTTTTTTTGAAACATCCACCCAGTCTACCGACTCCTTTCTCTAGTACTCTTTTTCTCCATAAACCCTCTTCAACAATGCAGTCATCCTGATCATCTGGTGGAAAATAAAAAAAATAAAAATACACATCACAACAAAAATTGTTCGACACGCCCACGCATAAAAAAACAAGAAAGGTGAAAAAAAAAGAAATTTTTCACCATTTCAGTGCGGTCGCTGTGGTACTCAGACTTATGCCACCGCGTCGTTTGATCAACCGGTCCGCTGTACCTCCTAGTGTCATGAATGTCAAGGGTCGCGCGGTGCCTATTCATCGTGTATAGCGAATAATGCTCGTCTTTCTACCGTGGTAACAGAATCTGATTTTGTTTCATCAAATTTGTTATCGGATCGATCAGTGAAAAGGGATTACTGGAAAAAATTGGGAGAGAAAATAAATACTAAAAGGCTGAACAAAAGCAAATCTGATAACTTACTAATTTGCAATCAAGAAGGTTCTCGTCATCACGGACATAAAGTTTGAACTGCTGTGCTGCATCTTCGACGTTAAACTTGCCGTGGACAAAAGGCAACACAACATTTCCATCTGCATCTCTATCCGCGTGATCATTCATTTGAAGCACATACTGCGTGTGGGTAATTCACAAAAGAAAGTTAATGCAGTTCACCTTAAAAAGATGTTCGCTCCGACGCTTAATAAAAAAACGGATCACGCTTCTCTAAAAAACAGTATGCAGTTCACAAATTCTCACCATAATTTGTTTCGTTTTAAGATGCATCGGTTAAGACACACAAAAAAATGTATGCAGTTCAGTACATTCTATAAACAAATTATTATACACTATTTACTGCAGTTCACTAGAGCAGACAAAAAAATAAGAATAAAAGAGAAATACCGTGATAAACAAAGGGGACAGCAGAACGCGTTCGCCAGATCGATAAACCACATTCATACTCTCGTCATTCTTCCAGAACCTGATGATATGATCCATCAATTCCGAGTCCATAAAACCACCTTTGGTGAAAGTTAAGAACATGTAGTCCACAGTCACGGTGTAGAGTTCGATAGGATTCCTGTGCAGGAAAAGCGTGGACCTGCACAAAAGAAACGGCAAAAGGTGGGGGGTTAGTAGCACAAAAGCAAAAACACAGAAAAGAGCATTACACACATTAATAATAAAATAAAAATAAAAAACTAACGAAAAAAGAACCGGCTCGCTGTATTTCTGCCTGAATTGTGTGCTCGTGATGAGTTGCAAGACTTTCCTCATCTCCACAAGATGGCTGAATCTCGCAGGATTCAACTTCTCTACAGGAGATCGAAACTTTGATGGCTTCTGCACAGGCCTCCTATTTGATAGAATTAGTGTCTCGCTGTCCGTCGGGCGTTCCACAGCTGAGCTCCTGGTCCTCCTAGGCACTGGTGGTGGCCTCTCAAAATCATCATCGCTATCTTCAGCATTCGGAGGGCTCGCAACTTTCTTCCCATGCTTGACATTGACAGGAGATTTCTCAAGAGCTTTTTCATTCGAAGTGCCGGCGTCACTCCTCAACATCTTACACACAGGTTCTTTCACAACCTTAACGGGAGGTTCATCAAGGACAACTTTCTGAATAGTTGGAGTATGAACCTGAGTTTCAAACAAGGAAATACCACCTTGGTGTGCGCCTTCATCAAAGCCTGCACAAAAAAATGGATAATGAGCAAAAGTAGTGAAAAAGAATCATCAAGTTCCCTAAGGAAAAGTCATTTTAAACACACAAATGGGGTTCTACTAAAAAAGCTTAACAAAAGTAGTCGACCTCCCCTCTCTATACCAATGAAGTTCACTTAATAAAAAAGGTGTGTGACTCAAAAAAAATGTAATAACCTTCTTTAAAAATTAAAAGTGATGTCAGGTCCAGACAGCAATGCGACGAGGTCAGCCAACTATAGAGCATAGCCTTCCTGATGTAGCCAATGTGCTCCTTCCCAAACTTGGCAATCGTTTCACCATCCCAGGTCTGCATGAACTGGAACATATAAAATCCACAATCATGCCTGCAAAGAAAAACCAACACAAAACACATTAACAATGCAGTTTACTCAGTAATAAAAGTGCTACTGATGTTAGTAAAACAATGCAGCTCCATACACACAAAGATTACCGAGGGAGAACAACAAATAACACATTAGTAATGCAGTTCGCTCAAGGGAAAAGGTGCTTCTAATTTAGCAAAAACAATGCAGCTCACTTACACAAGAAAAAAATGAAGGAGGAAAAAGAAAAAAAGGAGAACAGGTACAAACCCGTTTCCCTGTTGCGGGACGTTAATATGAGTCAGCGCATAGCCTTCCAGGGTGGGAGGGTTCAACGGCTCGTCGCAGCTTGCGCTGCCATCTTTCCAGACTTTTTTTATGTTCCTGACCATTTTCCTGAAGACAACACTTGCAGCAGCGCTGTCTCCTTCGTTCAATGAGTCGAGAAACTCAAAACGCTTCTCTCGCAGGTTCAAAGTGACCAAGCAGTAGTGGCCTATAGCGTCCTTCACTGTTGCGGGAGGAGGGTCAAATGTTGCAAACATAATCTGAAATAAAAAAAAGAATAAAACAAAACAGATGAGAAAAAATACAAAAAACAGAAAACTTATTTTCAAGATGACGAAAAATGGTCAAGATGCGTTACCAAGTTTTTCTTGTCCACACGTTCCTCTGCGCTTGAAGAAAACATCTTTTTCAAAGCCCTATTTGTGGCACCGCCATTCCAAATGGAATTCTGCAAAAAAGACAAAACCAGAGAGTTAATGAAAAATGGTTATAGCACAAATAAAAATTGGACGAGGGGGATAAAATATAAATTAATGAAAATGCTTACGCATAGGTTGTACGGGACAATCATAGTTTGAGATCCTTTGAACCTTTCAGCTAGCATAGACACGCCAATGTTTGTGAGGCGCGTGCTCAGCGTTCCATACGACCAAAAAGACTCGCCGACATGGCCGATAGTAATATCACCAAACTCTCCCTTGAACGCAACTAGATGCCTTCAGACAAGAAGAAAAAAGCACAGCAAAAATTGATAAGATGGGAGCGTCCATGAAAAAATAACATATTAATTAACCGGGGTGTAAGACAGAAGATGTCATACTGCTTCTTCTTGTCCCTCCTAGCCCTCGTAACAGCGTCATACAACTCATTGTATCTCCTCATAAGAGCTGGATCAATCCTTGAAGGAGTAACAACAGGTAATTCCTCATCTGCATACAGGGTGGGGACGATATCAGATTATAAACACACACACGGTCCATTTCGCCCCCGGGAAAAAGAACAAAAAATAATGCAGTTCGCTTACCTTCGGTTTCAGAATAAACTTCCTACAGCTGCTCGTATACATCTTTGCTGAGCGTCAAGTGCTCCAGCCCGGTAATATCATCGTCAAGCGGCGCTTGATTACTCATGTCCTGAGAAAGTCTTGGCTGTTCCTCTTCAGAATCAATCGAAACTGTCTCCGCTGGGACTTTGGTTGTATCGGCTGGGAAAGCCAGATTGCCGACAGATTGCTCGGGGGCGCGAGGGACCACACAAAATTTCTCAGGCACCTGGTCGCCAACCAACAAAACAGTAGGCCCAACAACACCATCGATGCCAGCGGATGTCCCAGCATCATCAAATCCGACTCTACGAGTTCCTTCTGTCTCTTCTGCAACTTCAACTGTAACACCAGGAGCTCCTTCTTTCTCCTCATCCTTATCACAATCCATGATGTCCTCCCTTCCTTCTCTCTCTTGTGCCTTATCAGCCTCAATAGGACACTCCCCTCCTTCTCTACCTTCTGCCTTATCATCCTCCGCATCAGGCTCCTGCCCTCCTCTCCCTTCCACGTTATCATCCCCAATGTTGCGCTCCGCTTGGATTTCAACATTTAATCCGCAGTTCTGATGAGTTAACAAAATAAAACACATTACACAAAAAAGCTAGAATGCAGTTCACTAATAAAAACGGACCATGAAGCTACCACGAAAAATAAAAAATAAAACACAAAAATGCAAAAATTCTCTATACTCACCAGGGGAGCGTCGTCGCCTTCCATCTCTACACACATGTCAGCCTCCTCATCCTTGCCAGCGTCGTCACCATCTGCCTCCTTCCCATGTATCTCCACATTTGATTCGGCAACCTAAAAAACATTAAAACATAAATAAAACTATTATCCAAATCTGCAGTTCTACAACTAAAAAACCAACACCAGATCATGTAGTTCACTGCTAAAAAAAAGATGATGCTTCTTCTCTAAACAACAACTACAGTGCACTACCACTTCTGGTGCACAAAAATACAAAGAAAAAGTTAAAAAATGTAGTTCACTGCCACTGCTGGTGCAAAAAAAAAATGATTGTTTGTTTTGGACACTACAAAAAAAATCAAACAATGAAGTTCACTGTAATAAAAAAATATAATAGGAAGAAATCAAACCTTGTCGATGACCACTTCGTCAATAGGATTGCCTTTGGCAGCTTCGTCAACGGGCGATAATGGCCTGTCAAACAAGTAATCAGAATCAACACCGTCGTGGTCCTGGTGCTCATCAACACGACCAGCGTTAGCCTTGGAAGATTCTCCGACACACTGGGAAAAGAACAAAACGATAGAAAAAACAAATAGTCAATGCAACAAACGCACAGAAAAAATAGATAACAAAATATGGGTAAAAAAACTGTTCACATATGGAAAAAAGACATACATCCACATCTGCGGGGTCGGGCAGAGAAGGCCGGACAACATCTTCATGCATGTTCATTTCCTTCACGATTGCATCCGCTTCCGGCTCATACGTAGCACACCTGTCATCCTGAGACTGCTTAAACTGAACGAATGAAGATCTGATATTCGTTACAGCCTACTTAAGGAATTCAAGCTGCCCACGGTCAAAGTTATGAGCGGCCTCGATTTCTGCTTCAGAAGGGCCTTTGCCTTCAGGAAACAAACCGGCAATATTCCTCATCCTGGAACCGGATGTTGGGAAATCACTAGTTATATTGATGACCCTATCGAGAAGCTCATCGACCTACACAAATCTATTGCGATCACCAGAAGCCTGTCCAGAAAAACCTCCAGCAGCCGCCCTAGCAAAACCATGACCACGTCGAATTGGAGCCGCCCTAGCAAGAGGCTCACAAAACATTTCAGGGGCTTCCGCAACTGCAGTCCGCTTATACACAATGTCCGCTTCCGCCTTCCACTGAAAAAATTAACAAAAAAAAAGAGATGCAGTTCACAAAGAAAAGTACATAAGAGGTTCACATTTTATCATGCGCGAAAAAAAGGAATAAAAACAAAAACAAAGGATGGCTATGCACTCACCGGTAGCTTCCCAAACTTGTAAGAGTCCAGGTGTATCTTTCCCCTGACAACGATGTCGGCGTTGTGAATCTTCTTCAACTGCACATGGGACAGTATTGCGGTGCGCGGAGTGCGTTTATCCATCACCGATACTTTTCGAAGGTTCAAGGAATCCAGGTACATGAACAGGGGAACGATGGTGCAACCCTCAGCGCAGTTCTGCTTGCTCCCTGTAGAATTCCACTTGTACACAGCGGCCTGCAGCTCGTCGACAACAAGCTGACAAAAATCCATGCTAGCCATAGATGCAATATCCAAGTTTTCAACCATAGCAGCTACCCTGGACAACCGAGTTGCGGGGCTAGGACAAAGCAAGCACTGGAAGACAATGAGAAAAAAAACCTTCACCGTCTTATAAACCTTCGCAGGGTCCGTAGCCAGCGTGCGAAGTAAGGTAAGTAGGTCCTTCGCATCTATGCTCCGAGAACGGTTGAACCCGAGTTCATCCTTCAGGTTAGTCAGTGAATCATCATGGCCGCTGGCAGCAGGCCTGGGAGCAGTGTGAGAACCCATAGGGAAGTCGAAAATGTGATGGACAGCCTCGCGATTGATTTCCAGAACCTTGTTTGGCCCACAGTCCAGTCTCATCGTGTCGGGGTCGATCTTTCCCATCAGCTTGCACATCAAAACACGAGAAACATTCTTCTCTGATTTCAGGTCAAAGACAATGCCAAAACCTACTTGCCGCACCAAAGTTCTGTGCACCTCACCCAGCAAAGCGACAGCTTTGATTACATTTGGAATGGACAGCCGAACATTGTTGTTGAAACGCCATTCGTGCGCAGCATCGTCTTCAGACCTCTTCCTCTTTGTACTCTTAGCAGCCTACAAAAAAAAACAAAAGAATATAAAATGCAGTTCACATCAGCAAAACTCATGCAAAAACAACTTAAAAAAAACAGAAGAAAAAGTAAATAAACAGCGTATACCTTACTAACATCAACATCCTCCTCATCAGAATCACTGTCCAGAGCTTCTTCAGCTACAGTTTCCCTCGCAAGCTTAGATCGACGCTCACAATCAACACCAGAGTGATCGTCCGCGCGTCTCCGCTTTCCATGAATCCCACCCACATCAACCTCGGCGTAATTAGGTCTCTTTGAGTAATCAACACGCGGGCTCCGGCGTGGAGAACTTAAACCTTGCTCTGCGACAGTGTTGAGTTTCCTCTTCACAGGATTCTTTGCGGGGGCAAATTTAGCAGACTTCTTTGAATCTGCAATCCTCCTTCCTATCTCCTTACCCTCCCCTAACTTTACTTGCTTCGCCCTATGAGCCTTCACGAAAGTATTACCGAGCGCAATAGCTTTCTGCCTTCTCCTCTCAACGTCGGATGCAATCTGATCAGGGACCATCCAATCCTGTGTAACTGGCTCTGTGCCATCAACAGATTGCGACTGGGTTTCACTCAACTCAGGTGGAATGTTGACCTGATCAAACGTACCGCCACCGACAACATCGGCTGTGAAATAACGTGTAATCAGATAGTTAACGCCACCACCCCCTGATCCACCAGGAGATAAAACTGTGGGTGAGAAAAAACATAAAAAAGATGTGTGTGTGAGATGAAGACCTAAACTTAATGCAGCTCATATCAACTTGGAAAAAACAAAAAAAAATGTAGAAATGCAGTGCACTTTTCTAGCAGTTTATGTTTAACAATTAAAAAACATAACAATAAACCTAAAAAATGCAGTTCATGTCGCTTGAATATCATATTCACGCGTGTCTGAAAAGTGCACATTGGCACAGGTTTATATGATGCAGTGCACTAATTCGTTCAAGTGACCAATTGACCGCATATAAAAAAAAGAAGTGCGCTTAGATATGCAAAACAAACAAATTCATGCAGTTCTGTGAGAGGCAAAAACTAAAACTTAATGCAGCTCATATCGATTTCGCAAAACGTCATAGTGGATAGCCAAAAAAAATACAAAGCAGTGTCCAAAATGCAGTGCTCTTTTAGCAGTTTATGTTTAACAAAAAAAACATAACAACTAACTTAATGTCCTTCCAAAAAACTAAAAAACAATTAACTTGACGCAGTTCATATCAGTTTGCCACGCGTGTCTTAAAAAAAAGGCCTTACTAAAAAGGGATCTAAGATGCAGTGCACTATTTCGTTCGACAAAAAAGAAGTAAATTGATCCTGAATGAAAACTGCAGTTCAGTTTAATGTAGTTACCAGATGGAGAAGCCGTTCTAACCGGTGACGCATCAATTGGTGAGGAAGAAGCCATACTGTGCCTCCAATCAGCAAGGGATGATAATTAAAACCTAAACCTAGACAGCAAACACCAAATTCAGGCAGAGAAAAACTTTCAGTCCATAGGGAGTTGCAATTTCAAGCATACAAAAACAACCTTAAGAAGAGAATGCTGGCACGAAAAATAACCCTAGCACAAGATCTGGACCGGATTAGGGGCGATTTGGGGCTCACCGTGGGACGAAGTGACGGCAGGACGAGGCGGGTGCGGACGGCAACGGCGGAGGAAGCGCCCTACGGACGGCGGCGGCTGCGGGTGTCGTCGCCCTCCACCACGAGTGAGCCCCTACGGACGGCGGCGGCTGCGGCCGTCGTCGCTCTCCACCATGGGAGCACGAGGGCGCGGGGATTTCTGTGCGGGCACGAGGGAGAGGGAAGTGGAGGCGGGCAAGGGGGCTGCAAGAGAGACTTAATGAATAAAAGCCCGTCCGATAGGCCCACAGGTCATAGACAAAAAATAAAAAAACGTCTCGGTGTTGTAACACGATGCAATTCGCTTAGGGAAAACCGCCTCGGCTCTGAAGCGTTGCAGTTCGCTTACCGCGGACGATTCCGCTTCTGAAGCGATGCAGTTCGCTTACGGCTGACGATTCGGTTCGCCTGCCCTAAAATAAATACGCCCACTATCGCCCGAACCGCCCGCGCCCCCACCCCTCCTCTATCCCGGTGGTTGCACGCCGCACGAACTGCAACGATCATCACGAACCCACGATCGCCAACACGGTTGGGAGACGAGATCGTGGCATCGGCAGAAGTTGATGCCGCTCCCATTTAAATCCCGCGCTCCATCGAACAGGCCGTCCGCACAAAACACACGACGCTGCCCCTTCCTCCTCCTCTACCTCCTCTTTGCAGCAATGGGGTTCAGCAGGACCTACGACGCCGTGCATGCGCACGGGAACACGAAGCTGAAGGTGATCTACACCACCGACGTCGCCGCCATGGCGACGTACATCGAAGAGTTCAAGACAGTTCTCCAGCGGCGCCGCCAGAAGATCGTCGGCATCGACGTGGAGTACACACCCGACCACGAGAGGGCGGCCCTGGTTCAAGTATCCATCGGCAAGTACCATCCAGTGCTTCTTTTCCAGGTATGTGGTACATTGGGCAAGAGATGCATCCCCTTCGACAGGTTCCTCGGCGACCCAAGGTAAGCAATTCTCTCTGCCGAGTACGCGTTGCAGTTCTATATGCCCGTGTATGCAGTTCCGAAAGGTATAACTTGCGGTTCACTTTCCTTAGGTTCGAGTTCGCTGGCTTCGCCATCGAGCAGGACAAGCAGAAGCTCAGCCTGCAACCTCCACGTCACCAACTTCGTCGACATCCAGACAAACTGGAGGGTGCCTGATGGAACGAAGCCACTGGACTCGCTTGGCGATGTAGCTGCTGCGATCATCGACGACGAGTACGCATACATGAAGAAGAAGATGACAGACCACGACCACAGCCTGTGGACTTCCATTCACAGCACCAAGCACGTCGAGTATGCTGCCAAGGACGCCTACGCTGCGTTCGAGATATGGAACAGAATCAGCACCATGAAGAAAGGCCTCGCGCGCGCTGAAACAGAGAAGACCAGGAAGTGCCCGAGGTCTTCCTGGAAGCCGTGGGGCAAGGGGGCATCAACTTCCACCTCCAACTCTAACGGCTGGAACTAGTGAAGCAAGATAGATGCTGAAAAGCCACGGATTCCTGTCGGAAGTGCTCGATTAGTTTCCTTCTGCATATGTAGATTAGTTTGCTTTCGTTCTAGTTTGCTTTGGGACAATGTTTGCTTATGTTGCGTTAGTTTGCTTGATGATGTACTAAGTTAATTATGACCGCAGAACAATAGTTTATATCTATCAAATATATGCAGTTCTCAGTAGTCTGTTTTCAGTATGTATATTGCTTCAAAACTGCTGCTGTAGCTAGGATACACATAAAAAACAAAACTATCAGAGCAGTTCGCATAGAGAATTCTTTCACAAAACTGCTCCTGTTAAGAAGGTTGATGCAGTGCTCTTTTATTAAAAAAACTCTAGTTCCGTGTGTGGGTTAAAAAAAAGGAAAAGCTCGGTGGGGGTTTCCAGAATGCATGTTCTTCAACTGCTGCTGCACATGAAAAACTATATATAAAAAGAGCAGTTCACTTATACTCAGAATTCTCATAAAGAAAATACACTAGAAGCAACGCAAAAAAGTAGTCCGCCGCGCTTGACCAATCAAAAAAACTTATCAAACTAGTCCCCCCACACAACCGTGGCTGTAATGCAGTTCATACAGGCTCGCATTGCATATTAATGCAGTTCGCCGCGCTACAAAAATTCAACGCGCATTGCATATTACTGCAGTCCACCCCTCTTGACCACGATTCACAGACGAAAAACACAGCCTGCAATGCAGTCCTAACAACTATATAATCCAAAAAAACTCAAAAAACATCTTTAAGAAACGACCAGAGCTAGTCGCGCCGCAAAAAAACATGCACAGAAACTTAAAATTCTTCCAAATTAACAACTTAATCCGCTCCAATTCATACGGATAGATCAAAAGCAGCCCGTAATTGCCGAAAACAACAGAATATTACATAGAAAAACGCAACAATTTCGATCCGCACGAGGAAGACACAGAGAACAGAGAACAGAGAAAAGCGGAAGAACGGACGCAGATCCGCCAAATCCAAGGATTTCCGTCGTTTTCTCGCAGAATTCAGTGCTTAACCACATATTAAATCAGCGCACGCACGAATAAACCAGTAGAAATCAGTCAAACTAGGCAGAAACGCTGCTAAATGAATGTTTCCTGCTGCACCTCTATGTCGTTCGCAGCAGAAGAAGGAAGCAGTGCGCATAGCTTTCCAATGCAATTTTGCAATGCAGTTCGGAAGTATTATGAGAATATTATTCTCATAATGTTATGAGAATAGACCGGCTGTATATATATATGTATATATATATATATATATATATATATATATATATATATATATATATATATATATATATATATATATATTGGTTCAACTAGAAGGAAGCAATTAAATAAGAATAGCACTCACTTAACAAAAAGAGATGTATTTACCACTGTAATACATTCTCCTCATAATTATCTTTCCTTTCGGAAGACAAATGAATTTTATTTCATAACAAAAACAATGAGGTGGTGAAAAGTGATGCTTGTAGCATAAGGGTTCATCCAGAGACCCGACATCAATTATGATGTAACGTACTGAAAGCACAAGTGCTCCCTGGGTGATTTTGGTAATTAATGTCAACATATCTCTTGTTGGACTAATATTTTCATCTAGTATATTTCAGACAAGTTCAACAAATGGAGTGGCATGGACTAGAGGATGTGGAACCCCTTCAAGATGATAAGGACAAAGGATTGGCTCAAGCTCAAAGCTCAGGATTCTACATTTCCTATTTTAGTGATCCAAGATCACACTGAGTCCATAGGAAAGCCAATACTATTAAAAGGGGATGAGGTGTTGCTTAATGACTTGCTTGCTCAAAGTGCTTAGTGATATGCTCCAAAACCCTCAACCACTTTCTCACATCCACATATGTCCCAAACCAAAAGTCAAACTCGGCCCCACCGAAACTTTCTATCCGGCGCCACCGAGTTCACTTGACACGGCTACTGCCAAAAACCCTAATCAGTCTGGTCTCACCGATAGGTTTCTCGGTCTCACCGAGATGGGAATGTAAACTCTCCGATTCCTATTTGAAACATTTCTGTCTAACCGAGATGTGAGAATCGGTCTCACCGAGTTAGCATTGCAAATTCTCTTTTGCCTCTTCGTGACATTTTGGTCTCACCAAAATGGGCGAATCGGTCCCACCGAGTTTGCCTGACCAACTCTCTAGTTAGCTTATTACCAAAGTCGGTCGTACCGAGTTTGTGTAATCGGTCTCACCGAGATTAAGTTATGCCCTAACCCTAATGAAATCGGTCCTACCGAGTTGATCACATCGGTCCCACCGAAATGCCTAACGGTCACATTATGAACTAAATCGGTCTGACTGTGTTTTCTGATTCGGTCCCACCAAGTTTGGTAAATTGTGTGTAACGGTTAGATTTTGTTTGGAGGCTATATATACCCCTACACCCACTCTTCATTCATAGAGAGAGCCATAAGAACATACCTACACTTCCACTACTCATTGTTCTGAGAGAGAACCACCTACTGATGTGTTGAGACTAAGATATTCCATTCCTACCATATGAATCTTGATCTCTAGTCTTCCCCAAGTTGCTTTCCACTCAAATCATCTTCTTCCACCATAAGTGTTGGGGAGTCTATCATTTGAAGCACAAGAGCAAGGAGCATCATCAACGCACCGTCTATTACCTTTTGGAGAGTGGTGTCTCCTAGAATGGTTAGTTGTCACTTGGGAGCGTCCGATAAGGTTGTGGAGTTGAACCAAGGAGTTTGTACAGGCAAGGAGATCGCCTACTTCGTGAAGTTCTACCCTAGTGAGGCAAGTTCTTCGTGGGCGATGGCCATAGTGGGATAGACAAGGTTGCTTCTTCGTGGACCCTTCGTGGGTGGAGCCCTCCGTGGACTCGCACAGCCGTTACCCTTCGTGGGTTGAAGTCTCCATCAATGTGGATGTATGATAGCACCACCTATCGGAACCATGCGTAAAAAATCTCGGTGTCTACATTGCGTTTGCTCCCGCAAACTCCTCCCTTTACCTTCATATGCAATTGCATTACATTCCGCTGCCATACTCTTAGAATTGCATGTGTAGGTTGATTGCTTGACTTGTGCATGATTGCTAAAATCTACCAAGACATAAAATTAGGAAAAGGCTAGGTCTTTTATTTGGTCAAGTAGTCAAAATTGTATGCTTTGCTTTCTGCTGCCCATATACTCTTGTCATGCATGCTTGATATGTATTGTGAATGTTTAAACATATGCTAAAACTCCACCTCAACTCAAAAAAATTAAAAACTGCCACTTTTCTTGCTAAGAGTCTATTCACCCCCCTCTAGACACCTCTTCTCGATCCTTTAAATTAGTATCAGAGCTTTTGTCAGGGATATTACTAGCAGGTATAAACCGGCTAGGAAGGTCCGGATTACACTTACATAGTTGTATTATCATAAAGCCCAGTAGAATATGAACCGGAGGTTACGGCCCATAGAGGCTTAGGGCCCATGTGTAAAATCTACGGTTTATGAACCGTCCTATCATGTAACTTGAGGTATAAGGTAGAAAGAGTAGAGACCGAGGCGGACACGATTATGAGCCGGCCTCGGGACTCTGTAAACCGGACCGGGCGTCGCCTCCTATATAAAGGGACGACCCGGCGACGGTTTAGGGGGAAGCAACAACCCGTCGAGACACAGGCAAGCAATCCGCTCCCTGTTCATTGACGCCCAAGCACTACCAAACCAAACTAGACGTAGGCTTTTACCTTCATCGAAGGGGCCGAACTAGTATAAACCCCCTGTGTTCTTTGTGTGCTTTAACCTCTTCAACCTAACCCGCGCGATGGCTCCACACCTAAGTCCTCTAAACCGGACATCTGCCGTGCTAATTCCACGATAGTTGGCGCCCAACGTGGGGCTATCGCACGATGGTTTCAAGTTCTTCAAGGGCAGCTTTGAAGGACTCAAGGGTTACGCGGTTGGCCGGATGACCAAGAGTCGCCGCGGCCGGATCTACATCGACGACGCAGGCTGGGGCCCCGAGGCCGATTCAATCGAATACGGGTACCGGGTCCCCTTCGGCGGCATCCACGTTTTCATCGGCAAGATTGGTGAACCAGGACCTGAGCCGGACATCTTCCCCAACATCGTCGAGCCGGCTCAGCGTACGAGATCGGCCTGGATTCAGCCCGCCATGAAGCGTGTTTTCGTTGGAGCAATACATGGAGTCCAAGCCGAGGACGGATCGGATTCTGGTGGCGAGACAGTTGTCTATTCTGACGATGAATCTTCATCCGGGGAAACCGAATCTTTGTATCTGCTGCATGACGGCCGATCCGGGGGTGTACCGGATGGTGACAGTATTCCAGACCCCTTTGATCCGCCAAACCGGGTGGCTGTCTTCATGGCCGGATCACAGTCTATGTAGCAGCCCACGGTGACCGAGGCGTTCACAGCAGAGGTAGCTGGTGCAGGGGCGAGCAGCCAAACCCTCTCACCCTGTGACGCTCTCTCCACCTTGGTCGAGGAGTTGACAGCTCGCACAATAGCAGAAGTAGCTCCTACCAACAAGGCGCAGCATGATGCGGAGATCCTTCCGCTGAAGGGCCGGATTGAGCAAGCTAAACGGGATCTGGATGCAGAGAAATCCATGATGGTTACAAGGCAAGCAGAGCTGGACTCCCAAGCTTTCCGGCTCAGGATTGATTAGACTTCTGCGCAGGAGGCAAGGAACAGAAGGCAGCAAACTCGTCTACCGCTGGTCTATGAGGCGATGAATCTCTTTGGCACACCAGGAGCGGGAGCCAGCAATAACCTAGATGTAAAACGGGGAGGAGCCCCAGGAGCAGGCTCGCCGGTTCAACAGCCGGCCGCAGAGCGAAATCGTCAGGTTGTGACCAAGCCGCACATCCCCACCCCTCCTGGCCATTATTCAAACCCGTTGGACAACATTGTCGCCGCCGCTTCACGACTGGCCGCTTTACCTATTGAAGGGACATCCCCCGTGGCGATGGAAGCGCGTCGGGCCAAGGAATTGCTGGATACAGCGTTGACACAGCAGCAGGCATACTCTTACAGCAGGGAAAGGATTCATTCAACCCCCCGTCACAGCAGGAGTTACACTAGGCGTTGGGATGAACCGGAAGTGTCTAGCAGCGAACCGAGACGTCACCGTCATAGGCAGGATAATCCGGCAGGAGCAGAGGCGCATGCTCAGGAGGTGATAAACCAGCCAGACCTACCGCCCGCGAGGATACCCGTCAAATGACGCCGGTTCACCAAACCACAGCAGAGACATGAGTCACGGCGAGTTCCTTTGGAGTACAGTGTCTTGTCCCTGCTTTACGAAGCATAAGGTTACCCAAAGACTTCAAAGGTCCGCGCAAGGTGCCCAACTATACGGCAGACCTGCCTCTAGAGGTGTGGATTGAGAGCTATGAGATGGCAATGGATATGCTAGATGTGGATGAAGCGGCGTGCGCCAATGCTAGATGTGGATGAAGCGGCGTGCGCCAAGTATTTTACCATGATGCTTGAGGGTACAGCCCGGACATGGTTAAAGGACTTACCACCTTACTCCATCGGATCATGGGGTGAGCTGCGTCGCCAGTTTATCAAAAATTTCTAAGACAAATGTAAGCAGCCAATGTCAGTAGTAGACTTAGCGGCATGTGTTCAAGGAGAGTAGGAGCCTACGAGCACGTGGGTGTGGCGAGTGTCAGAAATCTTGCACTCTTCCAATAGCATCAACCCCAGTATGGTGATAGTGACACTGGAAAACAATTGCCGGTTTGAGTCTCTGAACCTGAAGTTGGGATGGCTCAAGAGGGATTGTAATGACATGGGGATACTCATGAGCGCTCTGGTGAAGTATGGGGACTCTGATAACGCTAAGTACCTAGAGGCAGATGGAGACAAGTCCGGCAAAGCAAACAAGGCTGGTGAACCGGCGCAAGCTAATCCGGCAGGTACCAGCTTTAATGGTAAGCGAAAGGCAGAGGGCGCCTCTGATTTTGTGGCCAATACCAATGTTCAAGGAAACTTTCAGCGCCGCAAGGGTAGGCCACCTCCACAAAGTGGAGGAGGATCCGTCAATCTGGATCAACAATTGAATGAGCCTTGCCCGAAACATAGCACGCCGGAACACCCAGCTAAACATACATGGGTGGAATGCCGGATTATGGTAGAGGCCTTGAGACAAGCCAAATACAACAATGGACCACCGGGCGGCAGCTCGAGTTCCGGCTTTCAAGGTCCGGGTCACCAGAGTAATGGGTCCGGATCAGGATATCATGGTGGCAACAATAACTACAACCAAGGCAACCACCACCCGCATTGTCAGGGTGGTTATAACAACCAAGGCAACCACCAGCATGGTCAGGGTGGTTACCATGACCAAGGCAATTAGCAGCGTCAACACCAGCAGCAATCCGGATATCAGAGTAATCCGAAGGAGCTAAGTAGTGGACAGTACCATGTCTTTACTACGAGTTTGTGCAAAAGAGATCAAAAAATAATGAAGCGGGCGGTGCACGCAGTTGAACCGGCAACACCATGTTTTCTACGTTTGTCGGAACAACCTATTGTGTGGAGCAGAGAGGATCACCCGCCACGGATCGATAATCCGGGCCAGTTGGCCTTAGTGGTGGCACCACAGGTGGGTGGCTACAAATTCACAAAGGTACTCATGGATGGCGGCAGCAGTATCAACATCTTATATTATGAGACTTTCCATCGTATGGGGTTGACGGACAAGAAGTTGAGACAGTCCAACACGGTGTTCCATGGAGTGGTGCCAGGTAAATCGGCTTATCCAGTTGGGAAAATTGATCTGGAGGTCACCTTTGGAGATGAGCAGGACTCCAGGTCAGAGACAGTAACCTTTGAGGTTGTAAAGATCCGGAGCCCATATCATGCTCTGTTTGGAAGGCCGGTTTACGCCAAGTTCATGGCTAGACCGTGCTATGTTTATCTACAGCTCAAGATGCTGGGTCACAAGGGAACCATCACGGTTCACGGAAGTCGCAAAATTGCATTGGAGTGCGAGGAAGGAGACGCAGCTTACGCAGAGGCAGTATGTGCTATAGAGGAGATGAAGTTCTACAAGGACAACGTTGATTCGGCAGATATGTCCCCGTTAAAAAAGCCAACCACAGAGCATGATCTGGCGTTGAAGTTTAAATCGGCAGAGGAAACTAAGCAAGTTGATTTTGTGCCAGGTGATCCATTCAAGCAGTTCACTATCAGCGCTAACCTTGACCCCAAATAGGAAAGCGCGCTCATCGAGTTCATCCGTGAGAACCGGGATATCTTTGCATGGAAACCTTCTGACATGCCAGGTATACCGAGGGAACTCGCTGAGCATAGTATTAATATTGATCCGAAGTTTAAACCGATCAAGCAGTATCTGCGCCGCTTCAACGAAGAAAGGCGCAAGGCTATAGGTGAGGAAGTGGCGAGGCTTTTGGCCGCAGGGTTCATAGTTGAGGTGTTCCATCCGGAGTGGTTGGCTAATCCGGTTCTGGTATTAAAGAAAAATGGAACGTGGAGGATGTGTGTAGATTACACAGACTTAAACAAAGCTTGTCCAACTGATCCTTTTGCTCTCCCCCGTATTGATCAGATCATTGATGCTACGGCAGGATGTGAGCGGCTAAGTTTTTTTGATGCATATTCAGGGTATCATCAAATCAAGATGGCAGTTAAGGACCAGGAGAAGACAGCCTTCATAACTCCCTTTGGAGCCTTCTGCTATGTATCTATGCCCTTTGGGCTCAAGAGTGCCCAAGCAACTTACCAGCGTTGCGTACAGAACTGTCTCAAGGGGCAGATCGGAAAAAAATGTCCATGCTTATGTGGATGACATCGTTGTAAAGTCAAGGAAGGAGGAGACACTAATAGAAGACCTAAGGGAAACCTTTGACAACCTACGTGTTTATAAGATGATGCTTAATCCGAAGAAGTGCGTTTTTCGTGTTCCGGCAGGCAAGCTCCTTGGGTTCCTAGTATCCAACAGAGGAATAGAGGCCAATCCGGAGAAGATCAAAGCGATCACCTGCTTGACTGAACCAGCTTGTATCAATGATGTTCAGCGCATAGCTGGCAGGATTACAGCATTAAGCCGATTCATCAGCCGTTTGGGAGAGAAGGCAATTCCGCTTTATCAGATGCTCAAAAAGACAGATCGGTTTATATGGAGCGATGCTGTGAACGCTGCCTTTGAGGACCTGAAGCGGCAATTAGCAGAGCCGCCGGTCCTTGCGGCCCCTATTGACAACGAGCCGCTGCTGTTATATGTAGCCACCAATGCCCGTTGTCAGGACCGGTTTTCCAATAAAACACTTATTGAAAAATCGCCCCTTTCATCAAACTAGTATAGAGGAATCCTCCATACTGGCAGACAAATCCTTGATACAGAAAATCTAGAAGCACTAAATATTATACAAGGTTGAGCTGAAGCTGCTCAACAATTTATTACAAGTACGCCAATATCATACATAAAGGCGGGTATGACACAATGGGATATGGTGGCTTAACTACTAACTCGTGGATATAGTGGTAGTGGATATGTCACAGTGGGTGGGTGGCGTGACTCCAATATCTTACACTCATCAAGCGCCGGAGTGAGGCTTGATGATTTTATTATGGTGGCGGAAGCGTATATAATACAAGTGACCAACTCCAGGATCGCAAGGGACTGACTGGGACTCCTCTAGGCGTCGGACTCGCTATCGAACTCTTCATCCATAAGATCGCCTTCGTCAACATCTGGCCAAATCAACAAGCCAGGTGAGTACTTTGAATGTACTCGCAAGACAGTTTGGACATAAGATATAACAAATGCAAACATGATGCACCCGAGCAGTAATGCACACGTGAGTAATTAAATTAGCACTGCAATATAAATAAATAGCGGAAGACCGATCGGGTGTCTGAAGCGACGCCTCGGAAGGTAAAATAGAATAAACATGCCGCAGTCGGGCGTCAGGGCGACACCGCAGAAAGGGCTTATATCAAAGGTAAATAACAAGAATGCCACAGTCGGACGTCTAAGCGACATCACATAAAGGGCTTATATCAAAAGTAAATAACAAGAATGCCACAGTCGGACGTCTGAGCGACATCACATAAAGGGCTTATGTCAAAAGTAAATAACAAGAATGCCACAGTCGGACGTCTGAGCGACATCACATAAAGGGCTTATATCAAAAGTAAATAACAAGAATGCCACAGTCGGACGTCTGAGCGACATCACATAAAGGGCTTATATCAAAAGTAAATAACAAGAATGCCACAGTCGGACGTCTGAGCGACATCACATAAAGGGCTTATATCATACAAGGAAAAATTTGAGTAGTTCCTGGAGGTAGCACCATCCTAAGGAATACTCGGCACATAAAAGTAAACAGGTTAGTCCATTCACAGAAGAAACATTCAACCGGGTTTACCCCTATCAGAAGTATTAGTTCTACAGAGACTGACACTGAGACTGACACGGATCTGCTAACCAACGTCCTTGACCAAGGACTTGGTTATGCGAATGGTTTTGACTCTGCAGAGTTTGTACTTTACCACAGTCAACGGATTTCAGTAGTCACCAAGGACTAGTTCCGTTCACGGTGTTTTAGAAGAAAACGCATCTAACCAGTACACACCCATTCCACATTCCGCTGCCAGGAATCACCCTGGGCAACGTTCAAGCAAAACTCCTGAGGCGGGGAGGTCACTCCTCGAATAGCATGGGATCAAATTTATACCGCGCGCTCTAAGGGGTGCCCCCCTCTCGGTCCCAACCGGAAACACCCATGCCCCCTGACCGGATGACGGCTTTAATCCAGGGCCATGGAACCTTCATCACGGCCTCTCTATTTGGTGTGTACCAGGGAAGAGGTTTGCAACTTACTAAACCGTATTCCTTGCAGAAAACATGTGGTAGCACAAAAGGGAAATGGACGGGATCGAGACTTGATCCACGTCAACACCGTAGTTAAATAGTTGATATAGAACTGGCATGCTCCAACAATACCAGCTTACATCTTATCATGCCACCACATGATCAGGTTGTTCTCCATCATATGATCTCATCAAGTTTTGTAGCTCACTTGCAACTTACCGTGCAGGGAACATAACATCCACCAAATGCTTATATAAACATGCCTTGAGAAAGACCACACTAGCAAACATGAAAAACACTCATCATATCAAAGGTTCAAACATGCTTGCCTGGTTCGGAGTAGTCGGAGTCTAGCTCGGCGAAGTTGGCGGCTCCGTCACCTCCTTCGGTATCTACGGTATAAAAGAAATCGAATACTACGTAAATACGTGCGTGCGCAAAAAGTGTTCCAAATATTTTTCAAATAAATATGATAAAAAACTAGGCAGAGTTATGAAGATGACAGAAAAGGAATCAACTAAAAATCCTTTTTAGTTTAAAAGTTATAAAGAAAACAAACCCATGGACTAGTCTGTAATGAAACATAAACTATCCAGGGGGTAGTTTGAATAGACAGAAAACGCTTCGGATGAAATACGCCAAGCCGAAAGGAAAGCGTACTTTGCCCGAAGGCGCTTTCAGAAAACGATTCGAATAAAAGAAAAGACTGACAAGGGGGTCCCGCATGTCAGGTTTGAAAGGGGGAAAACAGAGCTCGCCGGCGCCAGAGACCTGCGATGATCCCCGGCGACGAACCACTGCGAGGCAGAGAGGGAGGGGAGTACCGGCGTGTTCAGGGGGCTCTTCCGCGTCGGTGGGTGGTGGAAGAGACCGACGGGAGGCACCACGGCGACGGCGACTTCCTCTACGGCGGACGGCGGCGTCGGGCGATGATGGGTCTCACCGGACGGGGCTTCTGACTACAAAATGACGCTTGGGTTAGACGAGGTGGTGGACCAGGGGGTTGCTGACCAAGTTTGGGAAGCAGGGGTGCTCTCACCAGAGCGGATCTTGCCGGAGCCCGAAGCGGATCGGGGCGGCCGGAGTCGGGGAAGAAGGCCCTTCCGAGGCCCTCTGAGGGGTTTTGGCGAGGCTGTGGTGAGGTGTGGTGGATGCGGTGGCTTCACAACGCCTCTGGGGTCCTATTTATAGGCGGGCGAGGGAGGTGCCGTGAGCGAAATATCTCCGGCGAGGGATTACGGCGAGGCAGTGGTCGGACTGGTGGTTTAGGTGACTGGGCATCTTCGGATTGGTCCATTGGCTCCATTCAACGTCTAAGCTCGATCGCATTTGGCCTGCTCCGCGGTTTCGACGGAACGGAGCTCACGGGCTCGTCGGCGGCAGAGAGCGCGCTCTGCGCTTCTCAGGCCACGGCGACGGTTCTGCAGCGTGCTCAGGGGGGGAAATGAACACGCGGAGGCCACCGGTGGCTTGGGCGGTGCGGAGCGGCGCCGTACTGCAGGGCTCACCCCTGATGGCCGCCACGGGCGGTACTGTCACCGCGGACGACGCCGGAGCTGACGCGACAGTTCGCCACCGACGCTCGCAACCAGCCAAGCGACTGCGCGGCGCACTGGATAAGAAGGGGGAACAGGGAGCAAGGGGCCAAGCGAGGAACTGGTGAGATTGTCGACGATCAACTGACGGAAACGACACTGTCGACTGAAGTTTAACACTGAACCCTGAAACTTAACAGGAACAGTGCATGTAAGCTGTTTGATGAAATGTTTGACGCACGTGAAAAGCTTTTCTTGAGCTGGGGCTTGGTGAGGGGGTCTCTTGATGCATCTGAAGGCTGCATGAATTACCATAGAATTTTTGGAAAGAAGAAAGAATGAAATTCACCAAAAATAGCAAATCTGCTCCAAACTTGCAGCAAGCATATTTTGAAAATTTTGAACTGATGACCAGTAGGTCTTGATGGATATGAGTTGAGGGTACTAAGGACTAGCCCTAGGAATTTATTTGGAGCCAAGATTCAAAAGAGATCTAGTAGTTCCTTTGTAAACTACTAAGGTCCAAATAAATGACAGAAAAAGATTTTGTGGTTTAAATAAATAGAAATAAAAACTAGGGAAAGTTGAAACTTGCTGGAATTGATGCTTGACTTGACCCAAGGTAGGGAGGAAGGCTTTGGGAGGAAGTTTTCAACATAGGTCATGGCAAGAGTGCATTTTTGAGTAGAGAGGGAATAATAAAAAAAAAGATAGGAATTCTTTTTAACAAAAGAGTTAGCAAAACAATCCAAGAGTTTTTGTGTTGAACCCATATAAGTAGAAAGACCCTCAAGACCAGAATCAAGATTGAGAAGGACTCAAAAAGATTTGTCAGAAGCAAAAATTTGGGAAGGAGGGTCTCTTCAAAAGGAAAATTTCAAATAACCTCCTTTAAATCAAATAAAGAATTTGGTAAAAACCAAACCAAAATTTTGGGGTGTTACAACACCCACCCCCTTAGGAAAAATCTCGTCCCCGAGATTCCAGCTGATCCTCAATTAGTTGTGGGTACTCTGCTCGAAGAAAATCCTCTCTCTCCCAAGTTGCTTCCTCTTCGGTGTGATTGCTCCACTGAACCTTGAAGAACTTAATTGTCTTCTGACGGGTTTTCCTTTCAGACTCCTCCAATATTTTTACTGGACGTTCCCTGTAGGTGAGGTCCGGTTGCATGTCGATGTTTTCGTGAGATACACGCTTTTCGGGGTTGCTTACACACTTCCTCAATTGTGATATGTGGAACACGTCATGGACGTCTGACAGTTCTTCTGGTAGGTCTAGCTGGTAGGCTACTGTGCCTCTTCGTGCAGTCACACGGAAAGGTCCAATAAAACGTGGTGCTAGCTTTCCCTTAATTTTGAATCGCTGCAGGCCCCACATAGGGGATACTCTTAGATACACATAGTCACCGGGTTCAAAACTGACTCCACGATGTTTCTGGTCATAATAACTCTTTTGTCGGCTTTGGGCTGTCTTGAGTCGATCCCTGATTAATTTAACCTTCTCCTCAGCTTCTTTGAGCATGTCTGGGCCGAAGATACGGCTGTCTCCTGTCTCTGACCAATTTAATGGGGTACGGCATCTTCGCCCATACAAAGCTTCAAAAGGTGCCATCTGTAGACTGGATTGGTAACTGTTGTTGTACGCGAACTCGGCATATGGTAAGCTTTCTTCCCAGCTGGTTCCATAAGTGAGGACACATGCTCTCAGCATGTCCTCCAGAATTTGGTTTACACGTTCAGTCTGTCCTCCAGTCTGGGGGTGATATGCCGTGCTGAATACCAGTTGAGTTCCCAGAGCTTGTTGCAAATGATCCCAAAATCTAGAGACGAATTGAGTGCCTCTGTCGGATATTATGGTCTTTGGAACTCCATGAAGACAGACAATACGGGAGAGATAAAGCTTGGCAAGCTTCTGAGTGGTGTGGGTTGTCTTTACCGGAATAAAATGTGCCACCTTGGTCAACCTATCTGTGATGACCCATATGGCATCATTTCCGTGTCGTGACTGAGGTAGTCCGACAATAAAATCCATTCCAATTTCGTCCCATTTCCATTCAGGTATCTTGTTTGGCTGTAATAGTCCTGCTGGTTTTTGGTGCTCGGCTTTAATGCGCTGACATGAATCACAACAGGCAATAAATGTGGCTATATCCCTCTTCATACCGTGCCACCAAAATCTTTCCTGAATGTCCTTGTACATTTTTGTTCCTCCAGGGTGGATGGAATATGGAGCGGTATGGCCTTCGGTCAAAATTTGTTGTTTGAGGTCTTCTACGTTTGGCACGCAAAGCCTGTCTCCGTACCATAGTATTCCCTCACTGTCCACGACGAATTCTGTGGCTTTGCCCAGACTCACTTTTCTTTTTATGCCTTCGATGCTGGGGTGTCCATGCTGAGCTTTCTTAATTTGTTCCATTAGGGTGGGTTGTATTTCCAAATTTGACATAGTGCCTTCAGTAACCAACATCATGTTGAGTTTGGCAAACTCCCTTTGAAACTCAGGTCTCAAGTTTTGTGAATTGTCGTTGCTCGAGCTTGGATTGCGGCTGAGAGCATCTGCCACTACATTTGCCTTTCCTGGATGGTAGTGAATGCCAACATCATAGTCTTTTACTAATTCCAACCAGCGTCGTTGTCGCAAATTGAGTTCTGGTTGTGTGAAAATATACTTGAGGCTTTTATGGTCTGTATATATTTCACAACGATTTCCAAGCAAAAAGTGCCTCCATTCTTTGAGTGCATGAATAACTGCTGCTAATTCCGAGTCATGAGTGGGGTAGTTTTTTTCATGCTTTCGCAGTTGCCTGGAAGCATATGCGACTACTTTGCCTTCTTGCATTAATACGCATCCGAGGCCCTTCCGGGACGCGTCGCAATACACTTCAAATTTTTTGTGTATGTCTGGTATGACCAATACTGGTGCTGTTGTTAATCTCTTTTTGAGTTCTTGGAAACTTTTCTCGCAATCCTCAGTCCACACAAATTTCTTATCCTTCTTGAGTAGCTGTGTCATAGGTTTTGCTATGGTGGAGAATCCCTCAATAAATCTTCTGTAATATCCAGCCATTCCCAGAAAGCTTCGTACGTCGGTTACGTTGGCTGGTGGTCTCCAGTCGAGTACGGCCTTGACTTTTTCTGGGTCCACGGCAACGCCTTCTTGGGTTAATACGTGGCCCAAAAAACCCACCTGTTTTAGCCAAAATTCACATTTACTGAACTTGGCGTACAATTGATGCTTCCTTAATTCTCCCAGCACAATTCTGAGATGTTCAGCATGTTCTTCTGGTGTCTTAGAATATACCAAAATATCATCAATGAACACCACAACAAATTTGTCCATAAATTTCATGAACACTTTGTTCATGAGGTGAACAAAGTATGCGGGGGCGTTCGTCAGTCCAAACGGCATCACTGTAAATTCATATAATCCGTATCTGGAAGTGAATGCAGTTTTAGGGATATCTTCTGTCCGTACTTTTAACTGATGATATCCCGACCTTAAATCAATCTTTGAGAAAACCTTGGCTTGTGCAAGCTGGTCAAATAAATCATTGATCCGTGGCATCGGATATTTGTTTTTGATGGTAACCATGTTGAGTGCTCGATAGTCTATACATAATCTCAGTGTCCCATCCTTTTTCTTGGCAAATAATACTGGCGAACCCCAAGGTGAGGAGCTGGCCCGGATAAATCCTTTGTCCAGTAATTCCTTTATTTGCTTCTTCAATTCTACCAACTCGGAAGGTGCCATCCTATAAGGTTTCTTGTAAATGGGAGTGGTTCCAGGTGCTAGTTCAATAGTGAATTCTATTTCTCGGTCTGGTGGCATGCCTGGTAGCTCTTCAGGGAATACATCAGGAAACTCACACACCACTGGAACTTTATTTAAATCTGAAATATCCACCTTGTTCAATCTTGGTCGCAATGATACTGGTCTTACTTGAGCTGCAATTTTTATCCTCTTCCCGTGGTGATGAGTGAGGATCACATTCCGATTGAAACAGTCGATAAATCCCTTGTTGGTGGTTAACCAGTCCATTCCTAGGATAACATCCAGTCCTTTATTTTCCAATACAATGAGGTTTGCTCGAAACTTTAATCCCTCGAGCTCAATAATCACACCTTGGCAATAACTCTGGGTGATTTGCTTAATCCCGGGGGACTTGATGGTCATAGAATTTTCCAAGGGGAGAATTGAAAAATCATGTTGTAAAGCAAATTTCTTTGAAATGAACGAATGAGAAGCTCCAGAATCAAACAAAACCGTGGCAGGTATTGTGTTGACAGGAAACGTACCGAGTACGATATCCGGAGCATTCTGCGCTTCTTCCTTGGTCACATGGTTCACGTGACCCTTCTTGTGATTGTTGCTGGGATTGAAGTTGTTACGCTTGGGGGCTGAATTATTTCCACCATTGTTTGTCTTGGGGGCCGAGTTTCTTGGCTTTGGGCATTGCTTGGCATAGTGTCCTTCCTCTCCACAAGCGAAGCAAGTAACGCCCGGGTGATACGTAAAATCTTTATCCCTTGCATGAAAATTCTTGTTTGAGCGTGGAACATTGGTTGCGGATTTGTTCGCCCCATTTTTCCGAGAATCAATCTTGTTCCGGTTGTCGCGAGATTGAGAGGTCTTGTCCCTCTTGCGCTTGCGAAAATCCTCCAAGCTGCGGCGTTCATTCTCCAAGGTAATAGCTTTGTCCACAAGTGTTTTGAAATCTGGAAAGGTGTGCACGACCAGTTGGCATTTAAGTGCTGGAGCCAGACCGTCCAGAAATTTTTCCATCTTTTTATTTTCAGTCATATGTTCTTTGTTGGCGCAGCGAGATAGTTGAGTAAACTGACTATTGTACTCAGTCACTGACATGCTTCTCTGCTTGAGGTCATCAAACTCCCTTTTCTTGATCTTCATAATACTTCTGGGAATGTGCGCCCCACGAAAATTTTCCTTAAACTCCTCCCAGGTGATGTTGTTTTCATTGGGGTGCATATGTAGAAAATTTTCCCACCACGATGCAGCTGCTCCAGTAAGGTAGTGAGGTGCATAAAGTACTTTCTCACGGTCTGAACATTGTGCGATAATTAATTTCCTCTCAATGTCTCGAAGCCAGTCATCAGCCTCAAGAGGTTTATCCGTGTGAGAGAACGTTGGGGGACGCGTCTTTTGTAGTTCAGCCAATTTGGAATGCTGCTGGTATGGTTCGCGGTGATTTCTCATGTTGATAATATGGCTCATCATTTCTTGATGTTGCTGCTGGCTTTGCTCATAAAGGCGGCATACTTGAGAAAGTGCTGCTTCACTGTTTTGCTGACTTGACTGCCCCTGTGTGAAATTGTTACTTGCCTGGGTACCATTATTTTCTTCCGGCGGGCTTCGCATGGAACGAGTCCAGGGACGATGCATTTTCCACTCTGGGGTATTTTGCAGAACTCATGAGAAAAACCGAGTAGTAAAAACAAATAATTTTGCAAAGGCAGGAATTTTAAAACTCCAAGATTTTTCAAGAAAACACTTGATTGCGCATGGAGAAGGACCGCTCAGTATCTTACAAGCAAGCCATAATTATACAATACCTCACTCAGGATGCGCGTACACATTCCTGACATGTTATTTAGGCTAGTGCACTTCTCCCAGTCCCTACATGATGCGCACACAAACTACTTCTCACCAAGCCTATATACATATAAAACATATCATACAAGCAGGTACATTGCACGGCTGCTCGGCGCACTCAGTCGGAGATGGTAAATATTTCCTTCGGCCTGCCGAGGGTAAGTCCCAGTGCTGCTGGGGACTCAACTTCTTCCTCACTAATAGGCTCCAGGCGCGGGGTACTGGGTTGTGCGGCTGAAACGGGTGTGGTAGGCGGTGCAGCACGAACTGGGGTAGGAGCAATGACTTGGTCAAACTCCTCAGTGGTAGGTAGGCGGCGAGCGGTGGCTCGGATGGCAGGTGCATAGGATGATGAGGACGAGATGTATGACAGTGGTGGTGCTGTATGGAGCAGCTCCCTCCTGTTGGCAACACAGCCCTGAACTGAGTCCATACGGGCAGCCACCAAGTCGTCCACGAGGTTATCAAAAGCTGCCTCAAGAGCCTTGAGATACTCAACCAGCATCTCAATAGCATCATCTCGTTCTCCCCTAGTGCAAGCGAATGCATAGTGACAAGTGTATGGCACGTGGCAAGGGAGGTAGCGGTAGCGACGAGCCTTCATCGAAGGAAGAGCATCCCGGAGACGAGCTATTGCCTCACGGGCAGCCATCTGCATGGCATGCTTCTCCGTAGGCATGGCCCTCCCAACAAATCGGAAGCGGCGTAATTCAGAACGCCCTCCCTTGAATTGCACCGCAGCCTGGTGCATAGACACGCTGTCGCTGATCTTGTGCTCGTAGAGTGTGAACTCTGGACGAGTCGATGGCCCGATCGCGATCTTGACGATGGAGGCGAGGAGTTTGATAAACCCCTCAGGCACATTGGCGAACACCTGTGATTCACAGTCGCGGCCAGCCATCTACAAAAGTAGACAAAAATTCCAGATAGTCAAATCATAAATTTATGATGACTAACAGAAAAATTGCTACAATTGCAATTTGCTAAAACAGCACCTATTACGCTAATAACCGATTAGCGAGCGCACCTAGTGGCTTCCTACAGTCAGCCTGGCTCTGATACCAAGGTTGTTAGGACCGGTTTTCCAATAAAACACTTATTGAAAAATCGCCCCTTTCATCAAACTAGTATAGAGAAATCCTCCATACTGGCAGACAAATCCTTGATACAGAAAATCCAGAAGTGCTAAATATTATACAGGGTTGAGCTGAGGCTGCTCAACAATTTATTACAAGCACGCCAATATTATACATAGAGGCGGGTATGACACAACTGGATATGGTGGCATAACTACTAACTCGTGGATATAGTGGTAGTGGATATGTCACAGTGATGTGGATGGCGTGACTCCAATATCTTACACTCATCAAGCGCCGGAGTGAGGCTTGATGATTTATTATGGTGGCGGAAGCGTATATAATACAAGTGACCAACTCCAGGATCGCAAGGGACTGACTGGGACTCCTCTAGGCGTCGGACTCGCTATCGAACTCTTCATCCATAAGATCGCCTTCGTCAACATCTGGCCAAATCAACAAGCCAGGTGAGTACTTTGAATGTACTCGCAAGACAGTTTGGACATAAGATATAACAAATGCAAACATGATGCACACGAGCAGTAATGCACACGTGAGTAATTAAATTAGCACTGCAATATAAATAAATAGCGGAAGACCGATCGGGTGTCTGAAGCGACGCCTCGGAAGGTAAAATAGAATAAACATGCCGCAGTCGGGCGTCAGGGCGACACCGCAGAAAGGGCTTATATCAAAGGTAAATAACAAGAATGCCACAGTCGGACGTCTAAGCGACATCACATAAAGGGCTTATATCAAAAGTAAATAACAAGAATGCCACAGTCGGACGTCTGAGCGACATCACATAAAGGGCTTATATCAAAAGTAAATAACAAGAATGCCACAGTCGGACGTCTGAGCGACATCACATAAAGGGCTTATATCATACAAGGAAAAATTTGAGTAGTTCCTGGAGGTAGCACCATCCTAAGGAATACTCGGCACATAAAAGTAAACAGGTTAGTCCATTCACAGAAGAAACATTCAACCGGGTTTACCCCTGTCAGAAGTATTAGTTCTACAGAGACTGACACTGAGACTGACATGGATCTGCTAACCAACGTCCTTGACCAAGGACTTGGTTATGCGAATGGTTTTGACTCTGCAGAGTTTGTACTTTACCACAGTCAACGGATTTCAGTAGTCACCAAGGACTAGTTCCGTTCACGGTGTTTTAGAAGAAAACGCATCTAACCAGTACACACCCATTCCACATTCCGCTGTCAGGAATCACCCTGGGCAACGTTCAAGCAAAACTCCTGAGGCGGGGAGGTCACTCCTCGAATAGCATGGGATCAAATTTATACCGCGCGCTCTAAGGGGTGCCCCCCTCTCGGTCCCAACCGGAAACACCCATGCCCCCTGACCGGATGACGGCTTTAATCCAGGGCCATGGAACCTTCATCACGGCCTCTCTATTTGGTGTGTACCAGGGAAGAGGTTTGCAACTTACTAAACCGTATTCCTTGCAGAAAACATGTGGTACCACAAAAGGGAAATGGACGGGATCGAGACTTGATCCACGTCAACACCGTAGTTAAATAGTTGATATAGAACTGGCATGCTCCAACAATACCAGCTTACATCTTATCATGCCACCACATGATCAGGTTGTTCTCCATCATATGATCTCATCAAGTTTTGTAGCTCACTTGCAACTTACCGTGCAGGGAACATAACATCCACCAAATGCTTATATATACATGCCTTGAGAAAGACCACACTAGCAAACATGAAAAACACTCATCATATCAAAGGTTCAAACATGCTTGCCTGGTTCGGAGTAGTCGGAGTCTAGCTCGGCGAAGTTGGCGGCTCCGTCACCTCCTTCGGTATCTACGGTATAAAAGAAATCGAATACTACGTAAATACGTGCGTGCGCAAAAAGTGTTCCAAATATTTTTCAAATAAATATGATAAAAAACTAGGCAGAGTTATGAAGATGACAGAAAAGGAATCAACTAAAAATCCTTTTTAGTTTAAAAGTTATAAAGAAAACAAACCCAGGGACTAGTCTGTAATGAAACAGAAACTATCCAGGGGGTAGTTTGAATAGACAGAAAATGCTTCGGATGAAATACGCCAAGCCGAAAGGAAAGCGTACTTTGCCCGAAGGCGCTTTCAGAAAACGATTCGAATAAAAGAAAAGACTGACAAGGGGGTCCCGCATGTCAGGTTTGAAAGGGGGAAAACAGAGCTCGCCGGCGCCAGAGACCTGCGATGATCGCCGGCGACGAACCACTGCGAGGCAGAGAGGGAGGGGAGTACCGGCGTGTTCAGGGGGCTCTTCCGCGTCGGTGGGTGGTGGAAGAGACCGACGGGAGGCACCACGGCGACGGCGACTTCCTCTACGGCGGACGGCGGCGTCGGGCGATGATGGGTCTCACCGGACGGGGCTTCTGACTACAAAATGACGCTTGGGTTAGACGAGGTGGTGGACCAGGGGGTTGCTGACCAAGTTTGGGAAGCGGGGGTGCTCTCACCAGAGCGGATCTTGCCGGAGCCCGAAGCGGATCGGGGCGGCCGGAGTCGGGGAAGAAGGCCCTTCCGAGGCCCTCTGAGGGGTTTTGGCGAGGCTGTGGTGAGGTGTGGTGGATGCGGTGGCTTCACAACGCCTCTGGGGTCCTATTTATAGGCGGGCGAGGGAGGTGCCGTGAGCGAAATATCTCCGGCGAGGGATTACGGCGAGGCAGTGGTCGGACTGGTGGTTTAGGTGACTGGGCATCTTCGGATTGGTCCATTGGCTCCATTCAACGTCTAAGCTCGATCGCATTTGGCCTGCTCTGCGGTTTCGACGGAACGGAGCTCACGGGCTCGTCGGCGGCAGAGAGCGCGCTCTGCGCTTCTCAGGCCACGGCGACGGTTCTTCAGCGTGCTCAGGGGGGGGGGAATGAACACGCGGAGGCCACCGGTGGCTTGGGCGGTGCGGAGCGGCGCCGTACTGCAGGGCTCACACCTGATGGCCGCCACGGGCGGTACTGTCACCGCGGACGACGCCGGAGCTGACGCGACAGTTCGCCACCGACGCTCGCAACCAGCCAAGCGACTGCACGGCGCACTGGATAAGAAGGGGGAACAGGGAGCAAGGGGCCAAGCGAGGAACTGGTGAGATTGTCGACGATCAACTGACGGAAACGACACTGTCGACTGAAGTTTAACACTGAACCCTGAAACTTAACAGGAACAGTGCATGTAAGCTGTTTGATGAAATGTTTGACGCACGTGGAAAGCTTTTCTTGAGCTGGGGCTTGGTGAGGGGGTCTCTTGATGCATCTGGAGGCTGCATGAATTACCATAGAATTTTTGGAAAGAAGAAAGAATGAAATTCACCAAAAATAGCAAATCTGCTCCAAACTTGCAGCAAGCATATTTTGAAAATTTTGAACTGATGACCAGTAGGTCTTGATGGATATGAGTTGAGGGTACTAAGGACTAGCCCTAGGAATTTATTTGGAGCCAAGATTCAAAAGAGATCTAGTAGTTCCTTTGTAAACTACTAAGGTCCAAATAAATGACAGAAAAAGATTTTGTGGTTTAAATAAATAGAAATAAAAACTAGGGAAAGTTGAAACTTGCTGGAATTGATGCTTGACTTGACCCAAGCTAGGGAGGAAGGCTTTGGGCGGAAGTTTTCAACATAGGTCATGGCAAGAGTGCATTTTTGAGTAGAAAGGGAATAATAAAAAAAAGATAGGAATTCTTTTTAACAAAAGAGTTAGCAAAACAATCCAAGAGTTTTTGTGTTGAACCCATATAAGTAGAAAGACCCTCAAGACCAGAATCAAGATTGAGAAGGACTCAAAAAGATTTGTCAGAAGCAAAAATTTGGGAAGGAGGGTCTCTTCAAAAGGAAAATTTCAAATAACCTCCTTTAAATCAAATAAAGATTTTGGTAAAAACCAAACCAAAATTTTGGGGTGTTACACCCGTGCAGTTAGCGTGGCAATTGTGATGGAGCGCAAAGAGGCAGGTAAGGAATATCCGGTTCAGCGCCCGGTTTATTACGTCAGTGAGGTTCTAATTGAATCAAAGCAAAGATATCCACACTGGCAGAAACTAGTGTATGGCGTGTTCATGGCAAACCGGAAGCTGAAGCACTACTTCCAGGGCCACCCAATCACTGTCGTTAGCTCAGCTCCATTAGGGGATATAATCTAGAACAGAGAAGCCACTGGCAGAGTAGCAAACTGGGCCATTGAGCTTAGCCCACACGGATTGAAGTATGTACCCCGTACTGCTATCAAATCCCAAGCATTGGTAGATTTCATCAATGATTGGAAAGAATTGCAAGCACCAGAGGAGAAGCCGGATCATACATACTGGACTATACACTTTGACGGATCAAAGCAATTAGAAGGCTCGGGGGCTGGATTCGTGTTAATTTCCCCACGAGGTGACAAGTTTTGTTATGTCCTCCGACTAATGTTTCCTTGCACGAACAATGCGGCTGAATATGAAGCACTACTTCATGGCCTGCGGATGGCTAAGGAGATGAACTTGAGCCAGGTCAAGTGCTTTGGTGATTCAGATCTAGTGGCGCAACAGGTGTCTGGCAAGTGGGACTCTAAAGACCCTCTCATGGCAGCTTACAGGAGAGAAATTGAAGCAGTTGCAAGATGTTTCAAAGGATATCAGGTGGATCACATAGACCGGCGAAAAAATGAAGCGGCCGATGCTCTAAGCCGGCTGGGTTCTCAGCGTAAACCGGTGCCGCTAAATACTTTCTTGGATGAGCTACACAGTCCATCAGTTCAGGTACCATCGGAGGAGGATTTGGCTGTTCTTGATCCGGAAGCACAGCTGGTTGCAGCACTTCATGTCATTCCGCATTGGACACTACCTTACTTGGCGTACCTGAGCCAAGGAGAGTTGTCAGATGATGAGATTGAAGTTCGGCAGATAATCCGGTGATCCAAGTCTATGACCATTGTTAACGGAAAACTTCATCACCGCAGCATTTCTGGAGAGTTTCAGCGTTGTGTATCATCGGAAGAAGGCAATGATATTCTTCGAGAGATACACGAAGGGGATTGTGGTCATCACGCCGGTTCAAAATCGCTGGTAGCCAAGGCTTTTCGTCACGGGTTCTACTGGTTAATAGCCCATGCTGATGCGGAGGATCTAGTCCGGAAATGCGAAGCTTGTCAGAAATTTTCACGTCGTGCTCTTGTTTCGGCACAGGAGCTACGGATGATTCCAATTACTTGGCCATTTGCGACTTGGGGGCTTGATATGGTTGGGCCTTTTAAACGATCCCAAGATCAAAAATCTCACCTGTTGGTGGCAGTGGACAAGTTTACAAAATGGATTGAGGCAGAGCCTGTCAGTAAGTGTGATGCGGCAACAACGGTTAAATTCATCAAAAAGGTAATTTTCCGGTTTGGCTTTCCACACAACATTATTACTGATAATGGCACCAATCTATCCAAGGGAGAGATGGAAGAATTCTGCCAAAGGGAACATATTCGCCTGGATGTGTCTTCTGTAGCTCACCCTCAATCCAATGGTCAAGATGAAAGGGCCAATCAAGAGATCTTGCGAGGCATCAAACCCCGACTTATGACTCCCTTGCAGAGAACACCAGGGTGCTGGGTTGAGGAGTTACCTTCTGTCCTCTGGAGCATCAACACTACGCCTAACAGGTCTACAGGCTATACGCCCTTCTTCATGGTGTACGGTGCTGAAGCGGTTCTTCCAAGGGATATCCGACATGACTCACCACGGGTGGCAGCTTATGTTGAAGCGGCCAATGAGCAAGCAAGACAAGACAGCTTAGACCGGCTGGATGAAGAGCGTGACATAGCAGCAACACGATCTGCAATTTATCAGCAGGACCTGCGCAGATATCACAGTCGTTGGGTTAAGACCAGGACGTTCCAGGAGGGGGACCTGGTACTTCGGCTTATATAAGACCAGACAGATATGCACAAGCTATCCCCACCTTGGGAAGGGCCCTTTGTGGTCAGCAAGAACCTACACAACGGTTCATACTACCTGGTGGATGTTCGAGAACACAAAGACTCACGGACAGCAGAGGAAGAGACGAAGAGGCCGTGGAACATTGCTCTTCTGCGGCCTTACTACACTTGAGCCATGAGCTCCGCTTCATGTATCCTGTATATATTATGATTAATAAACCGGCACCCCTGGTAAACCGGGTGATCAGCCATTTTCTTCTAAATAAGTGTTTTAAGGGAGTTCACTCAGGTGATATCCATCTAAAGTTTACTTCTTTTGATATATATCATGCTAATCAAGAAAGCAAGATGCTTTGATCAGTCTATTTTGCTATGCAGGACAATTCTATAAGGGACCAACCAGGACTTGCCATTCAAGCGCAACTTTCTTATAGGTACCCTACCTCCACGGTCACTAGGGGGCTACGGATCGCATTCGAATCCTAGCTTAATCCCTTCTGGTCCGGTTTACGTGATCGTATTCGAATCATTACTCCTTGGATTACATCCATTGATTGGCAAAATAAATCATTGCTCCTTGGATTACATCCATTGATTGGCAAAATAAATCATTTGCTCCTTGGATTACATCCATTGATTGGCAAAATAAATCATTTGCTCCTTGGATTACATCCATTGATTGGCAGAATGAATCATTGCTCCTTGGATTACATCCATTGATTGGCAAAATAAATCATTGCTCCTTGGATTACATCCATTGATTGGCAAAATAAATCATTGCTCCTTGGATTACATCCATTGATTGGCAAAATAAATCATTTGCTCCTTGGATTACATCCATTGATTGGCAAAATGAATCATGGCTCCTTGGATTGCATCCATTGATTGGCCAAATGAATCATGGCTCCTTGGATTACATCCATTGATTGGCAAAGTGAATCATAGCTCCTTGGATTGCATCCATTGATTGGCAAATATGGAGCCTGGCAGCTCGCAAAAAGCCTCGACTACATGGTCTTATTTGCAACGATGTTTTGTGTTTTGTGATTTTTTCAAAAGTTTTATGTGGTTAACCAAGTTTTTAATCCGTAACTGGGCAACTTCAAAGTTGACCACATATCTACAAAAGTCTGGGTCATAGAATGCCAGAATGATTTAAACCGGCATTTATCATAACCCGGAACAATCATTGGGCAAACGCCAAGAGGGCCAAGAGCCTCATCAGAATCTACACGTTCAATTATGCCTACCGGATTAAGGATATCAGGCACACTTAATGAAAGGTATGAAGTATTTTTGGGTATAAAGCAGACTCTTTCAATATATGACCATGGGAGCAATATAATTGGTCCGGTGGTAAACCGCCAGGACATCTTTTAGCTTTGTTTATGCAGATACAGATAACATAAACGGATCAACCATAGCAGGCAAGGGATTAAAATTGGCAGACGCCAAGTCAAGCTGTGACATCCAAATTGAGACAGACAATGTTTCGAACTATCCTATAGCAGCTAAGAGTTAAACTGAGCGACTTATGCTTCTTCTTCCTGTTGCAGGCCTGAACGGATTAAAGTTTTCTGGCAACAGATTATAGCAGCTAAGAGTTAAACTGAGCGACTTATGCTTCTTCTTCCTGTTGTGAAGGCTGAGGATCGGTTTGTTCCGGAACTTCTTCGTCTTCTTGAAGCGGCTGGAAGTCAGGAACGCGCCAGTCGATCTTGGATAGTGCACGGAAGTACATTTCCTCAGTAATAAGATCGGACGGATCAATATCTGGAGCGAAAGTATGGGACACACTGGCGGGATCAGATTCTCGGTATCATAAACTAGCCGATCCACCCGTTCATTTTCTAAGTCATATGCCGGATGATACCTGGTCAGGTCCGCTTCATCGGCAAGCTTGCTGGCAAGAGGGCGCATCTCCTTGGTTAAAGCACAGAGGTCCTTGCCAGAGAAGGCAGATCCATCTTCCTTATTACTGGGGTATCCGTTCATAGCTTCCTCCGGATCAAAATTCGGAACCCATGCCTTGGCCCTAGTCAGTGCTACAAGAGAGCCGACCCGTGCAGCAGATTTCTTCACTTCTACCAAGCGTACATGCAGTATCGATAGCTTCTCCAAAGTACCTTGGATAGTAGTGGGGGCCGCTTTCTGATGGGACATTGCACTTATAATCCTTTGAGCGTCGGAATACAGCTGCTCCACCAGAGTATAAGAGGCCTTGAGTTTCTTCCGGATGTCATCCCCAAGATGGGTTATACGTCGCCCTGAATATGATTGTTAAAGTTAAACCGGAGCAGAACAAAGACTGCAGAGATAAAAATACATGCAAATTGAGTTCTCACCAAAGATAGCAGAGGTCATAAGTTCTATTTGCTGTCTGAAACTGGTCAGCTCTTGCATCACCGGATTAAGGGCAGCTTCAGTATCCTTTGCTCTTTTCTCAAGTGCATTCCGCTGCACCTCCCACGCGGACTACTCCGCTTCAAAGTCCTTTTTCAATTTTTCTGCGCTGGTTAAGTTCAGCGCAAGCTCTTCCTTGGCTTTGGCAGAGGCCGTTTCAGTAGCAGCCAGTCTATTCCGGAGCTCAGTTACCTCTGCAGCCCTCCGGGTCAAGTCAACCTACAAGGAAATCAAGTGGAGTAAACGACAATTCAGACAAGTCTCAAGCATAGAAACAAGTTATCCACTTGACATTTGGGGGCTAATGTGCAGTTGAAGTATTAAAAGAGAAATTCGGACAAGTCCCAGGCACATAAAACAAGTTATGCCCCTGGCACTTGGGGGCTAATGTAAGTTCATTTTGCATACATTGGAAGTGCCGGTTCACCTACAACGAAGCTAAACCGGCACTTGGGGGCTACTATGGCCTAGAGACAGGAGTACAAAGAATACAAAGCAGAGACAAGTGAAGGAAGTTACCTCGTACTTATCCTTCATCATATTAACTGTGACGCCCGAAGACCGACGTCCCAGAAGATTCCAGAAGATTCTAGAGATCCCAGATGTTCCGGGTTCTCCCGTGTGTTTTATTTGTGCTTGTGTTATTTATTTTTGCATTGCATCATGTCATCATGCCATCATGTCATATTTTTTTTGCATCTCAACCTAAATAAATTGTGTGGACCTTCGGTCCATTTAAATCGAGGGAAGTGTGACTTCTCTTTATAACATATCCTCCAAATATTTATGGAGCTATATTAATAAATATTCCATTTGTGTGGAATTAACCAACACACGTGCATAATTTTCCCCATGCTTTTCCTACTTCAAGTTTCTCCTTCAAAAACCTTGCCAATAATTCTTTTCCGTTGTTTCGAGGTTCCTCCAAAAATTCAAACATTTTTGGACACTTCAATAATCAAGTCTTAGTTCAAACCCATTTGAATTAAATTCAAATATGTTTGAATTATATTTTTTCGATCATGCCTTTTTCTATTTTCTCGGACCGTGCTCATTTTTATGAGCCCGAGGAAATTAGTCCCTTGTGCTAAATCTTCCCCTAACCTTTCTTTTCTTTCCTCTTCTTTTAATTGTTTCTGCTTCGTTTCTTTATTTAAAAGGACATAGCAGAAGAGCAGCCTGGCCCCTAGGCAATTCCAGCCGCGGCCCAGGCCTCTTGGGCCTCCAACCCATAGCCTCCCTTCCCTCCTGGCCTTTTTCTCTCTCCAGGCCGCGGCCCATCCCCTAAGGCCCACGGCCCAGCCACCAGGGCTCTTAGGCCCACTCCAATCCTAACCCTAGCCCTCGCTCGCTCCTCCCTCTCTTCCCGCACCCCGCCGCCAGTTTTCTTCGCCCGACCCCGAACCCTCCTCCCGTTCGAGCCATCTCCCTCGCTCCTCCCTCTCTGTCCCGATTCCCCGCTCCCTCCAGCGCCATGGCGCCTCGCTTCCTCGCCTCTAGGTAGCCACCGCGCCAGAGCCCCTCCTCTGGACCGAAGCTGCGCGCCCCGGGCCTCTTCCTCCATCTCGCAAGCACCATGGACGTCTGTCCTCCAGGGCCATCGCCCCCTGCTCCTCTCCTCGCCCTGGTTCGCCCGCAACCAGAGGCCAGCGGCTCGCCTCCCCATCGCCTCCAGCGACGAACGGCGCCCTCGGGCACCCCTGTGACGCCCCAGCTCGCGCCTCGCCATGGCTGTCCTCGCTCTGCATCCTCTAGGTCGGCCCACGCCCGTCCCTTCGTCGCCAAGGCCGAAGCACGGCGTTTCCCGAGCCGCATCTCCAGCGTCGCCCCATCACCCTCCGTGGTCTTCCTCCCCGCGGCCAGGAGCCCCTTCCCCGAGCAGTAGCAGCTCCAGCCTGCCCTTGGACCTCCCCGAGTGCCTCCCCGCGCCGCCACCGAAGGGCCAACTCCGATGGCCTCGACACCCCTGCTCTGCTCCTTCCCACGCACACCTTTTTCCTTTTTTTTTGTTTTGTTGCTGCTATTGTTTATCTCAAGTACCAGGAGCGCCAAGAACCACTAGGTCCGGACCTGAGCAGCTACATGGCCATTTTCATGAACGGCTACTATGTCAAGTACACCTTCGCCAAGTTCCTCTCCGTCAAGTCGGCTACTCGGAGACGCACCAAGTACCACTACATAAAACGTGTACCCCGACGTCAACTTCGACGCGACAAGTACCCCTACGGCAAGTACCATGACGACCAAGACCGAGACCGGCAAGACCGCTACGAACGTGTACGACTACCTTCAGAAGAAACGAGTACCCCTACCGATGTCAAGATCGACTACCGTCGCTCCGTGTACGCCTACGAACCGGTACCACTACCGTCGCCCCAAAGATGTCCGATGCCGCGACAAGTACCACGACACGAACGGAACCACTACTTCCACTACGTCCCTCGACGAACTCGAACCGCTCCGAAACGATGTTTCGAAGGTATAACCCCGAAACGATGACCCGTGAGATGCTTGTGTTGTATGAAATGTTTGCCCTTGTGTGCTCTGTGCCCGTTGTGCTCGTTTCGTTCTTTTGTCCTGTTCTTCGGTTGCCTCGTCGCCGACTCGTGGGAACCTGGAGACGGGATCATCCCACCTTCATCTTGTTTGACTCGCTCACGTCATCTTTTGCACCGGTCTCTCAACGAGTTACCGGAACCGAGATGTTGCCGTTGCATCATCTTCGGATCGTTGCCGTGGCACCCTTTTCCTTCCACCACGGTGACAATACTTCATACCTTCTTCATGTCAACTTTTAATAATAATTGCATAAAACTTAATCATGTCATCCGCATCATGATAACAACATGAGAATGTTTAATTGTTGTTGCTTTAATAGTTGCTAAACATGCTCATGGGGATTTTCCGGAATTGTTGTTGTTTTTCCGGCCTCATTTAAATTGCCTAAATAGTGTAGTTTTATTATGCTTCACCTCTTGCCATGTTAAAAACATTTAATCTTGTCTTGTAAATAACGGGAGTCAATTAAATAATTAAAAATATGGTGTTTCGTCAATATGCAACTCGTTGCATATTGAGCTCCACTTAACTTGTAGTTTTGTTTGTGCTCTTTGCCATGCCATGCATAATTAAACCGGACATGCATCATACTTGGATGTGCATCGTATGCCATGTTTATGATTGTGTGTTTACCATGTTGTTTGCTTCTTTCCAGTTGCTTCTCTTGTTAGCTTCGGTTTCGTTCCGGAGTTGTGAGGATTCGCTCGACTATGTTGCTCCGTCTACTTCATGGATCCATTCTTCTCCCTTGTGGAATCCCAGGCAAGATGATCATACCCTTGGATACCTTTACTACCATTGCCATGCTTAGTTGTCTCGATGCTATCGTTACATGTCGCGCTACCCATCTTTTATGTCAGCCTCTCCTTGTTGCCATGAAACCTCTAACCTTTGACACCTTCCTTGCAAAACCACTGTTTGGCTATGTTACCCGCTTGCTCAGCCCCTCTTATAGCGTTGTTAGTTGCAGGTGAAGATGAAGATCGTTCCAGGTGGGAACTTGTTGTTGTTATATCACAATATCTATAATTATTGTTAGCACACCTATATATTGGGCATGGGTGGAAGGCCTGGCCTTTTGCTCGGTGTTTTGTTCCACTCATGCCACCTTAGGCGCCGATAAACCGGCATTATGTTCCTTGATTTTGCGTTCCTTACACGATGGGTGGATGGGGACCCCTTGACAGTTCGACTTTGAATAAAACTCCTCCAGCAAGGCCCAACATTGGTTTTAATTTGCTCATAATAACAACTTAATTAATTAATTAAATTTGCATAGGGAGTTAGCGCTACCCGAGGTTTCTTTCTACATAGTAGGGGGGGCCAGTGCTGATGGTGTTGGTCCCGAACGGGGAGTATGCGGGGCCACCACGGGGAAACTCAAGGATTGGCTCCCGTATAATCGCCCATCCGGTCGTGTCCTGAGACGAGATACGCGCGGCTACTATCAGGGTGTCGACACACCGGGAGGTCTTGCTGGACTTGTTTTACCATTGTCGAAATGTCTTGTGCTACCGGGATGCCGAGCCTGATCGGATTTCCCTAAGATAAGGGGTGATGATATTATATTTATCACTTCAGCTAATCGTGAGAGCTTGTGATGGGCTAAGTTGGAACACCCCTGCAGGTTTATGATCTTTCGAAAGCCGTGCCCACGGTTATGTGGTAGATTGGAATTTGTTAATGTCCGGTTGTAGAAAACTTGACAGAGGATCCGAAGTAAAACACACCACCGCGTGAGTAACCGTGACTGTCTCTTTTCACTTTGAGAAGAGAACATGGTGGGGTTATGTTTGATTCGTATGTAGTTCAGGATCTTTAGCGATCACTACTTTTGCGACCGTTTGCGTAGATGCTCATCTTATTCTGGTACTCGTAAGTTAGCCACCATATTATGCTTAGCCGCTGCTGCAACCTCACCACTTTACCTCTTCCTACCCACAAAGCTTTGCTAGTCTTGATACCCATGGTTATGGGATTGCTGAGTCCTCGTGGCTCACAAATACTACAACACCAGATGCAGGTTCAGTCGAGTTTGATGCAGGAGCTGGATCAAGTTCTTCACTGGGAGCTCGATGAAGAGTTTGGGCGTATGCTTGTTACGTTTTGACGATCAGTAGTGGTTTCTACTAGGATTCGATCCTGACCTGTGGCTTTATGTTGTTATGTTATCTTTCTTTTGGATCTTCGCCCGTAGTCGGGTTGTGATGTTTTGAATGATGTTTTGCTTATGTAATGTATTGTGTGAAGTGGCGAGTGTAAGCCAACTATCTTCTTTTGCCATTTAATCCCTCTTTTACATGAGTCGTGCAAAGATACCAAACTTGAGATCATTCTAGGATGGGCTTATACCTTTAAGTCGTGCTTCGACACGTAGGAGGTATAGTCCCATCCTGGGCATTACATTAACCAACCCCAATTCATAATCGTGGCTGCTATGAAGCCGGTTGAAATACCCGGAATAAAGTTCCTGGGCGCTCAATTGGGAATAGCTGGACAAGTCCGTGCTCCACTTGCCCTTTTCTTGTTGAAGCTTCTCCTCTTTGGCAGTATGTTTGGCCAAGATGATAGGCTCAGCAGGAGCGGTAAAACCTGACCCGGTTATCTGAATATCCGGGGAAGAAGCAGTAGTTGGTTGAGAAGGGGCAACAGTAGGTGCTGGGCTAACAGGAGCCGGGTTAGTCCGAGGAGGGCTAACCCGGACAGGACTCGCCGGTTCAACTACATTTTCCATATTAGCATCTTCCGGGGCAACAATGTCATCGTGATCCATGGGAATAGGATCGTCAAACAGAGCTGCAGGATCGTTCTCTGGAGGGATGATTTCGTCCGGATTAGCCGCCGGTTCAGCGGTAGCAGTCTCGGCAGCCGCTTTGGTAGCTTTCGCCTTCTTGCTAGGCTTGGGCTTGCTGAAGAAAATTAAAGGAACAATGAGAATTATCAAGGTACAAATACAAATATAAACCGGATATTGAAAAGGACTTACCCAGGCACGGTCTTTAGCACAGGGACCTGGGTGGAGGTCGACTCGCCAGAAGAGGACAAAGGAGTCTCCTGATAGTTAGGATCAGACGGTTTAAGCGGTTTACGTATAAGCCCGGCCTTTGGATGAAGAAGAGTTGGAAAAAGTAAAACCTGAGAGCGGCGCCTGCGAGCCGGAGTAAGAGATATTCCAGAGGATTCTACTACGTGGCCACTATGGCGTGTAGTCCGGCGTGCTTCATGCTGCTGCTTCTTCAAAAGAAATTTGGGGTCCAATTGAGCGTAAGGATGAGAAAAAGGTTATTTCCGGGACGCCCGGCGGATTTTGGGCGCCGGCGGTTCTGAGTCTGAAGAAAGAGACATTACCTCAACTTCCGCCGCTTTACTTCCTTCAGCCAAATCCTGTGGAAAGACACTGTTAACATAAATTTGGATAAAGGGAGATTAAAACATATAAGGATCAATTCATACCTCGGAATCCGGATCATCTTCCTCGGGATGTGAACCGGAGGCAGCGGCCGCCTTTTTCTTCTTGACAACATACGTCTTCCGGTGTGGCTGCTTGCCTGACTTGTCTTGAGGTTTTCTCTTCAAGAAGGGGTCGTTGGCCTGTGCAGAAGATGAAAAATAAATAGAAGACAATTGATATGGACGGATCAGAATAAGCAGAAGAGGTCAGAAAAAACTTACTGCTGGCGGTTTGTTGTTTTTACAGAATGGAGCCAATCCGGTCTGGCTGCACTCTTCCAGGGATATGTTGAGCATTTTCTTTGCGGATTCAGTAACTTCTTTCTCAGGAAGTATTATGTTAATGTGGCGTTGAGGGTCATCCGTTTTTCCGGTATACTCAGACATCAGGCCGGAGCGCCGGCTCAGTGGAAGGATGCTCCAGGCAAGCCAACAGCGAACAACGTCTACTCCGGTTAAACCATTGGCCATAAAGGCCCTAAGCTTAGCAAGCTGAGGGGCAAACCGGGCCCGCTCTGGAGCGCTAAGACGTTGCGGCAGGGGATGATCCTCAGGTAGACGATGTGCACGGTAACCCGGCAGTGGGTTTTCTCCTTCATGCGAGGTATCTTTACAAGAGAACCATGATTGGTTCCATTCCTTGGGGTGTGTATGGAGAGCAGCGTGAGGGAAGGTCACATCTCTTCTCTTTTAAATACTAACACCGCCCAACTCTTGATGCGGTCCAGCAGTAAACTCTGTCCGCCGGTTTAAATGGGAAAAGTCTCGGAACAGATCCACTGATGGTTCTACTTGAAGGTATGCTTCCGAGAAGACTCGAAAATTGCAGACATTTGATATAGAGTTCGGACCTATATCTTGACGATGAAGCTGAAAAGCGGCTAGCACATCCCGGAAGAATTTTGATCCGGGAGGGCTAAAACCGCGGGCCATGTGATCAAAGAAAACAATGATTTCTCCTTCCTTAGGGGTAGGGGGCATTCATCTCCTGGGGCCCGCCAGTGCAAAACATTTTTAGGACCCAGAAGACCAATTGAAGCGGCCTTTGTTAAATCCTCGTCCGTAATGCGGGAAGGAGCCCAGTTGCAAGCAACGAACTGTTTGCCAGTCATCTTGACTAAAGGAAACGCTGAAAGATACAGTACAAAATCCGGATTACTAAGTACTGAAGCATAAACCGGAGCGTAACATCAAATTATATCGACGGTTTAGACAAGGGACTAATGGCATTGACAACCCGGAAGTAGATGTGAAGCGAGCAGCTACCGGTTTATGATAACAGGAAAAAGGGAGGCTAAACCGTCGGACTTACGACTAATTCTTTACAAGAAGAGCAAATGATTGGTTAAACCGATGAGTAACTTACAGATCTACAAGACGAAGAAACAGGTTTCTGCAGAAAGCTAAAGTAAAAATGGACCTGGGATGTAAGAAAAAGAGGAAATATATGCAAGTCTTATACAGGAAGAACCACAAAGGGTTTGTAAATACAAAATGAATCTAAGGTTTGAATCTAAGGTTCGAATCTAAGGTTTAAACCACGGAGCAGGAGCGCATTCGAAATGAATCCAAGGTTTGAATCTACTGCAAGTGTAACCTACAGGGATGAACAACAAGCTTCGAGGTTTCATGGCGGAAGCTGTGGAGGAACCCTAGATTAAGATCTGCAGTGCGAAAGAAGGAGTACCTGAGGAAGAAGAAGATGGCGGCGGAGTGCTCTGGACACAGTTCAGGGTGATGCAGCGGCCTGGCTGGACGACGGCGACGGGCTCGAGGAACGGCGGCAGAGCTTCCGGCGACGGAGGAAGACGAAGGCAGAAGGAAGAAAAGAAACAAGCCGACACGGTATTTATAAGCTGATGAGGTGAAACGGCAAGCGCGGGAATCAAGGAGGTCAGAGATTGGATAAAGATTTCGTTGTCGCCTCGATCTTCGGGATAGCATTTAACAAAGGTAACAAACAGAGGTGAGCAATAAATGCGGAGGTGATGTCACGACAGATTGAGATGATTTCCGGGGATGACGTCATAGCCGGTTTACAAAGTAGAGAAGTTACAGAGATGAAATTTATGCAAGACTTAGAAGACTGACATGAACAAGTTCAAATCAATCTGGGGCCTAATGTCAGGGATATTAATAGCAAGTATAAACCGGCTAGGAAGGTCCGGATTACACTTACATAGTTGTATTATCATAAAGCCCAGTAGAATATGAACCGGAGGTTACGGCCCATGTGTAAAATCTACGTTTTATGAACCGTCCTATCATGTAACTTGAGGTATAAGGTAGAAAGAGTAGAGACCAAGGCGGACACGATTATGAGCCGGCCTCGGGACTCTGTAAACCGGACCGGGCGTCGCCTCCTATATAAAGGGACGACCCGGCGACGGTTCAGGGGGAAGCAACAACCCGTCGAGACACAGGCAAGCAATCCGCTCCCTGTTCATCGACGCCCAAGCAATACCAAACCAAACTAGACGTAGGCTATTACCTTCATCGAAGGGGCCGAACTAGTATAAACCCTCTGTGTTCTTTGTGTGCTTTAACCTCTTCAAGCTAACCCGCGCGATGGCTCCACACCTAGGTCCTCTAAACCGGACATCTGCCGTGCTAATTCCATGACAGCTTTGGTCTCCGTTGCTTTGGTTTAATCACCATTGGAGGAAGATGGATGAGTCTATGTTGGGGAGTATTAGACGTAGAGTACCTATGCTTGATGGAGAATTTTATAAGGGATGGAAGAATTAAATGCTTGAGATCTTCAATGAATATAATTTGAACAAGTATATTGATAATACTTGTATGCCCCCCATTGATGCTTCGAATCGTACTTTCAATGAGAAACTTGACATGATTCGAAATCTTAGAACTGTTAATCTTATCATTAGAGGATTGCATAGAAACTTGCTAGTATGTTTGCCAACTTTTGAATGTGCTTATACTATATGGAGATTTCTTGAGGAACGATTTCCGGACTACTCTTTGAAAAATCTAGATGTGATTCTTCAAAAGTCCATTTCTTTAAGTAAGATGAACTCTAGTGATCCCAAATTTGGTGAATATTTAACTGAGCTTCTGTAACGCCCAAAATGTGATTCTATCCTGATCACGTGATACACTCGTGATTGGGGCACAACCGCATTTCAGGCGCTTAGCAAGATGGATATCATTACATCGTACCATTAAATAAATACATGGGGATACAACAATTGATACAAGTCACATGAATACAACAACATCAATAAAAGACATCCGACTACAGATGCGAACATGAAAAGCACAACGACATCGATCCTGCTATCTGAGGCTGCCGACCAGGAACCTAACCCAAGACTGACGAGGAAGAAGAACTCCAACACAACATAGCATCGCTCTCGCGTCAAGTCATCGGACACCTGGACCTGCAACTGTTGTTGTAGTATCTGTGAGCCACGAGGACTCAGCAATGTCATAACCATGGGTATCAAGACTAGCAAAGCTTTATTGGGTATGGAAAGGATAGTGGTGAGGTTGCAGCAGTGACTAAGCATATGTAGGGTGTCTAACTTACGAGTACAAGAATAAGATGAGATCTACGCAAACGGTCGCAAACTAGTAATGTTTTCTAGAGATCCTGAACTACTTGCGAGTCAAACATAACCCCACCGTGTTCTCTTCTCAAAGTGAAAAGAGACGGTCACAGTTACTCGCACGGTTGTGTATTTTATTCCGGATCCTCTGTCAAGTTTTCTACAACCGGACATTAACAAATTCCCATCTGCCCCATAACCGCGGGCACAGCTTTGGAAAGATCATAACCATGCAAGGGTGTCCCAACTTAGCCCATCACAAGCTCACAATCTACGGAGTCGCAACTCCATGTTGGGAAGACCCGAGTATTCTCGGAATCCCGTGCTCAAGATATTTCGACAAAGGTAAAACTAATCCAGCAAGACCTCCCGACGTGTCAACACCCTGATAGTAGCCGTGCGTAACTCGTCTCAGGCCACGACCGGATGGGACAAGCTACAGGAGACAAACCTTGAGTTTCCTCCAGGTGTCCCCGCAGGTTGCCCAGTTTGGACTAACACTCATGAGGAGCACTGGCCCGGGGTTGATTAAGAGTCCTCGGGTGCTAGCCGGTCCCTATGCAAGTTTTTAGTTATTAGGCAAATGTAGTACCAAAGTTGGGTCTTGCTAGAAAAGCTTTAAGCAGTGCGAATTATCAAGGAGGGCCCATAAACCCCAACCGTGTTAGAAACGCAAAATCAAGGAACATAACGCCGGTTTATCGGTTCTTAAGGCGGCATGAGTGGAACAAAACACCGAGCAAAAGGCCAAGCCTTCCACCCATTGCCAAGTATATAGGTGCATTAATTAAATTAATAGATATTGTGATATTCCAACAACGTCCAGCTCCAACATGGAGCAATCTTCATCTTCACCTTCAACTAACAACGCTATAAGAGGGGCTGAGCGAGCGGTAACATAGCCAAACAACGGTTTGCTGGGATGGTGTCAAAGGTTAGAGGTTTCATGGCAACAAGGAGAGGCTGACAACAAATAGTGGGTAGTGCGACATATAGCGATACCATCGAGATAACTAGCATAGAAAAGATAGTAATGAGATCCATGGTGACGGTCATCTTACCTGAGATGCCGCAAGGAAGAAGAATGAGTCCATGAAGAAGCCACGAAGAAGAAGCCACGAAGGCGAACCAAGTGCAGTCGAACGAATCCTCACGATCGCAACGAAATATGAACTAGTGAGAAGAAGCACACAACATGGTAAACACACAACACATACTCAAGACAAGATGCTCAACTAAGTATGATGCATGACAAGGCTACATGATGCAAATCATGGCAAGTGATGATGCTAACAAGAACACACAACAAGGCAAGTTTAAATGAGGCCGGAAACAACATATAACAATTTCGGTAAGTCCTGATATGCAAATTTCAAAATTCGTGCAGATCTGAACAAACCTTATGTTAAAGTTGTTAAACAGCAATTTAACATGCACCATGATGATCTACTTGAAATTCTAGTTAGGTTACATATAAAGTTCATTTAATTCGGAGGTACGGTCTGGAAGATATGAGCAAAACAAGTTAAGCATGGCAAAGATGCAAGATGCATTCAAACATCAAGCGACCACACTCCAAACATGTATACAACATGATATTATGCATCTACATGCAAAAACACACAAGTTTCATATGGGACACACTCAAAACGGAGCAACGGTTAATCACATACACATGAAACAAGATATAACAACAATCAGCCCAAAACAGCTAGTAGGCATATAGTTGACATCAAAACAACATGATACAATAACATTTCATAGCAACAAAGGGCATGGAAAGCATGTACATGTCAAGCACTACAAGCATGAACACTGAGCTACTACAAAACACCACTAGAACATGCTCAAAACATCATGGCAAGATTGCAAAAGATAACAGATTCACAAACTTAGTGAAATAAACTAAATATGGCAGTAACAACGACAAGTAGGCATGTTTGCAAGCTTGTGCAACTCATCTCAGAGCATATCATGGCATGTGAGTATAACCAACAACAAGAAGATATGTTTATGAAGCTACTCATGGCAAGAACACGGTCATGGGATGCATGGAACACTAGCTATTCACATGGCAAAACTGAACTTACTGTTAACAGGATGACAGAAACATTTTATAACAATTTGAGAGCATGAAAACAACAAGCTACAACAGGCCATTAAAGAAAACAAGGGCATGGATGTATATAGCATAACATGGACATCAAGACATGATCATTGGACATCCCCAAATGTGCACGGATAGGACTGGGGCATCAAGCAAACATGGCATCAGGTTATAATAGTTTCAGACTTAGCAGTTATCAACAAGTCATAGAAATCAGCAACATCGAGTAGGTCACTTTGCAAACTTGTTGCACTCACCACAAGGCATAAGATGGAAAACTAATTACACCACGGCAAAGATGGCATGATTGTGCTTCTAAATCATATTGACATGTGGCTCAAAAAAATCACACATAAAGATACGAAAAAGACAAATCAGCATTACATAACAGTTTTCAGCACTTAACAGCAATATGCACTCTTGCAACAGAGATAAACATGACAATATGGTACCTAACATGAATGCAACAGCCACCATCATGTAGAGCACTTCACAATGAACATTTTAACATATCATAGACTCCATTTGGACCAACATGCACAAAGTTACACCATGTTAAACATGCATACATATTGTTGACAAACAACAAAGACTTGACACTAATATCACATAGCAGTTTTGCAATGAAGATTAAGACAACAAGATGAACAGTAACATGCATGCAAATGCAACTAACATGTAGAGCACTTCGAGACGAACATTTTGACATATTATATGCTTCATTTGGACAAACACACAAAAAGTTACAGTGACACAAAGATGCACACATATTATGACAAAATAGGGACTTAGCAGTTTTTGGACTTAGGAAAAAAACAGAGCGGGCAAAAATGGAGTGTATGTCCACCACACATAAAGATATTGACTTAGCAGTTCAGGATATCTAGCGATCATTACTAGTTTGCGACCATTTGCGTAGAGGCTCATCTTATTCTTGTACTCGTAACTTAGCCACCATACATATGCTTAGTCGCTGCTGCAACCTCACCACTATCCTTTCCATACACAATAAAGCTTTGCTAGTCTTGATACCCATGGTTATGGGATTGCTGAGACCTCGTGTGTCACATCCCTAGTTAGCACTTGCATTAGGGTTAGTTAGTGTGTGCATCATGTTTACTTTTCAAAGAAACTTGAAATGGGAATGACAGAAACCCCAGCACCCCTCTTCTAACAACTAGGGTTTGATAAAATATTTTCCAATGTACCCAAAATGCCCTTAAAAAGAGTTCATCATTTCTGTCTTGGTCTTAAACCTCTGCCAAAAATGGTGCACAATTTTCTAGGACATCCAAGGTCTCTGGATTAAATCATATGTTATTTGAATTTGGGCATTTAAATGCTATAAAATATTTTAAATGCTCAAATAATCATAAACTATAATGTTCCCTACTGTTCATAATATATACAGTGGGCATGACTAGTTTTATGAGTTATAAAAATGTTTTAGCATTTTTAATAATTAAACAAAGTTGCAAAACAAATGAAACAGAAAAGAAAATAGAAAAAAATAGGAAGAAGCACACTTACCTGAGCCCACTTACCTGTTGGCCCAGACGGCCCGGCCCACCAGGGGCATCCCCGTCTTCTTCGTCGTGCCAGCGCAGGAAGCAGCTCGGTGGCGAGCGCCGCCGACGCGCCGGCCACCTCCTGCCTGCCTGGCTGGCCCTTCGACCCTCTGGATGGACCTGGACGACGCCACGCAGACCCCTCGACCGTTTCCCCTCTCCCATGTGTCTTTCCCCCTCCTCTCTCCCCTCCACCGAGCGAGCTCGTCGCCGTCGATCGCTGCCACCGCGCCCTACGCCACTCCCTCGCCTCCCCGACGCACCATTAGCTCCGCCGCATCGCCCCGAAGCTCCCCACCGACGCACACGACGCCAGAAGCCCCGCAACGCCCTCCCCGCCGTCGTCTTTCACCTTCGGCACCGGAGATCGCCGCTGCCCGTACGCCGCCGTCCGACCTTCCCCGAGCTCGCTTCGACGCCCTCTGCGACCGCTGTGAGCTCACGCTTCGAACCCCTCTCTCCACGGGCTCGATTATGCCTTGTAGCCGCCGCCCCCTTGCTGACCGAAGATCACCGCCGCCGGCCAACTCGCCGCCGTGGCCACAGGCACAGTGCCTCGTGGCTGAGCACGCCATTAGGATCAGTAGATCACCAGCAAGCTAATGCCAGCTCTAACTCCTCCTACCGTGCACCACAACACCATCCCGGCCAACTCCGTGCGAGCACCGCCACGGACGAGCTCGTCGCCGTCGACTCCGGCGACCAATCGACCAACCAGTGGCACCGTTGGATGCGGTGCATCACCAGGAGCACACAGAGCCCATCCGCGCGACAAATGGTTGCCGAAACAAGGATTCCGACGAGTCACCGCCATGCGAAATGGTCGCCGCCGACCAAACTCCGGCGGGCTTACGTGGCCTGTTAATTAGGAGCTAACAGTAATTAGATTAATCACCACAGTCACTGACAGTGGGCCCCTTTGCTTAGTCAAACCCAGTCAACCCTAGTTTTGACCGGAATTAGCTCCTGAGACACTGACATGAGGGACCCACCGGTCAGGTTTGACTTGGACTAATCCTGTTGACTGACTGACGTCAGCATGATGTCATGCTGACGCAGTAAAGGTTTTTCTAGGATTTTTAGATTTAAAAATAATTCAGGAAATTCCAAAAAATACCCAAAACTTCTAAAAATCATATAAAATCAACCATAGCTCAGATGGAAAAGATTTATATATGAAAAATGATCAGAAAAATCCAATCTTTCCAATGGCACTGGTTTCATGCATGTTTGAGCAAGTTGACCTTGCTGTATACATAAAAACATGATAATGCACTTATTTCAATAATAGTTAAAATGCCAATTTGAACCTTTGATTCAAATAGGCTCAAACCCTTCTGGTTTTAGTTGCATTAGCCAACACACATGCATCTTGCTATGTCATGAGCATGCATCATATTGTTGCATTTGTTTGTTAATGATTGTATCGCCGGTATTCTCTGTGTTAGGTCCTGCTCCCGAGGATACCTGCGTATCCAGTTGAAGAGCAGTACCCGACAACCACTTTGTCAGGCAAGCAATCATTGATCATTCCGATACAAACCCAATATTCTCGCTCCTGCTCTCTTTTACTGCATTAAGGCAACAGCGTGTGAACTACTACTTGCTGTGGTAGATGCACCCTATCCCTTGCATGACCTGTCATTGCCACAGTAAATACTTGAAACCCACTAGCATGTGTAGGAGTTGATTGAGCCATGTGATGTGTGATCCACCATGCTATTTGTTATGTTGCCTGCTATGCTTAGAGTTGTGTCAGGTCTGGTTCATCTGGGTGATGGATCAGAGTGAAATGATCATACCGATAAAGAGAAGGAAGTGTGGAATACGCTTGGTAAAGGTATCGATGAAAGGCCATGTAGGAGTACATGGTGGGTTGTTTCATTGGAATCGTCCATAGGACCTGAGATCTGTATGTGTGGTTCAAGTTGCAGTTACTACCATGCATTGGGCCCGAAACCAATGGACCCTCTCGGCTTATTAATTACCCTCGATCTCTGTCCAGGAGTTGCAACTAGTTTTTGGTGTTTATAGTTTACTGGAGGTCGTGCACAGCGCTGACCCTCGGGGTGGGTTGTGATGCGACAGGTATGTGGCACGGTGTACCGGTTGCCCGTTTGGTGACTCGGGAACCCTGTACACATCGTTTGGGGCCGTGAGCGACACCCCGGCCGGATCTCCCCATGGATGGAACCCAAATAGGCGATAAACCTGGACGAGAGACTTGAGTAGTTAGTCAGGTCATGGCCGACACCCTCGCTAGGCTTCCGCTTGAAGGTTGCCGAGTACACGCCGAGTAAACGGCGATAAGTGGTGAAAGCGTGTGTGAAGAAGTACACCCCTGCAGGGTTATCAAACTATTCGAATAGCCGTTGTTCGCGATACGGACTACTTGGTTACTCTTACAGTTCATAGACAAGTTGATGGATACTACTAAAAGCCTCAAGATAAGCGTGAGTGCCGTGGATGGCCCTTCCGTAGGATGACGGAAGAGGATCCTTGGTAGTGTATTGATGTGGTGAGTAGAGGACTCGTGTTCGTAATAACATCTTGCAATCTGTTGAGAGTTGTAGTATAGGTTAGCCAAGAGTCAAAGCTAGCTTTCTGCTATGAACTCCACTACCCCCTTTGATAATGTTGCATGTATGATAGGTTCTGTGGTAAGACTTGCTGAGTACCTTTGTACTCATGTTTGCTTAATAACTGTTGCAGAGGAGAACCCTGCCCCTGCTGATGGGTTCTACATAGACGTTGACGTCGACGAGTAGCTTGACACCCAGACGGAGATCTGGAGCTTGTGAAGGGCCTTGTAGATAGTCAGGCTACACCAAGCCTGTTTTATTTTCTAAGTTGTCTGTACTCAGACATGTAGCTTCCGCTTGTGCTTGTATGACTGTATGACTTGAGTGTTGGGTCATGTGACCCCTACCTGTATGGATATGTTATGTATGGCTCTTGGAGCCTCTTAAATAAAGTACTTTGAGTCATAGAGTTCTGTTGTGATGCAATGTTGTATTTGCACATATTGAGCATATTGTGTGTATGTTTGAAATGCTTGGTATGTGTGGGATCCGACACCTAGTTGTTTTCCTTTGGTAGCCTACCTTACAGGGAAATGCCTACTAGTGATTCCAATGAGCCTTGGTAGCTTGCTACTACTCGGAACACGTAGGCTGGCCGGCATGTGTCCTTCTTCGTTCATGTGTCTGTCCCTTAGGGGAAATGTCACGCGTTGTTCCTTTAAGTCCATGTAGCTTGCTACGACTTGGGTTGATACGTTGATGACCGACACGTTCGTTGCTGGGTCATGGATGCCTGTCTCTGTAATCTAGTGCCACTTTTGGTTTATTACTAGCCATGTCGGCCCGGGTTCTCTGTCATATGGATGCTAGCGACACTGTCATATACGTGTGCCAAAATGCGCAAACGGTCCTGGGCCAGGTAAGGTGGCACCCGTGGGGTTACCGTGCGTGAGGCCGCAAAGTGATATGATGTGTTACAGCTAGATCGGTGTGACTTAGGATCGGGGTCCTGACAGCGTTGGCATCAGAGCTGGACTGCATGTAGGTTTCTCAAGCCAAACTGGTCGATGTTGAGTCTAGAAAAATTCTTAGTTATATGTAGGGTAATTGATTGTGGAAGGGAACGTAAGGCTCTTTTTACTCCTTTACCTTATGCCCTTCTGATCTGAGTCAGTCTATTCTTTCTACGGGGATTTAGGACTAGGCCTCTTATCCTTACTAGGTTCACGTGTTACTAATCCGTAGACTCTTAGGATTGTTGGTTTCAAGCCTCAGTTCAGTTTCTATCCTTTTAGTATGATGATTGTTGGACAGGAACCTTGATATGGATTGTATGATGTCTCAAATCTTTGTTTGAGCATTTACAGTTGTTATGCTGCCCGATTTCTTTCAGAAACACTAATGCCTTTGCATTATTCCGTGTTTCAGATGTCTGGCCGCATCCCTCACCAAGTGGTTCGTTTGACACGGTGCATTAATGTGCCCGGTCACACTGCCATGCTAGTCCGTGTGCTGACTAAGACCGGTTATCGCTAGTATCCTGAATACACCGTGGGGGAACTGTACCGGGATTTCAATCAGAGTCAGTATTTCTGGACAGTCCAGATATACCCCTCATATCCTGGAGCTAATGAACCCATCCATTGGTCTTATGGACTCGGGGTTACCATCGAGATGGCAGTGCAGGATGCCGCCTATTCGATGATGACCATTCTCCGTGCTAGGCATGCCCTGTTGCTGAACACTGAGTTCTGTTACATGCCAGCCTCACTTCCCGGAGAGGAAGGCTACTACACTGGTCTGTATACTGATGCTGCTCATGAAGAGCCACTGCTTCAGACTACTGTTCAGATGCTGGAGGATCGGGACCGTGAGGTCCGTGCCCTCCGAATGGAGCTGTATAACACTCGAGCCGCCCACTGGACTACTTTGACACGGCTTGCACCTGCTGTGCACGCCGGATATCTGGACATGCGGGATTTGTACCCCGTGCGGACTCGTCTGCCTGATCGCATGGATTGGCGTGACGTTGGGGGTATTACACCTCCACGTGGGCGTCGGTTACCACCAGCATCGGGACCGAGACCACATCCATGTCCCTATGGTCCATAGCCTTCGAGTGCTCGCGAGTTTCAAGATCCATTTGTTCCACTTCCAGGCTACGGTGGTAATCTTTATGAGGATTACTACGCGAATGTCTGAGCTAGACCGTGGTAGTAGTAGCATCGTAGTAGTTGTATTTCCACAGTCCTGCGCGTCTTGTGGAATATGACTTAGTGTGTACTGAGTTCCGGAGGTGTAGTTAAATAATGTGTAGGAGCTTGGAATGCCTCTGATGGGATGTATCGTCTTTCACCGCAGTTGTACTTTAGCCTTGGCTTGTAATAAACTATGTATGGTGTGTATGACCACTGGTGTATATATGGCAGTTTCTATATTACCATGTCGTATGGATGAACATCTCTGCATTCCGTGTCATCCAATACATTCTGCACTTCTATGTCAAATTTTTGCCATCCTTGTCTAAACCGTTGTTTTGTTTTCCTAGGATGGTCAACACTCGCAACACTCCTGCTGCTCAGGAGCAGGGTGAGGCTAGTGGGGCTAGAGATGGGAATCTGCCCCAGCCACCCTCCTTGGCGGAAGTTATGCTCGAGGCAGAACGGAACAAGAGAGAGACTAACCGTTTGCTGGAACGCATAGAGCAGAACACTAGGTTCCGTCAGAGGAATGACGTGGTGTCAATCAATGACTTTATCAAGATGTGTCCACCGAAGTTCCATCACTCCACTGAACCTCTGGATGCGGATGATTGGCTACGTAGTATTACCCACAAGCTACACTCTGCCCGTGTGGCCGAAGCTGACAAGGTTACCTACGCCGCCTACCATCTTGAGGGCCCTGCCAGTCTTTGGTGGGAAAACTTTGAAGCTATGCGTCCTGCTGGCCAAATCACTACTTGGGTTGAGTTCAGTGAGGCATTCCGTGAACATCACATTCCGGAAGGTCTCATGGATCGCAAGCGGGAGGAATTCTGCAATTTCACCCAGGGCCGGTTAACTGTGGATGGCTATAGTCGCGAGTTTGGCAACTTGGCACGCTATGCACCTGAGGAAGTATCCACCGATGCCAAGAAGCAGGCGAGGTTCCGCAAAGGACTCAGCCCTGAACTCCGCCGAGATTTACGTCTGCACGAGTGCACTTCCTTCCAGAAGTTGGTAAACAAGGCTATCAGTGCTGAAACGGGCCGGACCGACTTCGAGGCCACCCGCAAGCATACTCGAGACTTTGGTTCCTCATCCGGCTCTGGCTCTCACAAGCGCCGTGTGTGGGTTCCTAACACTGCTCTGCCACCCAAGTACACACCAAGGCCATCCTATGAGGCGCCTCGCCCAACTCAACAGTTTGCACCTGCTAAGACCTATGGAGGACCACCTTCCAACTTTGCTCCATGCACTACCACTGTGACTTGCTTCAAGTGTGGAGAACCAGGGCACTACATGCGTGAGTGTCCTCAGAACCAACCAGGAAAACCCATTGGTCGTGGTAAGACAACCGGCAAGGTGAATTATGTCAAGCCAATCCCCACTACACGTGGTCATGTCAACTATGTCTCTGCCGAGGAAGCTTATGAGGATCCTAACGTCGTCCTTGGTACGCTTCTCGTAAACTGCCATCCGGCATCTATTCTTTTCGATACTGGAGCATCCCATTCGTTCATATCTGAGAGCTATGCTCGATTGCACAACATGACCATTTGTGACATGCCTACTTCCATGGTTATTCAAACTCCTAGTTCAAAGTGGCAAACCTCTAGGGTAAGCCATGGAAATGAAATCCTTGTCGATAGACTTGTTTTCCTAGCATCTTTAATCGCTCTCGAGTCCTCGGACATAAACATCATTTTGGGTATGGATTGGATGACAACTCATTACGCCAAAATTGATTGCTATACTAGGACCGTTCTACTTACACACCCATCCGGCAAGATAGTCAATGTCTTGACCCGAATGGCTGAGCGTCAGCTCTACTCTCTTAATGCCAGCCCTCTACCAGAACTCGAAGATATCCCGATAGTCCGTGACTTTCCGGTTGTTTTTCCAGAAGAACTTGAAGGAAATATGCCCTAGAGGCAATAATAAAGTTGTTATTTATATTTCCTTATATCATGATAAATGTTTATTATTCATGCTAGAATTGTATTAACCGGAAACTTAGTACATGTGTGAATACATAGACAAAACAGAGTGTCCCTAGTATGCCTCTACTAGACTAGCTCATTGATCAAGGATGGTTATGTTTCCTAACCATAGACATGAGTTGTCATTTGATCAACGAGATCACATCATTAGGAGAATGATGTGATGGACAAGACCCATCCGTTAGCATAGCAATTTGATCGTTTAGTTTTACTGCTATTGCTTTCTTCATGACTTATACATGTTCCTATGACTATGAGATTATGCAACTCCCGAATACCGTAGGAACACCTTATGTGCTATCAAACGTCACAACGTAACTGGGTGATCATAAAGATGCTCTACAGGTGTCTCCGAAAGTGTTCGTGGTGTTGGCATAGATCAAGACTAGGATTTGTCACTCCGAGTGTCGGAGAGGTATCTCTGGGCCCTCTCGGTGATGCACATCATAATAAGCCAGGCAAGCAAATGACTAATGCGTTAGTCACGAGATGATGTATTACGGAACGAGTAAAGAGACTTGCCGGTAACGAGATTGAACTAGGTATAGAGATACCAACGATCGAATCTCGAGCAAGTAACATACCGATGACAAAAGGAACAATGTATGTTGTTATGCTGTTTGACCGATAAAGATCTTCGTAGAATATGTAGGAGCCAATATGAGCATCCAGGTTCCGCTATTGGTTATTGATCGGAGATGAGTCTCGGTCATGTCTACATAGTTCTCGAACCTGTAGGGTCCGCACACTTAACGTTTGATGACGATCGGTATTATGAGTTTATGAGTTTTGATGTACCGAAGGAGTTCGGAGTCCCGGATGAGACCGGGGACATGACGAGGAGTCTCGAAATGGTCCAGACGTAAAGATCGATATATTGGACGACTATATTCGGACATCGGAAAGGTTCCGAGTGATTCGGGTATTTTTCGGAGTATATGGGCCTTATTGGGCCATACGGGAATAGAGGAGAAAGGCTAAAAGGAAGGAGGCGCGTGCCTTCCCTCTGGTCAGAATTGGACAAGGGGTGCAGCCCCCTTTTCCTTCTCCCTCTCCACCTCTTTCCTTCTCTCCTACTCCGGAAAGGAAAGGGGAATCCTACTAGGACTTGGGAGTCCTAGTAGGACTCCCCACACTTGGCGTGCCCCCTCTAGGGCTGGCCTCTCCCTTGCTCCTTTATATACGGGGGCAGGGGCACCCTAGGACACACAAGTTGAATTGTTCTAGCCGTGTGCGGTGCCCCCCTCCACAGAAACACACGTCGGTCATACCGTCGCAGTGCTTAGGCGAAGCCCTGCGCCGGTAGATATATCATATCCGTCACCACGCCGTCGTGCTGACGAAACTCTCCCGTGAAGCTCAACTGGATCAAGAGCTCGTGGGACGTCATCAAGCTGAACGTGTGCTGAACACGGAGGTGCCGTACATTCGGTGCTTGATCGGTTGGATCGTGAAGAAGTTCGACTACATCAACCGCGTCACTTGACGCTTCCGCTTCCGGTCTACGAGGGTACGTAGACAAACTCTTCCCTCTAGTTGCTATGCATCTAGTAGATAGATCTTGCGTTATCGTAGGAAAATTTTAAAATACTATGTTCCCCAACAGAACTGCCAGGAATTCCACCTGACAGAGATGTCGAGTTCGTGATAGATCTTATCCCTGGAACTGTCCCAATCTCTAGGAGACCTTATAAGATGGCACCACTAGAATTAGCTGAGCTAAAGAAACAACTCGATGAGTCCTTGCAAAAAGGTTTCATCCGTCCTAGTTCTTCCCCTTGGGCTTGCCCCGACCTCTTCGTCAAGAAGAAGGATGGAACGGAGCGGGTGGTTGTAGATTACCGACCTGTCAATCTGGTCACCATAAAGAATAAGTATCCGCTCCCCAGGATCAACGACCTGTATGATCAGCTCGCTGGATCCTCAGTCTTCTCTAAGATGGATTTGAGGTTGGGTTACCATCAAATCAAAATCAAGAACGGGGACATTCCTAAAACGGCTTTTGTTACTCGTTATGGCCAATATGAGTACACCGTCATGTCCTTCGGGTTAACCAATGCCCCAGCTACCTTTTCTCGGTTAATGAATTCTATATTCGTGGAGTACTTGGATAAATTTGTCGTGGTATACCTCGATGATATACTCATCTATTCCAAGAATAAGGAAGATCATGCCGAGCATTTAAGGCTGGTATTGACGAAACTTCGAGAGCACCGCCTTTATGCCAAATTCTCTAAATGTGAATTTTGGTTGCCAGAAGTAACCTATCTAGGTCATGTGATCTCTGGCAAGGGTATTGCTGTCAATCCCGAGCGAGTTCAAGCCTTCCTTGATTGGACTCCCCCTGAATCGGTCAAGCAAGTTAGGAGTTTTCTTGGCTTAGCGAGCTATTGTCGGCGTTTCGTCGAGAATTTCTCCAAGGTTGCTAAACCTCTAACTGAACTCCTCACACTACTAGGAAAAGGGCTATAGATGGAATTGACACTAATGGCGCACCAGACATGCGGTGCACCATTAGTATATACTAATGGCGCACCATGTGTTGGTGTGCCATTAGTATCCAAATACTAATGGCGCACCGTTGACGTGGTGCGCCATTAGTAACAAATTTTTTTTTCATATTTTTCTCAAAACTACTAATGGCGCACCAGTGGATAGTGCGCCATTAGTAGTTGAACTACTAATGGCGCACCACATCCACGGTGCGCCATTAGTAAAAAAATTTCAAATTTTGTTTTTATTTTTTTTAATTTTATTTTCAAAAAATACTAATGGCGCACTGTGGGAGTGGTGGGCCATTAGTAGTTCAACTTACTAATGGCGCACCACTCCCACGGTGCGCCATTAGTATTATTTTTTTCATATTTTGTTTTTATTTTTTATTTTTTTTCAAAAAATACTAATGGCGCACCGTGGGAGTGGTGCGCCATTAGTAGTTGAACTACTAATGGCACACCACTACCACGGTGCGCCGTTAGTAACTTGGCCATTACTGCACACCACCCTCCCCCCCCCACCCCGTGGACCGCCTTTTCCAATTAAAAAAATAAAATAAAATAAAATGATGTAAATGTCAAAAAAATAAAAGAAAATAAGTTTCCCATGTGATATGTGGTCTACTTGTTGGGAAAATTTACAAATATGAATTTTGACTTTATTTGCAAAATATCTCTGGAATTTAGTAAAATGGGTATAACTTTTGCATACGAACTCGGATTAAAAAGATTTTTATATGAAAAATCATCTACTCGAAAAGTTACATCCGAATTTAACTAGGGAAACCCCGTTAAACATTTTCAAAATTCCCAAAAACCTAACAGAAAAAAAGTTACAGGGCTTTTAAGATCTACAGGCAAAAAAATTCAAAAAATTTCAAACTTACTAGTGGCGCACCGTTTGCTAGGTGCGCCACTAGTAACAGAAAAAAAAAGTAACAGAAAAAAAATATAAAATTTTCGAAAAAAACTTATAATTTTTTTTCAAAAATATGATACGTAATATGACCGGGAAGTTTGAAATATATTTTTCAAAATTTCATCATACTCATGAACATTAACAAACTCCTAGACATCAAGAAGGGTTAATAGGAATGATATGATAGATATATCAACAAGTGCGTGTGAAGTGAGCTGGTGCTGGGGTTGGATAGAACTACGAAGTTAAGCGTGCTCGGGCTAGAGTAGTGTGAGGAAGGGTTGACCTTATGGTAAGTTTGACCACAGAGTGCGATTTGACTTGAGATTAAGCAAATTGACCCCATATTAAGCCATAATGATCTGAGATTAAGAAAAAAAATTGAAAAAAAAATTATGAAAAAAAAATTTGAAAGAAAAAATTACTAATGGCGCACTTCTATGTAGTGCGCCATTAGTATGCCAAAGCACCTGGGCATAGATGGCCCCCTGCGAGGCATACTAATGGCGCACCGTGCACTATACTAATGGCGCACCAGTGGTGCACCATTAGTATACTAGATACTAATGGCGCACCAGAGGTGCGCCATTAGTAAATACTACTAATGGCGTGCTACTAATGGCGCACCAGTAGTGCGCCATTAATGGGCAAAAACGGTGCGCCATTAGTAGCCCTTTTCCTAGTAGTGTCAAGAAAGATAAAAAGTTTGAGTGGACCCCACAGTGCGAGTCCAGTTTTCAGGAACTGAAAAGACGCCTGACATCTGCACCTGTACTGGTACCACCAGACTTTTCCAAGGATTTTATAATCTATTGCGACGCCTCGCGACAAGGACTAGGTTGCATACTCATGCAAGATCGTCAAGTGATTGCATACGCATCACGACAGTTGCGTCCACATGAGGATAATTATCCTACACATGATCTAGAGCTTGCAGCTGTAGTCCATGCACTCAAAACATGGCGACATTACCTCCTTGGTAATCGCTGTGAAATCTTCACTGATCCCCAAAGTTTGAAGTATATCTTCACCCAACCGGATTTGAATCTCAGGCAAAGACGTTGGGTTGAGTTGCTCACAAATTACGACTTAGGAATCACTTACACTCATGGAAAGGCCAATGTGATGGCTGATGCACTAAGTCGTAAGTCTTATTGTAACAACTTAATGTTACAACAAGGGCAACCACTTCTCCACGAGGAATTTCGTAAGCTTAACCTTCACATTGTTCCTCGAGGATTCCTTTCCACCTTGGTGGCGAAACCTACCCTTATGGATCAGGTCATCAAAGCACAGAAGGTTGATCCCGGAATTTCTCGTATTAAGAGGAACATCAAGAAAGGAGTCGCGGGATGTTTCTCAATTGATGACCAAGGAGTTGTATTCTTTAGCAACCGTTTAGTGGTTCCTAAAGTACGAAACCTAATACGTTTGATCCTTAAGGAGGCTCATGAATCTCCTCTTGCGATTCATCCCGGTAGTACCAAAATGTATCAGGATCTACGTCACAGATTCTGGTGGACTAGGATGAAGAGAGAAATCGCTCAATTCATTGCTAACTGCGACGTTTGTCGTCGAGTCAAAGCAGAGCATCAACGGCCTGCTGGCACCCTTCAACCTTTAGCTATTCCTGAATGGAAATTGGACAAAGTCGGTATGAACTTCATTACCGGATTTCCCAGGACCAGGAAAGGGAATAATGCTATCTTCGTCGTTATCGACCGCCTCTCTAAAGTAGCTCATTTCCTGCCTGTTCGAGAGAGTATTACCTCTAGCCAGCTAGCAGACTTGTATGTCTCTCAAATAGTATCACTTCATGGTGTGCCGTTGGAGATTAACTCAGACCGTGGAAGTCTTTTCACATCACGATTTTGGGAAAGTTTCCAGAATGCTATGGGAACTCATCTCTCCTTCAGTACCGCCTTCCATCCCCAGTCAAGTGGTCAAGTGGAACGAGTCAATCAAATTCTGGAAGACATGCTTCGAGCCTCTGTCATTTCTTTCGGTATGGAATGGGAAAAATGTCTTCCATTTGCCGAATTCGCTTATAACAATAGTTATCAAGCCAGCTTGGGCAAAGCTCCCTTCGAAGTTCTATATGGACGAAGGTGTCGAACACCTCTTAACTGGTCAGAAACCGTGGAAAAATAATTCTTTGGTCCGGATATGATCCAGGAAGCAGAGGAACAAGTTTGCATCGTTCGTGAGAGATTGAAAACAGCCCAGTCTCGCTAGAAGAGCCAATATGATAGTCATCATAAGGCTGTGACTTTTGAAGTCGGCGATAAGGCTTACCTTGAGGTTACTCCTCTTAAGGGAACCCATCGCTTCGGTATCAAAGGCAAATTGGCCCCTCGTTTCATCGGTCCTTTTCGCATTCTTGCTAAACGGGGAGAAGTTGCCTACCAATTGGAACTACCTCCGCACCTCTCCAGAGTTCATGATGTTTTCCACGTGTCTCAACTCAGGCGTTGCTTCTCGGATCCTATCCGCGGAGTGGACCACGAAACGCTTGATCTCCAGGACAATCTCACATATCGAGAATACCCCGTTCGTATTCTTGATCAAACTGAGCGCACCACTCGACGCCACAATATCAAGTTTCTCAAGGTTCAATGGTCACATCATTCCGAGAGTGAAGCTACTTGGGAATGGGAGGATCGTCTTCGACTCGAGTACCCCACCCTCTTTCCGGAGGAACCCGAATCTCGGGACGCGATTCTTTTAAGTGGGGGTGAGTTGTCACATCCCTAGTTAGCACTTTCATTACGGTTAGTTAGTGTGTGCATCATGTTTACTTTTCAAAGAAACTTGAAATGGAAATGACAGAAACCCCAGCACCCCTCTTCTAACAACTAGGGTTTGATAAAATATTTTCCAATGTACCCAAAATGCCCTTCAAAAATGTTCATCATTTCTGCCTTGGTCTTAAACCTCTGCCAAAAATGGTGCACAATTTTCTACGACATCCAAGGTCTCTGGATTAAATCATATGTTATTTGAATTTGGGCATTTAAATGCTATAAAATATTTTAAATGCTCAAATAATCATAAACTATAATGTTCCCTACTGTTCATAATATATACAGTGGGCATGACTAGTTTTATGACTTATAAAAATGTTTTAGCATTTTTAATAATTAAACAAAGTTGCAAAACAAATGAAACAGAAAAGAAAATAGAAAAAATAGGAAGAAGCAGACTTACCTGAGCCCACTTACCTGTTGGCCCAGACGGCCCGGCCCACCAGGGGCATCCCCGTCTTCTTCGCCGTGCCAGCGCACGAAGCAGCCCGGTGGCGAGCGCCGCCGACGTGCCGGCCACCTCCTGCTTGCCTGCCTGGCCCTTCGACCCTCTGGATGGACCTGGACGATGCCACGCAGACCCCTCGACCGTTTCCCCTCTCCCCTGTGTCTTTCCCCCTCCTCTCTCCCCTCCGCCGAGCTCCACCGAGCGAGCTCGTCGCCGTCGATCGCTGCCACCGCGCCCTACGCCACTCCCTCGCCTTCCCGACGCACCATTAGCTCCGCCGCATTGTTGGGGAACGTTGCATGGAAAACAAAAAAAATTTCTCTACGTTCACCAAGATCGATCTAGGAGATGCTACTACGAGAGGAGAGTTGGATCTACGTACCCTTGTAGATCGCTAAGCGGAAGCGTTAAGAACGCGGTTGATGGAGTCGTACTCGCCGCGATTCAGATCGCTGAAGATCCAAGCACCGAAGCAACGGTGCCTCCGCGTTCTTCACACGTACGGCTCGGGGACGTCTCCTCCTTCTTGATCCAGCAAGGGGTGGAGGAGAGGTTGATGGAGAACCGGCAGCACGACGGCGTGGTGGTGGTGGTGATGGATGATTCCAGCAGGGCTTCGCCTAAGCACCGCGGGAGAGGAAGATGTTATGGGAGAGGGAGGGCAGCACCGAGGCACGAACTTGTGTTGGCTGCCCTCCCTCTACCTCTCTATATATAGGGGGAAGGAGGAGAGGGGGGCGCCCTAGGGTTTCCCCTAGGGGGGCCGCCGGCCAGGGCAGGGGGGGCGGCGGCCAAGGGCCAGGCCCTAGGGTTTCCCCCCCTAGGTGCCTTGCCCCCCACTCCAAGGGGTGCGGCTGCCCTAGGGGGTCCCACCCCCTTAGCCGCATGAGGAGAGGGCCCAGGGGGGCGCACAGCCCTATGAGGGCTGTGGTGTCCCCCCTTGTGGCCCATTAGGCCCAGAAACACTTCCGGGACCCCCGAAACCCTTTTCGGTAATCCGCCAATTTCCCGATGCTCCCCGGAACACTTCCGGACTCCGAAACCTTTCATCCTATATATCAATCTTCGTCTCCGGACCATTCCGGAGACCCTCGTCACGTCCGGGATCTCATCCGGGACTCCGAACAACCTTCGGTAACCATGCACTGTTCTCACTAAAAACCCTAGCGTCACCGAACCTTAAGTGTGTAGACCCTGCGGGTTCGGAAACCATGTAGACATGACCGAGACACTCCCAGGTCAATAACCAATAGCGGGATCTGGATACCCATATTGGTTCCTACATGTTTCTCGATGATCTCATCGGATGAACCACGATGTCAAGGATTCAGGCAATCCCGTATACAGTTCCCTTTGTCTCGTCGGTATGTTACTTGTCCGAGATTCGATCGTCGGTATCTCTATACCTAGTTCAATCTCGTTACCGGCAAGTCTCTTTACTCGTTACCGTAATACATAATCCCGTGACCAACTACTTAGTCACTTTGAGCTCATTGAGATGACGTATTACCGAGTGGGCCCGGAGATACCTCTCCGTCACACGGAGTGACAAATCCCAGTCTCGATCCATGTCAACTCAACAGACACCCTCGCAGATACCTGTAGAGTACCTTTATAGTCACCCAGTTACGTTGTGACGTTTGGCACACACAAAGCACTCCTACGGTGTCAGTGAGTTACATGATCTCATGGTCATAGGAACTTATACTTGACATGCAGAAACTATAGCGATAACCGACACGATCAAAAGCTATGTTTAACGTTTGGGTCTCGTCCATCACATCATTCTCCTAATGATGTGATCCCGTTATCAAATGACAACTCATGTCTATGACCTGGAAACCGCGGTCATCTTTGATCAACGAGCTAGTCCTGTAGAGGCTCACTAGGGATACAAAGTCTGTCTATTCATCCACACATGTATTTGAGTTTCCAATCAATACAGTTATAGCATGGATAATAAACGATTATCATGAACAAGGAAATATAATAATAACTCTTTTATTATTGCCTCTAGGGCATATTTCCAACAGTCTCCCACTTGCACTAGAGTCAATAATCTAGCATTACAAGGTAATGAATCTAACACCCATAGAGTCTTGGTGTTGATCATGCTTAGCCCGTGGAAGAGGCTTAGTCAACGGATCTGCAACATTCAAATCTGTGTGTACTTTGCAAATACTTATGTCCTCCTCCTTGACCGAATCGCGGATGGAATTGAAGCGTCGCTTTATGTGTCTGGTCCTCTTGTGAAACCTTGGTTCCTTGGCTAGAGCAATGGCACCAGTGTTGTCACAGAACAGAGTCATTGGGTTCAGTGCACTAGGCACAACTCCAAGATCTGTCATGAACTCCTTCATCCAGACACCTTCCTTTGCCGCCTCCGAGGCAGCTATATACTCCGCTTCACATGTAGAATCAGCTACCACGCTCTGCTTGGAACTGCACCAGCTTACCGCTCCCCCGTTGAGAATATACACGTATCCGGTTTGAGACTTAGAGTCATCCGGATCAGTGTCAAAGCTTGCATTGACGTAACCCTTTACGACGAGCTCTTGATCACCTCCATAAACGAGAAACATATCCTTAGTCCTTTTCAGGTACTTTAGGATATTCTTGACCGCTGTCCAGTGATCCATACCAGGATTACTTTGAAACCTTCCGGCCATACTTATGGCAAGGCTGACATCTGGTCTTGTGCACAGCATTGCATACATGATAGAGCCTATGGCTGAAGCATAGGGGGCGACACTCATCTTTTCTCTATCTTCCGCAGTCACTGGGCATTGAGTCTTACTCAACTTTGTACCTTGCAATACCGGCAAGAACCCCTTCTTGGATTGATCCATTTTGAACTTCTTCAAAACTTTATCAAGGTATGTACTTTGTGAAAGTCCTATCAAGCGTCTTGATCTATCTCTATAGATCTTGATGCCCAATATGAAAGCAGCTTCACCGAGATCCTTCATCGAAAAACTCTTGTTCAAATACCCCTTCACGCTATCCAAAAATTCTATATTGTTTCCAATCAGCAATATGTCATCCACATATAATATCAGAAACGCTATAGAGCTCCCACTCACTTTCTTGTAAATACAAGCTTCATTGTAAACTTGTATAAACCCAAACGCTTTGATCACCTCATCAAAGCAAAGATTCCAACTCCGAGATGCTTGCACCAGCCCATAAATGGAACGCTGGAGCCTGCATACTTTGTCAGCATTCTCTGGATCGACAAAACCTTCTGGTTGCATCATATACAACTCTTCCTTAAGAAAACCGTTAAGGAACGCTGTTTTGACATCCATCTGCCAAATTTCATAATCGAAATATGCAGCTATTGCTAACATGATTCGGACGGACTTAAGCATCGCTACGGGTGAGAAAGTCTCATCGTAGTCAATCCCTTGAACTTGTGAAAAACCCTTTGCCACAAGTCGAGCTTTATACACGGTGACATTACCGTCAGCGTCCGTCTTCCTCTTAAAAATCCATTTATTCTGAATGGCCTTCCGCCCTTCAGGTAATACTTCCAAAGTCCATACTTTGTTTTCATACATGGATCCCATCTCGGATTTCATGGCCTCTAACCATTTGTCGGAATCTGGGCCCACCATTGCTTCTCCATAGCTCGTAGGTTCACCGTTGTCTAACAACATGACCTCCAAGACAGGGTTACCATACCACTCATGTGCAGTGCGTACCCTTGTCGACCTACGAGGTTCGGTAGTAACTTGATCAGAAGCTCCTTGATCATCATCATTGGCTTCCTCTTCAACCTCTGCAGGCTCCACAAAAACATCTTTCTATGCTGCGCTACTCTCTGGTTGAAGCAGAGGTTCAATAACCTCATCAAGTTCTACCTTCCTCCCACTCAATTCTTTCGAGAGAAACTCTTTCTCGAGAAAGGACCCGTTCTTAGCGACAAAAACTTTGCCTTCGGATCTGAGATAGAAGGTGTACCCAACAGTTTCTTTTGGGTATCCTATGAAGACACATTTGTCCGCTTTGGGTTCGAGCTTTTCTGGCTGAAGCCTTTTGACATAAGCATCGCAACCCCAAACCTTGAGAAAAGACAACTTCGGTTTCTTACCAAACCATAGTTCATACGGTGTTGTCTCAACGGACTTAGATGGAGCCCTATTTAAAGTGAATGCAGCTGTCTCTAACGCATATCCCCAAAACGATAGTGGCAAATCGGCAAGAGACATCATAGAACGTACCATATCTAATAGGGTTCGATTACGACGTTCGGACACACCATTACGCTGTGGTGTTCCAGGTGGCGTCAACTGTGAAACAATTCCACATTTTCTTAAGTGATCACCAAACTCATAACTCAGATATTCTCCCCCTCGATCAGATCGTAGGAACTTGATCTTCTTGTTACAATGATTTTCAACTTCACTCTGAAATTGCTTGAACTTTTCAAAAGTTTCAGACTTATGCTTCATCAAGTAAATATACCCATATCTACTTAAGTCGTCAGTGAAGGTGAGAAAATAACGATATCCACCGCGCGCCGTTACACTCATCGGACCGCACACATCAGTATGTATGATTTCCAATAAGTCACTTGCCCGTTCCATTGTCCCTGAAAACGGGGTCCTTGTCATCTTGCCCATGAGGCACGGCTCGCACGTGTCAAGTGATTCAAAATCAAGAGACTCCAAAAGTCCATCAGCATGGAGCTTCCTCATGCGTTTCACGCTGATATGACCCAGACGGCAGTGCCACAAGAAAGTGGTATTATCATTATCAACTCTACATCTTTTGGCATCAATGTTATGAACATGTGTATCATCACTATCGAGATTCAATAAGAATAAACCCCTAACTTCGGGTGCATGACCATAAAAGATATTACTCATATAAATAGAACAACCATTATTCTCTGATTTAAATGAGTAACCGTCTCGCAATAAACAAGATCCAGATATAATGTTCATGCTTAACGCAGGCACTAAATAACAATTATTCAGGTTCATAACTAATCCCGATGGTAATCGAAGAGCGAGCGTGCCGACGGCGATCACATCAACCTTGGAACCATTTCCCACGCGCATCGTCACTTCGTCCTTCGCCAGCCTCCGTTTACTCCGCAGTTCCTGTTTAGAGTTGCAAATGTGAGCAACCGAACCGGTATCAAATACCCAGGCACTACAACGAGAGTTGGTAAGGTACACATCAATAACATGTATATCACATATACCTTTGTTGTTGTTGGCCCCCTTCTTGTCCGCCAGATACTTGGGGCAGTTCCGCTTCCAGTGGCCGTTCCCCTTGCAATAGAAACACCCAGTCTCTGGCTTGGGCCCAGCCTTGGGTTTCTTCACTGGATTAGCAACTGCTTTGCCACCCTTCTTAGAGTTACCCTTCTTGCCCTTGCCATTCTTCTTGAAACTGGTGGTTTTATTGACCATCAACACTTGATACTCCTTCTGGATGTCTGCCTCAGCGACTTTCAGCATCGAAAACAGCTCGGCGATGGTCTTGTTCATCCCTTGCATGTTATACTGCTGCACGAAGCTCTTGTAGCTTGGAGGGAGTGACTGGAGAATTCTGTCAATGATAGCCTCATCCGGGAACACAAGTCCCAGATCAGCTATGCGGGTATAGTACCCAGACATCTTCAGTAAGTGCTCACTGACAGACGAATTCTCCTCCATCTTGCAAGCAAAGAATTTATCGGTGGTCTCATACCTCTCGATCTTAGCATTCTTCTCAAAGATGAACTTCAACTCCTGGTACATCTCATATGCACCATGACGTTCAAAACTCCTTTGAAGTCCTCCTTCCAAGCCGTACAACATGGCACACTGCACTATCGAATAGTCATCCGAACGTGTCTGCCAGACGTTCAAAACGTCTGCAAGGGCTGTAGGAGCGGGGGGGGTCACCTAGCGGTGCATTTAGGACATAAACCTTTTGGGCAGCTGTGAGGATGATCCTCAGATTGCGGAGCCAGTCCACAAAGTTGCTCCCGTCATCTTTCAGTTTAGCTTTCTCTAGGAACGCATTAAAATTCAGGGGAGCTACTGCGCGAGCCATCTACAACAAAAGATTTGCAAAGACATTTTAGACTATTGTTCATGATAAGTGAGTTACTACCTAATCAAATTATTTATAACTCCCACTCAAATTGACATCCCTCTGGTCATTCGAGCGTGACATGATCCAAATTCACCAACCCAAGTCCGATCATCACGTGAGATGAGGTGGTGTCAATGGTGAACATCAACATGTTGATCATATCTACTATATGACTCATGCTCGACCTTTCGGTCCTCCGTGTTCCGAGGCCATGTCTGTACATGCTAGGCTCGTCAAGTCTAACCCGAGTGTTCTGCATGTGCAAAACTGGCTTGCACCCGTTGTATGCGAACGTAGAGTCTATCACACCCAATCATCACGTGGTGCTTCGAAACGACGAACCTTCGCAACGACGCACACTCGGGGGGAACACAATTTTATCTTGAAATTTTAGTGAAGGATCATCTTATAATGCTACCGTCGTCCTAAGCAAAATAAGATACATAAAAGGATTAACATCACATGCAAATCATAAGTGACATGATATGGCCATCAACTCGTGCTTTTGATCTCCATCTCCAAAGCACCGGCATGATCTCCATCGTCACCGGCGCCACACCATGATCCCCATCATCATGATCTCCATCATCGTGTCGCCATCGGGGTTGTCGGCGCCCACCATGCTCTTACTACTATTGCTACCGTTTAGCGATAAAGTAAAGCATTACAAAGCGCTTAATGATTGACACGCAGGTCATACAAAAATTAAAGACAACCCTATGGCTCCTGCCGGTTGCCGTATGCATCGACATGCAAGTCGATATTAACTATTACAACATGATCATCTCATACATCAAATATATCTCATCATGTCATTGGCCATATCATATCACATACATACCCTGCAAAAACAAGTTAGACGTCCTCTAAATTGTTGTTGCATGTTTTACGTGGCTGCTATGGGTATCTAGCAAGAACGCTTCTTACCTACGCAAAACCACAACGGTGATATTCAAGTTGCTATTTAACCTTCTACAAGGACCGCCTTGTTCTATTCCGATTCAACTAAGATAGGAGAGACAGACACCCGCCAGCCATCTTATGCAACAAAAGTCACATGTCTGTCGATGGAACCGGTCTCATGTACGTGGACATGTAAAGTTGGTCCGGGCCGCTTCATCCCATAATACCGCTGAATCAAGAAAGACTAAGGAGGGCAGCAATTTAAACATCAACGCCACAAACCCTTTTGTGTTCTACTCGAGAAAGCATCTACGCAAGAACCTAGCTCATGATGCCACTGTTGGGGAACGTTGCATGGAAAACAAAAAAAATTTCTCTACGTTCACCAAGATCAATCTAGGAGATGCTACTACAAGAGGAGAGTTGGATCTACGTACCCTTGTAGATCGCTAAGCGGAAGCGTTAAGAACGCGGTTGATGGAGTCGTACTCGCCGCGATTCAGATCGCTGAAGATCCAAGCACCGAAGCAACGGTGCCTCCGCGTTCTTCACACGTACGGCTCGGGGACGTCTCCTCCTTCTTGATCCAGCAAGGGGTGGAGGAGAGGTTGATGGAGAACCGGCAGCACGACGGCGTGGTGGTGGTGGTGATGGAGGATTCCAGCAGGGCTTCGCCTAAGCACCGCGGGAGAGGAAGATGTTATGGGAGAGGGAGGGCAGCACCGAGGCACGAACTTGTGTTGGCTGCCCTCCCTCTACCTCTCTATATATAGGGGGAAGGAGGAGAGGGGGGCGCCCTAGGGTTTCCCCTAGGGGGGCCGGCGGCCAGGGCAGGGGGGGGGGCGGCGGCCAAGGGCCAGGCCCTAGGGTTTCCCCCCCTAGGTGCCTTGCCCCCCACTCCAAGGGGTGCGGCTGCCCTAGGGGGTCCCACCCCCTTAGCCGCATGAGGAGAGGGCCCAGGGGGGGGCGCACAGCCCTATGAGGGCTGTGGTGTCCCCCCTTGTGGCCCATTAGGCCCAGAAACACTTCCGGGACCCCCGAAACCCTTTTCGGTAATCCGTCGATTTCCCGATGCTCCCCGGAACACTTCCGGACTCCGAAACCTTTCATCCTATATATCAATCTTCGTCTCCGGACCATTCCGGAGACCCTCGTCACGTCCGGGATCTCATCCGGGACTCCGAACAACCTTCGGTAACCATGCACTGTTCTCACTAAAAACCCTAGCGTCACCGAACCTTAAGTGTGTAGACCCTGCGGGTTCGGAAACCATGTAGACATGACCGAGACACTCCCAGGTCAATAACCAATAGCGGGATCTGGATACCCATATTGGTTCCTACATGTTTCTCGATGATCTCATCGGATGAACCACGATGTCAAGGATTCAGGCAATCCCGTATACAGTTCCCTTTGTCTCGTCGGTATGTTACTTGCCCGAGATTCGATCGTCGGTATCTCTATACCTAGTTCAATCTCGTTACCGGCAAGTCTCTTTACTCGTTACCATAATACATAATCCCGTGACCAACTACTTAGTCACTTTGAGCTCATTGAGATGACGTATTACCGAGTGGGCCCGGAGATACCTCTCCGTCATACGGAGTGACAAATCCCAGTCTCGATCCATGTCAACTCAGCAGACACCCTCGGAGATACCTGTAGAGTACCTTTATAGTCACCCAGTTACGTTGCGACGTTTGGCACACACAAAGCACTCCTACGGTGTCAGTGAGTTACATGATCTCATGGTCATAGGAACTTATACTTGACATGCAGAAAACTATAGCGATAACTGACACGATCAAAAGCTATGTTAACGTTTGGGTCTCGTCCATCACATCATTCTCCTAATGATGTGATCCCGTTATCAAATGACAACTCATGCCTTATGACCTGGAAACCGCGGTCATCTTTGATCAACGAGCTAGTCCTGTAGAGGCACACTAGGGACACAAAGTCTGTCTATTCATCCACACGTGTATCTGAGTTTCCAATCAATACAGTTATAGCATGGATAATAAACGATTATCATGAACAAGGAAATATAATAATAACTCTTTTATTATTGCCTCTAGGGCATATTTCCAACAGCTGTTGGGGAACGTTGCATGGGAAACAAAAATTTTTCCTACCGTTCACCAAGATCAATCTAGTAGATGCAACTACGAGGAAGGAGTGTGATCTACGTACCCTTGTAGATCGCTAAGCGGAAGCGTTATGAACGCGGATGATGGAGTCGTACTCGTCGCGATTCAGATCGCCGAAGACCTAGCACCGAAGCAACGGTGCCTCCGCGTTCTTCACACGTACGGCTCGGGGACGTCTCCTCCTTCTTGATCCAGCAAGGGGTGGAGGAGAGGTTGATGGAGAACCGGCAGCACGACGGCGTGGTGGTGATGGTGGAGAAGAACTCCAGCAGGGCTTCGCCTAAGCACCGCGGGAGAAGAAGATATGACGGGAGAGGGAGGGCAGCACCGAGGCACGAACTGTGTTGGCTGCCCTCCCTTTGCCCCACTATATATAGGGGGGGTGGAGAGGTTAGGGCGCCCTAGGGTTTCCCCCTAGGGGCCGGCGGCCAGGGCAAGGGGAGGCGCCCAGGCCCTAGGGTTTCCCCCCTAGGTGCCTTGCCCCCCAAGTCCCAAGGGGTGCGGCCAGCCCTAGGGGGTCCCACCCCCTTAGCCGCATGGGGAGAGGGCCCAGGGGGGGCGCACAGCCCCCTGAGGGCTGTGGTGTCCCCCCTTGTGGCCCAATAGGCCCAGAACACCTTCCGGACCCCCCGAAAACCTTCCCGGTACTCCGCCGATTTCCCGATGCTCCCCGGAACACTTCCGGTACTCCGAAACCTTTCATCCTATATATCAATCTTCGTCTCCGGACCATTCCGGAGACCCTCGTCATGTCCGGGATCTCATCCGGGACTCCGAACAACCTTCGGTAACCATGCACTCTTCTCACTAACAACCCTAGCGTCACCGAACGTTAAGTGTGTAGACCCTGCGGGTTCGGAAACCATGTAGACATGACCGAGACACTCCCAGGTCAATAACCAATAGCGGGATCTGGATACCCATATTGGCTCCTACATGTTTCTCGATGATCTCATCGGATGAACCACGATGTCAAGGATTCAGGCAATCCCGTATACAGTTCCCTTTGTCTCGTCGGCATGTTACTTGCCCGAGATTCGATCGTCGGTATCTCTATACCTAGTTCAATCTCGTTACCGGCAAGTCTCTTTACTCGTTACCGTAATACATAATCCCGTGACCAACTACTTAGTCACTTTGAGCTCATTGAGATGACGTATTACCGAGTGGGCCCGGAGATACCTCTCCGTCACACGGAGTGACAAATCCCAGTCTCGATCCATGTCAACTCAACAGACACCCTCGCAGATACCTGTAGAGTACCTTTATAGTCACCCAGTTACGTTGTGACGTTTGGCACACACAAAGCACTCCTACGGTGTCAGTGAGTTACATGATCTCATGGTCATAGGAACTTATACTTGACATGCAGAAACTATAGCGATAACCGACACGATCAAAAGCTATGTTTAACGTTTGGGTCTCGTCCATCACATCATTCTCCTAATGATGTGATCCCGTTATCAAATGACAACTCATGTCTATGACCTGGAAACCGCGGTCATCTTTGATCAACGAGCTAGTCCTGTAGAGGCTCACTAGGGATACAAAGTCTGTCTATTCATCCACACATGTATTTGAGTTTCCAATCAATACAGTTATAGCATGGATAATAAACGATTATCATGAACAAGGAAATATAATAATAACTCTTTTATTATTGCCTCTAGGGCATATTTCCAACACGCATCGCCCCGAAGCTCCCCACCGACGCACACGACGCCAGAAGCCCCGCAACGCCCTCCCCGCCGTCGTCTTCGACCTTCGGCACCGGAGATCGCCGCCGCCCGTACGCCGCCGTCCGACCTTCCCCGAGCTCGCTTCGATGCCCTCTGCGGTCGCTGTGAGCTCACGCTTCGAACCCCTCTCTCTACGGGCTCGATTATGCCTTGTAGACGCCGCCCCCTTGCTGACCGAAGATCACCGCCGCCGGCCAACTCGCCGCCGTGGCCACAGGCACCGTGCCTCATGGCTGAGCACGCCATTAGGATCAGTAGATCACCAGCAAGCTAATGCCAGCTCTAACTCCTCCTACCGTGCACCACAACACCATCCCGGCCAACTCCGTGCGAGCACCGCCATGGACGAGCTCGTCGCCGTCGACTCCGGCGACCAATCGACCAACCAGTGGCACCGTTGGATGCGGTGCATCACCAGGAGCACACAGAGCCCATCCGCGCGACAAATGGTTGCCGAAACAAGGATTCGACGAGTCACCGCCGTGCGAAATGGTCGCCGCCGGCCAAACTCCGGCGGGCTGACGTGGCCTGTTAATTAGGAGCTAACAGTAATTAGATTAATCACCACAGTCACTGACAGTGGGCCCCTTTGCTTAGTCAAACCCAGTCAACCCTAGTTTTGACCGGAATTAGCTCCTGAGACACTGACATGAGGGACCCACCGGTCAGGTTTGACTTGGACTAGTCCTGTTGACTGACTAACGTCAGCATGATGTCATGCTGACGCAGTAAAGGTTTTTCTGGGATTTTTTAGATTTAAAAATAATTCAGGAAATTCCAGAAAATACCCAAAACTTATAAAAATCATATAAAATCAACCATAGCTCAGATGGAAAAGATTTATATATGAAAAATGATCAGAAAAATCCAATATTTCCAATGGCACAGGTTTCATGCATGTTTGAGAAAGTTAACCTTGCTGTATACATAAAAACATGATAATGCACTTATTTAAATAATAGTGAAAATGCCAATTTGAACCTTTGATTCAAATAGGCTCAAACCCTTCTGGTTTTAGTTGCATTAGCCAACACACATGCATCTTGCTATGTCATGAGCATGCATCATATTGTTGCATTTGTTTGTTAATGATTGTATCGCCGGTATTCTCTGTGTTAGGTCCTGCTCCCGAGGATACTGCTGCGTATCCAGTTGAAGAGCAGTACCCGACAACCACTTTGTCAGGCAAGCAATCATTGATCATTCCGATACAAACCCAATCTTCTCGCTCCTACTCTCTTTTACTGCATTAAGGCAACAGCGTGTGAACTGCTACTTGTTGCAGTAGATGAACCCTATCCCTTGCATGACCTGTCATTGCCACAGTGAATAGTTGAAACCCACTAGCATGTGTAGGAGTTGATTGAGCCATGTGATGTGTGATCCACCATGCTATTTGTTATGTTGCCTGCTATGCTTAGAGTTGTGTCAGGTCTGGTTCATCTGGGTGATGGATCAGAGTGAAATGATCATACCGATAAAGAGAAGGAAGTGTCGAATACGCTTGGTAAAGGTATCGATGAAAGGCCATGTAGGAGTACATGGTGGGTTGTTTCATTGGAATCGTCCATAGGACCTGAGATCTGTATGTGTGGTTCAAGTTGCAGTTACTACCATGCATTGGGCCCGAAACCAATGGACCCTCTCGGCTTATTAATTACCCTCGATCTCTGTCCAGGAGTTGCAACTAGTTTCTGGTGTTTATAGTTTACTAGAGGTCGTGCACAGCGCTGACCCTCGGGGTGGGTTGTGATGCGACAGGTACGTGGCACGGTGTACCGGTTGCCCGTTTGGTGACTCGGGAACCCTGTACACATCGTTTGGGGCCGTGAGCGACACCCCGACCGGATCTCCCCACGGATGGAACCCAAATAGGCGATAAACCTGGACGAGAGACTTGAGTAGTTAGTCAGGTCATGGCCGACACCCTCGCTGGGCTTCTGCTTGAAGGTTGCCGAGTACACGCCGAGTAAACGGCGATAAGTGGTGAAAGCGTGTGTGAAGAAGTACACCCCTGCAGGGTTATCTAACTATTCGAATAGCCGTTGTTCGCGGTAAGGACTACTTGGTTACTCTTACAGTTCATAGACAAGTTGATGGATACTACTAAAAGCCTCAAAATAAGCGTGAGTGCCGTGGATGGCCCTTCCGTAGGATGACGGAAGAGGATCCTTGGTAGTGTATTGATGTGGTGGGTAGAGGACTCGTGTTCGTAATAACATCTTGCAATCTGTTGAGAGTTGTAGTATAGGTTAGCCAAGAGTCAAAGCTGGCTTTCTGCTATGAACTCCACTACCCCCTTTGATAATGTTGCATGTATGATAGGTTCTGTGGTAAGACTTGCTGAGTACCTTTGTACTCATGTTTGCTTAATAACTGTTGCAGAGAAGAACCCTGCCCCTGCTGATGGGTTCTACATAGACGTTGACGTCGACGAGTAGCTTGACACCCAGACGGAGATCTGGAGTTTGTGAAGGGCCTTGTAGATAGTCAGGCTACACCAAGCCTGTTTTATTTTCTAAGTTGTCTGTACTCAGACATGTAGCTTCCGCTTGTGCTTGTATGACTGTATGACTTGAGTGTTGGGTCATGTGACCCCTACCTGTATGGATATGTTATGTATGGCTCTTGGAGCCTCTTAAATAAAGTACTTTGAGTCATAGAGTTCTGTTGTGATGCAATGTTGTATTTGCACATATTGAGCATATTGTGTGTATGTTTGAAATGCTTGGTATGTGTGGGATCCGACACCTAGTTGTTTTCCTTTGGTAGCCTACCTTACAGGGAAATGCCTCCTAGTGATTCCAATGAGCCTTGGTAGCTTGCTACTGCTCGGAACATGTAGGCTGGCCGGCATGTGTCCTTCTTCGTTCCTGTGTCTGTCCCTTAGGGGAAATGTCACGCGTTGTTCCTTTAAGTCTATGTAGCTTGTTACGACTTGGGTTCATACGTTGATGACCGACACGTTCGTTGCTGGGTCATGGATGCCTGTCTCTGTAATCTAGTGCCACTTTTGGTTTATAACTAGCCATGTCGGCCCGGGTTCTCTGTCATATGGATGCTAGCGACACTGTCATATACGTGTGCCAAAATGCGCAAACGGTCCCGGGCCAGGTAAGGTGGCACCCGTGGGGTTACCGTGCGTGAGGCCGCAAAGTGATATGACGTGTTACAGCTAGATCGGTGTGACTTAGGATCGGGGTCCTGTAATCTTGTGTGCGCACGTGAACATAACAACTAGAATACATATCAAGACCAAAAGAATATCCTTCATCTCTTTTAAACCATGTAAGGTGAAATGATACATTAAGACAACTGTGTATAAAAGTGAACAGAGTAACTGACATTGGCTGCAAACCAAGTAGTTAAATGAACACATCACAATACCAATCAGTTCAAAGGCTTGAACTGGTGTGCTCATGCCCTTCATCTTGCTGGTGTGGCAATCCTTGAAGATTTGCACTCCATTCGGTTCAGGTTCCTTTTGGTCCGCACAAGCTTTCCTCTATATTTGGAACAAGTCAATATAGATATGATAATATGGCACAGAAAAAAGAAGGAAGTAGCAGCTATTTACAAGAGCCTGGTGGTGTGCAATATAGCTACGAGATCTTGTTGTCTGTTGGAATTTCACTTTAGAACGGTTGGTCTTGTTCTTCAAACAGTTTGCCTAGAAGAAGATACACTTGTAAGGCACATACATAAATACAAGTTGAATATGTGGTCTAATCAAATACATATAGCCTACCAGATACTTTTGATCAGACTAGTGTTTAACGAGGGCTGTCCAGTCTTCCTCTATAATATATTCCACTTGAGATGTTTGGGCAATTTCATTGTTAGCCTTGCCTTCAAAGTGAGATTTTCTAAGGTGGTACTGATATTATCGCAGAGCAGACTGATAAACATGAGTGCATGCTTATTTATTTGCATCATCTTTCGAATCCAACTTGAACCTCATCTGTTGAAAAAAGAATGTGAGTCTTATTAGGAGGAAGCTAGAAAGTATGGGACAAAGCAAGACAATATTACTAATTGCGATGAATAACATTACTTACGGATAAATGGTCAAGGAAGGTGTTAAACTAGGTATTGTCTATCTCATTCCTGTAATGGATCCACGTTTGGAGGATGCGTGCATGACACCTAAGGGCAACGGCTGCCTCTGATACTAACTTGGCTGACTCTGTAGCATCACGTGGCCTTTTTAAACCTGCCTAAAATGGATCTCCATTCTTCCTCCTTTAGATTTTGTTAATCTATCAAGCATTATCCCTGATGTCTATTTCCGCTTGCGTCGTGGTGCTAGTTCAACAACAAATATGGAATGTCTTAGTGTACATCAAACTGTGAGAGTACATATAAAGGAGCATGCAACTGCAACTTGACTCGGTCAGGTACTGTCGTGGATTTAGCACAACAGATGTCCTATCAAAAGGACTTAGTCGTGAGGCCATCGCTACGGGTTAGCTTAAAGGGGTTAAAGCGGACGAAGGACACAAGGATTTTATACTAGTTCGGCCCCTTCGAGGAAGGTAAAAGCCTACGTCTAGTTTGGTGTGGTATTGCTTGGGCTTCGATGACCAGGGAGCGAATCCGCTTTGCGTGTGTCTCGAGCTGTTGTTTCTTATCCTGAACCGTCGCCGGGTCGTCCCTTTATATAAGAGGTGACGCCCGGTCCGGTTCCCGAGGCCGGCTCATAATCGTGTCCGCCTCGGCCTCCGCTCTTTCTATCTTACATGACAAGTTACATAGTATGACGGTTTACAAATCATGGGCCCTAACATATGGGCTCTAAGCCTCCTGGGCTACAATCTTTTACTTCATACTTCGCTGGTCCTCTATGGTAATATAATCTTGATAACTTAAACCAGACCCTCCTGGCCGGTTTATACCTGGTAGTAATATCCCTGACATTAGGCCACAGATTGATTTGAACCTATTCATGTCAATCTCCAAAGTCTTGTACAGCCTTTCATTTCCACAGCTTCAGTATGCTTGGTAAACCGACATGACGTCATCCCTCTGTGTCGCTTTAAACCGTCGTGACATCAGCTGCGCATTCAATGCATGCACCTGTTTTTTACCTTTACTTATTAAAGCTCCGAAAATCGAAGCGACAGCTCAATCCATATCCGATTTTTGGTCTCCTCAATTCCCACGCCTGCCATTTTATCTCCTCGGCCTATAAATAGGGCCGAGGGCCATCTCTTTATCCCCTCTGCTTCGTCTTCCTGTGTCCTCCAGCGCTCAAGCTCCGCCGCCGTCCTTCGAGCTCGTCATCTTCACCAAGCCCGGCCGCTGCATCAACCTGAGCGTGTCCAGAGACTCGTCGCCATCCTTCCGCTTCCTCGGGTGCATTACTTCTTCTTCCCCATAGATCTTAGTTCTAGGGTTTTTCGGGAGCTCGCAGATGAACCTCCGCTCCTTGCTGTTCATCACCATAGGTGGTTCTTAGCCGTAGATGTTAAATCTTTTCAGGTCAACTGTTATATGCGCGACTCCGCTCCATCTTTATAATCTTAGTTCCCCTAATACTGCTAGTAAAACTGGATCTGAAAAAACCTTCGATGCCTTCAACGAATATGACTTGAATTATCTTGATTTTTCCTTGTGTTGTAGATCCATATTTTACCACTCCTCCTGTGAAAGTTGTTTCTAACACTTTAGATCTGTAACTTATCTGCTTATGTCACTGGTTCAATTGTAACCTGTGCCTTATATGCCTGTGCTGACGGTTTAGATTTAGACATGCATCCTGTAATTGGCGATTTAACTTTTCACTTCTAAGCTTCATAAACCGGTAGCTGTCTCGTTCATGCTTGCTCCAGATCAGTAGGTACCATTAGTCCCTTGCTTAAACCGTCAATTAGGTCAATATCTTCATAGAACATGCCGGTTTATATCTAGTGGATCGTAAATCGGGTCTTGTATTGTATTTTTCAGCATTCTCTCCTTGAAAAAGATGACTTCTGCAGCTAAACAGTTCGTCGCTTGCAACTGGGTCCCATCTCGGATTACCGAGGATGACTTAGAAAAGCTGACCTCAATTGGTGGTTTAGGCCCAAAGGAAGTTCTGCACTAGAGGGCTCCTGGCAAAGAGTGCCCTCCTCAGCCTAAAGAAGGAGAAGTTATAGTCTTTTTTGATCACCTGGCCCGGGGCTTTAACCCTCCAGGGTCAAAAAAATTCCGCGACCTGTTAGCAGACTTTCAGCTCCATCCCCAAGACATAGGTCCCAATTCCATATCGAACATTTGCAATTTTGAAGTCTTCTCAGAAGCCTATCTGCAAGAGCAACCATCCATAGAGTTATTCCGGGACTTCTTCCATCTGAATCGCAGGACTGAATTCCATGATGGGCCCAATACTGAACTTGGCGGTATGAGCATCTGATGGGCTTCTCGCCCCTCGTTGGTTACCACAAGTGGAAGGTGTGAGATGTAGTGTTGCGGGAGTTTTTCCCTTGGCAAGATACCAAGGATCGAATCCCCAGAGACTCCTAGATTCAACAAGAAGGTGTCAACTGCTAACGGCGCCAGATATTAGCAATCAACATGGACCTGCACACAGATACAAATAACTTTGCTCCCAACGAGTACAGAGAGGTTGTCAATCCCTCCGGCCTTGTAGTTCACAAAGGATTAAACACAAATGATAGTAGTGATAGATAATGTTTGCAATAGGAAATATAGCGAAAAGTAAATAGCGGATGTGATCAATGATGGTAATATGGACCGGAGTCTCATGATGTTCACTAGTGATGTCTCTCTCCCAAAAGACGATAAAACAGCTATGTGAGGTAAACGAATTACAGCTGGGCAATTGACAGGACCATGTGCGCAAACCAATGCTGACTACATTGCAAGAAAGGTTGAGGTTAAAAGCATGAGCGGTACGCCAAAGTAAGTAGACCGAAATCCATCAATATCTACTACTAATCATCCACCTTGAAATATCTATCCAGAACATCTCGCTGGTATTAAGTTGCGAGTCCCACCCATAGTGTAAACTCAAAGCAACAGACAACTGCATTAAAAGAACTTTGCGTAAAGTAAACAATCCTTGCACCCGCGGGCACAAGCATCGTTAATTTCCCCCTTGTGGCAACATCACATCCCCTAGACTCATGTTTCTGTCACTCAAGCTAGTCATCGAGGGGCATGAACCCACAATCGAGCATAACGTTCCCTCTTGGAGTCACTACCTATTACTTGGCCAAAGCAATAAATAACAACGGAGAACATGCAAGAATTACTTATGAACATAAATATAAAAGAGGTAGATCAAATATATTACTCAATCACAATCTGAACATAATCTCATAATCCATCGGATCCCAGCAAACTCATCATAGCAACAGCATAAGGATTACATATGTGCCTCGATCATGTAGGGCAGCTCACGGGGACTAATTAGTGAAGTACAAGAACGGGAGGAGAACATCACATAGCTACTGGTCATGGACTCATGGTCCAAGGGAGACTACTCACAACTCATCCGGGAGGCGTCCATGGTGGTGGAGAGGCTCCCGGTGGTGATCCTCCCCTCCGGCAGGGTGCCGGGAAGAGTTCTCCTGGTGCTCCCGATCTTGGAAGCGGCGACGGCGGCGGAACAGAGATGAGATCGCGAAAAAGAGTTCCCGTCTCGAGGGTTTCGGGAAACGCTCTTAATATATGCCAAAGGGGGGCACCAGACGGGGCTCGGGGGGCCCAGGTGCCCCCCCGGCGCGGCCCAGGGGGGGGGGCGCCGCCAGGGCGCCTGGAGCCCTGGTGCCCCCCCCCCCGGCTGTCCTTCGGACGCACGGTAGGTTCTGGAACACTGATTTTTTATATATTTTTTCTGGATTTTTCCTGGCAGTTCTCGTAATGTGAAAACCTGAAATACAAAAACAGCCGAAAACAGAAACTGGCACTGGGGTGCACTAAGTTAATAGGTTAGTCCAAATATGATCAAAAGTGTATGGAAGTGTATGAATATCATAGCAATATCACCCAAAAGAGGCATGGAGCAAGCAGAAATTATAGATACGTTTTGGACGTATCAACATCCCCAAGCTTAATTCCTGCTCGTCCTCGAGTAGGTAAATGATAACAAGAATAATTTCTGTGGTGACATGCTATTAAACATATAGGACTTTTTCATAGTCATATGACAAAAGCTTATTGAGACAATGATTCTATAGTAATTAAGTTGCCTCATGGGAAAGTCACAAAGAACTGAAAGTTTAACAATATGAAACTGAATCATCAAGAAGATTTGCAATGAACATGGTGTGAAAATATGATAAAGTGATATCTAGCTTGCCCCCTTTAGTGAAGCAAAACATAAATGCAGGGGCACCTCCAAGGTTTAAGTGATGACTAGATACAATGATTTCAGAATAAACGATATCACAATCATGCAAAAGACAATGCTACTTTGGGACAATGCACATTACACTCAGAATGACAATCATGCTCTCAGTAGTTGGTGCTTTAAAAGAAGGTGGAGACTCAACATAAAAGTAAAAGAATGGTTATGTGCTAGAGCTTTTTATTTTGAAAACATAGAAGCAATTTTGTCAACGGTAGCAGTACTTCATATGTGTTATGCATAAGACATCTGATACGTCCAAAACGTATCTATAATTTCTGCTTGCTCCATGCCACTTTTGGGTGATATTGCTATGATATTCATACACTTCCATACACTTTTGATCATATTTGGACTAACTTACTAATCCAGTGCACCCCAGTGCCAGTTTCTGTTTTCAGCTGTTTTTGTATTTTAGGTTTTCACGTTTCGAGAACTGCCCAGAATAATCCAGAAAAATTATATAAAAAATCAGCGAACCGGAAACAACACTGCGTCCGAAGGGCAGCCTGGGGGGGCCACAGGGGCTCCAGGCGCCCTGTGGGCGCCCCCCCACCCCCTGGCCCGCGCCGGGGGGGCGCCTGGGCCCCCCGAGGCTCCCCCGATGCCCTACTTTGGCATATATTTAAGGGACCCTCCGAAACCCTCAAAACGGGACTTCTTTTCGTGATCCCATCTCAGTTCCGCCGCCGCCGCCTCCAAGATCGGGAGCACCAGGAGAACTCTTCCCGGCACCCTGCCGGAGGGGAGGATCACCACCGGGAGCTTCTCCACCACCATGGACGCCTCCCGGATGACTCGTGAGTAGTCTCCCTTGGACCATGAGTCCATGACCAGTAGCTATGTGATGTTCTCCTCCCATTCTTGTGCTTCACTAATTAGTCCTCGTGAGCTGCCCTACATGATCTAGGCACCTATGTAATCCTTATGCTGTTGCTATGTTGAGTTTGCTGGGATCCGATGGATTATGAGATTATGTTCAGATTGATCTTGAGTAATATATTTGATTCACCTCTTTTATATTTTAGTTCATAAGTAATTCTCGCATGTTCTCCGTTGTTACTTATTGCTTTGGCCGAGTAGTAGGTAGTGACTCCAAGAGGGAACGTTATGCTTGATTGTGGGTTCATGCCCCTCGATGACTAGCTTGAGTGACAGAAACATGAGTCTAGGGGATGTGCTGTTGCCACAAAGGGGAAAACAACGGTGCTTGTGCCCGCGGGTGCAAGGATTGTTTACTTTACGCAAAGTTCTTTTAACGCAGTTGTCTGTTGCATTGAGTTTACACTATGGGTGGGACTCGCAACTTAATACCAGCGAGATGTTCTGGATAGATATCTCTAGGTGGATGATTAGTAGTAGATATTGATGGATTTCGGTCTACTTACTTTGGCGTACCGCCCATGCTTTGAACCTCAACCTTTCTTGCAATGTAGTCAGCATTGGTTTGCGTTCGTGGTCCTGTCAATTGCCCAGCTGTAATTTGTTTACCTCACATAGCTGTTTTACCGTCTTTTGGGAGAGAGACATCACTAGTGAACATCATGAGACTCCGGTCCATATTACCATCATTGATCACATCCACTATTTACTTTCCCATTATTATTTACTATTGTAAAAACTATCTATCACTACTATCATTGCTTTTAACCCTTTGTGAACTACAAGGCCGGAGGGATTGACAACCTCTCTATACTCGTTGGGAGCAAAGTTATTTGTATCTGTGTGCAGGTCCACGTTGATTGCTAATTGCGCCGTTAGCAGTTGACACCTACCTGTTGAACCTAGGAGTCTCTGGGGATTCGATCCTTGGCATCTTTGCTAGGGGAAAACACTTCTACTTACTGCATCTTACACCTTCCACTTGGGGTAACCAACGAGGGGTTGGAGGCCCATCAAGGAGTATTTTCTGGCGCCGTTGCCGGGGACTCCACTCTTCAGGATAGGGGAGTTGCATGCTATCTTTTACCTTTGCTTTTTAGTCTTGTTAGTTTACCTTTCATTTTTACTTTAGTTCCTTTTATCGAAAATCACAAAAATAGTTATCTTGCTTGCTTGCTACTATGGGTTCTACCAAAAACACTAAATGGGAGGAGTACACCCCTACTTCCATTTCCCCACTTATCTCTGACGGGATTTACAAAAAAAATAAACCTTGTTATTAGACTAGTTATGACGGAGAGTTATGCCCATGGCATGGTCTTCAAGGAAAAAAGTATGAGCCTCAGTTTAAAATTGCTCCTAAGCTTCCCCAAACTTGGGAAGATGTTCAAACTCTTATAATAGAGAGCGAATTAAACAAAGAGGATGACACTACAATTCTTCCCACTAATGATAAAATTGATTTTGATAATTGTAGTATTTCAGAAGTTGTCACCTTTCTACAAGGAATGGCTAAAGATCCTAACACTAGCACGTTTAATCTTGCCTTCACAGAGCATGTCACTAATGCTCTCATCAAAGCTAGGGAGGAGAAACTTAGAGTAGAAGCCTCCATACCTAGAAAACTAGAAGATGGTTGGGATCCTATGATAAAAATTTATTTGAATGACTTCTCTTGTTATGCATTATGTGATGTTGGTGCTAGTACCTCTGTTATGCCCGAAAGGATATATGATATGCTTAAATTGAAACCTTTTGATTCTTGTTCTTTTGGTGTTCGTCTCATTGATTCTTCCATAAAGAAACCTTTGGGGAGGATCGACGATGTTCTTATTGTTGTCAATGATAATTATGTGCCCGTTGATTTCACTATTATGGATATTGAATGTGATCCTTCATGTCCAATTATTTTGGGACGTCCCTTTTTGCGCACCGTTGGTGCTGTCATTGACATGAAAGAGGGTAATATAAAATTTCAGTTTCCTCTCAAGAAAGGGATGGAACACTTCCCTCGTAAGAAGGTCAAGTTACCTTTTGAGTCCGTTGTACGGGCTAGCTATTCTTTTACTCTTGAAAAAACTTGATCTATGCATTATGCCTAGCTTAAAGGCATAAAAGATAGCGCTTTTGGGAGGCAGCCCACATGAATAAATTTTTTGCTTTTGTTGTGTCTTGATGTTGTTTACTGCTGTAGCATCATCATTTTATCTTTGCTTTTCATATTTGTGCCAAGTATAGCCTTTGATTGCTAGAAAGTTCAAAAGTTGTGAAGTGCTGTCCAGGAAAAACAGATTCTGTCCTTGGATAGAAAAATTCGTATAAAATCACCAGATCATCTTTTTGGTCTGAATTTTTTCGACAGCGTTCTCTATATAATTTTCTTTCGTGCGTAAGTTCTGAGTTTTTTGATTTGAGTTGCAGAAGTATCCCGAACAGGTCAATTACTGCCTGCTGTTCTGTTTTTCACAGATTCTGTACTGTTTTGCCTTACCTTCACTTTGCAAATTGAGAACTTGCTTTTTCTTTGCAAAAACCTTTTGGCAATCTTGAGAAACAGTAGAACTTCAAGAATATACTTATTTCCAGCAAGTTATAATTATTTTATTAAGGATACTAACCTCGCTAATCAGATTATGATGAGTTATGTATGAAGGGAGTTTTCAAGTGTGCGAGGGAAGATGATAAAAAGATTCAGGAGTGTCAAGCGCTCAAGCTTGGGGATGCCCCCGTGCACCCCCAAGAAATATTCAAGGAGACTCAAGCGTCTAAGCTTGGGGATGCCCCCGTGCATCCCCTTCTCCATCAACATTATCAGTTCGTCTTTCGTTTCGCTATATTTTTATCACTTCATGTGTTATGTGCTAGCTTGGAGCGTCTTGCTTTTAGTTTTCTTTTTAGTTTTTCATAACGAGTAAGAACCCAGCATTCCTTTATGTGGGAGAGAAACACACTCCACCTCTACCTAGGACATAACATAGAATTTTCATGTCTATCTATGCTGTGTGTGTTCTTTGTCTTTTAATAGCTACTATCATACTCTGCTCTTAGTATTCATGCTTATCTTTTCAAGAGCTTTTGTTTAGTTGGTTGCTTGAACTCTCTTTAATTACCATGCTCACCTTATTAAGAGAGTTTGCTTCCGTTGCATGGGTTAATGTGTCTATGATAAAGATGCTACTTTCATGATGGTGCTTAGTAGTTCAGGTTTTCTTATGGTTAATCTCAAATAGCTGGGGGGTTCCCAATGTGTTATTGGAGTACCAACTTGATTTGTTTGCCTATGATGTGGTATGGTTTAGTAATATCTTCCTTCGAGAATTTATTTTGATTGACTTGGCGTATGCTCACGCATATTCAAGACTGTAAAGAAAGTCTGTCAAGCCTTGATGATCTTTTGTTTATAAGTAGCGATATAACTACCATGCCTGATTCAATATTGCTTTGTCGCTCTGCATGATTATGACCGTCATTGCTCTCTTAGTTGGTCGCTCCCAGTCTTTTGCTAACCTACACCTGTACTAAGCAAACTAACGATGCAATACATAGCTCATGGGAAAGTAGCCTAAAAACTATTGTGGTAAAGAATATGTTGCTTATGTATCTTATTTCTTATAAGTTGCTTGCTGAGCGGTAACCATGTTTCTGGGGACGCCATCAACTGTCACACTTTTGTTGAATATCATGTGAGTTGATATGCATGTTCGTCTTGTCTGAAGTAAGGGTGATTTACCGTGGGTTGAATTAATATACATATTGTTAGAGAAGAACATTGGGCCGCCAACCAAAGCCATGCATCATGGTGGAAGTTTTAGCTTGGACCTTAATCCTCAATCTCTCATGAGAATATGCTTATGCATTAAAGAGGAGTCCATCATCTATTTTCTATGTTGTCCCGGTATGGATGTCCTCAAGTTGAGATCTATCAAAAACGAGAAATCAAATGTGATTTATCTCCTTGGACCTTTGTACATGTGGCATAGAGGTACCCCTTTGTGACACTTGGTTAAAACATATGCAATGCAATGATAACCCATGGAGATCCGAGCTAATTAGGACAAGGAGCGAGCACTATTAGTATTCGATGCATGAGGCTCGCAACTTATAGGATGTTTTATGCATGACACATATGAAGTACTACTACCATTGACACAATTGCTTCCATGTTTCAAAATAAAAAGCTCTAGCACTTCAAGCACCAACTACTGAGAGCATGATTGTCATTCTGAGTGTAATGTGCATTGTCCCAAAGTAGCATTGTCTTTTGCATGATGGTGATATCGTTTATTCTGAAATGATTGTATCTAGTCATCACTTAAACCTTGAAGGTGCCCCTGCATTTATGTTTTGCATCACTAAAGGGGGCAAGCTAGATATCACTTTATCATATTTGCACATCATGTTCATTGCAAATCTTCTTGATGTTTCAGTTTCATGTTGAAAAACTTTCAGTCATTTGTGATTTTCTCTTGAGGCAACTTAATTACTTTAGAATCATTGTCTCAGTAAGCTTTTGTCATATGACTATGAGAAAGTCCTATATGGTTTATAGCATGTCACCACAGAAATTATTCTTGTTATCATTTACCTACTCGAGGACGAGCAGGAATTAAGCTTGGGGATGTTGATACGTCCAAAACATATCTATAATTTCTGCTTGCTCCATGCCACTTTTGGGTGATATTGCTATGATATTCATACACTTCCATACACTTTTGATCATATTTTGACTAACTTACTAATCCAGTGCACCCCAGTGCCAGTTTCTGTTTTCGGCTGTTTTTGTATTTCAGGTTTTCACGTTTTGAGAACTGCCCAGAAAAATCCAGAAAAATTATATAAAAAATCAGCGAACCGGAAACAACACTGCGTCCGAAGGGCACCCTGGGGGGGCCACAGGGGCTCCAGGCGCCCCCCCTGGGCCGCGCCGGGGGGGGCGCCTGGGCCCCCCGAGGCTCCCCCGGTGCCCTACTTTGGCATATATTTAAGGGACCCTCCGAAACCCTCAGAACGGGACTTCTTTTCGCGATCCCATCTCTGTTCTGCCGCCGCCGCCGCTTCCAAGATCGGGAGCACCAGGAGAACTCTTCCCGGCACCCTGCCGGAGGGGAGGATCACCACCGGGATCTTCTCCACCACCATGGACGCCTCCCGGATGACTCGTGAGTAATCTCCCTTGGACCATGAGTCCATGACCAGTAGCTATGTGATGTTCTCCTCCCGTTCTTGTGCTTCACTAATTAGTCCTCGTGAGCTGCCCTACATGATCGAGGCACCTATGTAATCCTTATGCTGTTGCTATGTTGAGTTTGCTGGGATCCGATGGATTATGAGATTATGTTCAGATTGATCTTGAGTAATATATTTGATTCACCTCTTTTATATTTTAGTTCATAAGTTATTCTTGCATGTTCTCCGTTGTTACTTATTGCTTTGGCCGAGTAGTAGGTAGTGACTCCAAGAGGGAACGTTATGATTGATTGTGGGTTCATGCCCCTCGATGACTAGCTTGAGTGACAGAAACATGAGTCTAGGGGATGTGCTGTTGCCACAAGGGGGAAAACAACGGTGCTTGTGCCCGCGGGTGCAATGATTGTTTACTTTACGCAAAGTTCTTTTAATGCAGTTGTCTGTTGCATTGAGTTTACACTATGGGTGGGACTCGCAACTTAATACCAGCGAGATGTTCTGGATAGATAGCTCAAGGTGGATGATTAGTAGTAGATATTGATGGATTTCGGTCTACTTACTTTGGCTACCGCCCATGCTTTGAACCTCAACCTTTCTTGCAATGTAGTCATCATTGGTTTGCGTTCGTGGTCCTGTCAATTGCCCAACTGTAATTTGTTTACCTCACATAGCTGTTTTACCGTCTTTTGGGAGAGAGACATCACTAGTGAACATCATGAGACTCCGGTCCATATTACCATCATTGATCACATCCACTATTTACTTTTCCGTTATTATTTACTATTGCAAAAACTATCTATCACTACTATCATTGCTTTTAACCCTTTGTGAACTACAAGGCCGGAGGGATTGACAACCTCTCTGTACTCGTTGGGAGCAAAGTTATTTGTATCTGTGTGCAGGTCCACGTTGATTGCTAATTGCGCCGTTAGCAGTTGACACCTACCTGTTGAACCTAGGAGTCTCTGGGGATTCGAGCATTAGCATCTTTGCTAGGGGAAAACACTTCTACTTACTGCATCTTACACCTTCCACTTGGGGTAACCAACGAGGGGTTAGAGGCCCATCAACATCCTATAAGTTGCAAGCCTCATGCATCGAATACCAATAGTGCTCGCACCTTGTCCTAATTAGCTCGGATTTCCATGAGTTATCATTGCATTACATATGTTTCAACCAAGTGTCACAAAGGGGTACCTCTATGCCACCTGTACAAAGGTCCAAGGAGATAGATTGCATTTGATTTCTCGTTTTTGATAGATCTCAACTTGAGGACATCCATACCGGGACAACATAGAAAATAGATAATGGACTCCTCTTTAATGCTTAAGCATATTCTCATAAGAGATTGAGGATTAATGTCCAAGCTAAAACTTCCACCATGATACATGGCTTTGGTTGGCGGCCCAATGTTCTTCTCTAAGAATATGCATACTCATTCAACTCATGGCAAATCACCCTTACTTCAGACAAGACAAACATGCATAGAAACTCACATGTCAAAAGTGTAACAGTTGATGGCTTCCCCAGAAATATGGTTACCGCTCAGCAAGCAACTTATAAGAAATAAGATACATAGGCAACATATTCTTTACCACAATAGTTTTTAAGCTACTTTCCCATGAGCTATGTATTGCAAAGTTAGTCCGCTTAGTACAGGTGGAGGTTAGCAAAAGACTGGGAGCGACCAACTAAGAGAGCAATGACGGTCATAATCATGCAGAGCGACAAAGCAATATTGAATCAGGCATGAAAGTTATATCGCTACTCAGAAATAAAAGATCATCAAGGCTTGACAGACTTTCTTTACAGTCTTAAATATGCGTGAGCATACGCCAAGTCAATCAAAATAAATTCATGAGGGAAGATATTACTAAACCATACCACATCATTGGCAAACAAATCATGTTGGTACTCCAATAACACATTGGGAATCCCCCAGCTATTTGAGACTAACCATAAGAAAACCTGAACTACTAAGCGCCATCATGCACGTAGCATCTTTATCATAGACATATCAACCAATGCAACGGAAGCAAACTCTCTTAATAAGATAAGCATGATAATTAAAGAGAGTTCAAGCAACCAACTAAAAAGCTCTTTGAAAAGATAAGCATGAATACTATGAGCTGAGCATGATAGTAGCTATTAAAAGACAAAGAACACACACATCAAAGATAGACATGAAAATTCTATGTTATGTTCTAGGTAGAAGTGGAGCGTGTTTCTCTCCCACATAAAGAACGCTGAGTTCCAACTCGTTATGGAAAACTAAAAAGGAAACTAAAAGCAAGACGCTCCAAGCATAGCACATAACACATGAAGTGATTAAAATATAGTGGAACGAAAGACGAACTGATAATGTTGATGGAGAAGGGGATGCACGGGGGCATCCCCAAGCTTAGACGCTTGAGTCTCCTTGAATATTTCTTGGGGGGTGCACGGGGGCATCCCCAAGCTTGAGCGCTTGACACTCCTGAATCTTTTTATCATCTTCCCTCGCACACTTGAAAACTCCTTTCATACATAACTCATCATAATCTGATTAGCAAGGTTAGTACCCTTAATAAAATAATTGTTCCTTGCTGGAAATAAAGATATTCTTGAAGTTTTACTGTTTCTCAAGATTGCCAAAAGGTTTTTGCAAAGAAAAAGCAAGCTCTTGATTTACAAAATGAAGGAAAGGCAAAACAGGACAGAATGTGTGAAAAACAGAACAGCAGGTAGTAAATGATTTGTTCGGGGTATTTCTGCAACTCAAATAAAAAAACTCAGAACAGACGCACGAAAGACAATTATATAGAGAACGCTGTCGAAAAAATTCATACCAAAAAGATGAACTGGTGATTTTATACGAATTTTTCTATCCAAGGACAGAATCTGTTTCCTGGACAGCACCTCACAACTTTTGAACTTTCTAGCAATCAGAGGCTATACTTGGCACAAAATTGAAAAGCAAAGATACAATGATGATGCTACTGTAGTAAACAACATCAAGACACAACAAAAGCAAAAATAAAATTTTTATTCATGTGGGCTGCCTCCCAAAAGCGCTATCTTTTATGCCTTTAAGCTGGGCATAATGCATAGAGATCAAGTTTTATCAAGAGTAAAAGAATAACTAGCCCGTACAACGGACTCAAAAGGTAACTTGATCTTCTTTCGAGGGAAGTGTTCCATCCCTTTCTTGAGAGGAAACTGAAATTTTATATTACCCTCTTTCATGTCAATGATAGCACCAACGGTGCGTAAAAAGGGACGTCCCAAAATAATTGGACATGAAGGATCACATTCAATATCCATAATAGTGAAATCAACGGGAACATAGTTGTCATTGACAATGATAAGAATATCATAGATCCTCCCCAAAGGTTTCTTTATGGAAGAATCAACGAGACGAACACCAAGAGAACAAGAATCATAAGGTTTCAATTTAAGCATATCATATATTCTTTTGGGCATAACAGAAGTACTAGCTCCAACATCACATAATGCATAGCAGGAGAAGTCATTCAATTTAATTTTTATCATAGGATCCCAACCATCTTCTATCTTTCTAGGTATGGAGGCTTCTACTCTAAGTTTCTCCTCCCTAGCATTGATGAGAGCATTAGTGATATGCTCTGTGAAGGCAAGATTAAGCGTGCTAGTGCGGGGGTCTCTAGACATCTTGTGAAGGAAATCAATAACTTCGGTAAGAGTGCAATTATCAAAATCAAGGTCACTAGCATTAAGTAAAGTGTTAGTGGTGTCCTTAAGGTTCACTTGTTTGGATTGTTTCTATAGTCATAGCATCACCATTAATAGGTCCAATGGGACCAGGAGTACATTGGGTGCTAAGAGTTTGGATATCCTCAACAACTTGGATAGTAGCAACAGTGTGGTGGGTAGGAAGGCTCTTAATTCATATTCTTCCTCCCTTTCTCTAGCCCATCTCTCTTTAAGTTTAGCCATCATCCTAATGTTTTCATTAATTTGTACTTGAGTAGCATTTATAGGAGTGACTTCCCTCTCCTCAAGAGGAGAAGTTTTAATTTTTAGCAATTTTACCTCATTGGCTAAATGGTCTACCTTAAAAGAGAGATCATCTAGTTTATGCAGTTTTTCTTCTACACTCTTATTAAAGGCTTTTTGGGTAGTGATGAAATCTTTAAGCATAATCTCTAGTTCAGTAGTGGAGTTCTTGGTGATAGGATAAGCATTGTTGTTCCCATAAGAATTAGAGGGGAACGGTCTAGTATTCTTACCAAAGTTACTCCTATAAGCATTGTTATTAAAATTGTTTCTAGAGATAAAGTTCACATCTACTTGTTCTTGAGCAATCAAAGAATTTAAAGGAACATCGCGAGGATCAACAGAGGATTGCTTCGAAAGTAGAGACATGATCAAGTCAACTTTTTCATTAAGGGAGGAAATCTCCTCGATAGAGTTTACCTTCCTACCTGTTGGAGCGCGTTCGGTGTGCCATTGGGAATAGTTGGTCATCATCTCATCGAGAAGCTTTGTGGCAGCACCGAGTGCAGTTGACATAAAGGTTCCTCCCGCGGCCGAATCTAACAAGTACCGCGAGGTAAAGTTCAAGCCTGCATAAAAAGTTTGGATAACCATCCAAGTAGTCAAACCATGAGTAGGGCAGTTCTTGATAAGAGATTTCATACGTTCCCAAGCTTGGGCAACGTGTTCATTATCCAATTGTTTAAAATTCATTATGTTACTTCTAAGTTGGATAATTTTAGCAGGTGGATAGTATTTTCCAATAAAAGCATCTTTGCACTTGTCCCATGAATCTATGCTATTTCTAGGCAAAGACTGAAACCAAATTTTAGCTCCTCCTCTCAAGGAGAAAGGAAAAAGCTTAAGCTTAACAATATTACCATCTATTTCGAGATACTTTTGCATATCACAAAGTTCAACAAAGTTGTTTAAGTGTAAAGCAGCATCATCTCCAGCACTGGAGAATTGATCTTTCATAACTAGATTCAGTAAAGCAGGTTTAATTTCATATGAAGGTGCTGAAGTGGCAGGTGTAGTGATAGGTGTGCTGATAAAGTCATCGTTGTTGTGACTAGTGAAGTCACACAACTTGGTGTTCTCGGTGGAACCCATAGTAGCAAGCAAGCAAGATAACTATTTTTGTGATTTTCGATAAAAGATACTAAAGAAAAAACTGAAAGGTAAACTAACAAGACTAAAAAGCAAAGGTAAAAGATAGCATGCAACTCCCCTATCCTGAAGAGTGGAGTCCCCGGCAACGGCGCCAGAAAAACTCCTTGATGGGCTTCTCGCCCCTCGTTGGTTACCCCAAGTGGAAGGTGTGAGATGTAGTGTTGCGGAAGTTTTTCCCTTGGCAAGATACCAAGGATCGAATCCCCAGAGACTCCTAGGTTCAACAAGAAGGTGTCAACTGCTAACGGCGCCAGATATTAGCAATCAACGTGGACCTGCACACAGATACAAATAACTTTGCTCCCAACGAGTACAAAGAGGTAGTCAATCCCTCCGGCCTTGTAGTTCACAAAGGATTAAATGCAAATGATAGTAGTGATAGATAATGTTTGCATTAGTAAATAATAGCGAAAAGTAAATAGCGAATGTGATCAATGATGGTAATATGGACCGGAGTCTCATGATGTTCACTAGTGATGTCTCTCTCCCAAAAGACGATAAAACAACTATGTGAGGTAAACGAATTACAGCTGGGCAATTGACATGACCATGTGCGCAAACCAATGCTGACTACATTGCAAGAAAGGTTGAGGTTCAAAGCATGAGCGGTACGCCAAAGTAAGTAGACCGAAATCCATCAATATCTACTACTAATCATCCACCTTGAGATATCTATCCAGAACATCTCGCTGGTATTAAGTTGCGAGTCCCACCCATAGTGTAAACTCAATGCAATAGACAACTGCATTAAAAGAACTTTGCGTAAAGTAAACAACCCTTGCACCCGCGGGCACAAGCACCGTTGTTTTCCCCCTTGTGGCAACAGCACATCCCCTAGACTCATGTTTCTGTCACTCAAGCTAGTCATCGAGGGGCATGGACCCACAATCGAGCATAACGTTCCCTCTTGGAGTCACTACCTATTACTTGGCCAAAGCAATAAATAACAACGGAGAACATGCAAGAATTACTTATGAACATAAATATAAAAGAGGTAGATTAAATATATTACTCAATCACAATCTGAACATAATATCATAATCCATCGGATCCCAGCAAACTCATCATAGCAACAGCATAAGGATTACATATGTGCCTCGATCATGTAGGGCAGCCCACGAGGACTAAGGCAGCTCACGAGGACTAATTAGTGAAGCACAAGAACGGGAGGAGAACATCACATAGCTACTGGTCATGGACTCATGGTCCAAGGGAGACTACTCACAACTCATCTGGGAGGCGTCCATGGTGGTGGAGAGGCTCCCGGTGCTGATCCTCCCCTCCGGCAGGGTGCCGGGAAGAGTTCTCCTGGTGCTCCCGATCTTGGAAGGGGCGGCGGCGGAACAGAGATGAGATCGCGAAAAAGAGTTCCCGTCTCGAGGGTTTCGGGAAACGCTCTAAATATATGCCAAAGGGGGGCACCAGACGGGGCTCGGGGGGCCCAGGCGCCCCCCGGCGCGGCCTAGGGGGGCGCGCCGCCAGGGCGCCTGGAGCCCTGGTGCCCCCCCCCCCGGCTGTCCTTCGGACGCACGGTAGGTTCTGGAACGCTGATTTTTTATATAATTTTTCTGGATTTTTCCTGGCAGTTCTCGTAATGTGAAAACCTGAAATACAAAAACAACCGAAAACAGAAACTGGCACTGGGGTGCACTGAGTTAATAGGTTAGTCCAAATATGATCAAAAGTGTATGGAAGTGTATGAATATCATAGCAATATCACCCAAAAGAGGCATGGAGCAAGCAGAAATTATAGATACATTTTGGACGTATCAGCATCCAGAAGAGAAAAGATGTCAGTTTTCCTCACGCCACTCTTCATAGCCATCCCAAGGATTGGAATCATACCTGGTTCTACTACATCGACACTTCTCCAGGGGGAAAGAATCCACTGCCGGGTTACCACCCTTATCGCGTGACAGCGGATCACCCCTTCCCACAGCGCCTGAGTGCCCAAGATCGGGCTCGATATGCCCCCCAACTTTCCAAACTCAGGGCTTTTGTAGCCAACGGTTTAACCGGGGTTGACTTTGTTCGTTGCTGGCTCTCTTGGAGCATTCTCCCGTTAAGCCGGCGTTCCAGCTTAATGTGCGAGTACACCGGTAATCCGAAGGACCCTCAACGTCACACAGCTATGGTGCTTCCCGACAATGAAGTTACTGAGTCTGCTAAGAAGATGTTGAACATTCCTCTGGAGGAGTGTAGTCGAACTGGTTTGGCACCTTTCTGCGTGAACAATAAACCGCCATCGGTATGATTCTTCTGTCCCTTCTCTTTGTTTTAATCCATCCATATTACTTGTCTTCAACATATCTTTATTCCTTTACACAGGCCAATGACCCTTTCTGGAAGAAGAAAGCCCAAGACAAACCAGCAAAGCCATCTCGCAAGAAGAGTCTGGCCTTGAAGAAACACAAGAAAAGGTCTGCCGCTGCTTCCGGTTCAAACCCCGAAGAAGATGATCCAGCTTCTGAGGTACTGCTTGGTTCTTACACCTTTTACCTTTCCTTTGTCTGTATTTATATTAATCATGTCCTTTCACAGGATCCGACGGAAAGGAGCAAAGCAGCTGAAGTCGAGGTAATCTCTCTCTCCTCTGATTCAGAACCGTTGCCACCCAAAGTTCGTCGGGTAGCCCAGAAATATCCATTTTCTCACCCTTATGCTCAATTGGACCCCGAATTTCTTTTGAAGAAACAACAACATGAGGCTCGACGGACCACACGCCACAGTGGTCCCGTGGTTGAATCATCCGGATTACCCCATACGCCGGCTTGAAGACGCCGCTCGGAGGTTTTGCTTACTCCAACCATTCTTCATCCAAAAGCAGGTCTTATTTGCAAACCTCTTAAAACGTCTGATCAAAACTATCAGGAAACTCCTTTGTCTTCTTCCGACGAGTCAACTGCCACCCATGTCCCGGTTCTTAAGACCGTTCCTCGGTAGGTCATCTTTCAGCATGTCCGGTTTATCTTTCCTTTTTGACTTGTGATTTTCATTATTCCTTTAATCTTTTCAGTATGCCCAAGCCTAGCAAGAAGGCTAAGTTGAATAAACCGGCAGCTCGAAACGCTTCTGAACCGGCAGAGGATCTTGAAGTTGCCAATCCTCTGGAAGAGAACGCTGAAGATCTTGCTGCTCCGGGGGGTGATGCTATGGAGAACGCTGCTGAACCGGCCAGCCCTGTCCGGGTTAGTCCTCCCCGGGCTAGTCCGGCTCCTGTTAGTCTAGTACACACCGATCCCGCTGTCGCTGATGATCCCCCCAGGGCAACTGCTGCCTTGACAGAAGATGTCGAGATTACTGGGATAGGTTTTACTGCTCCTGCAGAACCTGTTATCTTGGCCAGACACACTGCCAAGGAGGAAGTTCTTCAGAAAGACAAAGGCAAGTGGAGCACTGCCTTGTCTAGTTATGCCTAGCTTAGTGCCCAGGAGCTCCATTCTGGGTATCTAAACCGACTCTTCACCAGCCGCGACCATGAGGCCGGTTTGGTAAACTTGATGAAGGAAAAATATGAGCTAACTTCTTTCCCTTTGCCTTTCATTTCTGCTTGTATCTTGCAACTGCACTATTAGGCCATTGTAGCCCCCAAGTGCCGGTTTAGCCTTTAGGGTGAACAGGGACTTTGGTAGGTTAACTGGAATAGCTTGATTTGCACGTGTAGCTCCCAAGGGCCGGTTTACTCCACTGCGAGTGAATCGGGACTTCTTCTATGTTTGAGAATAACCTTACATTAGCCCCCAAGTGTCAAGGACATAACTTGTTATGTGCTTTGGACTTGTTTGAAAAAACTTGCTTTCTTTCACTTCAATTGTACATTAGCCCCCAAGTGTCAAGTGCATAACTTGTTATGTGCTTCAGACTTTTGATTGAACTGTTCTTCATGAATATCAAATATTTTCTGTCTTCCGCAGGCTGACTTGAACCGGAGGGCTTCAGAGACAACTGAGCTCCGGAATAACCTGGCCTTTCAAGAGACTGCTTCGACTAAAGCCAAGGAGGAACTTACCCTCGCTTTAGTTAGTATGGAGAAGCTGAAAAAAGATTTTGATGCGGAGCGGTCCACTTGGGAGGTACAAAAGGCTGCTTTAGAGAAAAGAGCCAAGGATGCGGAGGCTGCTCTTAACCCAGTGACGGAGGAGTTATCCGGGTTAAGGCAGCATATAGACGATATGACATCTGCCATCTTTGGTAAGTACTTGTTTTTATATGCTTTATCCTTGCAATCTTATACAGCTCCGGCTTAACTCATCACTTCTATATAGGGAGGCGTGTGACTCATCTTGGGGATGATGTATGGAGGAAGCTGAAGGCTGCTTATACCTTGGTGGAACAACTCTATGCCGGTGCTCAGAGGGCCATCAGTGCTATTTCGCACAATAAACCGGCGCCGACCACCATCCAAGGTACTCTGGAGAAATTATCCATCTTGCCTACCCGAATTGTTGAAGTGAAGAAATCTTCTGCAAGAGCTTGTTCCCTCATGGCGTTAACCTGGGCCAAGGCATGGGTTCCCGATTTTGATCCGGCGGAGGCCATGAATGGTTATCCTAGTATGAAGGAAGACGGATCAGCCTTCTCCGCTGAAGATCTTCGCGTCTTGACCAAAGACATGCGCCCTCTTGCCAGTAAGCTTGCTGATGAGGCGGACTTAACAAGGTATCATCCGGGTTATGATCTAGAGAATGTGCGGGTGGAGCGGCCGTCTTATGACATCGAAAATCTGATTCCACCCGTTCGTAAGCATACCTTCGCTCCTGACATTGAACCGTCAGAACTTATAAACGATGAAGTATATTTCCGCACCCTTGCCAAGATTGACTGGAGCACCCCTGATATCCAGGAGCTGCCAGAAGTCGTCGAAGATCCGGAACAAGCTGACCCGCAGTCTTCACAGCGAGCCGAAGCAGAATCCTATACCGGTGCCGGCTTAGTTCTATGTATTTGAACACTTTTGCGAGAAAACTGATATTCTTTTGGGTCTGCCAGTGCCTTGTAATAGGATAGTTGAGATATTGTCTGTGTTCCACTCTATCTTATATGGTATTACTTTATCCGGCAACTCCTAAATTATCTCCTGCTTGCAATGTGTCAACAGTTTATATTTACATGTATCTGCACAAACAATGCTGAGAATGCCCTGGCGGTTTACCACCGGACGGGTTATACTGCCCAAGCACATGATCTAAGTTAATAACTTGAACTGTGTATAAGATACAATCATATATCATACCTGTCATTAAGTGTATCTGCAAACCTTAATCCGGCACGAGTAATCCAAGACGTGAGTGTTGATGACTCCCTTGGCTCTCTGTTGGCCTTTTCTGAAGCCGATCCGGGTTACAATGAACGCCGTTTTAACGGTAAACTAGTGCTGGTGTTCATGACCCAGACTATAGCTCTGTAGATATAGATGTAGTGACAACTTTGTAGTTGTCCGGTCTTGAATCAATGGACTTGGTTGAAAAACCAATGACCTTGAAGATAAAGATTTGTGAAAACAGAAAAAATGGAAAATAAAGTTTTTGGGCAAATAAGACCATGTAGTCGAGGCTTTTTATGAGCTGCCAGGCTCCAAATTCGAGGCTTTTTATGAGCTGCCAGGCTACTGTCATTAACCATTTTAGCAAAGCCTGTTAAGATGATCCGCAATCTTTAACCAAATCATCAATGTCAAAAGCTACCCAATGTTCAAAATCTCATAAAGATTTTGGCTTGGGTAATCACTTGATGATCGTCAATTTAACGTGACCAAGTTTAGGGTCCCGAAGGATTGACTTGTGATACGTTCGACGGGTCATACCAGGTTTACCTGGACGGCACGATTTACTTGATGCAGGCAGGTTAATCCAGGGTTTTAGGTGTATACACCGGGCTTCCAAGCCGTGTTCACTAAAAGAGTTTTCAACTCGCTGATGAACTTGCATCAGGAGCCCCCAGGTAGCGTGTGAGCATTGCTCGTCGGGGCATATGTTTGAGTCGTCCTAGGCATCAAACCCTCTTTTGCCCCTTTATCATCATGTGGAAATTACCGAAGCAACCAGAGCAGTGCTCTTATGATGGGCTTCATATGGCCGCCGGTTCAATAGGCCATGGGAAACTTCCTTGCCCGCGGAAGCCCCCATGTGATTCTTGTTTGTATAGAAAGGACGGCTGATTATTTGATTTTATCAAGGGTGCCGGTTTAAGAGGCCATGGAAAACATCCTTGCACGGAAGCCCCCATGTGATTCTTTTCTATACAGAGAGGACGGTTGATTCCTTGATTTTATGAAGGGCGCCGGTTTAAGAGGCCATGGAAAACTTCCTTGCACGGAAGCCCCCATGTGATACTCCTGTGAAAAGGATGGCTCATTCCCCGGTTTATCGGGGGCGCCGGTTTATTTTATTAATCATAATATATACATTGTACATAAAGTGGAGCCGATGGCTCAAGTATAGTAAGGTCGAAGAAGAGCGATGTTCCACGGCCGCTTGGTCTCCTCCTCCGCCTGCGTGAGTCCTTATGTTCTCGAACGTCGATGAGGTAGTATGATCCATTGTGCAAGTTCTTGCTGACCACAAAGGGTCCTTCCCAAGGTGGGGATAACTTGTGCATATCTGTCTGGCCCTGGATGAGCCGGAGCACCAGATCTCCTTCCTGAAATGTCCTGGTCTTAACCCGACGGTTGTGGTACCAGCGCAGGTCTTGTTGATAAATTGCTGATTGAGCTGCTGCCATGTCCTGTTCCTCGTCCAGCCGGTCCAAGCCGTCTTGTCTTGCTTGTTCATTATCCGCTTCAACATAAGCCGCCACCTGCGGCGAGTCGTGCCGGATATCACTAGGGAGGACCGCTTCAGCTCCATATACCATGAAGAAAGGCGTGTACCCTGTGGAGCTGTTAGGTGTAGTGTTGATGCTCCATAAGACAGAAGGCAATTCCTCTACCCAACAACGCGACGTTCTCTGCAAAGGAACCATAAGCCGGGGTTTGATTCCTCTCAAGATCTCTTGATTGGCTCTTTCAGCTTGGACATTAGACTGAGGGTGAGCTACTAATGATACATCAAGACGAATATGCTCACGTTGACAGAATTCCTCCATAGCCCCCTTGGACAGATTGGTGCCATTATCGGTTATAATACTGTGCGGAAAGCCAAAACGGAAAATCACCTTTTTGATGAACTAAACCGCTGTTGCTGCATCACACTTACTGACAGGCTCTGCTTCAACCCACTTTGTAAACTTGTCCACTGCTACCAACAGGTGGGTTTTCTTGTCTTGGGATCTCTTGAAGGGCCCAACCATATCAAGCCCCCAAGTCGCAAACGGCCAAGTAATCGGAATCATCCTTAGCTCCTGCACTAGTATATGAGCACGTCGTGAGAATTTCTGGCAAGCATCACATTTTCTGACCAAGTCCTTTGCATCAGCGTGAGCCGTCAACCAGTAAAACCCATGACGAAAAGCTTTAGCCACCAAAGATTTTGAACCGGCGTGATGACCGCAATCGCCTTCATGAATCTCTATGAGAATCTCACAGCCTTCTTCTGATGATACACACCGCTGAAATGCTACAGAAACACTGCGATGATGAAGCTCTCCATTGACAATAGTCATGGATTTAGACCGCCGGATTATCTGCCGGGCCTCGACTTCGTCTTCTCGTAACTCACCTCGGTTCATATATGCCAAGTACGGGAGCGTCCAATCCGGAATGATATGAAGTGCTGCAACCAATTGTGCCTTCGGATCAGGAATAGCCAAATTCTCCTCTGAAGGTGCCTGCACCGACGGATTATGCAACTCATCCAAGAAGGTATTAGGTGGAACCGGTTTACGCTGGGAACCCAGCCGGCTTAGCGTGTCAGCTGCTTCATTCTTTCGCCGGTCTATATGATCCACCTGATATCCTTTGAAGTGTCCAGCGACAGCGTCCACCTCTCGTCGATATGCTGCCATAAGCGGATCCTTGGAGTCTCACTTGCCAGATACTTGTTGTGCTACCAGATCTGAATCGCCAAAGCATTTAACTCGGCTCAAGCTCATCTCCTTGGCCATCCGCAAACCATGGAGGAGAGCTTCATACTCAGCAGCATTGTTAGTACAAGGGAACATTAAACGGAGGACATAGCAGAACTTATCACCTCATGGGGAAGTTAACACAACTCCAGCCCCCGAGCCCTCGAATTGCCTTGAACCGTCAAAATGAATAGTCTAGTATGTATGATCCGGCTTCTCCTCGGGTGCTTGCAACTCTGTCCAATTGTTGATGAAATCCACCAGTGCTTGGGACTTTATAGCAGTACGGGGCACATACTTTAATCCGTGCGGGCTAAGCTCAATGGCCCATTTTGCAACCCGACCGGTAGCCTCTCTGTTCTGGATTATATACCCTAACGGAGCTGAACTGGCCGCTGTGGGACAACGGTGATTGGGTGGCCTTGAAAATAGTGCTTCAGCTTCCGGTTTGCCCTGAACACTCCATACACCAGTTTCTGCCAGTGTGGATATCTCTGTTTTGACTCAATGAGCACCTCACTGATGTAGTAAACTGGCCGCTGAACCGGATATTCTTTGCCTGCTTCCTTGCGCTCTACCACAATGGCAACGCGTACTGCACGGGCATTGGCAGCCACATGTAACAGCAGCGGCTCATTATCAACCGGGGCAGCAAGGACTGGTGGCTCTGCCAATTGCCTCTTTAAATCCTCGAACGCAGCATCAGCAACATCGCTCCAGATGAACCAGTCTGTCTTCTTCATCATCTGATAAAGCGGGATTGCCTTCTCCCCCAAACGGCTGATAAACCGGCTCAGTGCTGCAATACGGCCCGCCACGCGTTGGACATCATTGATGCATGCCGGTTTAGCCAGGGACGTGATCGCCTTGATCTTCTCCGAATTAGCTTCAATCACTCTGTTTGACACTAAGAACCCCAGGAGCTTGCCTGCCAGAACACAGAAAATGCACTTCTCCGGATTAAGCATCATTTTGTAAACTCGGAGGTTGTCAAAGGTTTCCTTCAGATCCTCTATCAGTGTCTCCTCCTTCCTGGATTTCACCACAATGTCATCAACATATGCATGGACATTTCTCCCAATCTGCCCTTGTAGGTAGTTCTGCACACAACGCTGGTAGGTTGCCTGGGCACTCTTGAGCCCGAATGGCATAGATACATAGCAGAAGGCTCCAAAGGGAGTTATGAAAGTTGTCTTCTCCTGGTCCTTAACTGCCATCTTGATCTGATGATAACCTGAATATGCATCCAAAAAACTTAGCCGCTCACATCCTACCGTAGCATCAATGATTTGATCAATACAGGGGAGAGCAAAAGGGTCAGTTGGGCAAGCCTTGTTCAGATCTGTGTAATCAACACACATTCTCCAAGTTCCATTTTTCTTGAGCACTAGCATCGGATTAGCTAACCACTCCGGATGAAACAGTTCGACTATAAAGCCTGCAGCCAAGAGCCTGGCCACTTCTTCTTCAATAGCCTTGCGCCTTTCCTCATTGAAGCGGTGCAGATACTGCTTGACCGGCTTAAACTTAGGATCAATATTAAGATTGTGCTCAGCGAGTTCCCTCGGTATACCTGGCATGTCAGAAGGCTTCCACGCAAAGATATCCCGGTTCTCATGGATGAACTCGATGATAGTGAATTGCTTGGATGAATCGCCCGGAACAAAGTCCACCTGCTTAGTCTCCTCAGCCGATTTGAATTTCAACACCGGATCATGCTCTGTGGTTGGCTTCTTTAGCGGGGACATATCCGCCGGATCAACATTGTCCTTATAGAACTTCAGCTCCTCCGTGGCACAAACCGCCTCAGCATAAGCTGCATCTCCTTCCTCGCACTGCAATGCAATTTTGCGGCTCTCATGAACCATAATAGTTCCTTTATGGCCTGGCATCTTGAGCTGTAGATACACATAGCACGATCTAGCCATGAATTTGGCATAGACCGGCCGCCCAAACAAGGCATGGTATGGGCTTCTGATCTTGACTACCTCAAAGGTCACAGTCTCGGACCTAAAATCATGCTCATCTCCAAAGGTAACCTCCAGATCGATTTTTCCAACTGGATAGGCTAATTTACCGGGTACCACCCCATGGAACACTGTGTTGGACTGTCGGAGCTTCTTATCTATCAACCCCATACGTCGAAAAGTCTCATAATATAGGATGTTGATGCTGCTGCCTCCATCCATAAGCACCTTGGTGAACTTATAACCACCCACCTGTGGTGCCACCACCAGAGCTAACTGACCCGGATTGTCAACCCGGGGTGGCTGATCTTCTCTGCTCCACACAATGGGTTGCTCAGACCAACGCAAAAAATATTGTATCGCCGGTTCAACAGAATGGACTGCCCTCTTCAGAACCTTTTGATCCCGTTTGCATAAACTCATGGTGAAGACGTGATACTGCCCACTGCTCAGCTCCTTCGGATTATTCTGATATCCGGATTGCTGCTGCTGCTGACGCTGTTGATTCCCTTGGTTGTTGTATCGGCCCTAACCATGCTACTGGTTATGCTGATGCTAATTGTTGCCATTGTGGTTACCATTACCGCCGTGGTATCCTGAAGCGGATCCGCCACCTTGATAACGAGGAACCTTGAAAACCGGGGCCTGATCCGTCGGGGGGCCCGTGATCATACTTAGTCTGTTTCATAAATTCTTGCATAATGAAACAGTGTTTCCAGAGATGCGTAGCCGGGTTTTCCGCTGTACTGTGCTTTGGGCAAGGCATGTTCAACTGGCGCTCTAGATTAATAGGCGGCCTCCCGTTGCGTGGGGGCGGTCTACCCTTGCGGCGCTGCCCATTGTCCTGAGCGTTGGTATTGGCCACAAAGTCTGAGCTGCCTTCCGCTTTACGCTGGCCACTGTATCCTTGACCCGCCGGATTGGCCTGCGGCGGTTTACCGTTTTTGCTCGTCTTCCCTGACTTGTCTCCATCTGCGTCTGGATATTTGGTGTTATCAGAATCTCCGTATTTCACCAAAGCACCCATGAGTGTTCCCATGTCGTTGCAATCACGTTTGAACCGTCCCAACTTCTGCCTCAAAGGTTCAAACTGGCAATTGCCTTCCAAGGTTACTATTGCTGTACTTGGGTTGATGCTATTGGACGAGTGCAAGATTACGGACACTCGACGCACCCAACTGCTTGTGGACTCTTGCTCTCCTTGAACGCATGCAGCTAAATCGAAAACAGACATCGGCTGCTTGCACGTGTCCTTGAAATTATTGATAAACCGGTGCCGCAATTCACCCCATGATCCGATGGAATTAGGTGGCAAACCCTTTAGCCATGTCCGGGCCGTGCCCTCGAGCATCATTGTGAAGTATTTAGCACATGTCGCTTCATCCACGTCGAGCATCTCCATTGCCATCTCATAACTCTCAACCCACGCCTCCGGAGCAAGATCCGCCGTGTAGTTGGGCACCTTGCGCGGACCTTTGAAATCTTTGGGTAGTTTCACGTTCCGTAAAGAGGGGATGAGACACTGTACGCCCAGGGAACTGGACATGACCCCCGGTTCAACTGTGGCGGTGGGACGAACCGGCGTCGCCTGACGGGCATCGTACTGGAGTGTGTCTGGCCTGATCCACCACCTCTTGCACATGTGCTTCCTCTCCTGTCGGATTATCCTGCCTCTGCCGATGACGCCTCCGTGCGCTACTTGATACGGCCGGTTCATCCAGACGCCTCGTATAACTCCAACTCGGGAAATGGTTTGAATGAATCCTCTCTCGGCTATATGAATAAGCTTGCTGTTGAGTTAACGCCGTGTCCAGCAACTCCTTGGCCCGTCGTGCCTCCACTGCTACGGGGGAGGTACCTTCAATGGGAAGGGCGGCCAGTCGTGAAGCGGCAGCAAGTATGTTGTACAACGGATTAGAATAATAACCAAGAGGGGTGGGCACATGCTGGGTCGGCACAACTTGGCGATTCGGCTCTGCGGCCGGTGGCTTAACCGACGCGCCTATTCCTGGTGCTCCTCCCCGGTTTACCTCTGGCTGGTTACTGGTTCCTGTGCCCAGTATGTTGAAAAGATTTCTTGCCTCATAGACCGGTGGTAGGCAAGATCGTTGTCTCCTCATCATTACCCCTTGCGAGGCGGTCTGCTCTAACATAAGCCGATAGGCCTGAGCCTCTAGCTCTGCCTGCCTTGTAGCCATCCTAGCTTTCTCAGCAGCCAGATCCAACTTCACTTGTTCAATCCGGATCTTGACTTCAGCGATCTTCGCATCATGCTACTCCTTGTCGGCCTGGGCTACCTCTGCGGTTACAAGCGCTGTCAAAGTGTCGACCAAGGTGGATAGAGCGTCCGAAGGCGACGGGGGAAGGTCTCCAGCTCTAGCTCCCATTGCCTCTGATGTTAGCGCCCCAGTCGTCGAGGGCTGCTACATGGATTGTGATCCGGCCATGAAAACAGCAACCCTGTTTGGCGGATCGAGGGGGTCCGGAATACTGTCACCATCGGAACAACCCTCAGACCTGCCATCCTGCAGCAGATACAAAGATTTGGTCTCTCCGGACGAAGATTCATCGCCGGAATAAACAACAGTCTCGCCGCCAGAGTCCGATTCGTCCTTCGCTTGCACTTCATGTACTGCTCCAACGAAGACATGCTTCACGGCGGGCCGAATCCGGGCAGGTCTCGCACGCTGAGCCGACTCAACGATGTTGGGGAAGGTGTCCGGCTCAGGGCCCGGTTCGCCTATCTTGCCGATGAAGACGTGGATGCCGCCGAAGGGGACCCGGTACCCGTATTCGATTGAATCGGCCTCGGGGCCCCAGCCTGCATCGTCGATGTAGATCCGGCCGCGACGACTCTTAGTCATCTGGCCCACTGTGTAGCCCTTGAGCCCTTCAAAGCTTCCCTTCAAGAACTCGAAACCATCATGTCGTAGCCCCACGGTGGGCGCCAATTGTCGTGGATTTAGCACGACAGATGTCCTAGCAAAAGGACTTAGTCGTGAGGCCATCGCTACGGGTTAGCTTAAAGGGGTTAAAGCGGACGAAGGACACAAGGATTTTATACTAGTTCGGCCCCTTCGAGGAAGGTAAAAGCCTACGTCTAGTTTGGTGTGGTATTGCTTGGGCTTCGATGACCAGGGAGCGAATCCGCTTTGCCTATGTCTCGAGCTCTTGTTTCTTGTCCTGAACCGTCACCGGGTCGTCCCTTTATATAAGAGGTGATGCCCGGTCAGGTTTACAGAGTCCCGAGGCCGGCTCATAATCGTGTCCACCTCGGCCTCCGCTCTTTCTATCTTACATCCCAAGTTACACAGTATGACGGTTTACAAATCATGGGCCCTAACATATGGGCTCTAAGCCTCCTGGGCTACAATCTTTTACTTCATACTTCGCTGGTCCTCTCTGATAATATAATCTTGATAACTTAAACCGGACCCTCCTGGCCGGTTTATACCTGGTAGTAATATCCCTGATAGGTATTGTCTTGGTGTTGATGCTCATGAGGTTCATCTGATCTTGCCAAGTCCTGTTGTGTTAGCAGTACTTCGGAAGTAGTGTTAGGTGTGAAGGCAGCTTGGGAACTGGCCAGTTCCGGAGCAAACGAACGAGTAACTCGTTGAGATGCTGGTACAGTTGAAGCGGATGCAGCAGCTGGTGGAGCAGGTGATAATATGTTTGTAGATTTAGCCGGTGGACTTGGACCTTCTACTGCACTATAAGTACCAGTAGAATCTGGATGGCAGATCCTTTTCCATTTCACCCGACGAGTAACACCACTCACTACTATATTATTTTCCTTGCTCTTTTTTGACTTTGCCATGTCAAGCCGTACCCACAACACAAAAGAATAAAATCGCTCTTCAGAACTCATTGATGCATGATACAGACAAGCAATACTTTGATGTAAGACAACCATATGAGGATGGAATATGTAAGAAAAACAGGACATCATGACATATTCACAGCTATGATGTGTAAACTAAGCAGAAGGATTTTCAAGAAAATAGAAGTAATGCAAACTAGACAACATATGAAAGATGCAACCAATATTACTATGCCAAGTTAAAAGTGTCTTGTCATAAGTGGTAATTCAAAAAATTAAAAGCAGTACAACGTAGAAATCAATGCAAGATGCAACCACTATCAAACTGCCATGTTAAAAGTGTCCAATCATGAGTGACTGATGCGGGATACACAACAGCAGTACTTTGATGTAAGAACATGGTATGATAGATAGCTGCAGTGTATTCTAGACACAGAACGCCATGTCATATGCACATGTATAACCTATGAACTCAGCAGGTGCAATTTAATCAAAATAGAAGAAATACAGGCTAGACAACATATGCAACATGAAACCAATTATCACACTGTCAACTTAGAGCAAGCACCAGCGATGGTGGAGTACGGGAGATGAACTCATCATGTAGACTTGGGACTTCAACTTCATTAGCAGTAGCACTGGAAAATCTAGAGAGTCTCTATTTGCGTTGGTGCGGAGGACCACCAGCATCCCCTAACTTACTATTTTCCTTCCTATTTTCTGATATTGCCTTATGAAGTCAAAACCACAAGAAGATGAATAAAATTAGCTCTGCATAACTGGTAGATGCATGATACAGACGAACACTACTTTGATGTAAGGCGAGCGCGGGATAGGAGGATGGAATATATACAAAAAGGCAGCGTTTCATATTCACACGTACGATAGGAGGATGGAATATGTATGAAAAAACAGTAAGCGGAAGGCATTTCAACAAAATTAGAAGAAATGAAAGCTAGGCACCATATGAACATGCAACCAATATCACTCTATCAGGTAAAAAGTGTCTCGTTGTAAGTGTCATTTCAAGAAATTAGAAGCAGTACAAGCTAGAAGACAATGCAAGATGCAACCTACATCATAGTCCCAAGTTAAATGTGACTTATGGGTAAGTGATCGTTGCATGTATAAGTTGTAAGCTACGCAGATGCAATTCAACATAATCAGAAGCAATACAAACTAGACATCATACAGAAAACGCAACCACATATAACAGTTACAAGTTAGAGCAAGCACATGTGATGGTGGAGTAGGGGCTCATCATGTACACGTATGTTCTAGAAACAGGAACACATGTCATATTCACATGCATTATGTGTAAAGTAAGCAGATGCAACTCAACAAAGTTAGAAGCAATACAAGCTAGACATCATACGCAACATGCAACCACATATAATAGTGCCAAGTTAGAGCAAGCACCTGTGATGGTGGAGTAGGGGAGATGTGCTCATCATGTACACGTATGTTCTAGAAACAGGAACACGTGTCACATTCACATGCATTATGTGTAAAGTAAGCAGATGCAATTTAACAAAGTTAAAAGCAATACAAGCTAGACATCATACACAACATGCAACCACATATAATAGTGCCAAGTTAGAGCAAGCACCTGTGATGGTGGAGTAGGGGAGATGTGCTCATCATCTACACAGCTACGTTGACTGTCTAGCCTTGCGTTGTCTTGCGAATCTTGTTGGGAGGATGGCGTACTATAATCTATAGAGAACCTCCGTTTCAGTTGCTCAGAAGGACCACCATCATCCAATGCCTTGCCAATTTCCTTTAGCTTTATTGATTTTGCATTGTGAGGTCAAACCGACAAGAAAAAGGAATATAATTTCCTCTTTAGAACTCATTCATGCATGATACTGACAAACACTACTTTGATGAAAGGCAAAGTCATGATACGAGGATGGAATATGTACGGAAAAATGGACGACTTGACATATTCAAACCTATGATGTGGTAACTAAGCAGAAGGCACTTCAACAAATTAGAAGCACTGCAAACTAGACACCATATGAAAGGTGCAATCAATATCACTCTGCCAAGTTAAAACTGTCTCGTCATAGGTGGCGTTCATCAAACTAGAAGCAATACATGCTAGAAATCATATTCAAGACGCAAACCAATATCACACTGCCAACTTAAAGGTGTTCCATCATAAGTGACTGATGCAGGATACACAAGAAGAGTAGTTTCATGTAAGAACATGGTGTGATAGACAGATATAGTATGTACCAAAAACAGGAAAGCGTGTCATATTCACACGTATCATGTGTAAGCTAAGCAGATGCAATTTACACTAATTAGGAGCAATACAAGCTAGACACCATATGCAACATGCAACCAGATATCACACTGCCAAGTTAGAGCAAGCACCATGGATGGTGGAGTAGGGCAGCGGAGACTTGGACCTTGTAATGCACTATCAGTAGAAGGAGAATCGGTACAGATCCTCCGTTTACGTTCCTGCAGAGGACCAACATCATCGCCTTCCTTACTATTTTCCTTCCTCTTTCTTGATTTTGCCTTGTCAAGTCAAACCCACAAGAAAAAGGAATAAAATTTGCTCTCCAGAACTCATTGATGCATGATACTGACGAACACTACTTTCATGTAAGGCAGCCGCACGATAGGAGGATGGAATATGTATGAAAAACAGGACGGCATGACATATTGACATGTATGATGTATAAAGTGTAAACTAAGCATAAGGTGCTTGAACTCGTTAGAATCAATGCAAGCTAGAAACCATATGAAAGATGAAACCAATATCACTCTGCCAAATTAAAAGGGTGCCCTAACAAATGTATTTGACCAAATTAGAAGCAATACATGGCAGCATGCTAGAAATTATATGCAATATGCAACGAATAAAGGTGACTCATCGTAAGTGATTGATGTAGGATACAAAGAGAGGTAGTTTCATGTAAGAACAAGGTTAACACATAGATGTAGTGTGTACCAAAAATAGGAAGGCATGTCATATTCACAGGTATAATGTGTAAACTAAGCAGATGCAATTTACCCTAATTAGAAGCATTACAAGCTAGACACCGTATGCAACATGCAACCAGATATCACACTGCAAAGTTAGAGCAAGCACCTGTGTGGTGGTGTGGGGGAATTGCGGTCATCAACTAGAGAGCTACGTTGACTATCTTCATTTAGCCTTGCTGTTTCTTGAGAATCACGTGGGGAGGATGACACTACACTCTTTAAACGAGTATGGCGTCTCACAATAAACCACCCGGGTGACTGTCTCATCATAAATGATTGGCGAGGGATACAAAAGAACATTAGTTTGATGTACGAACATGGTTACTAGACATATGTAGTATGTATCAAAAACAGGAAGGCATGTCATTATCAAAGGTACAATGTGTAAAGTAAGCAGATGCAATTTAACCAAATTGGAAGCAATACAAGCTAGACACCATATGCAACATGCAACCACATTTGACAGCGCGAAGTTAAAGCAAGCACCTGGGATTGTTGTGTGTGGCAATTGAGATCATCAACTGTAGAGCTACATTTACTGTCTCCAACTGCTGACACTACATCCTTTAGAGCGCTGAAACAGTTAGTGCTTATCTTCGAATTACATTGGAGTGACTTCTGTCTTTTCTTTTCAGCATTCATCAACACAGCGTCAGAGTCTGAAATACCCATGCATAAAAAACAATAATGTGAGTATGGGTGAAGTGTGTGCACAATTAGTACAGTGTAAAGGTAGCAGATAGCAGGTCGGTGAGAATAAATGACGGGAGACATATGATAGCTCTACAACATGCATGGCACACTAAATTACTACATGATTCTATGAAAATAACATTCGACTGAAAACAAATAGGTCAGTCCATTTTTTTGCACCGTTCGATGTACAAAGAATGAGCAGATCGCCTTCATCTACCTCCAGCCAGTTAGTGTTGATGATCTTCCTCGAAATGGCAGCGACCACCGGCCCAGTCCCCTGCCTGCGCCCTCCCCTCTACCTCACCGCACCGACATGCTTTGCACCGCCCCCGGCAATCCATTCAAGCCCAGCCGACCTCCAGATCGGGCGCAAGCAGCTCCTGCGCTCCACACCCCTATGATAAACACTGATGCGCTGCTTCCCCGGCGAACAGGCGGACTAGGTGCTCCGCGCGCCTAAGCGGATGCTGCTTCCTTTAATTGCGGTTCGACTGACCCTGAATTGAAATCTAGGCGGGCTACTGACCTCTAGCAAAGGTGAAATAGTAAAGGGAACAAACCTTGTGCATTTAGTATCACGAAGAAGATACAGTAAGAAGCGCTCAACTAATTTCTTTCGTGGGATGAATACAGTGTGAGCAGAGACGTAAGGTTTGCACGAATAAGGGAAGAGGAGTACCTCTTTCTGCTGGCAGTGATGTGTCCTCCTTCTGTTTTACCAACGATCTTCTTGTGGTTCGCTGGAAATGAGAAGTTGTGGAGGATGGTGTAGCCTTGGATGAACCCATGGCCAAGTTGTTGAGTGTGGTGCGGTGGCCGTCTGTCGGCAGCGGGGAACAGATCCGAGGCGGCGAACGGTGGACGGTTGCGACAATGGAGCGGCAGCAGTGAGGCGCAGGACGGCATGGTCGGAGTGGTTCTGGTACGGCGCACGTCGGCGTCGGCGTCGTGGAGGCAGCTCTACCTCGCTTCAGCTGCTAAGTCCTTGAGGGTGTTGCGGTTGCGGTTGCGTTGGATGACGACATCGGGGTACCGGTTCCGGCGTGATGGAGTTGGGTGGCGGTGTTGGGCGCTATGGGGTGGAGGACGGAGGATGCTGGGGTTTCGTGGCTGGTGGAGAGTTCGTTTTGGCACCCACTGAGTATGAATGGGGAAACGGAGGGAGGTGGGGAACTGAGGGGGAACAATGTTTAGGTTTGGGACGCGCTTGTTTGAAATTTGGGGAAAGTTACAAACTTTGCCCCCATCTAAAATTTCATACATATTGTGGGTTGGGGGTAGGATAGTAATCTCATGTGTCCCAAATGTGGGCAGGATAGATTTCGGCCGAGCGCATGGTCGTTTAGGCGCCCACGACATATGCATGCTTCTCGGAGGCGGTTGAGACTGGCGTCTTGGTGAAGTTACAAACCTACCCCGGTTTAGACCTTTGGACATCGGGCCGATAGGCTACACGAGCCAGAGTCAGGACAGTAATTTCCTACCGCCAAACATTAGTCTCGCGCGGTTTCGGGTGACCAGAGGCCTATTTGGCGCTTCGTTCAATATTTGGGAGCAGAAGCATTAACGTTTTTGGTTCTCTTGAATTGAACATTCAGGATTTATCAAACTTCACAAATCTTTACTCTTGAAAATCCTAAAGCTACGATTATTTTGGAATGGAGGTGGTACATTTGAATATACATTGTACACGAGTATATATTACAAAATATGCAACTTACCTCAGTTCATGCATGGTTCCAGATATAATCTCCTTGGTTACAAAAAAAAGTTAGACATGCGTATGAATATATATAGGATCTTCAAACGCACAACAAAGTTTGATGCCCCCTTTTACATCTGATTTACAAATGCCATTATCTCGGGTTCAAATAGATCAATGCACTTCCTATGAATTCGAATCTTCGAAACCCCCTTTATGTTGAATTCGACATGTATTCTATTTCGTAGCTACCAATTTGGAATGTATCCATGCAAGTGACAAATGTATAAAGTGCTTCACACTAACAACATGGAGTGCACTAATTAATGTTTATATATGAATTCCAAAAGCATCCATTGCTTGTATTTGAAACCGCTCTCACTCTATGGATCGATAATATGAAATAACACATGCATATGCTAGAATTCAATAGAGTATGGGTGTCTGATAGACCGATTTTCGTCCACACGCAATTTGCAAAATTCATGATCTCATACAAAAATAATAATGCCATTTATATTTTAATTTAATGCGTAGAACCGCCTTTTACACGTAGATGCAATATGCATCGGCCCGTTCTCACAAACGCGCTATATATCTCTCTATCTACCGCATAAGTGCACACACTTTATATGCATCAGCATTTCTCTTTCACACATGCTCAGAATCTCTCTCAGGGTGTCGGGGAGTCTCACGCACATGCTCTCTATGTATCTCTCTCTCTCTCTCTCTTTCTGACTACTATGTACCACTCTTTTCACTAATCTCAGTTGGAAAACACTATTTTTCTCACATGCATATATACACACGCACAGTCTCTACTAGCCCTCTATACGCACATATATGTTCCTACGTGTCTCCCGCACGCACATTATCTTTAGGCCTCTCTCACACACATTGC
>LR738715.1:768326338-768506697 GCA_902687465.1 Secale cereale
CCCCCCCCCCCCCCAGACACACCTCTCTCTTAGTAGTTGGCAGATATGATTCCATCATATCATTCGGTAGGATATCCCTGACTGTTAGGCTGGATGGTAATACGAGGCAAAGTTTTACCCTAGTTCGGACCCTTGCAGTTGAAGAAAAAGCCTACTCCTGGTACTGTATATTAGTGATAGGGGTGTCTACAAGGTACACGTGAATACCAGGCATTGTGCGTGTGTGTATACTATCGACGAACTAGCCCCCAAGCTTCTATAACATACTGGGGGGCTAGGGTTACAAATCATATATAGTCGGCTTATCACCAATGGGAATAGAGTCCTCCGCGACTCTGGTACCTAGCTTCGTGTTGTACGCCGAGTCCTCCGCATGGGTCTTCGTATAACGCCTCTCGATCCAACCTATGTGGCGCAGGATGGAACCGACACATGAGTCCTCATGTTGACCCACCACAACTAGAAATGATGTGCCCACCACACCACACACACAATCGGCCACTAAGAAAATAAGCATATACAATAGTACAATGTTATACATGAAAGTTAATTGCATGGTGCATCCAAAAATATTTGTTTTGCATTGTGAATGTTTATATACTCTCCTAACATATTAGTCACGGGAAAGAGAAACGAAGGGCATATCTCTCCTTGTCTCCACCGGACATCCCCTCTTTCTACACCACTTTCACGTACACACACAAACTATCTCTCGGCCCTCTAAAAGTATGCATGCCCACAACACATTCACGCATGACGCACACTGTATTTCAAGCTAAAGCACTATACGGTCACTGGAGTTCAGAATATGCTCATTACGATCACCGTATACATTCTCGTGGTGATCATACGGTATCTAGCTCGCGATACATCTCCGTATTTTCTTGATGACACTGACGGACTTTGCATTTGATGCGTGCTGTATTTTGTTGACGACACTTATGGTCATTGTATTTGAAGAGAAAGCACGATATGGTCACTGGACTTCAGAATAAGCTCATCATAGTCACCACATACATTTTGTCATGCTAACCAACATGTGGTTGGATGGTTAGGAGGACAGTGGTTTCTCGAGCCCACCAGGGTTAAAGTTCCCGTGCTCGCATTTATCCTGGGTTAATTTCAGTATTTTCCGGTGATGTGCGTTCAGTGGGAGGAGTCGTTGCACTCGACTACGAGGCACCTATGGCGACTTCGTAAAATATCAAGATCATATGCTGACCCACTCTCTCGAAGGTGCTCGTAGGGGTAGGGTCTGTGTGTGTGCGCTTATAGAGGTGAGTTCTTGTGCGTATATATGAACCCTTACGTCTGTACCGTGTTAAAAAAAATATGTCATGATTATACGGTCACTGGCTCACCCGTACAACTCCGTATTTTGTTGATGACACAATCAATTGACCAGTCAAACGTTCCACGTGGCGCAACTAGTGTTGCACCATCGGGGCGCGTAACCGTGGGGCTCACCTGTCAGCCCGTATATGAAAGAAAGAAATGGTAGTTTGAGTCTGTACTGTGTTAATAAAATACATTTTAGGGTGATCATACGGTCACTGGCTCACCATACAGCTCCGTAATTTGTTGATGACACGATCAATTGACTAGTCAAAAGGTCCACATTTAGCAGCGCACATTACCATAGGGCCCACCTGTCAGCGCGTATATGAAGGACAGAAATGGTAATAAATTAGTGGTCGGTGGGTACTCGAAGTCGTGAGACCTCTCGTTGGCAGTCGCCGGTGGTGGGCGGGGGCGCGTTGATTGGGCGGTGTGGTGGGGATCGCCGGAGAAAAAGCTCGGCGCGGGGGGCCTATAAGGATGGCCGGTGCGGCGGCGGACCGGCCGTGAGGAGTGGTTTCGGGGTGGGCGGGGCGGCGTGCCGACGCGGGCCGGCCGCGGGCGGCGGGGCCCGGCGGTTTGGCCGGTGGTGGCTGGCAGCTCAGGGGGGTCGAGTTTGATGATAAACTGCAGGCCCTTGATTTCGTGTCCAACGGCTGGAAAATCTAATGACCAGAGATGAAAAAGTCAGTCGATTGACGTGTAGCCTTACCCCGCACGTGCACATGCACGCACGCAAGACACACACACATGCAGGCGTGCAACACTGACACGTACACATAACGAACACATGCACGCATGCAGGCGTGCAACACTGACGCATACACATGCACTCACGAACACACGCACATACGCACACATGCATGCAACACTGAAACGTAGCCTTGCACACATGCAACACTCGCACGCCTGCATGCACACAGCACACGACACAAGACACACGCTCATCCTATACGTGCATGCACCCTTTGTTAAGGACATGGATTGTTCCTGGTATTAATTAATCTTATCTGTGATAAGTAGAACATTCATGTTTGTAGCGGTATTTATGAATCACAACGTATCGAATGGGCTATCAACATGAAAAGGATAACGTCACACTCAATGAACAATCATCGGTTTATGAAATGCCCGCTTCTGACCGCCCTGGCCCACAAAAGGTTCCTCTGTTGTGCGCTGCGTGCTTTTGGTCACTGACATGCAGGCCATGTACCCAAATAGCCCACGCGTCAGTGGAAGAATGGCGTGCAGTCCTACGTCAGAGTCGAGGGCGCCACTCGATGCACGCCCGGCTGAACACGCCTCCTTGCGGCATTCAAACGCCTCCATGAAACCTGCCCATGTGGAAGCCGAGAAACCCACTCTGGACACACGTCCGTTCATGACCGGGCCGGATTAAATACAACGCCGGCCGAGCTCCTCCCGTCTGCTGTCTATTTAATCTCCTATTTAAACGAGGCCAAACGCCAGCCAAGAATCGCACACCTCCGTCGCTCCCTTATCTCCTCCTTTACTATTTTGTCCACTCTTACAATGGCTTACGAAGAGTAGTTATTCCGCATCCAAGCCGGCTGGGTGGCCCGTCGAGCCCGCCAGATACGAGCTATGCAGCTCGCTGATACACCTCCCTCCCCTCGCCCGACAGAGCCAGTTGTCGTCCCAAGCCGGTGTGTGGTTCAGCAACTTGCCGCTCCAGGCCAGCTCGACGAGGAGCGGCGCACGGGCGTCGTTGCTGCCGTCCACGCCGCTGCCTCATACCGTGTCTCCCGTTTTTGTGGCCGAGACTCCCATGCCGGCGACCACCCCATGCAAGCAGGCACAGAAGCCGGGTGCGCGGAGAGCGACGAGTCGGTGGCCAGCGCCTCCGCGTCCACCACCATCATCGAGGAGAAGTAGAACACGGGAGGCCGCCGCCGCTAGGGTCCCATGAAGGCCACCACGGAGGCGACGCCGGCGTAAACAGCTGGTGTCTCGCCGGATCCTTTTGTTGCGAGGACCTTCATCGACCCTGCATATAACTCCGGGGCTCCCGGCAGTCCGGTGATCGTGCTGCCGGACATAAGGAACACAAATCGATCGACGGGCGACCATTTAGGCCAGGTATTATATACCTGTGTTGTATAGAACTAGCACCGCGTGGTTCACTTGAATGTAATGAAATCCGTCATGTTTGTATGAAAATCCGGTATCTTATACGATTTCCGTCATTGTTTATATAAAATATCCCCGTGTTTGCGCGAATTTCGTCCGGTTGGTTGACTTGCTGTCATAATGTGTGCGGCTACGGTTGGATGGCTGATACGTCTCCAACGTATCTATAATTTTTTATAGTTAGATGCTATTATATATGATGTTTTGGATGTTTAATGGGCTTTATTATACACTTTTATATTATTTTTGGGACTAACCTATTAACCCAAAGGCCCAGTCCAGATTGCTGTTTTTTTTGCCTATTTCAGGGCTTTGCAGAAAAGGAATATCAAACGAAGTCCAAACGGAATGAAACCTTCGGGGGAGATATTTTTGGAGCGATATCTTCATGGGAGACTTGAGAACCACGGAAGAGGGCACACGTGGCGTCCACGAGGGTAGGGGGCGCCCCCTGCCTCGTGGGCCCCACGTTGCTCCCCCGATGCCCTCCTTCCTCCTATATATACCCATGTACCCTGAAAACATCGAAGCAACAGAGAAAACCCTTATTCCACCGCCGCAACCTTCTGTTCCCATGAGGTCCCATCTTGGGGCCTGTTCCGGAGCTCCGTCGGAGGGGGGACCTTCCACGGAGTGCTTCTACATTAACACAATCGCCCCACCAGGAGTTGTGAGTAGTTTACCACAGACCTTCGGGTCCATAGTTAGTACCTAGATGGCTTTTTCTCTCTTTTGGATCTCAATACCAAATTCTCCTCGGTCTTCGAGGAGATCTATTCGATGTAATCTTTTTGCGGTGTGTTTGTCGAGATCCGATGAATTGTGTGTTTATGATCAAGTCTCTTCGAAATATCGGTTTGGTTTGGCCTATTAGATCTATAGTTCTTGCAATGGGAGAAGTGCTTGGCTTTGGGTTCAATCTTGCGGGGTCCTTTCGAAGTGACAATAGGGGCAGCAAGGTACATATAGTATTCTTGCCATCGAGGATAAAAAGATGGGTTTTATATCATATTGCTTGAGTTTATCCCACTACATCATGTCATCTTGCTTAAAGCATTACTATGTTCTTATGAACTTAATACTCTAGATGCATGGTGGATAGCGGTCGATGTGTGGAGTAATAGTAGTAGATGCAGAATCGTTTTGGTCTACTTGTCACGGACGAGATGCCTATATATAATGATCATGCCTAGATATTCTCATAATTATTCGCTTTTCTGTCAACTGCTCGACAGTAATTCGTTCACCCACCGTAGAAATCTGCTATCATGAGAGAAGCCACTAGTGAAACCTATGACCCCTCGGTCTATTCACCACATATCAATCTACAATCTACTTTACTTTGTAGTTTTTACTTTCTGTTCTTATATCAAAAAATATCAAACTATCATATCTATCAGATCTCACTTTCGTAAGTGACCGTAAAGGGATTGACAACCCCTTATCGCGTTGGCTGCAAACTCTTATTTGTTTGTGCAGGTGCGAGGGACTCGCGCGTGGTCTCCTACTGGATTGATACCTTGGTTCTCAAAAACAGACGGAAATACTTACGCTACTGTGCTGCATCACCCTTTCCTCTTCGAGGGAATACAATGCAAGCTCGAGAAGTAGCAAGAAGAATTTATGGCGCCGTTGCCGGGGAGGCTTACGCAAAAGTCATATACCAAGTACCTATCACAAACCCTTATCCTTCGCATTACATTTATTTGCCTCTCATTTTCCTCTCCCCCACTTCACCCTTGCCGTTTTATTTGCCCTTCTTTTTGCCGTGTGTTTACCGTTCGCTTGCTTCTTGTTTGCTCGTGTGTTGGATTGCTTGCTTGTCAATATGGCTCGGAACAATATCAAATTGTGTGACTTCTCCAATACCAACAATAATGATTTTATTAGCACCCCGATTGCTCTTATTACCGATGTTGAATCTTGTGAGATCAATGCTACTCTGTTGAATCTTGTCATGAAAGATCAATTTTATGGCCTTCCTAGTGAAGATGCCGCTACCCATCTAAACAACTTTGTTAATTTGTATGATATGCAAAAGAAAAGGGATACGGATAACGATATTGTTAAATTGAAGTTATTTCCATTTTCACTTAGAGATCGTGCTAAAACTCGGTTTTCCTCTTTGCCTAGGAATTGTATTGATTCGTGGAATAAGTGCAAAGCTGCTTTTATCTCTAAGTATTTTCCTCCTCCTAAGATCATCTCTCTTAGAAATGATATTATGAATTTTAAGCAAGTAGATCATGAGCATGTTGTACAAGCTCGGGAGAGAATGAAATTAATGAAACGTAATTGTCCTACACATGGTTTGAACTTATGGATGATTATACAAAACTTTTATGCTGGCTTGAATTTTGCTTCTAGAAATCTTTTAGATTCGGCCGCAGGAGGCACTTTCATGGAAACTACTTTAGGAGAAGCTACCAAACTCCTAGATAATATTATGGTCAATTATTCTCAATGGCACACCAAAAGATCTACTAGTAAAAAAGTGGATGCTATTGAAGAGATTAGTGTTTTGAGTGGAAAGATGGATGAACTTATGAAATTATTTGCTGCTAAGAGTGCTTTTTCTGATCCTAATGATATGCCTTTATCCATGTTGATTGAAAATAACGATGAACCTTTGGATGTGAATTTTGTTTGGTAGGAATAATTTTGGTAACAATGCTTATAAAGGGAACTTTAATCCTAGGCCTTTTCCTAGTAATTCCTCTAATAATTATGGTAATTCCTACAATAACTCTTATGGAAATAAGCCTTCTGAATTTGAAACTAGTGTTAAGGAGTTTATGAATTCGCAAAAGAATTTCAATGCTTTGCTTGAGAAAAATTTCTTAAGATTGATGAATTGGCTAGAAGTGTGGATAGAATTTCTCTTGATGTTGATTCTTTGAAACTTAGATCTATTCCACCTAAGCATGATATCAATGAGTCTCTCAAAGCCATGATAATTTCCACTGATGAATGCAAAGAAAGAACCGCTGGGATGCGTGCTAAAAAAGAGCGATATATAAAAGCGTGTTCTTCTAGTTATCATGAAAATAAATATGAGGATTTGAAAGTTATTGATGTGTCTCCTATTAGATCCATGTTTTCTAGTATGAATCTTGATAAAGATGGGACTGGAGATGAGTCTTCATTAATTAAAAGGCGTCCCAATGATTCGAGTTTTTAGATCTTGATGCTAAAATTGTTAAAAGTGGGATTGAAGAGATTAAAACTTTGCATAGTGATGAACCCACTACTTTGGATTTCAAGGGATTCAATTATGACAATTGCTCTTTGATTGATTGTATTTCCTTGTTGCAATCCGTGCTAAATTCTCTGCATGCTTATGAAGAAAAACTTGAGTTGGAAGTTTCTATACCTAGAAAGCTTTATGATGAATGGGAACCTACTATCAAAATAAAAATAAAAGATCATGAATGCTATGCTTTGTGTGATTTGGGTGCAAGTGTCTCCACTATCCAAAAAACTATGTGTGATTTGCTAGGGTTCCATAAGCTTGATGATTGTTCTTTAAATTTGCATCTTGCGGATTCCACTATTAAGAAACCTATGGGAAGAATTAATGATGTTCTTATTGTTGCCAATAGGAATTATGTGCCTGTAGATTTCATTGTTCTTGATATAGATTGCAATCCTTCATGTCCTATTATTCTTGGTAGACCTTTCCTTAGAATGATTGGTGCAATTATGGATATGAAGGAAGGAAATATTAGATTCCAGTTTCCATTAAGGAAAGGCATGGAACACTTTCCTAGAAAGAAAATCAAATTACCATATGAATCTATTATGAGAGCCACTTATGGATTGCCTTCGAAAGATGGAAATACCTAGATCTATCCTTGTATCGTGCCTAGCTAGGGGCGTCAAACGATAGCGCTTGTTGGGAGGCAACCCCATTTCATTTTCTTTGTTTTTGCTTCTGTTTAGGAATAAATATTGCATCTATCTTATGTTTAGATGTGGTTCTGTGCTTTAGTTAGTGTTTGTGCCAAGTAGAACCTTTGGGAAGACTTGTGTGAAGTTTATATGATCTTGCTGTAAAAAACAGAAACATTAGCGCTCACTAGAATAGTCACCAGATTTTACTGGAGAGTGCTATTTAGTTTATTCTTTTTGCAGATGATCAATATAAAAATTCCTCACGTTTATCAATTTATTTCATTTTTTTTGGAGTTACAGAAGTATGCGAAAGTTACAGATTACTACAGACTGTTCTGTTTTTGATAGATTCCATTTTGTGTGTGTTGTTTGCTTATTTTGATGAATCTATGAGTAGTATTGGAGGATATGGATCATAGAGAAGTTGGAATACAGTAGGTTTAACACCAATATAAACAAAGAATGATTTCATTACAGTACCTTTGAGTGGTGGTTTGTTTTCTTATACTAACGAAGCTCACGAGATTTTTGTCTAAATTTTGTGTTGTGAAGTTTTCAAGTTTTGAGTATTACTTTGATGGACTATGGAACAAAGTGTGGAAAGAGCCTAAGCTTGGGGATGCCCAAGGCACCCCAAGGTAAAATTCAAGGACAACTAAAAGCCTAAGCTTGGGGATGCTCCGGGAAGGCATCCCCTCTTTCGTCTTCATCTTTCGGTAACTATACTCAGGACTATATTTTTATTCACCACATGATATGTGTTTTACTTGGAGCATCATGTACGATCTGAGTCTTTGCTTAGTAGTTTGACACAATCATCCTTGCTGGACACACCTTTTTGAGAGAGATAAATATGGCCTAGAATTTGTTAGAACACTCTATGTGCTTCACTTATATCTTTTGAGCTAAATAGTTTTGCTCTAGTGCTTCACTTATATCTTTTAGAGCACGGTGGTGATTTTATTTTGCAGAAATTGTTGATCTCTCATGCTTCACTTATATCCTTTTGAGAGTCATTTAGAACGGCATGGTAATGTGCTTTGGTTATAAAACTCATCTTAATATGATAGGCATCCAAGATAAATGTAGTAAAAACTTTCATACAAAGTGCATTGAATATGATGAGAAGTTTGATGCTCGATGATTGTTTTGAGATATGAGGATAGTGATATTAGAGTCATGCTAGTGGAGTTATTATGAAATTAAGAAATACTTGTGTTAAAGTTTGTGATTCCCGTAGCATGCACATATGGTGAACCGCTATGTGACGAAGTTAGAGCATGAGGTATTTGTAGAGTGTCATCCTTTGTGTGGAGGTCGGGGGCGCACGATGGTTAACTCCTACCAACCTCCCCCTAGGAGTATGCGTTGATTGCCTTGTTTTGATGACTCGTAAATTTTTGCAATAAGTATATGAGTTCTTTATGACTAATGAGTCCATGGATTATACACACTCTCACCCTTCCACCATTGCTAGCCTCTCTTGTACCGCGCAACTTTCACCGGTACCATACACCCACTATATACCTTCGTCAAAACAGACACCATATACCTTCCTCAAAACAACCACCATACCTACCTATCATGGTATTTCCATAGCCATTCCGAGATATATTGCCATGCAACTTTCCACCGTTCCGTTCATATGACACGCTTCATATTGTCATATTGCCATGCATGATCATGAAGTTGACATCGAATTTGTAGGAAAGCCACCATGCATAATTTTTCATACATGTCACTCTTGATTCATTGCACATCCCGGTACACCGCCAAAGGCATTCATATAGAGTCATACTTTGTTCTAGTATCGAGTTGTAAATCAATAGAAGTGTGATGATCATCATTATTAGAGCATTATCCCAAAGAAAAGAAAAAGAAGGAAAGGCCAAGAAAAAGAAAGGCACAAAAAAAGAAAAAAAAAAGAAAAAAGGAACAATGTTACTATCTTTTTCCACAATTGTGCTTCAAAGTAGCACCATATTCTTCATGATAGAGAGTCTCATGTTTAGTCACTTTCATATACTAGTGTGAATTTTCATTATAGAACTTGGCTTGTATATTCCAACGATGGGCTTCCTCAAATGCCCTAGGTCTTCGTGAGCAAGCAAGTTGGATGCACACCCACTTAGTTTCTTTTGTTGAGCTTTCATACATTTTTAGCTCTTGTGCATCCGTTGCATGGCAATCCCTACTCACTCACATTGATATCTATTGATGGGCATCTTCATAGCCCGTTGATACGCCTAGTCGATGTGAGACTATATTCCTCCTTTTTGTCCTCTCCACAACCACCACTCTATTCCACCTATAGTGCTATATCCATGGCTCACGCTCATGTATTGCGGGAAAGTTGAAAGGTTTGAAAAAATTGAGCATGAAAACAATTGCTTGGCTAAAACCGGGGTTGTGCATGATATGAATATTTTGTGTAATGAAGAGGGAGCATAGCCAGACTATATGATTTTGTAGGGACAACTTTCTTTAGCCATGTTATTTTGAGAAGCCATGATTGCTTTGTTAGTATGCTTGAAGTATTATTATTTCTTATGTCAATATAGACTTTTGTCTTCAATATTTCAGATCTTAACATTCATGCCACAATAAATAGAATTACATTGAAAATTATGTTGGTTAGTATTCCACATCAAAAATTCTATTTTTATGATTTACCTACTCGAGGACGAGCAGGAATTAAGCTTGGGGATGCTTGATACGTCTGCAACGTATCTATAATTTTTGATTGTTCTATGCTATTATATATGATGTTTTGGATATTTAATGGGCTTTATTATACACTTTTATATTATTTTTTGGACTAACCTATTAACCCAAAGGCCCAGTCCAGATTGCTGTTTTTTTGGCTATTTCAGGGTTTTGCAGAAAAGGAATATCAAACGGAGTCCAAACGGAATGAAACCGTCGGGAGAGATATTTTTGGAGCGATATCTTCACGGGAGACTTAAGAACCACAGTAGAGGGCACATGTGGCGTCCACGAGGGTGGGGGCGCCCCCTCCCCCTGGGCACGCCCCCTGCCTCGTGGGCCCCATGTTGCTCCGCGGATGCCCTCCTTCCTCCTATATATACCCATGTACCCTGAAAACATCGAAGCAACACAGAAAACCCTAATTCCACCACCGCAACCTTCCTTTCCCGTGAGATCTCATCTTGGGGTCTGTTCCGGAGCTCCGCCGGAGGGGGGATCTTCCATGGAGTACTTCTACATGAACACCATCGCCTCACCATGAGTTCTGAGTAGTTTACCACAGACCTTCGGGTCCATAGTTAGTACCTAGATGGCTTTATCTCTCTTTTTGGATCTCAATACCAAGTTCTCCTCGGTCTTCGAGGAGATCTATTTGATGTAATCTTTTTGAGGTGTGTTTGTCGAGATCCGATGAATTGTGGGTTTATGATCAAGATTATCTATGAGAAATATTTGGTTCTTTTCTGAATTCTTTGATGTATGATTATAATATCCTTGCAAGTCTCTTCGAATTATCGGTTTGGTTTGGCCTATTAGATCTATAATTCTTGCAATGGGAGAAGTGCTTGGCTTTGGGTTCAATCTTACGGTGTCCTTTCCCAGTGACAACAGGGGCATCAAGGCACGTATAGTATTGTTGCCATCGAGGATAAAAGATGGGGTTTATATAATATTGTTTGAGTTTATCCCTCTACATCATGTCATCTTGCTTAAAGCATTACTCTGTTCTTATGAACTTAATACTCTAGATGCATGCTGGATAGCGGTCGATGTGTGGAGTAATAGTAGTAGATGCAGAATCGTTTTGGTCTACTTGTCACGGACGTGATGCCTATATATAATGATCATGCCTAGATATTCTCATAATTATTCGCTTTTCTATCAATTGATGGACAATAATTCGTTCACCCACCGTAGAAATCTGCTATCATGAGAGAAGCCACTAGTGAAACCTATGGCCCCCGGGTCTATTCTCCACATATCAATCTACAATCTACTTTACTTTGTTGTTTTTACTTTCTGTTCTTATATCCAAAAATACCAAAAATATCAAACTATCATATCTATCATATCTCACTTTCGTAAGTGACCGTAAAGGGATTGACAACCCCTTATCGCTTTGGCTGCAAAGTTCTTATTTGTTTGTGCAGGTGCGAGGGACTCGCGCGTGGTCTCCTACTGGATTGATACCTTGTTTCTCAAAAACTGAGGGAAATACTTACGCTACTATGCTGCATCACCCTTTCCTCTTCGAGGGAATACAACACAAGCTCGAGAAGTAGCAATGGCGTCATTTGCGGGTCGCTGGTCGGTCTGCGGGCGGCTCGAGCGGCATGGTGGGACAAAAAGAACACAGCTCGTGCGAGCTCATATCCAACGTGCGCACTGGAGGATGCATGAGACCCCGAGCCATTCCTCGTTCATCGGTGGCAAAGGCACCGGTGGACAAAAGGGTCGCCAATATTTTGGCTACCCCGGGCAAGATCCAAACAGCCCCTCCCAACAGATTCCAATCCCTCGTTCGCCGTGGAATTTTGCCATGTGTTGTTTTCATGGACTAGCAAGATGCCCGTGCATTGCACGGAACATCAAGATGCATTTTTTACAAAATGCCTGTTGTGATTGACCCATGCAGGAGTAATCCCATTTTGTAAATACTAATGATTGCTCAATAACTTTATCGGATAAATGGTATCTCAAGAATTTTATCGGACTCCATTTTTGTATACAAGGCCACAAACCCATACTATAGGTACCAAGGCAAAAATTAATGTCTTCTAACTCAATCTTGCAAGCCACCTTGTTTCCTTGTTTGCCGTGTAAATTAATGTGTATTCTTCTCTTTCATGCATATCAAGCCAATGCTCACACTCCCGCATGCATGCAAGGGATAATTAGTGTCCGCCTTTGCTAGAAGTACTACGAGGCAAACACCATTAATATTGCATCTATTAGTGTTAGTGGCCTTGTATATCTGCAAATTGTAATTTTGATATTGGCCTTGTATATAAAAATGGAGGGAGAAAGATGAGAGATAAGGTGAGCAGGGGTGGGGCGTGGTGGTGACTGGTGGTCAGACTGGGCGGAGGCATGGGGATGGACGGCGCATTATGTCTAGGTTTGTATCTCTATAGTCCCTCTCACACACACCCACGTAGGTGGGGGACGTGCACGAAGAGAAGAGGTGCACGCACGGCGCACGTACTCCCATCTCTTTCCAAACCACACCCACACGGGTACACGGTGGAGCTCATTTCTGTACGAAAAGGCAGCCCACGTGGTAACTTGACACGTGTACTGGTTTTCCACTAGATGGAGGGAGGATCGTCTACCACGGGTGAACAAACAAATTGCGACTTGACGCGTTATGTTAAAAAAGAGGCAAACCATGTGGGGCCTACCTTAGAGGCAAGGCTCTATACACTCGAGTACTTTTGATGTGTCCCGTCAACTCGCGGAACGAGGAGAAGCTTGCTTACTACGCCTTACGCCCGCTCCCTCGCCCACGCGCAGTGGCTCGCAGGACGAGGAGAAAATTTTACTACTCCCTCTGTTTACTCCTCGTCCCTACTACCTTGGTTAGAGAGATCATCATATTGTTTGGAATATATATGTCCTTTAGTACTCCCTCCATTTACTTATACAAGGCCACTATAAAAAATACATGTCGGTCTACCTTGGTTAGAGAGAAAATTTTACTACTCCCTCCGTTTACTCATCGTCCCTACTACCTTGGTTAGAGAGTTTTCTCTTGACACTGCTTGCATCGGGTGATCTAACGCACCTCGAAATCTAACATGTGATGGTACTACTACTAGTACTCCCTCCATTCCCTTATACAAGGCCACTATGAAAAATACAATTTGCATCTATATAAGGCCACTAACTGTAACCGAGGTAAAAATTAATGATGTTTTCTCGTACTACCAACCGTTTTAATACCTGCATGCATGTAGTCATAATGACACTGTGCTACTTCCTTCTAATTTCTTCTTTGTATGCATGTGGACGTATTAATGATTCTGGGTATCGAAAAGAAAAGTGGACTTGCAAAGCAGTCATTAAATTTTACCTTGGTACCTGTAATTTGAGTTTTTGGCCTTGTATAAGGGAATGGAGGGAGTAGTAGAATTGAGACTTATAAAATGGAAAAATGAATGTTTTTTGGATGAGCCCTATAAACCCTGGTGGGTACGTACTCCATAAAATCATATTTTCCCAAAACTAAGATGCTCAACCTTTATTTGCTTGTTTCCCTTCCTGCCTCCTTGCCTCGAACAGACTATACCAAACTCCCCTGCCTGCCGCACGGGAAAAGACCCGCCCTCGCCTTTTTTTAGTCCGGGTTTGTATCGATGGATCGCGCGAAGCAGCAAAATCCCAAGCCATGTCTTGTACTACTCTGTCGACGCACGCTTTCATGAATTATGTACTTCCTGTCCCCGACATTTGGGACATATAGCAACCGGGTCGACATGTCAAGCACCAAATAACAGTGCAAAACAGCAGGGGGGACGCACCCCAGTCGTACCGCCCCTATAGTAGTAGTAATGAGCAATGAGACGTCAAATTACAATGCCGCACCTTCCCAGACAAACGAAGCAACCATTATTTCACACTTCGGTTCGCCATCATCTCAAACCACGTAGTATTGCTTCTGCCTCAAGAGGGACTCGCGCATCGCCTTGGTACATCATGACGCGTGGGACCGCATGACAGGCCATGCTCCCCCGCTGATCGCTCGGTAAAATCACGTTTACTACTATACTTCCTCTGTATCGGTTTACATGGCATGCACGTCGTTCTAGGTTGAGAATTTAACTGGCTATTGATACGTCTCCAACATATCTATAATTTTGATTCTTCCATGCTATTATATTATCCTTCTAGGATGTTTTATGGGCTTTATAATAGACTTTTATATTATTTTTGGGACTAACCTATTAACCCACAGCCCAGTGCCAGTTTCCGTTTTTCTCCTGTTTTAGGGTTTCGCAGAAAAGGAATATCAAACAGAGCCCAATTGACCTGAAAATCAACGGAGATCATTTTTGGACTAGAAGAAGTCCACGGAGTGCCGGAGGGGGACGAGAGGACCCACGGGCAACCCACGAGGGTGGAGGGCGCCCCCCCCCCTACTGGGCGCGCCCCCTACCTCGTGGACAGCCCGTAGCTCCCCTTTGCTTGGCCCTGACTCCAACACCTCCTATATATACTGAAACCTCCGGAAAATAACCTAGATCGGGAGTTCCGCTGCCGAAAGCCTGTGTAGCCACCGAAATCCAATCTAGACCCCGTTCCGGCACCATGCCGGAGGGGGGAACCCTCATCGATGGCCATCTTCATCGTCCCGGCACTCTCCATGACGAGGAGGGAGTAGTCCACCCTCGGGGCTGAGGGTATGTATCAGTAGCTATGTGTTTGATCTCTCTCTCTCTCTCATGTTCTTGAGATGGCACGATCTTGATGTATCGCGAGCTTTGCTATTATAGTTGGATCTTATGATGTTTCTCCCCCTCTACTCTCTTGTGATGAATTGAGTTTTCCCTTTGAAGTTATCTTATCGGATTGAGTCTTTAAGGATTTGAGAACACATGAAGTATGTCTTGCGTGGGATACCCGTGGTGACAATGGGGTATTCTATTGATTCACTTGATGTATGTTTTGGTGATCCACTTGCGGGTTCCGTGACCTTGGGAATCTATGCATAGGGGTTGTCACACATTTTCGTCTTGACTCTCCGATAGAAACTTTGGGGCACTCTTTGAAGTACTTTGTCTTGGTTGAATAGATGAATCTGAGATTGTGTGACACATATCGTATAATCATGCCCACGGATACTTGAGGTGACAATGGAGTATCTTGGTGACATTAGGGTTTTGGTTGATTTGTGTCTTAAGGTGTTATTCTAGTACGAAGTCTATGATAGATTGAATGTTACTACGGACTCTTGAATAGATCGATCAGAAAGAATAACTTTGAGGTGGTTTTGTACCCTACCATAATCTCTTCGTTTGTTCTCCGCTATTAGTTACTTTGGAGTGACTCTTTGTTGCATGTTGAGGGCTAGTAATATGATCCAACTATGTTATCCTTGTTGAGAGAACTTGCACTAGTGAAAGTATGAACCCTAGGCCTTATTTCCTATCATTGCCATACCGTTTATGCTCACTTTTACCACTTGCTACCTTGCTATTTTTATATTTTCTTATCACAAAAACCTATATCTACCATCCATATTGCACTTGTATCACAATCTCTTCGCCGTACTAGTGCACCTTTACAATTTACCATTGTACTGGGTGTGTTGGGGACACAAGAAACTCTTTGTTATTTGGTTGCAGGGTTGTTTGAGAGAGACCATCATCATCCTACGCCTCCCACGGATTGATAAACCTTAGGTCATCCACTTGAGGGAAATTTGCTACTGTCCTACAAACCTCTGCACTTGGAGGCCCAACAACGTCTACAAGAAGAAGGTTGTGTAGTAGACATCAAAAGCTCTTTTCTGGCGCCGTTGCCGGGGAGGTTAGTGTTTGAAGGTATATCTTTAAATCTTGCAATCGAATCTTTTAGTTTCTTGTTTTATCACTAGTTTTGTTTATAAAAGAAAACTACAAAAAATGGAATTAAGGTTACGTCATATGCTTCATCTTTTAATATCTTTCCTGAAAATGATGGAAAGGAAAATTGTGCTCAAGTACTAGAAGAAGAGTTACATAGAATGCTTGGCAGTAAAGACTTGAATGATGAGCATGCTTGCAATATTGTTAGTGTGAATTCTTAGAATATCGATAATACTAATGATGATTGCACTAGTCATGATGAAAATATCTCTTATAAGCATGTTGATTTTTGTGGAGTGCATAGAGTTTGCAAGTACATACCAAATAGGGAAGATAGATTTTGCAAGCGGCATAAGTATTTAGAAACTAAATGGTTGCTACATATGCTAGATGATTGTGCTGGAAATTTAAAATTTCTTAGCCGTACTTGTGAACTTTGCAATGAACGTGGTCATTCCATTACCCAATGTGAATTGTTTCATGATCGAATCGTGTCCAAAAATTGTGATGATTTGATTTCCCTTGCACATCATAATGAACTTATCTAGCTTTTGGGTTATGAAGAAATCCAATGTAAAACTAAGCATCTTCCAGGATTTGCCCTTGATAAACTTCTTGATTTTGATATAGAAGAAATTTATATATATTGCGCGGTGAATTGCATTGAAAATCCTTATATTTCCAATTACCGTAAGTCAAGAAAACAAATAGGAGATGAAGAGAATACTAATTAAAGGGAAGAGATTTCCCAATATCCTCCTATTATTTCTTATGATGAATCAGGTAACGAGGAGGAGCCTCCTATTCTACCAATCTCAGTAATTAGGAGCTCCAAAAAGAAGATTATACCCACACATAATGAGAAGAAGAAAAAGAAAAGACGAAGAAGCAAAGGTAAAGAGGTATCTCTCCCAAATGATTTTGCTCCTATTACTCATTGTGATGTATTGCTATACTATCGGTGCTATCCATACAATTAACGATGAGAGTGATTATGCTTATGATATGAAAAGGCCCAAGCTTGGGGATGCTATGTTTGATGAAGATTATATTTTTGAGAATCTATTTGCTGTAATTAATGTTTGTCCCAAGCCTGGGGATGCTACGCTTGATGAAAATGATATTTTTAGCCTCCCAATTCTTGATATGCAAGTCTATTATGATGAAAGCATGCCTCCTATTTATGATGATTATTGTGATGCCACTTATGCTATAAAAAGTAGTGATGATTACACTTATAAAACTTGTCATGATTATGATTACCCTTTTTCTGAACATTACTCTTTTAATGTGGAGACAATCTATAGTATTCAAGTCTCTTATGATACTTCGACTATTCCGAATGAGAAGAATTTTGCTTATGTGGAGAGTAATAAAATTTATATGCTTGGGGATCATGACAAGAATGCTTTATGTGCTGGTTATATTGTTGAATTCATTCATGATGCTTCTGAAAATTATTATGAGAGAGGATCATATGCTTCTACATATTGCAATAATATCAAGTTTCCTCTCTATGTGCTTAAAGTTTTGAAGCTATGCTTGTTTTCCCTTCCTATGCTAGTTGATTATTGCTCCCATAAATTGTTTGCTTATAAAATCCCTATACATAGGAAGTGGGTTAGACTAAAATGTGCTAGTCATATTGTTCATGATGCTCTCCTTATGTTTCAATTCTTATCTTTTACGCGAGCATCATTGAAATCATCATGCCTAGCTAGGGGCGTTGAACGATAGAGCTTGTTGGCAGGCAACCCAACTTTATTTTGTTTTCTTTGTTTTTGCTTCTGTTTAGGAATAAATATAGCATCTAGCTTCTGTTTAGGTGTGGTTTTGTGTTTTAATTAGTGTTTGTGCCAAGTAGAACCTTTGGGAAGACTTGTGTGAAGTTTATATGATCTTGCTGTGAAAAACAGAATCGTTAGCGCTCACTAGAATAGTAACCAGATTTTACTGGAGTGTGCTATTTAGTTGATTCTTTTTGCTGATGATTAGTAGACAAATTTCTCACGTTCACCAATTTATTTCAATTTTTTTGGAGTTACAGAAGTATGCGAAAACTGCAGATTACTACAGACTGTTCTGTTTTTGACGGATTCTGTTTTTCGTGTGTTGATTGCTTATTTCAATGCATCTATGAGTAGTATTGGGAAGTATGAATCATAGATAAGTTGGAATATAGTAGGTTTAACACCAATATAAATAAATAATGAGTTCATTACAGTACCTTTGAGTAGTGGTTTGTTTTCTTATACTAACGGAGCTCACGAGATTTTTGTCTAAGTTTTGTGTTGTGAAGTTTTCAAGTTTTGAGTATTGCCTTGATGGACTATGGAACAAAGAGTGGCAAGAGCCTAAGCTTGGGGATGCCCAAGGCACCCCAAGGTAAAATTTCTGGAGAACCAAAAGCCTAAGCTTGGGGATGCCCCGGGAAGGCATCCCCTCTTTCGTCTTCATCTATCGGTAACTATACTCGGAGCTATATTTTTATTCACCACATGATATGTGTTTTGCTTGGAGCGTCATTCTATTTTAGTTTATTTTGCTTGCTGTTTGAATAGTATCCCAAGATCTGAAATTCTTAAATGTTAGAGAGTCTTCACATAGTTACATAATTATTCAACTACTCATAGATCTTCACTTATATCTTTCGGAGTAGTTTGTTATTGCTCTAGTGCTTCACTTATATCTTTTAGAGCACGGCGGTGGTTTTATTTTGAAGAAATAGATGAACTCTCATGCATCACTTATATCCTTTTGAGAGTCTATTAGAGCAGCATGGTAATGTACTTTGGCTATGAAACTAGCCTTCACATGATAGACATCCAAGATCAATGTAGTAAAAACGTTCACACTAAGTGCATTGAATATGATGAGAAGTTGGATGCTTGATAATTGTTTTGAGATATGAGGATAGTAATATTAGGGTCATGCTAGTGGAGTTATTATGAAATTGAGAAATGCTCGTGTTAAAGTTAGTGGTTCCTGTAGCATGCACGTATGGTGAACCGCTATGTGACGAAGTTAGAGCATAAGGTATTTGTAGAGTGTCATCCTTTCTGTGGAGGTCGGGGGCGCACGATGGTTAACTCCTACCAACCTCCCCCCAAGCAGCATACGTTGATTGCTTTGTTTTGATGACTCGTAAATTTTTGCAATAAGTATATGAGTTCTTATGACTAATGTTGACTCCATGGATTATACGCACTCTCACCCTTCCACCATTGCTAGCCTCTCTTGTACCGCGCAACTTTCGCCGGTACCATACACCCACCATATACCTTCCTCAAAACAGCCACCATATATCTTCCTCAAAACAGCCACCATACCTACCTATCATGGCATTTCCATAGCCATTCCAAGATATATTGCCATGCAACTTTCCACCGTTCCGTTCATATGACACGCTTCATATTGTCATATTGCCATGCATGATCATGTAGTTGACATAGTATTTGTGGCAAAGCCACCATGCATAATTTTTCATACATGTCACTCTTGATTCCTTGCACAACCCGGTACACCGCCGGAGGCATTCATATAGAGTCATACTTTGTTCTAGTATCGAGTTGTAATTCAATGAAAGTGTGATGATCATCATTATTAGATCATTGCCCCATGTGAGGAAAGGCTAAATAAAGAGAGCTTCTCCAAAAAAAGAAAAAGAAAAGAAAGGCCAAAGAAAAAAAGAAAGGCCCAAAAAAAGAAAAGAAAAAGAAAAAGAAAAAAAGGAAAACGTACAATTGCTACTATCTTTTTCCACACATGTGCTTCAAAGTAGCACCATGTTCTTCATGATAGAGAGTCTCATGTTTAGTCACTTTCATATACTAGTGGGAATTTTCATGATAGAACTTGGCTTGTATATTCCAACAATGGGCTTCCTCAAATGCCCTAGGTCTTCGTGAGCAAGGAAGTTGGATGCACACCCACTTAGTTTCTTTTGTTGAGCTTTCATACATTTTTAGCTCTAGTGCATCCATTGCATGGCAATCCCTACTCACTAACATTGATATCTATTGATGGGCATCTCCATAGCCCGCTGATACGCCTAGTCGATGTGAGACTATCTTTCTCCCTTTTGTCTTCTCCACAACCACCACTCTATTCCACCTATAGTGCTATGTCCATGGCTCACGCTCATGTATTGCGTGAAAGTTGAAACATTTGAAAGAATAGAGTATGAAAACAAGAGCTTGGCTGAAACCGGGGTTGTGCATGATATGAATATGTTGTGTGATGGAGAGGGAGCATAGCGAGACTATATGTTTTTGTAGGGATAACTTTCTTTAGCCATAGTATTTGGAGAAGACATGATTGCTTTATTAGTATGCTTGAAGTATTATTATTCTTATGTCAATATAGACTTTTTCTTGAATCTTTCAGATCTGAATATTCATGCCACAATAAAGAGAATTACATTGAAAATTATGTTGGTTAGCATTCCACATCAAAAATTCTGTTTTTATCATTTACCTACTCGACGACGAGCAGGAATTAAGCTTGGGGATGCTGATATGTCTCCAACGTATCTATACTTTTTTATTGTTCCATGCTATTATATTATCCTTCTAGGATGTTTTATGGGCTTTATTATACACTTTTATACTAATTTTTGGACTAACCTATTAACCCAGAGCCCAGTGCCAATTTCTGTTTTTATCCTATTTTAGGGTTTCACAGAAAAGGAATATCAAACGGAGCCCAATTGACCTGAAAATCAGCGGAGATTACTTTTTGACCAGAAGAAGCCCATGGAGTGCCAGGGAGGACGAGAGGACCCACGTTCTGCCCACGAGGGTGTTTGATCTCTCTCTCTCTCTCTCTCTCTCTCTCGTGTTCTTGAGATGGCACGATCTTGATGTATCGCGAGCTTTGCTATTATAGTTGGATCTTATATGTTTCTCCCCCTCTACTCTCTTGTGATGAATTGAGTTTTCCCTTTGAAGTTATCTTATCAGATTGAGTCTTTAAGGATTTGAGAACACTTGATGTATGTCTTGCATGGGATACCTGTGGTGACAATGGGGTATTCTATTGATTCACTTGATGTATGCTTTGGTGATCAACTTGCGGGTTCCGTGACCTTGGGATTCTACGCATAGGGGTTGGCACACGTTTTCGTCTTGACTCTCCGGTAGAAACTTTGGGGCACTCTTTGAAGTACTTTGTGTTGGTTGAATAGATGAATCTGAGATTGTGTGACGCATATCGTATAATCATGCCCACGGATACTTGAGGTGACAATGGAGTATCTAGGTGACAATAGGGTTTTGGTTGATTTGTGTCTTAAGGTGTTATTCTAGTACGAACTCTATGATAGATTGAACGTTACTACGGACTCTTGAATAGATCGATCAGAAAGAATAACTTTGAGGTGGTTCGTACCCTACCATAATATCATCGTTTGTTCTCCGCTATTAGTTACTTTGCAGTGACCCTTTGTTGCATGTTGAGGGCTAGTAATATGATCCGAATATGTTATCCTTGTTGAGAGAACTTGCACTAGTGAAAGTATGAACCCTAGGCCTTGTTTCCTATCATTGCCATACCATTTGTGCTCAATTTTACCACTTGCTACCTTGTTGTTTTTATATTTTCTTATCACAAAAACATATATCTACCAACCATATTGCACTTGTATCACAATCTCTTCGCCGAACTAGTGCACCTATACAATTTACCATTGTATTGGGTGTGTTGGGAGCACAAGAGACTCTTTGTTATTTGGTTGTAGGGTTGTTTGAGAGAGACCATCTTCATCCTACGCCTCCCACGGATTGATAAACCTTAGGTCATCCACTTGAGGGAAATTTGTTACTGTCCTACAAACCTCTGCACTTGGAGGCCCAACAACGTCTACAAGAAGAAGGTTGCGTAGTAGACATTAGCTATATATGTGATGAACAGTATATGTTTAGAAACTACATCCACTTAATAATCCAATGCTATACTTTTTGTGACATAGTAACTCAGATTTATTTAGTCAAATGGATGACCTAGAACTACGTGCACGCCCTATAAACCGAGACGTCTAAAAAAATGAGACGGGGAGCGTAGTTCAGTACGTATCTTTTTAGATCAATATAGTCGGGATTCACCATGGAGCAAAACCAAGTGGTAGGCTGCACCTGCCGTGTTGGCGTAGCGACTGAAGCAGGGTCAGTCCACACACGAAATGGTGACACACTTAAGAGGACCCCTTTGGCCGACATGTGGCTCATCCACCATCTTGTTCCAAGTACAGTTTGGAGCAGCGGTTGGAATTGGAGGCACCCCGGCCGTAGCACCGCAGTAGTAGAAAATGAGCGATGAGGGGTCAAATCACAAAGCCCCACCTTTCTCGCATTAAGCTGGATGGACGAAGCAACCATCATTTCACTCTAGGGCGCAAGAGCATAAAGGAAAGACAAAACCAATGGTGTGTGCAGCAGCTACCTAGGGCACCCTAGGGTAGGGGTCTCCACTACAGATCGTTTTTTCTTTTTTGTTTTGAAAGCACCTCCACTACAAATTGGCTTCTCCCTCGTCCTCTTGAAGAAAACTGATGATGCGTGCGGCGGTAGGATTTGTAGGAGTACTACTAGGGCGTGCGGGGCCACATCATAGTAAATGGGAGAGGGATTGAGTTCGAGTCGACGCCTTAAATATGTGTGGGCCACTTGGTTTTAGGGGAACGAGGCAGCATTTTGGGTTCGGGGACCAGTGGAGATATAATATGTACAAAAAATTGTGGACGTAGGTTCGATCGAAAGGCAATGATGCATGGGCCCTGCATTTTGATATACCCGGGGATGCGTGAAATTTGCTACTCTACTCAAAACTAGTAAGGTACACATGCATTTAACGCATGAGATTTCGAAACCAAATTATGAATAAATACACACTATAGCATGTAAAGCTTTGAGTCATATATGCATGATGTAGATGTTCGTTTAGTTCATATAGTTCATCTCATTCAAAATCAATCAGTTTGATAAAAATGTTAAGATTCATGGGGTTGTGCATTGTAAAGCATAAAGTAAAAAAACAAATAATGGCAATTCATTTAGAAAAAAATCAATTATGATACGGAAGATTCTAGAACAAAGGAGAAGTGCTTGTGTTTTGAGGTTTGTGCATTATGCTTAAGTTCAACCATGGAGTCTTCTAAATTGTACATGTGGCAGATCAGGTGGAATGTTGATGATATCCAACGGCCAGTAGTGCTCGGATTTGCCATCTCTGCACTGTCGGATTAGCTTCATCCAGCGACCATCTTTCAAGTTATTCGCACACTATATAGTTCTTGTGTCGTAGTTGCATGTCTTGGAAAAAAGCTACTAGTGGGATGTACTAGCTATTTAGGAATAGAAGATGTATACATGGAACTTGTAGGGAAAGAGATGAGATGGAGTATCTCAATTCCTATGAGTAGGGATTGGAAAAGAGATGTCATTTGGTTGACATCATAGGAACTTTTCTATTGAATCTAGAGATGACATGCATCTCAATTCCTATGAGAAGGGATTAGAAAAGAGATGTAATTTGGTTCATATCATAGGAACTTTTCTATTGAATATACGCTAATTTTTATTTTCTTTTGAAATTATGGGAGTATAGGAATGCATTCATATGAACCAAGTGGCTCTAAAGATATAGAAATGATATCATGTTTATTTCCTTTGAAATGTTGAGTATATGAATCTATTCATATAAACCAATTGGCTCTAAAGGAAAAAATCCTATAAAAATCATATCATATAGAGTTCCTATGATATTCCTCCACACCAAAGGATGGTTGAAATTGCTGCAGGTGATACGATGGTCTTTCTTTGTAGACTCCTCCCCCATCTTTATAGTTACCTCTCGAAGATGAATATTCTACATGTGCAATTTGGTACACGAAAAGTCGGTAAAAGTTTGCGAGGTTCGAATTTTCAATAAAGCTATATGCACTGCATTTTGGAACGGAGGGAGCATACGGCAGTTGCTTACACTCACGTGGAAGATTTGTGTGTAGGAGGAGTGGATGTTCTGTTAAATGACATGGCAAAACTTACACTGTCGGATGCCGATCTAACGGTTCTTATGGCGTTCGTCAGGAAAAGGCTTGTGGCGAACGTTTGTCGGATAATGATTTACGGAAACATGCATTGCATTGATACGTGCCCCCCTCTTTCTCACGCACACGCACCCTCGTGAGTCCTCTCGCACCCACCGTCTATCTGCAGGTAGACGTCACACACATATGTGCTCTTCACACCCTACCCTCGGAACTTCTAAAAAACAAAAGACGTCGCGCACATTTTAGCTTAGCTCACACGTCACACACTTATACTATTACTCTTGTGGCGAACGTTCTTTGGGCATAGTATATTGTACTCTCACGAAGAAAAGCGGTGCACGCACCTACTAGTTCTCTCACACCCACTCGCGGGTACACGTAGGAGCGCATTTTTTTGAAGCTGGTACAACAAAATCACTCCACTATATATATAAGCAGGAGCCTTAGCGCTTGCTTTACTAGGGTTCCTCTCGTTCACTCTCTCATGCTCTCCAGATCTAAGCAAGACATAGGTGGCCACACTCTCTCTCAGCTCATGGCTGGTCACAAATCCGGCCGAACAACCTCGACCGAGGCAGGGGTGTAGGTGCATCGTTCACGCTGTCGTTGGCGGCGAGGGATGAGACCAACGGCTGCCCACGCATCCCGATCGGCGGCCATGTCGTTCTCTCCGAGAGAGCGCCGGCTCCGGAGGGCCTCTGACCCCTTCTTCCTCCTTGCAGTATTGTGGCCAAGATGCCGCCTCCCGACGCCGTCTGTGCCACATGCCAACGACCCTCGGGTATATATTCCTTCGAAACCTGCCTTGCTCTACTGCCCCAGCTCCCCACTTGGCTTTGTGTGGATCTTTTTCTACTTCCGTCCGCTGTTCCAAATCCACCTAGACTTTAACTATTATTAGAGGTAAAGCTAGTTCATACAGTCGAATCTAAGAGTTGGTTCAAACAGGGAAGAAAGTGGGAAAGCTGTAGCATGAATCTAGGACTTGGTTCTAAGAGGAAACGGGGGAAAGTAGTAGATATTGGCTACAAACCGGTCACTTGGTTGAAAAGACGAAGAAAGCATGGTGGATGGTGATACGTCTCCAACGTATCTATATTTTTTTTATTGTTCCATGCTATTATTTATGAAGTCTTGGATGTTTAATGGGATTTATCATTCACTTTTATATCATTTTTGGGACTAACATACTAACCCAAAGGCCCAGTCCAGATTGTTGTTTTTTGCCTGTTTCAGGATTTTGCAGAAAAATAATATCAAACGGAGTCCAAACGAAATGAAACCTTCGCGAGAGATATTTTTGGAGAAAATCACGCACGCAGAGCTTGAGAACCACGTCAGGGGACAGAGGTCTAGCCCACGAGGGTGGGGGCGCGCCCCCCTGCCTCGTGGCCCCCTCGAGTGTCCCCCGGTGCCCTCCTTCTTCCTATATAAGTCTACGTACCCCAGAAACTCCAAGAACAGAGAGAAAACCCTAATTCCACTGCCATACCTTCTGTTCCCGTGGAGATCACATCTTGGAGCCTGTTCAGGAGCTCCACCGGAGGGGGATCCATCACGGAGGCCTTCATCATCATCATCATCGCCCTCACCATGAGTTGTGAGTAGTTTACCATAGACCTTCGGGTCCATAGCTAGTATCTAGATGGCTTCTTCTCTCTCTCTGGATCTCAATACAAAGTTCTCCTCGGTCTACGAGGAGATCTATTCGATGTAATCTATTTTTGCGGTGTGTTTTTCGAGATCCGATGAATTGTGAGTTTTTGATAAGGGTTATCTATGAAAGATATTTGGTCCTTATCTGAACTTTTTATGTGTGCTCATAATATCCTTGCAAGTCTCTTCGAATTATTGGTTTGGTTTGGCCTACTAGATCTATAGTTCTTGCAATGGGAGAAGTGCTTGGCTTTGGGTTCAATCTTGCGGTGTCCTTTCCCAGTGACAATAGGGGCAGCAAGGCACGTATTGTATTGTTGCCATCGAGGATAAAAAGATGGGGTTTATATCATATTGCTTGAGTTTATCCCTCTACATCATGTCATCTTGCTTAAGGCGTTACTCTGTTCTTATGAACTCAATACACTAGATGCATGCTGGATAGCGGTCGATGTGTGGATTAATAGTAGTAGATGCAGAATCGTTTCGGTCTACTTCTCTCGGACGTGATGCCTATATACAATGATCATGCCTAGATAGTCTCATAATTATCTATCAATTGCTCGACAGTAATTTGTTTACCCGCCGTAGAATATCGCTATCCTGAGAGAAGCTACTAGAGAAAACTATGGCCCCGGGTCTATTCTCAACATATCAATCTACATCTACTTTACTTTTATCACTTTTATTTGTTGTTCTTATAAACTAAAAATATCAAAAATATAAACTATCATCTCTATCAGATCTCACTTTTGTAAGTGACCGTAAAGGGATTGACAACCCCTTATCGCGTTGGCTGCGAAGTTCTTATTTGTTTGTGCAGTTGTTAGGGACTCACGCGTGGTCTCCTACTGGATTGATACCTTGGTTCTCAAAAACTGATGGAAATACTTACGCTACTATGCTGCTGTCGGTGTACTAAAGTAGGGGTACCTTAGTATCCCGAACTTGTGCTCGGGCAGTCACAGCGTCCCGTGGCAGGGCTTGCCACGCGACCGCCAAGGCCCACTGTGGTTCCTTTGGAGCCATTCAAGAACAAAGTATTCAAGTTAAGGAAATAAGGCCCCGGCAAGAGGAGCTTGCCGGGAAGGCCACTCAAGGCTCAAGACCACTTCTTTAGTACAAGGCCCTGGCAAGAGGGGCTTGCCGGGAAGGCCAAACATGGCATTTCAAGAGACTTGTCGCGACGCGCCGCGCGTCCCGGCAAGGCCCGGAGAGCAACAAGCTTCCGGGCGCGGCAAGGTAGCGGCCGCGGCAAGGCGCTTGCCGCGGCAGGCTTCCACTATGTGCCCGCACTCCAGCTCATCCGGCCACGCGTCGCCCTTGGGCCCTTCCAGGGGCACGTGGCGGAAGGTTGTGCAGCCTGGGGTGCACGGTGGCAAGCTGCGATAACGAGGCCACCGTCGTGGCGGACAGAGGCGCCCTGACGGATGCTTTTTTTGCACTTTTCGGGGTGACGGCGATGGGCATTTAATACCCTTGTCCCCTGCCGTCAGGGTTAGGTACAGAGCACTGTACATACACTGTTCCAACTACCACCATTTTTACGTTTTTACCCTCACCTACGTTGCCACCTGTCGGTGACCCCTTTGACCTATAAAAGGAGGCCCATGCGCAACGTAGAGGAGGTTCCGATCATCGATCACCCTCACGCTTAGTACTGCTAGCGATAAGCACTGTAGTTCTTCTCGCTCCCGAGCCCAGAACGCAATACGAACCAAGGCAGGAGTAGGGTTTTACGCCTCCGTGCGGCCCGAACCTGGGTAAACTGCTCGTGTGTCTGCCTCGCTCTTCGTGCATCCTCCGCCCCCTTGCCGTACAGAAAAGGGGCTCCGGTCCCATAGGTGTTCGTGGGCGATCAGTTTCCCCGACATCTTTGGCACGCCAGGTAGGGGGGCGTGCGTCGAGGTTGTGTGAACCTGATCCAGCGTTCACGCGGGCGAAATCTCCACCAACTTCACCAACTTCATCAACTTCACCAACTTCATCAACTTCATCGGCTTCATCAGCATGCCGCCAAAGAAGAAGGCTTCGGAGGCAGCAGGCCCGTCCGCGTCGATCCCACCACCGCCGGAGCCAACGGCTGGTGGGGTAGACGCCGGCAGAAGGACGGACGTCGGCGAGGAAACTCACGACGCCGCCAAGTCCAAGGACAAGACGGACGACCGAGCACACTCCAAGACTTCGGCGTCCGTGCATGCACCGCGCCCGTCTCAGGAGGCGCCGGACCGGCAGCGACGTGGTACACAAGGTACCATACGCTTGCTGGGCCAAGGTCAAGCTGGCGGATCACGGGACGCTCAAGGCCAACATGCTGGCACGAGCAAGGCGCGGTCGCTGGGACGAGACGCTGCTCCTTCTAACGTAGTAAGAAGTCCGAGCATATCTCGCTCCTCGCACCGCTCGCCACCGCTACCCTCCACTCCAGCAGAAGCTCTAGCTCGAGCTCAGCTACTCCTCGACTTCCCTCCAGCGGCGGACAAGGCCGACGACTGGAGGGCCACCATCCAAAGCCTCATCGCCTTCGCCAACAACGACACTCCGCAGCAGCCGACGACGTCGCGGCCGCGGCAAGTTAGCCAGGCGCGGGCGGATGGCGACAAGACTGCCGGGGGTGCAACTACCGTGCACTCCCCTCCCCGAAGGCCAAAATCGCCGACTCGTCGGATCAACATCGACGATGACTCTACTGCGTCGTCGGATCCACGAGCTCGACGCGATCAGCGCCAAGTCCTTGACGACAGACGACAAGAGGACGCTTGAACTCGCAGCGAGCGTCGAAGAGAAGCGCGGCGACAATCCGACCAGCGTGCTGGGCCCATTGTCGACATGCATGCGCCTGGAGAACCAGGCGACTTGCCGTACGCGGCGGGTTGTCCTGCGTTCACCCGTGAGCTGCGGCAAGTCCAGTGGCCCAGCATGAAGAACTTCAAGCCCGACGTACCCGAGAAGTACGACGGCAAGACACATCCATCAGAGTTCCTCAGCATCTACACCATTGCGGTGCAGGCTGCAGGGGGACGAGACGAGAAGATACTCGCAAACTACTTCCCGCTCGTGCTCAAGCCAAACGTCCGATCTTGGCTCATGCACTTGCCGGAGAACTCCATTTCTTCTTGGGCCGACCTGTGCCATCAGTTTGTCGGCGCCTTCACGGGTGGCCACAAGCCCCATGGCCAGGAAAGCGACCTTCACATACTCGCCCAGAAGGAAGGAGAATCCCTGCGAAAGTATATCCAGAGATTCAGCCGCGTCCAGCACAACATCCCCGACGTCCACCCTGCCGCGGTTATCAGCGCGTTCCACCAGAATGTGCGTAACCGTAGGATGAGGGAGGAAATGGCGATGTGCAAGATCCGAGACGTCGGCGAGCTCTATGCCCTGGCCGACAAGAGCGCACGCGTTGAGGAGGGGAGGAGACTCCCCAGAGAGGATACTGGAGCAGGGGGAACAAATAGTGAGGATGCCGCCCCGGCAAAGAAGAACCGGCGGCGGAACAACAGGAAAAAGAAGAACAAAGAAGTACTGGTCGTTGAGCAGTCCGGCAAGGAGGCCGACGCCAAGAAAGCCCAGGCTGGGAGCTCCGGCAAGGAGACTGTGGCAGCCGCCGACAAGCAGGACGGCTCCGACAAGCAGTACTGCAAGATCCACCGCACCAAGGGCCACGACCTCCAGAACTGCAAAAGGGTCGAGTACCTCGTCGAGCAGCAGAAGGCTGAGTACGAGCGACGCGACAAGGAGAAGGCCCAGGGAGGCGGTGGGGAGTCCGGCAAGAAGCGGCCATTCAATGGCCGGGGAGGACGCCATGGCAAGGCCAAGCAGCGGCAAGGAGACAGACCTCCCCGCGACCGCGACAAGGACGAGGACGAAGACGACGATGAAGACATGGATGATGGAGATAACAGCGAGCAGTAGTTCCAGAAGGCCACAGAAGTTCTGTGCGTCGATGGAGGTGCCTCTCTGCATACTTCCCACCGCCAACTCAAACAATGGGTGCGGGAAGTTAATGCGGCAGAGCCACCCGTCGAGTCGTGCAAACTTCTGAAGTGGTCCAGCACGCCCATCATCTTCGACATTGAGGACCACCCTGATCGCACAACTGCGGTCGGGTGTTTGCCGATGTTGGTCTCACCAACCATCCGCAACCTCAAGGTCACCAAGATGCTGGTCGACGGCGGGGCCGGGCTGAACCTGATCTCCTCTGCTGTGGTCCGGAAACTCCAGATCCCCGACAGGGAGCTCGAGGAAACCGGCACATTCCAAGGGATCAACCCGGGAAGGAGCAAGCCGAAGGGGAAGATCATGCTGCCAGTGACATTTGGCGGAGAGCTGAACTTCCGAACTGAGAGGATCACTTTTGACGTAGCCGATATCCCATTACCTTACAATGGGATACTTGGCCGTCCAGCGCTCGCCAAGTTCATGGCAGCCTCCCACTATGCCTACAATATGCTCAAGATGCCAGGCCCGATAAGCGTCATCTCTGTCCCCGGCGAGAAGAAAGATGCCCTTATCTGCGCCGACAAGATTTACCGGGATGCAGCACCCGCAACAGATAGCAAAACACTTGCCGCTGAAGCTCCCGGGGGGGAGAACAAGACCAAGTCCGGCAAGAGCTCTGGGGCCCACTCCGGCAAACGCACCTCCTCGGAGTGCTGCGCTGCCATCGAGAACGCACCATCGAGCTCCACCGGCAAGTGCAGGAAGGCAATGGCAGCTCCACCCGCAACCAAGAAGGTGTCCGCCAAGGAGGACGGCACTGGTGGTACTTTCACCATCAGTGCCACGCTTGACCCCAAATAGGAAAGCGCGCTCGTTGCTTTCCTGCGGGCGAGTGTCGACGTGTTTGCATGGCAACCGTATGACATCCCCGGTGTTCCCAGGAAAGTAATTGAGCACAAGCTTGCCGTTTGTCCTCACGCGCGGCCAGTCAAGCAGAAAGTTAGGAAACAAGTGGTGGAGCGACAAGAGTTCATCGTCGAAGAGATCAAGAAACTGGAAGCGGCAGGCCTTGTCAGAGGTGTACTCCACCCCACGTGGTTGGCCAACCCCGTCGTCGTGCGTAAAGCAAATGGGAAGTGGAGGCTTTGTATAGACTTCACCGATGTGAATAAAGCTTGTCCCAAAGATCCATTTCCCTTGCCGCGCATTGACCAGATTGTTGACTCCACAGCTGGATGTGAGTTGCTTTCATTTCTTGATGCCTATTCAGGATACCACCAGATATTTATGGCTGAAGAAGATGAGGAGAAAATAGCATTCATTACTCCATGTGGCACTTACTGATTCATACGCATGCCCTTTGGATTGAAGAATGCTGGTTCAACATTTGCAAGAATAGTCCATACAGCTTTTGAGCCACAGATACACAGGAATGTAGAAGCTTATATGGATGATATAGTGGTCAAGAGCAAGGACAGGGCTACTCTGATTCAAGATCTAGATGAAACCTTTGCGAATCTGCGCAAGATACAACTCAAGCTTAACTCCGAGAAGTGCGTGTTCGGAGTCCCCTCCGGCAAGCTTCTCGGGTTCTTTGTGTCCCAAAGGGGGATTGAAGCCAATCCCGACAAGATCAAAGCCATCGAGCAGATCGAAGCTCCGAAGCGCGTCAAAGATGTACGAAGGCTTGCCGGCTGCGTGGCTGCTCTCAGCAGGTTCATTTCTAAGTCTGCAGAACGCGCCCTGCCGTTTTTCAAAATCTTGAAAAAGGCAGGACCAATGAAATGGACTCCGGAAGCGGAGGCGGCGCTACAAGACTTGAAGAGGTATCTGTCCTCCACTCCAATACTTGTCGCACCTAAGCCACAAGAGAAGTTGCTGTTGTACTTAGCAGCAACCAATCAAGTGGTTAGTGCTGCGTTGGTAGCGGAAAGGGAGGCAGATGATGAGCCAACAGCCCCGGCAAGCACGTCCAGCGACAAGCAGGGGGCTTCCCCGACAAGCTCTGGTCCCGGCAAGGATGGGTTTGCGCAAATACAAGAAGAGGTACGGAAAAAGATGGTGCAGCGCCCAGTTTATTTTGTCAGTTCCCTCTTGCAGGGGGCTAGGTCAAGATACTCTGGAGTGCAGAAGCTGCTTTTCGGCCTCCTCATGGCATCGAGAAAGCTGCGCCACTACTTCCAAGCACACGAGATAACAGTGGTCACTCATTTTCCGCTGAAGAGGATACTGCAAAATCCAGAAGCAACAGGCAGGATTGTCGAGTGGGCACTAGAACTGTCAAGCTTTGGCCTCAAGTTTGAAAGCACTTCAACTATCCAGAGCAGAGCTTTGGCGGAGTTCATAGCAGAATGGACGCCAATGCCAGACGAAGAGATTCCAGAGACGAGCATCCCCGCCGAAGAAGCAAACAAGGAATGGATAATGTACTTTGATGGTGCCTTCTCGCTGCAAGGCGCCGGTGCCGGCGTGCTACTTGTCGGGCCCACCGGAGAGCACCTCAAGTATGTGGTCCAGATGCACTTTCCCAAGGAGCAGGCAACAAACAATACTGCAGAATATGAAGGTTTGCTTGCCGGCCTCAGAATCGCAGCAGAGCTCGGGATAAAGAAGCTGATTGTGCGGGGTGACTCGCAGTTGGTCGTCCGCCAAGTGAACAAGAGCTACCAGAGTCCGCTGATGGAAGCTTACGTCGATGAAGTGAGAAAGCTTGAAGAGCACTTTGAAGGCTTACAGATGGAGCACGTTCCGAGAGCTCAAAACGACATCGCGGATGGCCTGTCAAAGTGTGCTGCACTAAAGCTACCTGTGGAACCGGGGATCTTTGTACTCAAGCTAACTCAACCGTCCGTAACACCATCAGCTGGACAAAGTAAGAAGAGAAAGCCGGTTGCTCGTGACTACTTGCCGGCAGAGCTTCCTGAAGCCGCCGCCAACAAGGTCCCCAGAACCAATGACAAGATTGCTGAGGAACAGTCTGCTCCTGCAAGCCCGAGGGTTTGTACAGTCGAAGCAGGCGTTCCCGACAAGCTTTGCCCCGGCAAGCTTGCCGGGGAACGTCAAGCTCCGGCCGAGCCGCAGGTTCTTGCCGTAGAAGCTGACGTTCCCGCAGCAGCATAGATGCCTTTAGTCCTTGTTGTTGAGCCACAGGCTCCAGCATGGGCGCAGCAGATTGTCCGTTTCCTTCAAACAGGAGAACTCCCCGAAGAACCAGAAGAAGCAGAAAGAATAACCCGGCAGTCAAGTATGTATCAGTTTGTCGGCAACGAACTGTACAGAAGGAGACTCAACGGTGTGAGATTGAAATGTATTTCCCGAGAAGATGGACAGAAGCTGTTGGCAGAGATACATGGAGGCATATGTGGTCACCACATTGGCGCGAGAGCACTTGTCGGCAAGGCGTTCTGGCAAGGTTTCTTTTGGCCAGAAGCCCTCCAGGATGCAACTGCACAAGTAACCAAGTGTGAAGCGTGCCAGTTCCATTCCAAACAGATACATCAACCAGCTCAAGCTCTCCAGACAGTCCCTTTGTCCTGGCCATTTTTGGTCTGGGGGCTCGACATCCTCGGCCCCTTTCCCCGCGCAGCCGGGGGCTTTGAGTACTTGTACGTCGCCATCGACAAGTTCACAAAGTGGCCAGAAGTGGAACCAGTGAGAAAGGTGACCGCACAATCGGCAGTCAAGTTCTTCAGGTCGATTGTTTGCCGTTTCGGAATCCCTAACAGGATCATCACCGACAACGGCACACAATTCACAAGTCACACCTTCATGCAGTACGTCCAAGACCTTGGCGCCAAGGTCTGCTTCGCTTCTGTTGCCCACCCGAGGAGCAACGGTCAAGCGGAGAGGGCAAACGCTGAAGTGATGCGTGGACTCAAGACAAGGACTTTCGACAGGCTGCACAAGTGCGGAAGAAACTGGATCGAGGAGTTGCCAGCGGCTCTTTGGTCGATCAGAACGACGCCAAATCGAGCCACTGGACAGACACCCTTTGCTCTTGTCTATGGAGCAGAGGCAGTTCTCCCCACAGAACTCGTATACGGGTCGCCTCGAGTGCTCGCTTACGACTAGCTTTAGCAAGAGCAGCTGCGGCAAGATGATGCGCTGCTCCTCGAGGAGAATCGTCTTCAGGCTGCTGTATGAGCTGCTCGATACCAGCATGCTTTGCGTCGCTACCATAGCCGCAAAGTTAAAGCCAGAAGTCTCCAGGAAGGCGACCTTGTTCTTCGGCGCGTTTAGTCCGCCAAGAATTCCAACAAGTTGACGCCGAAGTGGGAAGGCCCTTATCGGGTGAAACAAGTCACAAGGCCCGGCGTTGTCCGCCTTGAGACTGAAGAAGGCTTACCGGTGAGCAACTCCTGAAACATTGAGCATCTTCGCAAGTTTTACCCATAAGGCGCGGTTGCCGTGATCCGCTCCGGCAACCACCTTTTGTACAAGTCTTGCCGTTGTTGCATGTAATCCTTTGTACAAAGCCGGGCATAGACCCCGTGCATCAGTAAAGCTTATGTGCACCGCACAACTTGTCATTTCATGCCTTTCCATTTCCTTGCATGTACAATCTGACGTTTTGTGCAGCACTTATCCCCGGTAAGCAATAACAAGCCACAAGGCTCCATACCTCTGTTTTCTCTCCTTTCTTTTCTCCCTCGTGCACAAGTTTGCCGGGGGGGAGGTAGTGGTATGGACCAAGTGCCGTTCAAGAGAGCCTCGCCTTGCCGGGAAGCCAACGACACAAAAGCTAAGTTGCCAAAGTTTGAGCAATCAAATTTTTAAATTTTCGAGTTACCTTCCTTGAACGACCGCACTTTGTATGGAAAACCTGTGCGCGGAGGAACCAACTCGTGGCTAGCCGCGCCCTTACCTTGTTTCGAGCACGCTCAACGGCTTAAGTGTGTTGCGACAAGTGTCGCGCCCTTACTTCATTTCCGAGTTCGCTCAACAATCTAAGTGTGCTGCGACTAGCTACGACAAGGTTTCTTGTCGGCAATGGCATTGCCACCAGGCTGCTGAAGTTCCGCACTCAGCGCTCGCGGCAAGGGTCCCTACGCCGGCAAGTTCCCTAAAAGCGTAGGGTAAAAGCATACAAAGCAAAGAAGTCAAGTAAAGGAAATAACATTGCATTAACTACCCAAGATAAAGTTATATTACAAAGCAACTTGTCGCAGTACTAATGGACTATTGTTCATAACATGGCTGACAGCGACAAGGAAAGAAGAAGATAAACGAGACTAATCCGCGCGGTCGCCCTCGACCCTCTTGATGCCGCCCACCTTGTTCACGATAGGCGCGACAAGGGCCTTGAGCGCCTCCTGGTCAACGTCCGGCGGCAAGGTCCTGAGGACGTTGGTGAGATTGAGGCCCGGGTTGCGGTGCACTATCTTCATCAACACCTTCTCGAGGGCCCCCGCGCAGAGCTTGCGCGACTCGTCCGCCAGCTGCTTCGGGATCCTTTCCCGGAGCTGCTGGAGGGCCGGTGCCACCCCTCTGAAGAACAAACTCAGCTTGGCGCTGTGAGGGAGATTCTCGTCGGTGGAGTACCCGAGGTGCTCCGCCCCCAGCTCCGCCAGCTCCTTGTCGACGTCGGCAGCGGCGGCGACAAGGCCCTCGGTCCAGTGCTCCACCGTCAGCCTGAAGTTGTTTTGGGAGAGAGCGGCACTGTCCAACAGCGCCCTTTTGGCCCTGAGGTCCTTCTTCAGCTTCGTCTCCCGCTCTCTGGCGTCGTCAAGCGATGTGGTGAGGGTGGAGAGCTTCAACTCCAGATCAGCAATAGAGTCCTTGGCGACGGCGAGCTCCTTGCCCTTGTCGGAGAGGCGGACCTGCAGCTCGGAGTGGCTGTGGGCGTCCTTCTCCCTCTCCGACACAAGTGCGGCAACCTTCTCTTCGCTCGTCTTCAAGTGGACCTCCAGTTGCGCCACCCTCGCCTCCAAGTCCCTCTTGGCGGTCTCAGCAGCCGCAGCGGCGTCCTTCGCCTCCTGCAAAGCTCCGCCAAGAGACTGCTCGCGCGCGGCAAGTTCGTCCTCGTGGCTGTCGAGGTCGACCTTCCGCTGCGTTAGTTCACCTTCTCGCCAGGACAACTCTTCGGCGGCGAGCCGTTGCTGCTCCTCTGCTTTGGCCTTCTCCAGGATGAAGGCTTGATGCGCCTCGACAAGCTGCTCTCGCTCCTCCGCCAAGGAACGGAGAGCTGTTTGGTTGCTGGCTCGGAGCTCTTCAGCGCGTTTCTCCAAGTCGACGCTCGCCTTGGCAGCCAGAGCCTCTCGGGACTCCAACTTGGCCTGCCGTGCGCGGTACAAGGACAGAAGCCTTCGCAGAAGCCGCTCCTCCTCGGGCTCGCTACTGCTGCTAGGCGTGTCGACGAACTTAAACCCGGCGGAGGCGAGGACCTCCCCGTCGAAGACCTCTCCCTCCGCGGGCGACCTCGACATGGACGCCCACGGGAGCTGGATGAAGACTCCGTTGCCGGCCTCCAGGTAGGCGCCTGGCTCGACCACGGCAGCAGCGGGATCGGCAGTCGGCGCAGCGTCTGACGCTCCTGCGGCCTCAGGGACGTTAGTGCGACTACCGGTCCCCTCCTCAGCTGCCGCGCCAGTATCTTTGGCTGCCTCTTCGACGGCGGGCTCGTCGGCACCAGCCGCCTCTTCGGTAGCGGCGGCACTGCCAGTGTTGCCGCGCACGTCCTCCTCGACGGCGACCTCCGTCTCCATCGGCTCTGGGGCGGGCGGGTCTGACAGAAGAAAAAGAAGATAGAAAATAGTCAAGCAAATATCCAAAAAGAGAAATTCAGAAGAAGAAAAGTTCAAGGTTTTACCTGCTTGGGCCTCCTCCTCGATGGGGTTCCTTGCCGGGGAGTTCTCCCTCGGCGGCGTGGTGGTATCTCCCGCCGGCGGAGGGCCGCTGGCGCCTTCCCTTGGCGGGGTGCTCGCCCTTGGCGGGGTACTCGCCCTCGGCGGGGTGCTCGCCCTTGGCGGAGTACTCGCCCTTGGCGGAGTGTCCTCCCTTGCCGGGGAGCTCCTCCTTGGCGGAGTGGTCGAGACGTGCGGTTCGTCGGGAGCGATCTCCTGGCGCTCCTGAGGCTGCTGCTCTGCTTCTGCGCAAATCAACAAATGGAACATTAACAAGGATAGAAGGCCCCACGTGCGCCCGGCAAGCGGAAAGCGGATAAAAGACTTACGCTGGGGGCTGCTCCGTGGAACGGTTGTCGGGTCCGACGAGCTTGTCGCAGGCGCACCCCTGCTGCTGCGGCGGGCTCGTCCTCGATGACGATCACCGGGACTTTGGCCCTCTTCGCCGCCCTCTGGGCCAGAGTCCTGGAATAAAGACAAGGTCAGAATCAGGCAAAAGAAATACAAGACAAGAATCAACGGAAAACCAAAGAGGAACAAGAATCGTGAAGACTTACTCTTCTTCCTCCTCGTCGTCGGAGCTGAGCGCCGAGAAATCGAAGTCCGGCTCGCGCGTCCCGGCGCGAGGAGCTGGGGGAGTGGGCTCCCTTGGCCGCTTGGCGGGAGCAGGGGCGGTGGTCTGAGAAGACCCCGCTCCGGTCGACGCCAAGGCACGAGGGGCGGAAGGAGCCGTGGAGCCGGCCCGGGAAGACCCCCCTCCAGTTACCGTTGAGGCGCGAGGCACTCCCTTGGCCGCCTTGCTCGCCGCGGTGGCACGTGTCGGACGGCGCTGCGGCTACTGGCCCGTCGGCCGCCCCACCACGTCTGCGGCCTTACGGAGGCGCCTCCTTGTTTGAGCCGGAGGACATGCTGGTGGTGGTGAGCTCCCCGAGGACGAAGAAGAGGAGTCGAGGTTCAGCGACCCGCCTGAGTCTTCGGCAGGATCGCTTGATCCGACGCCCTGCTCGGCGGGCTCGCTTAACTCTGCGCCTTGCTCGGTGGCCTCGCTTGTCCCGGCAAGTTGCCCGGCGAGCTTCCCCGCTTTGAGGAGCTCTTCCTCCTCGGCAAGACTTACCGCCTCCACTGCATCCGCCTCCTCCACAGTATATCCAAACTCGCCCGCGGCCCTGGCTGCAGCTGCCTCCTCCAACCTGGCGGCAATGTATGCCATCTCCTGGTCGGTGGTGTCGCGGGTGAGGCCCCTCTTCTCGTCGGGTTTGATTGGCAGCTCCACTAGGTTGTCGAAGAACGTCTGCACGGCTTCGTCAGAAGGTTCCCGCCAAGTGGGGTTGATCCCGTGGGAGTCACACAACGGCATCACCGCGCGGATGGCGCTGAGCGACGAGTTGTTGCACAACGGGACTACGCCTTGCGGCAACGCGAACCACTCTGGATGGGCGGAGTCGTACTTGAATAGTGCTTGGAGCATTGCGTTGAGCTCCAAGACAGTGAAATTGTAGTTGAGGCCCAGGTGCAGCCTCATGATGTCCGCCGCGTTATCAAACTCCCAAGCAGCCCTCTTCCTCTCCTGCAAGGGAGCGATGCGGCGGCGGCGGAAGTCTGCCCCGACAGCACCTACAGTGAGCTTGGCTTGCCGGAGGCGAAGAATCCTAGTGGTGGCTATCTTCAGCTTGTCGTCCTCAGGGGCCAGGTCACTCCAGTCATTGCCGCGTACTACTGCGACTTGGCGCCGGGAAGTAAACTGCTGCGGGTCATCCTCCATAATCCAACACCAGTTGGCCCTCCACTCGTCCCACTTGCCGCGGAGCTCCCCCGTCAACTAAGCCTCTTTCTTATGGAGCCTAAAGATCCAAGAGATTCCGCCGGACAGAGGAGACCCAGACTCGACTCGAGGAATGAAATAATGGCGGAAGAGGGCTACATTGGGGTAAACTCCGACGAAATTTTCACACAGATGTGCGAAAATGGCCATGGTCAAGACAGCGTTTGGGGTGAAGTCAAGGAGTTGAAACCCGTAGGTATTCATGATATCGCAGAAGAATTCGGAATATGGCGGGCAGAGCCCGCAGTAGAAGAACAGCGCGAAAAAGGCATAGCCACCGGGGAACATCTCGCAGGCCACGGCGGGGAGTACCTTGGTGCGCGGATGCGCCTTTGTCTCCCTCGACCAGAAGAGGTAGAAGGTGTCTTTCAGCTCCTCCGCACTGAGCCTCGGCAGGAAGACCGCCATCTTCTTCCGCATTGCTACTAGCTTCAGCGCCTTGGCGGACTTCGCGGCCTTCGCCTTGTCGCTCTTCGGGGCCATGGCTGGGACGGCGAGGGAAGTCGACGGCGCTGGAGATGCCGGCGGCGGCGGAAGGGGGCGGAGCGCTGCTCTCTTTCGACCTTCGGGGAGGAGGGGAGCGGTGGGGGTTTCTGGAGGATGAAGAATCAACGGGCGAATGGAAGGAACTGCCCCTGTTTCCCCTGCTTTTAAGGGGGGAGAGGGGGACGTTCCGCATTTTCCCATTAAAGAAACATGCCACGATCTCTCCCACGACGCCGCAATCGACGCGTGCCGTTAGGGAGGGGCACGGTGGATGCGAAGTGGGATACGGCACGTTGCGGGCCGCATGTGCCCGTGCACTGTTTTGGGCCTGGCCCAACAGTGCTCGGCACCGTGTATATCTCAGGCCCGGGGGCTCCTGTCGGTGTACTAAAGTAGGGGTACCTTAGTATCCCGACCTTGTGCACGGGCAGTCGCAGCGTCCCGTGGCAGGGCTTGCCGCGCGACCGCCAAGGCCCATTGTGGTTCCTTTGGAGCCATTCAAGAACAAAGTATTCAAGTTAAGGAAACAAGGCCCCGGCAAGAGGAGCTTGCCGGGAAGGCCACTCAAGGCTCAAGACCACTTCTTTAGTACAAGGCCCTGGCAAGAGGGGCTTGCTGGAAAGGCCAAACATGGCATTTCAAGAGACTTGCCGCGACGCGCCGCGCGTCCCGGCAAGGCCCGGAGAGCGACGAGCTTCCGGGCGCGGCAAGGTAGCGGCCGCGGCAAGGCGCTTGCCGCGGCAGGCTTCCACTATGTGCCCGCACTCCAGCTCATCCAGCCACGCGTCGCCCTGGGGCCCTTCCAGGGGCACGTGGCGGAAGGCTGTGCAGCCTGGGGTGCACGGTGGCAAGCTGCGATGACGAGGCCACCGTCGTGGCGGACGGAGGCGCCCTGACGGACACTTTTTTTGCACTGTTCGGGGTGACGGCGACGGGCATTTAATACCCTTGTCCCCTGCCGTCAGGGTTAGGTAAAGAGCAATGTACATACACTGTTCCAACTACCACCATTTTTACGTTTTTACCCTCACCTACGTTGCCACCTGTCGGTGACCCCTTTGACCTATAAAAGGAGGCCCATGCGCAACGTAGAGGAGGTTCCGATCATCGATCACCCTCACGCTCGGTACTGCTAGCGATAAGCACTGTAGTTCTTCTCGCTCCCAAGCCCAAAACGCAATATGAACCAAGGCAGGAATAGGGTTTTACGCCTCCGTGCGGCCCGAACCTGGGTAAACTGCTCGCGTGTCTGCCTCGATCTGCTCTTCGTGCATCCTCCGCCCCCTTGCCGTACCGAAAAGGGGCTCCGGTCCCATAGGTGTTCATGGGCGATCAGTTTCCCCGACAGCTGCATCTCCCTTTCCTCTTCGAGGGAAAACAACGCAAGCTCAAGAGGTAGCAAGAAGAATTTCGGCGCCGTTGCCAGGGAGGCTTATGCAAAAGTCATATACCAAGTACCTATCACAAACCCTTATCCTTCGCATTACATTTATTTGCCTCTCGTTTTCCTCTCCTCCACTTCACCCTTGTCGTTTTATTTGCCCTTCTTCCATCGTGTGTTTATCGTTCGCTTGCTCCTTGTTTGCTTGTATGTGTTGGATTGCTTGCTTGTCACTATGACTCAGAACAATACCAAATTATGTGACCTCTCCAATACCAACAATAATGATTTTATTAGCACTCTGATTGCTCCTATCACCGATGCTGAATCTTGTGAGATCAATGCTGCTTTGTTGAATCTTGTCATGAAAGATCAATTCTCCAGCCTTCCTAGTGAAGATGCCGCTACCCACCTAAACAACTTTGTTGATTTGTGTGATATGCAAAAGAAAGGGATACGGATAATGATATTGTTGAATTGAAGTTATTTCCGTTTTCACTTAGAGATCGTGCTAAAACTTGGTTTTCCTCTTTGCCTAGAAATAGTATTGATTCGTGGAATAAGTGCAAAGATGCTTTTATCTCTAAGCATTTACCTCCTGCTAAGATCATCTCTCTTAGAAACGATATTATGAATTTTAAGCAACTAGATCATGATCATGTTGCACAAGCTTGGGAGAGAATGAAATTGATGATACGTAATTGCCCTACACATGGTTTGAATCTATGAATGTTATTCAGAACTTTTATGCTGGCTTGAATGTTGCTTCTAGAAATCTTTTAGATTCGGCCGCCGGAGGCACTTTCATGGAAACCACCTTAGGAGAAGCTACCAAACTCCTAGATGATATTATGGTTAATTATTCTCAATGGCACACCGAAAGATCTACTAGTAAAAAAGTGCATGCTATTGAAGAAATTAGTGTTTTGAGTGGAAAGATGGATGAACTTATGAAATTATTTGTTGCTAAGAGTGCTTCTTCTGATCCTAATGATATGCCTTTGTCCACTTTGATTGAGAATAACAATGAATCTTTGGATGTGAATTTTGTTGGTAGGAATAATGTTGGTAACAATGCTTATAGAGGTAATTTTAATCCTAGGCCTTTTCCTAGTAATTCCTCTAATAATTATGGTAATTCCTACAACAACTCTTATGGAAAGATGCCTTCTGAATTTGAAACTAGTGTTAAGGAGTTTATGATCTCGCAAAAGAATTTCAATGCTATGCTTGAAGAGAAATTGCTTAAGATTGATGAATTGGCTAGAAGTGTGGATAGAATTACTCTTGATGTTGATTCTTTGAAACTTAGATCTATCCCACCTAAGCATGATCTCAATGAGTCCCTCAAAGCCATGAGAATTTCCATTGATGAATGCAAAGAAAGAACCGCTAGAATGCATGCTAAAAGAGAAGATTATATTAAATCGTGTTCTTCTAGTTATCATGAAAATAAAGATGTAGATCTGAACGTTCTTGATGTGTCTCCTATTAGATCCTTGTTTTCTAGTATTAATCTTGATGAAGATAGGATTGGAGATAATTCTACTTTAAGGTGTCCCAATGATTTAGAGTTTTTAGATCTTGATGCTAAAATTACTAAAAGTGGGAGTGAAGAGATTAAAACTTTGCATAGTGATGAACCCACTACTTTGGATTTCGAGGGATTCAATTATGTCAATTGCTCTTTGACTGATTGTATTTCCTTGTTGCAATCTGTGCTAAATTCTCTGCATGCTTATAATCAAAATAAAGCTTTCACTAAACACATAGTTGATGCTTTGATGCAATCTTATGAAGAAAAACTTGAGTTGGAAGTGTCTATACCTAGAAAGCTTTATGATGAATGGGAACCTACTATCAAAATAAAAATAAAAGATCATGAATGCTATGCTTTGTGTGATTTGGGTGCAAGTGTCTCCACTATCCCAAAAACTTTGTGTGATTTGCTAGGGTTCCATGAGCTTGATGATTGTTCTTTAAATTTGCATCTTGCGGATTCCACTATTAAGAAACCTATGGGAAGAATTAATAATGTTCTTATTGTTGCCAATAGGAATTATGTGCCCGTAGATTTCATTGTTCTTGATATAGATTGCAATCCTTTCATGTCCTATTATTCTTGGTAGACCTTTCCTTAGAACGATTGGTGCAATTATTGATATGAAGGAAAGAAATATTAGATTCCAATTCCCGTTAAGGAAAGTCATGGAACACTTTCCTAGAAATAAAATCAAATTACCATATGAATCTATCATGAGAGCCACTTATGAATTGCCTTCCAAAGATGGCAATACCTAGATTTATCTTGTATCGTGCCTAGCTAGGGGCGTAAAACGATAGCGCTTGTTGGGAGGCAACCCAATTTTATGTTTTTTGTTGCTTTTAGGGAATTAATATTGCATATAGCCTCTGATTAGATGTGTTTTCATGTTTTGTTTAGTGTTTGTGCCAAGTAGAACCTTTGGGAAGACTTATGTGAAGTTTATATGATCTTGCTGTGAAAACAGAATCGTTAGCGCTCACTAAAGTAGTCTTCAGATTTTACTGGAGCGAGCTTTCTAGTTGATTCTTTTTGCAGATGATTGGTAGACAATTTCCTCAAATTTACCAATTTAGTTTGAATTTTTTGGACTTCCATAAGTAGGCTAAACCTGCAGATTACTACAGGCTGTTCTATTTTTGAGAGATTCTGTTTTTCGTGTGTTGTTCGCTCATTCCGATGCATCTATGAGTACTATTGGAGGATATGAACCATAGAGAATTTGGAACACAGTAGGTTTAAAACTAATATAAACAAAGAATGAATTCATTGCTGCACTTTTGAGTAGTGGTTTGCTTTCTAATACTAACGGAGCTCACGAGAATTTTTGTCTAAGTTTTATGTTGTGAAGTTTTCAAGTTTTGAGTATTGCTTTGATGGACTATGGAACAAGGAGTAGCAAAGGCCTAAGCTTGGGGATGCCCATGGCACCCCATGTAAATTCAAGATAATCAAAATCCTAAGCTTGGGGATGCCCCGGAAAGGCATCCCCTCTTTCGTCTTCATCCATCGGTAACTATACTTGGAGCTATATTTTTATTCGCAACATGTTATGTGTTTTGCTTGGAGCGTCGTGTATAATTTGAATCTTTGCTTGTTAGTTTTTCACAATCATCGTTGCTGGACACACCTACTTGAGAGAGTTAAATATGGCCTAGAAATTGTTAGAACACTCTATGTGCTTCACTTATATCTTTTGAGTTGAATAGTTTTTGCTCTAGTGCTTCACTTATATCTTTTAGAGCACGGTGGTGGTAATATTTTGTAGAAATTGTTAAACTCTCATGCTTCACTTATATCCTTTTGAGAGTCTATTAAAACAGCATGGTAATGTGTTTAGGCTAAAGAAACTAGTCTTCACATGATAGACATCCAATGTCAATGTAGTAAAATTTTCACACCAAGTGCATTGAACAGAATGAGATGTTGGATGCTTGATAATTGTTTTGAGATATGAGGATAGTGATATTAGAGTCATGCTAGTGGAGTTATTATGAAATTGAAAAATACTTGTGTTAAGGTTACTGATTCCCGTAGCATGCACGTATGGTGAACCGCTATGTGACGAAGTTAGAGCATGAGGTATTTGTAGAGTGCCAACCTTTGTGTGGAGGTCGGGGGCGCGCGATGGTTAACTCCTACCAAACTCCCCCCTAGGAGCATGCGTTGAGTGCTTTGTTTTGATGACTCGTAGATTTTTGCAATAAGTATATGAGTTGTTATGACTAATGTTGAGTACATGGATTATACGCACTCTCACCCTTCCACCATTGCTAGCCTCTCTTGTACCACGCAAATTTCGTCGGTGCCACAAACCCACTATATATCCTTCGTCAAAACAGCCACCATATTGTTCCTCAAAACAGCCACCATACCTACCTATCATGGCATTTCCATAGCCATTCCAAGATATATTGCCATGCAACTTTCCACCGTTCCGTTCATATGACACGCATCATATTGTCATATTGCCATTGCATGATCATGTAGGTGACATCATATTTGTGGCAAGGCCACAATGCATAATTTTTATACATGTCGCTCTTGTTTCATTGCACATACCGGTACACCGCCGGAGGCATGCATATAGAGTCATACTTTGTTGTTGTAGTATCGAGTTGTAATATCGTGTTGTAATGAAAGTGTGATGATCATCATTATTAGAGCATTGTCCTATGGGAGGAAAGGCTAAATCTATAAGGCCCCTCTGCAAAAAAAGAAAAAAAAAAGAAAGGCCCAAAAAAAGAAGAAAAAAGAGAAAAGAAAAAAGGGACAATTGCTACTATCTTTTTTCCACACTTGTGCTTCAAAGTAGCACCATGTTCTTCATTGTAGAGAGTCTCATGTTTAGTCACTTTCATATACTAGTGGGAATTTTTGTTATAGAACTTGGCTTGTATATTCCAACGATGGGCTTCCTCAAATGCCCTAGGTCTTCGTGAGCAAGTAAGTTGGATGCACACCCACTAGTTTATTTTGTTCAGCTTTCATTCATATTTAGCTCTAGTGCATCCGTTGCATGGCAATCCCTACTCACTCACATTGATATCTATTTATGGGCATCTCCATAGCCCGTTGATACGCCTAGTTGATGTGTGACTACCTCCCTCCTTTTTATCTTCTCCACAACCACCTCTATTCCACCCATAGTGCTATGTCCATGGCTCACGCTCATGTATTGCGTGAAAGTTGAAAGGTTTGAAAAGATAGAGTATCAAAACAAATGCTTGGCTAAAATTGGGGTTGTGCATGATATGAAAATTTTGTGTGATGAAGAGGGAGCATAGCCAGACTATATGATTTTATAGGGATAACTTTCTTTAGCCATAGTATTTTGAGAAGACATGATTGCTTTGTTAGTATGCTTGAAGTATTGTTATTTCTTATGTCAATATAGACTTTTATCTTGAATCTTTCAGATCTGGACATTCATGCCACAATTAAGAGAATTACATTGATATTGGTTATCATTCCACATCAAAAATTCTTTCTTTATCATTTACCTACTCGAGGACGAGCAGGAATTAAGCTTGGGGATGCTTGATACGTCTCCAACGTATCTATAATTTTTTATTGTTCCATGCTATTATTTATGAAGTCTTGGATGTTTAATGGGCTTTATCAATAACTTATATATCATTTTTGGGACTAACCTACTAACCCAAAGGCCCAGTCTAGATTGCTGTTTTTTTTTGCCTGTTTCAGGGTTTTGCAGAAAAAGAACATCAAACGGAGTCCAAACGGAATGAAACCTTCGCGAGAAGTATTTTTGGAGAAAATCACACACGCGGAGCTTGAGAACCACGTCAGGGGACAGAGGTCTGGCCCTGGCCCCCTCGAGCGTCCCCCGGTGCCCTCCTTCTTCCTATATAAGTCTACGTACCCCAGAAACTCCAAGAATAGAGAGAAAACCCTAATTCCACCGCCGTACCTTCAGTTCCCGTGGAGATCCCATCTTGGAGCCTGTTCCGGAGCTCCACCGGAGGGGGATCCATCACGGAGGCCTTCATCATCATCATCATCATCATCGCCCTCACCATGAGTTGTGAGTAGTTTACCACAGACCTTCAGGAACATAGCTAGTATCTAGATGGCTTCTTCTCTCTCTCTCTGGATCTCAATACAAAGTTCTCCTTGGTCTTCGAGCAGATCTATTCGATGTAATCTCTTTTTGCGGTGTGTTTGTCGAGATCCGATGAATTGTGAGTTTATGATCAAGGTTATCTATGAAAGATATTTGGTTGTTCTCTGATCTTTTTATGTGTGCTCATAATATCCTTGCAAGTCTCTTTGAATTATTGGTTTGGTTTGGCCTACTAGATCTATAGTTCTTGAAATGGGAGAAGTGCTTGGCTTTGGGTTCAATCTTGCGATGTCCTTTCCCAATGACAGCAGGGGCAGCAAGGCACGTATTGTATTGTTGCCATCGAGGATAAAAAGATGGGGTTTATATCATATTGCTTGAGTTTATCCCTCTACATCATGTCATCTTGCTTAAGGCGTTACTCTGTTCTTATGAACTCAATACACTCGATGCATGCTGGATAGTGGTCGATGTGTGGAGTAACAGTAGTAGATGCAGAATCGTTTCGGTCTACTAGTCTCGGACATGATGCCTATATACAATTATCATGCCTAGATAGTCTCATAATTATTCGCTTTTCTATCAATTGCTCGACAGTAATTTGTTTACCCGCCGTAGAATATCGCTATCATTAGAGAAGCCACTAGAGAAAACTATGGCCCCCGGGTCTATTCTCAACATATCAATCTACATCTACTTTACTTTTATCGCTTTTATTTGCTGTTCTTATAAACTAAAAATACCAAAAATATAAACTATCATCTCTATCAGATCTCACTTTCGTAAGTGACCGTAAAGGGATTGACAACCCCTTATCTCGTTGGCTGCGAAGTTCTTATTTGTTTGTGCAGGTGCGAGGGACTCGCGCGTGGTCTCCTACTGGATTGATACCTTGGTTCTGAAAAACTGAGGGAAATACTTACGCTACTGTGCTGCATCTCCCTTTCCTCTTCGAGGGAATACAATGCAAGCTCAAGAGGTAGCAGATGGCGAAGGGTGGGGGAAGTGGACCTATCTCTTGGTTGAAAAAAGGAAATAAAGTGACGGGTGTTGGGGGACAACGCAAATGAGAATGAGCAGGTCTAGATTTCATGTGCTCACATAGGAAAATGTCACCGAGGAGATAAAAAATGGGACAAATGCAGACATGCTGCCTAAGTGTTTCCGCTCTCGGCAACCACATCCCCCTCACCACTTTATGCCTCTGTTGTCCCTACGCCCATATTGCTACCATTGATGTAAAATCACATGAAGCATTAAGCAATGCCACCTAATGTCGCTATAAGTAATGGTCTAGTGCCATCGATATATTGAAGCAATGCCACCACCATTTTATGAAGTGCTTCCGTCTTGCTTTATTTCCCATGAATTGTGTTTTTGCAGTTACACTTAAATCTCACACCGCTAACATTGCTTCATCCTAGTGGAACAACACAAATTTGATTGCACATTTACTGACCATGTGCTACTCTCATGACAGTAATACTAATGCTATTGTTCTGCATGTTAATCTAGTGGTAGTGTTGATGTGATGTGATGCTACTTACTTAAGGACACTTTCATACTATCAATCTAGTGCCAATTATAAAACAATAGATGCTGTTGTTAATCATACGCCACTGCAAATATCTGTCACTGTTTAAATAACCGTATTTCGTATTTGCGCAAACAGGGATGTATGTCTCCATATCGTTTCGGGATGTCTGTCTCTGTATCGTTTCTATCCGCGCAATCAAAAGCACACACCTCAGTTTTAGTAGAACTGCGCAAAATGAGATGGCTATCCCTCGTTGCCGTCCTCTAACCACCCGTCTTCCAGGTATTCTTACATTGGTAGTTACTAGGTATAATGAACAACGCAATATAAAAGAAGTTGATTCGTACTTTTTACTTCCTGATTGCAGTGTAGGGACGAGCAAAAACAACAGCATCCTAGTGCGGAATGCACTTTCTACCAGTTAATCCATGGACCGAGGACTAGCTGGCACGGCTGCACGGCGGATTTTTGGACAGGTGCACGTACAAGAGGCATTGTGGTCTTCTTATTTCTGCAAATAGCGGTGCTTAAATTTACTGGAATGCACAAGAATTTCAGCTGGTCAGTACACTACATGGTTCAGTTCAGCATTCCAGCTGAGAACACAATTCTAATTGGTTATTCTGGAATGAGAGAACCTAACCCTGGATGGTGGCAACAAGAAAAAACTAGAGTGAACTCCAGGAAATTTAAGCGTGCCGGGAGGCCCTTTGCTCAGAGAAGCCTTGCTTGTTTTTTCCTAATTTGTAAAACTTCTCACAACTTTGTCTTTTGTTGTGAACTAGTATATGTTTGTTATGTTCTATGAATCGTTGAGATGTATAAAATTGCTTAACTTATGCTTTTCAAGTTTTTTATGAAGCCGAGTTTAATGTGAGTGTTCCACATGAATTCTGGACTAGCGTGTGAACGTTTGGAATTTACATTGTGGCCTCAGTTAACTGCATGAACCACTGTAAAAAGATACATAGTTGCATATATGCCCGACAGCAGATTGTTGATTGTGTAAGTGCATCTAGTGCCACCCCTAGTTGGTTTTGGAGTATTGACGACAAACCTGGCTGAGGGACTAATGTGTTTGTGAGAATTGCAGGATAACACAGGTAGTAGTCCCTCATTGATTCGGTTTACCTACCGGAGATGACCCCTAAAAATGTATGAAGACATTGACGACAGTGGTGGTACATGAAGATAATCATATTGAAGACTATGACAAGAGAAGACATTGTGTGAAGACTATGGAGCGCAAAGACTTAGATGTTTCATTGTTTCCTTTTCTTCTTTGTTGAGTCATCGGAACCACCTTACTGTTAAGCGGGGTCCAAGTGAACTAAGTCAGAGTGACTGAAGTGATGCTCAACCATATCCTATGTCTTCGAGCGAAGACAATGAGAGCAAATCTTATCCGGAGCTGGATGAGTCAGCTTTACTTGTAGCCTAAGTAAAGTTACCGTGTGTGTTTGAAATCTGACCGTTGGAACATGTGTCAGTTCCTTAGTGACCCAGGGTCACTTCGGACAAATTAGGTCCGGTTGCCCAGTGGCTATAAATAGCCCACCCCCTACACCATAAATTGGTGGCTGCTTAGAGTTATTGCACGCTTTTGTCGTATGAGAGCAACCCACCTCCGAAGCATTTGCGAGAGAGATCCTTGCGAGGACAAAGCCCAAACACCCAGAGCCAAAGAGTGTTAGGCATCACTGAAGTCTTTCTATCTGTGTGACCTGAAGACTTGTTACACTTGAGGACTGTGTTTCCTCCAGCCGGTTAGGCGTCGTGTTCTGAGCATCCAAGAGTCATTGTGGATTGCCGGTGAACGAAGTCTGTGAAGGTTTGGAAGTCCACCTTGAAGACTTACCAGAGTGATTGGGCAAGGACTAAGTGTTCTTAGCTCAAGGGGAACAAGGTGAAGACGCTGTCTTCTGAGTTAAATCTCAGCCTCCCTAACCAGACGTATAGTTTTCAAAGCAACTGGAACTGGTCTAACAAATCACTGTCTTCCTCGAGCTACTGGTTCTATCCTTTCCTTCTCTTTACTTACTGTTCTTCATTGTGAATTCTTTGCTAGCTTGCCTATCTATTTGACTTCACTGTGTGACTACTTGTTCTGATTGGCTTCATTCAATCTTCCATCCCGATCCTTACTTCCTAGCTGCTATTAGTCTTCATGCTTTCACTTCATTGAATACTTGACTATGGCTTGTCTAGTGTAGTCTATCTTCCGCTGCATATAAATAGGATCGATACTATTGTTTGTCTTTGAAACATCCATGTTTTGAAGCATTCCATAAAAATCGCCTATTCACCCCCCCTCTAGTCGATATACTGCACTTTCAATTGGTATCAGAGCAAGGTACTCCCTTGTTCTGTGTGATTCGGTTTAACCACCTGGAGTTTTAGCTATGTCGACTGCAAGGATAATCAAAGTCTCTGCTGCGTGCCCCGTCTTCGATGGCACCGAATATCCCTATGGGAAGAACAAGATGCACATGCACCTTGAAGCCATTGACGTGGACCTTTGGTTTGTCGTCAAGAATGGCGTTCCCAAGACTGGTGAAGGCATCACCCCCGCCGATGTCAAGAGGCTCGTTCAACTAGATTCAACCGCCAAGAACATCATCTGTGGTCATCTGACCGAAGGATAGTATGGTCGTGTGAGTGCTCTGGAAACGTCAAAGGAAGTCTGGGACTGGCTCTCCAAGGTCAACGAAGGCGTCTCAACCCAGAGAGATCAAAGGATCAGTGTCCTTCGCAATCTTTTCAATCGCTTCAAGAGACACGACAATGAGAATGTCCAACACACATTCGATCGCCTCTCTTACATCACAAATGAGCTTCAGGCACTTGGCGCCACTGAGATCACCAAGCATGAAATCGTCAAGACCCTCCTAAGATCACTCGACAGCTCATTTGACATCCTTGCCCTGATGATTCAAGAATGCCCTGACTTCCAGACTCTGGATCCGTCTGACATACTTGAGAGGCTCGACACACATGAGTTCCAACTATCTGAGAAACGTGACATCTATGGTCCCAACTATGGCCGAACTCGCGCCTTGAAGGCAAGGGTTGTTTATTCATCTGAAGAAGAATCTGACTGCAGTTCTGATGATCCTGAAGACATTGGAAAGGAGCTTGCCATGCTTGTGAAGAAGTTCCAGAAATTCACTAGGAAGAAAGGCTTCAGAAAGTCTTCACAATCAAGCTCAAGAAATGATGAAGCTTCTACCCGTGACTACAAGAAAAGAACATGTCATAAGTGCAAGAAACCTGGTCACTACATCTCTGAGTGTTCTCAATGGGACAATGAGAAGAAGAAGAAGAAGAGCAAGGAATATGATTCTGATGACAACAAAAAGAAGAAATACTCAAAGTCTTCTTCCAATTCTTCATCAAAGTATTCATCACACAAGAAGAATTCATCTGGAAAGGCTCGTGCGTTTGTTGGCAAGGAGATGGATTCAGAGGAGGAGTCTACTTCAGAAGGAGCGGAGGTGGAGTCTGAGGAGGAGTCCGATTCGGGTGCTGCAAGTCTGGCTCTAGCCACAGCCTACGTTGCTAAGTCCATCTTCAACACTGAAGACAATGGCCCCGTCACCAACATTGATGATGAGGACGACGACTCTGCTCCCACCTACTGCTTCATGGCACGTGGTGCCAAGGTAAAATCACGTGATGCTTACTTTCAAACATCCAGCGAAGATGACTCTGATTGTGAATCAAAACCTATCTACAAAACACTTGCTAAAACTGCCACTGAACAGCAGAAAGCTATGGAACATATTCAAAAACTGTTAGACAAAAGCGATGACTTGTTGGACACGGAAATGACCCATTCTCGGTCCTTAATTGAAGACATAAAAAATCTTCATGTTAAGTACGAGGAACTTGAAGGTCTTTATGAATCGCTCTCAAAAACTCATGAAAAGCTTTCCCACCATTACCTTCAAAGGAAGCGAGAACTTGAGAAATTGAAAGCGGCTCATGAAGATCCTCAAAAAGAAAATGAGTCAGTCCATGCACAACTGATCAGCTCCACTCAGGAAGAGTTTGAACCACCATGTCTAAAATGCATTGAGCGTGATATCGCTACATCTGTTGCTGAATGTTCTACTGATGCCACTGTTGCAATATCTTCAACTGCTGATGTGGTAACTAACCCCTCTACTGAGGATACCACTACTATTGCTAATGAAAATGCTAGTTTGAAGACTTTGCTTGAAACAGGGATGTACAAAAGCCTCAAAGGGCATCAGACTCTATGTGATGTCCTCAAAAAGTAGATACTAAACCGAAACCCTAGGAAAGAGGGTGTAGGGTACGAGAGGAAAATGAATGTTGATGGTTCATACTGGAAGCCTGAGCAGTACCCCAAAACCACATGGGTTGCTGCAAAGGAACCTTCAGTGGATCCATCCACCTTATCTGGCTTCACTTGTGCTAATCCTATTATCATTGATGAATCCTTTGATGCAAAGTATAAACTTTTTAAGAATCAGAATGGTGAAGTGTTTGCCAGGTATATTGGTACTAACTGCAGGAACGGGCCACCTATGAAGAAGATCTGGGTTCCCAAAGGTTGTCTTAAGAAGGTTCCAGCAAATGTCATCATGACACCACCTAGGAAGAAGACAAACCCCAGACCAAAGGCTTCATATGGTCCTAAGGCTTCATACAGACAAAGGACTCACCTGAGTCACCCTAACGCCAATGTTTTGCAGGGAAACTATACTCAGACTCATGAATATGAGCGTGTTTCCTCAAACCGCTATATTCACAAAACAAAGAATTTTTCTGCTTATTCTTATGAGTATTATTCTCCTCCTGCAAGACTATTTGCTAGGGCTCCAAAGCCAAAATTCTCATATGCTGCTCTTAGACTCATTGCTTCTAAGCCAGCCCTGAAGATGTGGGTGGTTAAGAAGAACTAACTTTCTCTTACAGGGAAAGGTCTCCAGCCGAAAATCAAAGGCGTCTGATGCTATTGCTGGGGACCTAAAACACTTGTAGGGCATAAGATCAAATGCCCAAATGGTCTTACTATCCATTTTGTTCATGAATCGCTTGTTAATCTTCTTATCAGTCATAACTTGGATCCAAGATTTCATAATCCACTTGTACGTCAAATGTTTATGCTTCACAATGGCTATTGGTGAAGCCTATCCTCCTAACTGCATTGTAGGGAGTGACACCAAAGTCTTCAGAATGGATTATGGACAGCGGATGCACAAATCATATGACTGGAGATCGAAGTCTTCTTATGGACTCAACCTTACGTCCATCTAACAAGAGTCACTTCACATTTGCTGATACTAGTAAAAGCAAAGTGTTGGGTCTAGGTAGAGTTGCAATCTCAAAGGATCAGCACATGGACAAAGTCATGCTAGTTCAATCCCTTGGTTACAACTTAATGTCTGTCTCAATGCTTTGTGACTTAAACATGATTGTGATATTTGGAAAATTTTGTTGCCTTGTACTAATGGAATCTGACAAGTCTTTAGTATTTGAAGGGTACAGAAAAGGTGATCTGTATATGGTAGATTTCTCAGCTGGACCGCAGATGGCCGTATGTCTTCTAGCAAAAGCTTCAGAGTGCTGGCTCTGGCATCGGAGGATAGGACATGGCGGCATGTGGAACTTGCACACTCTCGCAAAGAAGAAGCACGCCGTAGGCATCGAGGACGTCAAGTTCAAGAAAGATCATATATGTGGTGCCTGTGAAGCTGGGAAGATGACTAGGGCCAAGCATCCCTCGAAGACAATCATGACGACATCCAAACCCTTCGAGATGCTTCACATGGACTTATTTGGCCCTACTCACTACTCCACGTTCTCTACCACAGCTTGTCTCTATGGCTTCATCATTGTTGATGATTATTCAAGATACACATGGGTGCACATAATTCTCTACAAGACTGAAGTACAAGATGTCTTCAGACGCTTCGCCAACCGTGCCATGAACAACTATGGCATCAAGATCAAGCATATCAGAAGTGACAATGGCATTGAGTTCAAGAACATCGGCCTTGATCTTTATCTGGATACAATGGGAATCACCCATGAGTTCTCAGCTCCGTACACACCTCAGTCACATGTCACTTTCTAGGACGATCACTTGTCTGTTGGTCTTCAATGAAGCAGAACTGTGTATCACTCTCCACTGCTGAATCGAAATACATTGCTGCTGGATCTTGCTGCGCTCAGCTTCTCTGGATGAAGCAGACGCTCAAGGACTATGGTGTCCATCTGAAGCATGTGCCACTCTACTGCGACAATGTAAGCGCCATCAAGATTGCCAACAACCCAGCTCAGCACTCCAAGACAAAGCACATTGAAATTTGTCATCACTTTCTCAAAGATCATGTCATGAAGGAAGATATTGATATCATACATGTCAACACTAAAGAGCAACTGGCAGATATCTTCACAAAGCCCTTGGATGAGAAAAGGTTTTGCAAGTTGCGGTGTGAGCTAAATATCTTAGAATCCTCAAATGTCCTGTAATCAGGCACACATCCTAACACTTATGCATATTGATGACTTAGATGTGCAACACACGAAGTAAAGTATATCTTCAATCAATTAAGACTTAAATTCTAAGTGTGAATACATTAACGCGGAATTTGACTTCGGAGTGCCACGATAATCGTGCGCCGTGTCTGGGTCTAATACTTCCTATACGGTGGGTAACGCCACCACCAAATCTTTGTTTGAAGTATTTCTCGTGACGTTACATTTGCATAGTCTTCGCATTTGGTTTATCTTCATATAGGATATATATATATATATATATATATATATATATATATATATATATATATATATATATATATATATATATATAGGACTCATTTTTTGTACTCCTGGGAGCATGTACTCTCATCCTCAAAATAACTCATATACGCATTAATTATACCTCTTTATCATTCTCAATATACTTCATTAAATATTCTAAGATACCCCAATACGAGTTTTGTTGAAAAAATATCATCTGCGGCGTACTTTTTGTAATATACCTTTTTCACGTACAAACACCTCAGTATATACGTAAACATTTGAAATATGTAGAGTCGCATGAATTTTTTCATGAAAATCATTTTGGGGTATCTAATAATGACTAATGAAGTATATTAAAAATAATAAAAAGGTATAAAGGATTCATCTATATGGTGTATGAGGAGCGGGAGTACGTACTCTCAGGAGTACACAGTAATTATATATATATATATATATATATATATATATATATATATATATATATATATATATATATATATATATATAGGACTCCTCTTTTATACTCCCAGGTGTATGTACTCCTAGCCTTAGTGGATTGGTTTTAGCCGGTGCGGTGGATACATCCAATAGGATCAGCAGCTCAACCGTGGTGGTTAGGAAAAAAGAACTACCTAATTCCTATGCATGCGTACCTAATTCCTAGAAGATAGGACTGTTCATATCCTATCTAAGTTTTGAATGGTTGGTGTGGTCCGCATTTTTTAATTTTAGCTTGCCTTCCATGCAGCGCATGCTACCACCGTGTATATACAATAGTAATTTTGAGTATATATGTCATGGAATTCAATGTATATACCAATTGTTTTTGGATGAGTATATGTGATTTCTTTGTGAAGGGTATATACAATATTTTTTGCTGTGATGTACTCCTACTTTTTTGTGAGGGAATATATAATTCATTTTGCTGAGAGGGTGTATACTACTTATTGTGAGCGAGTATATTCTTTTCTTGTAATGTGGTATATACCATATATTTGCTAATTGGGTATATTATTTGTTGTGAGTGATTGAGTATATACTTTATTTTGTTGAGAGTATGTATACTCATATTTTGTGAGGAGTATATACCTTATATTGTGCCGCAAGTGAATATACTTTTTTGTGAACGGGTATATACTTCATTTTGTGGAGAGGGTATATACTTGCATATATTGCATTGTTGAGTGAGAATTTTTCGTGAGCGTATATACATACTGCACTTTTTCAAGAAAGAAGTATGAACTAAAAAAAGGTTTATAACATTTAGAAAAAAATGAATGGTATATTTTGTTTCGAATACAGGTATATTTCCACTCCAGGAAATAAAAATACTAAAAAATCCAAATTATGTACGTGCATCATATTACACCATCGTGTTTATTATGCATGCATCTTGCATGATGCACAAATTGATTCTTCTAGATCTGGATCGCAATGTCAGCGAAGTCCCTTGAGTTTTGTAGGCACAGCCGGTGTGAGTATTGACGACAGTGCCACCCCTAGTTGGTTTTGGAGTATTGACGACAAACCTGGTTGAGGGACTAATGTGTTTGTGAGAATTGTAGGATAACACAGGTAGTAGTCCCACATTGATTCGCTTTACCTATCGGAGATGACCCCTAAAAATGTATGAAGACATTGACGACAGTGGTGGTACATGAAGATAATCATATTGAAGACTATGACAAGAGAAGACATTGTGTGAAGACTACGGAGCACGAAGACTTAGATGTTTTGTTGTTTCCTTTTCTTCTTTGTTGAGTCATAGGAACCACCGTACTGTTAAGTGGGGTCCTAGTGAACTAAGTCAGAGTGACTGAAGTGATGCTCAACCAAAATCCTATGTCTTCGAGCGAAGACTATGTGTGAGCAAATCTTATCCAGAGTAGGATGAGTCAGCTTTACTTGTAGCTCAAGTAAAGTTGTCGTGTGTGTTTGAAATCTGACCGTTGGAACACGTGTCAGTTCCTTAGTGACCCAGGGTCACTTCGGACAAATCAGGTCGGGTTGCCCAATGGCTATAAATAGCCCACCCCCTACACCATAAATTGGTGGCTGCTCAGAGTTATTGCACGGCTTTTGTCGTTTGAGAGCAACCCACCTCCGAAGCATTTGAGAGAGAAATCCTTGCGAGGACAAAGCCCAAACACCCAGAGCCAAAGAGTGTTAGGCATCACTGAAGTCTTTCTGTCTGTGTGACCTGAAGACTTATTAGACTTGAGGGTTGTGTTTCCTCCAGCCGGTTAGGCGTCGTGTTCTGAGCATCCAAGAGTCATTGTGGATCGTCGGTGAACGAAGTTTGTGAAGGTTTGGAAGTCTACCTTGAAGACTTACCAGAGTGATTGGGCGAGGACTAAGTGTTCTTAGCTCAAGGGGAATAAGGTGAAGACGCGGTCTTCTGAGTTAAATGTCAGCCTCCCTAACCAGACGTACAGTTGTCACATCAACTGGAACTGGTCTAACAAATCATTGTCTTCCCCGAGCTACTGGTTCTATCCTTTCCTTGTCATTACTTACTGTTCATCATTGTGAAGTCTTTGCTAGCTTGCCTATCTGTTTGACTTCACTGTGTGACTACTTGTTCTGATTGGCTTCATTCAATCTTCCATCCTGATCCTTAATGCCTAGCTGCTATTAGTCTTCATGCTTTCACTTCATTAAATACTTGACTATGGCTTGTCTAGTGTAGTCTATCTTCCGCTGCATATAAATAGGATCGATACTATTGTTTGTCTTCGAAACTTCCATGTTTTGAAGCATTCCATAAAAATCGCCTATTCACCCCCCTTCTAGTCAATATACTGCACTTTCAGATTGTTAGCTGGTCGACAGCCTAGTGTTGAAGCGAGCTGAGCCAATGTGCCGTGGTTTTGCACAACTGCTTACAAGTTGGGTAGCACCAACGGTGTTTACAAGTACTTATGTATACGTCGGCGCACTGTTCTCAAACGAGTACTCTATTTCATCAAAACTCACATTGCTCGTATGATAAAACTAGTGAGGACACATCTGTTTCGGCCACAATTACAATGATTCACGGGCACACAAAAGTAGCAGCAGTTCCCATAGACGGATTCAAACAGAGTACTAGCCCCAGAGGGCTCGATAACAGGCAAGGTTCGGATAATTAGACAGAATCCAAACTACTATTAAACACTAGCTGGCGCAAGTATTTCATGCCTCGATCTAATTTGGGATGGACACAAGACGGGCCTTGCCATGAACATCATCGAGGACGTCCGGGAGCAGCTCAATCCTGTGAACCTTCATGAAGACAACCTTGTGGCCTTGCCGCTCATAAACTTGTTTGTGGAGGTATGCCACGTCATGTTCCTACGTAAGCTTGACAAGAATTGTATGCCTCACAAATGAAGGAGTAGCTTTGAACTTCTTGTGCTTCAGTACACCCTGGACAACACGTCTGACAACAGTGAGGCTGGAATACAACTCTTCATTGGTATAAGCGCAAATGGCTTCCAGGATCCAACAGCCTAAAAACTTTGTTTTCCCAGTGCGTATATTCAGGTCATCCGCCTCATAGCGAGTGACATGTACAACCACACAATCCTTGTCTACATTAGGGCTCTAATTGAAACAGAAACAAATTCTAAATTACTTTCCAGTATAAGAAACACAAGTTATTTAAACCACAATGTATAGCATGGCATCGAAGCTAATAAAATTTTGCATTATTCGTCACCACATACTTAGATGAAAAACCACAATCGAGATCGGGAAAGAAGAAAACCACCTTGGGCAGCTCAGTGGGGGGGAACACATCCTCGAAGGGGGAAAACTGCTCCTGTAGTGCCACGGGGGTTGTAACCTCTAACGGGGCGTTGACCATCTCAGTAGTGGCCGTGAGCGTATCTGGGGTCGGCTCGGTGGCTGCCTCCATCTTCTTGGAGCTCTCTGTCTCGTGGGGATCAGCCTCTCGCGTTTGCTCCAATATCTGCAGATCTTTGCCTGGTTCTCCTTGGTCCATCATGAAACTGACGAATACTAGGAGACCACTGAAAGGAAAACACAATCGCAATGACAATGAAACAAAAAAGAGAGTGAGGAGCGGTTACTGCTTTGCAAAAGTTCTTTTTTTTCTATGAACGAAAATATACCAACATCACGGATCCGCTTACCTTCCCTTCGTTGGGAGAGAATAGTAGTGGTAGATGTGAGTGTTGCCTTTCTTGAAGACGGTGAGAGAGAAGGGGATTCAGCGAAGAGTGAAATGATGGTTGCTTCGCCCGACAAACTTAGACTGCGGGGAGGTGGGGTTTTGTGATACGACGCCTCGTTATTGCCGCGCTACGACCGGGGTGACTCTCTGCCTGGATACTACCTTCTAATTTGGTGGATGGCATTTGGGCCCGCGTGCTGCATGGCCCGCATGTCGGTGAACAAAAGTATAACGGCATTTAGTAGAGGAAGACGTTTCGATGACCTAGGAGGAGCCAGAAGCGGTATTGTATCCATTGTACTAGTAGTAATTTTTTTCTGGGTAGCTGTACAGTCTCTCCACTGTACAAGTAGTAATTGTTTCTCTGGGCCCAAGACAAAACAGCCCATCCACCCTAGTAAATAGTAACAACGGGGCTGTGCGGGGGCTGTGGCCCATCTAGCCAGGGTTTTATTTATGTTTACCACATCATGAGCCCAGTTGTGTTTTTTTCTTACTGAAAATGGCTAGCCCTGTCCTATTTTTTAAGAGAAATACCCAAACGAGGCCTACTTGCTTTATCAGCCCTGCTGGGCTGCAAATCTTTCAAGACAACGAGAGTTTCATTCGGTTTGCCCAGAAATGAGCTGTACATTTTTAAAACACATCGAATCGGGAATTAGTTTCAATTTTTTTCATTACAAGATTTTAAATTCCATTGATTTTTATGCGTGGACAATTATTTGGATTTTATATTTATATAATTTTTTTTCAAAATAGTTTGAATGTGAATCAATATTTCGGGATTAAAAACAATTGACCGCATCGAAATATGCAAAACATTCTTATACTTTTTAACTGTTGCCACAATATGGGGTGTAATGCTAACAAAAAGAAGATGGGCTCCAAAAAAATTCTTAAGAATTAGCAAATGGGTTGTACATTATTAGAAATAATGCACACGAGAGCAGTGACTGTTGGATATCCATCCAACGGTTGTCGTGCTTCTTCAATCTCTAATTTTCCTGCTCCAGCCACTCAAACAAGCGCCGGCGGGACTACCTGCTCCCTCCTCCCGCGGCTGGCTATGCTGTCGTGCAGGCCTCACCGCCCCATCATACTCCCATCGCTGGCCTAGCCATCCCTCTACTCGCCCACACCTGCTATTATTCTCCGGGGACGGTAGACGAACCAGTAAACCCTCGTACTCCTCCGCGTGGGAAACAACTGCCGAGTCTTCCTTGGCTCCGTGTTGTTCCCTTCCTAGGCCTCGTCGTCGTCCACCGCCCTAGTGCTGCGTGGCTTGGTCAACGTGGTCAATGAACGACATCCATCGGAAGTGGAATGTACATGGAGAGGCTGATAGCTGGGTCCACGACCGCACGGAAGGAAATGCCTCCTTATTACGCACAAAATAATGATTCCTCCACCTGGCAGCTAGGACCCACGGGAAGGGCTTCTGTATTTCGCGAAAAAAACGTTCCCCCCGACCCACTAGCTATATCTTCGCACGCAAGGAAGTGCCTCCTTATGATGCACAAAAAAATGAATACCCCCTGCTAGCTGGGACCCACCATAGTGGGTGGCTGACTTGTGGGCCTACTAAGTTGACGGGGACAGAGGGCTTTGTCAAGTTAGTCAATATGAACGATTCTAGCTTCAGTGACCGTACGATGTCCATCCAATGGCCATAGTGATCTTCAACCTCTGGTCTTCTTGCTCCAGCCGCCCAAAGCAGTGCCGATCATGCGGCCTGCTCCAGCCTCCCGTGGCCAGCTGTGCTGCCACGGAGGCCTCACCGCCCCCATACTACTCCCACCGCTGGCCAGGCCATCCCTCCACTCACCCACACCCCCTGTTATTCTGCGGTGACGGCAGCCTCACACCACAGCCAAACCAGTGAACCCTTGTACTCCTCTCCGCGTGGGCATCCACTGCCGCGTCTTCCCCGGCTCCGCGTCGTCCCCTTCCTAGGCCTCGCCGTCGTCCACCGCCTTGTTGCTCTCGGTGTGGCATGGTCAATGTGGTCAACGACCGACTTCCATCGGAAGAGTACTGTACGTGGAGAGGCTGACAGCTGGGTCCACGGCCGCAGCTGGGTCCACGGCCACAACCCAGTTTTTTGGGATTTCCCAAGTAAGTCGCTTTGTCAGGCCTGTTGGGCTGCAAATCTTTCAAGACGAGGAGAGCTTCATTCGGCGGGCCGAGAAAATGGCCTGTCAGTAATGAGAAATGGGTTGTACATTTTTAAAACACATCAAACCGGCAATTAGTTTCAAATTTCTTTTTTTCATTTCGAGATTTTAAATTGCATTGATTTTTATGCGTGGACAATTTGTTGGATTTTATATTGATCTACATTTATTTTTAAAATCAGTTTGAATGTGACTCAAAATTTTGGGATTAAAAACAGTTCGGACCGCACCGAAATGTGCAAAATTTCGTATAATTTTTTAACCGTGGCCACAATATGGGCTGTAATGCTAACAAAAAGAATACGGGCTCCAAAAAAACCTTAAGAATTAGCAAGTGGGCTGTAAATTATTAGAAATAATGGCAGATGGGTTGTATGATGTTTTCCATATATTTGAGGCTTTCCTAAAAAAAGGTTGATGCACAAGCAGTGACTGTTGGATGTCCATCCAACGGCCGTCCTGCTTCTTCAATCTATGCTCTTCCTGCTCCAGCCGCTCAAACAAGCACCGACGGGACTGCCTGGTCTCTCCTCCCGGCGGCCGGCTGTGCTGCCACGCAGACCTCACCGTCCCACAGTACTCCCATCGCCGGCCTAGCCATCCCTCTACTCACCTACACCTGTTGTTTTCTCCGGGGACGGCAGACGAACCAGTAAACCCTCATACTCCTCTGCATGGGAATCAACTGCCGAGTCTTCCTTGGCTCTGTGTTGTTCCCTTCCTAGGCCTTGTCGTCGTCCACCGCCCTGGTGCTCTCGGAGTGGCCTGGTCAACGTGGTCAATGAACGACATCCATCGGAAGTGGATTGTACGTGGAGAGGCTGACGGCTGGGTCCACGGCCACATGCAAGGAAATGCCTCCTTATTATGCGCAAAATAATGATTCCTCCAACTGATAGCTAGGACCCACGGGAAGGGCTTCTGTATTTCACGAAAAAAACGACCCCCTGCTGACAGGTCAGACCCGCCAGCTATATCTTCGCATGTAAGGAAGTGCCTCCTTATGACGCACACAAAAATGAATACCCCCCTACTAGCTGGTACACACCATAGTGGGTGGGTGACTTGTGGGCCTACTAAGTTAACGGGGACAAAGGGCTTTATCAAGTTAGTCAATATAAACGATTCTAGCTCCAGTGACCGTACGATGTCCATCCAACGGCCATAGTGCTTCTTCAACCTCTGGTCATCTTGCTCCAGCCGCCCAAAGCAGCGTCGGTCGTGCCGCCTGCTCCTGCCTCCCGTGGCCGGCTGTGTTGCCGCGGAGGCCTCACCGCCCCCATTCTACTCCCACCACTGGCTAGGCCATCCCTCCACTAACCCACACCCCCTGTTATTCTGCGGCAACGGCAGCCTCACACCGCAGCAGAACTAGTGAACCCTCATACTCCTCTCCGCGTGGGCATCCACTGCCGCGTCTTCCCTGGCTCCGCGTCGTCCCCTTACTAGGCCTCGCCGTCATCCACCGCCTTGGTGCTCTCGATGCGGCGTGGTCAATGTGGTCAACGGCCGACTTCCATCAGAATAGTACTGTACGTGGAGAGGCTGAAGGCTGGGTCTACGGCCGCAGCTGGGTCCACGGCCACAGCCCAGTTTTTTGTGATTTGCCAAGTAAGTCGCTTTCTCAGGCCTGTTGGGCTGCAAATCTTTCAAGACGAGGAGAGCTTCATTCGGCTGGCCGAGAAATTGGCCTATCAGTAATGAAAAATGGGATGTACATTTTTAAAACACATCAAACCGGCAATTAGTTTCAAATTTCTTTTTTTTTCATTTCGAGATTTTAAATTGCATTGATTTTCATGCGTGGACAATTTGTTGGATTTTATATTGATATACATTTATTTTTAAAATCAGTTTGAATGTGACTCAAAATATCGGGATTAAAACAGTTCGGACCGCACCGAAACATGCAAAATTTCGTATAATTTTTTAACCGTGGCCACAATATGGGATGTAATGCTAACAAAAATAATATGGGCTCCAAAAAAACCTTAAGAATTAGCAAATGGGCTGTAAATTATTATTAATAATGGCAGATGGGCTGTATGATGTTTTCCAAAGATTTGAGGCTTTCCTAAAAAAAGGTTGACGCACAAGCTATGATTGTTGGATGTCCATCCAACGGCCTTCGTGCTTCTTCAATCTCTGCTCTTCCTGCTCCAGCCGCTCAAACAAGCGCCAGCGGGACTACCTGCTCTCTCCTCCCCGTCGTCGGCTGTGCTGTCGCGTAGGCCTCACCGCCCCACCGTACTCCCATCGCTAGCCTAGCCATCCCTCTACTCACCCACACCTATTGTTTTCTCCAGGGACGGCAGACGAACCAGTAAACTCTTTTACTCCTCCGCGTGGGAAACAACTATCAAGTCTTCCCTGCCTCCATGTCGTTCCCTTTCTAGGCCTCGCCGTCGTCCACCGCCCTGGTGCTCTCGGCGTTGCCTAGCCAACGTGGTCAACGACTGACATGCATCTGAAGTGGACTGTACGTGCAGAGGCTGACAGCTGGGTCCACGGCCGCACGCAAGGAAATGCCTCCTTATTATGCGCAAAATAATGATTCCTCCACCTGACATCTGGGACCCACCGAAAGGGCCTCTGTATTTCGCGAAAAAAACGTTACCGCCGTTGACAGCTCGGACCCACCAGCTATATCTTCGCATGCAAGGAAGTGCCTCCTTATTACACACAAAAAATGAATACTCCCCCTGTTAGCTGGGACCCAGTATAGTGGCAGGCTGCCTTGTGGGCCTACTAAGTTGACGGGGACGGAGGGCTTTGTCAACCTAGTCAATATGCACGATTCAAGCTCCAGTGACCATACAATGTCCATCCAACGACCGTAGTGCTTCTTCAACCTCTGGTCTTCTTGCTCCAGCCACCCAAACCAGCTAGCAAACCAGCGCTGGTCGTGCTCGTCCTCCTGCCTCCCGTGGTCGGTTGTGCTGCCGCGGAGGCCTCACCGCCCCCTACTAGTCCCACCGCTGGCCAGGCCATCCCTGCACTCACCCACACCCCCTGTTATTCTGCGGCGACGGCAGCCTCACACCGCTGCCGAACCAATGAACCCCCGTACTCCTCTCCGCGTGGGCATCCACTGTCGCGTCTTCCCTGGCTCCGCGTCGTCCCCTTCCTAGGCCTCGCCGTCGTCCACCTCCTTTGTGCTCTTGGCGCGGCGTGGTCAATGTGGTCAACGACTGACTTCCATCGGAAGAGTACTGTACGTGGAAAGGCTAACAGCTGGGTCCACGACCGCAGCAAGGAAGTGCCTCCTTATTACGCGAAAAATAATTATTCCTCCACCTAACAGCGGGGACCCACCGGATGGGCACCGTATTTCATGAAAAAAACGTTTCCCCCTGACTGTTGGGACCCACCGGCTACATCTTCGCACGCAAGGAAGTGCGTCCGGGCAAAAAAATGATTCGCCCCCTTGACTGGTGGGACCCATCAGCTAAATCTTCGCACACAAGGAAGTGCCTGACAGTCGGGACCCACCTGGTCGAAGCGTACGTAGCATTGTCATTTTGGTCGTGAACGTGTACGTACATACTGGTCGATGTAGAGGCACGCACGTGTTGTAGTAGAGGCGTGCACATAGCATGTACACGTACGTACAGCGGCCAGTGTGCAAGAAAGAAAATACAGCCACGTACGTACATACGGGCAGGGTCTCGAACACCTACTCATGCATACGTATGGCCAGGGCTCGTGTACATTGCTGGGTCGAAATGGAGAAACAGCGTCGTCGTCGTGTTCATGGGGAGGCAACGGAATGCGTCGTGTTCATCGGGAGGCAACGGAACGCGTGGGAGCCAACTGGCTTGGACGGAACACACGATGGAAACGAAGTCTAGCGTACCGCGGAACGGAGGAAACGGTCTTGTGTTCGACCGGCCACGGTTGAAACGAGATCTTGTTCATCGAGAGGGGTCTGGCGTACCGCAAAACGGAGGAAACGGACCTCCCACGGTCGAAACGGGGGTCCTGTTGATTGGGAGGGGTGTGGCGTACCGCAAAACGGAGGAAACGGACTTGTGTTGGAGCGCTACGGTCGAAACGGGGGTCCTGTTCATCGGGAGGAAACGGACTTGTGTTGGAGCGCTACGGTCGAAACGGGGGTCCTGTTCATCGGGAGGGGTGTGGCGTACCGCAAAACAGGACTCAACGGGATACTGTTCATCTCCACCGTCGACCCCCTCCAGCCTCCACGGGCTACTATTCATCCACCGCCGACCTCCTCCTGCCTCCACCTGCGACTGTTCAGCCTCCACCGCACGCTACTCCACCGGCTACTGTTCAACCATCCCTCTCCACGGGCTCCTGTTCAACCACCCCTCCACGGGCTACTGTTCATCCAGCCCTCCACCGTCTCCTGTTCATCCAGCCCTCCACGGGGTCCTGTTCATCCAGCCCTCCATGGGGTCCTGTTCATGCAGCCCCAACCAGCTCGATCGATCGGGGTCTTGTTCAACACCACGGGGTCCTCTTCATTCACCCCCACCGGGAACTGTTCATCCAAACCCCCCAGCAATGCTCACTGTTCATGCAGGGGCAGCATCGATCGGCTTCAGTTAGCAGCAGTACCGAAGGAATCGCTCGATCGGCTTCAGTTAACAGCCATCGATCGATCGCTCGGGTTAAGTAACGCGTAGCCTGCAGTGCAATCGCTCGGGTTCAGTTAGAGCCCAACGCCTCACACCCACGCGCGTGCGTGTACGAGAGAAACGCGCATCGCTCGGCCCCGACCACCCACTGTAATCGGGAACACCCCGATATTTTCCTCGCCCTCACTTCTACCATGATTTTTTCCGTCATGGACGGCCCACAGAATGTCATGCAGCTGCGTCTCCGGCCCACCCAGGACAAAAATCCCATTGTCTGTGATAGTTTCTTGTCATAGAAGTAGGACCCCATCACATCTATGATGATACCGGGTTTTGTCACAATTATCGTCATAGAAGTGTCATAAGTATGACAGAAAAAAGTTTCGTTCGGCGCAAAATGTCACGGATGTGTCTTTTTTTTGTAGTGTAAGCTTATTAAAGGTGATCATATCCTTGGTGTTAAAGATGTTATATTTGACAAGGGTATACTTTGCAGTGCTTATCAAGCGGGAAAACAAGTTGGAGGAAGTCATCCCGTGAAGAACATCATGACTACAAGAAGACCACTTGAGCTACTTCATATGGATATTTTTGGTCCCAATGCTTACAAAAGCCTCGGTGGTAACTCTTTTGGATTAGTCATTGTTGATGATTTTTCAAGATTTATGTGGGTGTTCTTTCTTGATGATAAATCACAGGTCCAAAAGATCTTCAAAAACTTCGCTAGGGAGGCTCGAAATCAATTTGAAGTGAAGATCAAGAAGGTTCGCAGCGACAACGGAACGGAGTTCAAGAACACAAATGTGGATACCTTTCTTGACGAACAAGGGATTTCACACGAGTTCTCGGCTACGTACACGCCTCAACAAAATGGAGTTGTTGAGAGGAAGAACCGGACTCTTCTCGAGATGGCAACAACAATGCTTGACGAGTACAAGACTCCAACACACTTTCGGGCGGAAGTGGTTGAGACAGCTTTTCATGCAACCAATCGCTTGTATCTTCACAAGCTTCTCGACAAGAAGGCATACGAGCTTCTCACCGGTAACAAACCCCAAGTTGGATACTTTCGAGTATTCGGCTCAAAGTGATACATTCTTGATAAGCATCGTCGTTCTAAATTTGCTCCTAAATCTCGTGAAGGTTTCCTACTTGGTTATGGCTCAAACTCTCACACTTACCGTGTCTACAACAATTTCACCCGAAAGGTTGAAGAGACGGTAGATGTGAAGTTTGATGAATCTAACGGCTCACAAGTAGAGAAAATGCCAATTGATGCAGGAGATAAAGATCCTTCGAAAGCAATTCAAGACTTGTCTATTGGCAAGATCCGTCCAGCGGAGGTGACAGAGTGTACTTCGTCTGTCCATGTGGAAGCTTCTACCTCACGACAAGGTGAAACACAAGTTGACTTGGAGGCATCCACAAGTGGGACACGCCGTGATGAAGGAAACGAGGAGGTGCATCAAGATGAACCTCATCGACCTCCTTCTCCACCTCCACAAGGGGACAACAACACCAACAACAATGAAGAAGGACAAGAAGAAGAAGAAGATGAAGAGGATATTCCACCCCGATCCAAGCAAAAGCTTTCACGAGTTAGAACAAGAATTGCTAGAGATCATCCCGTAGAGCAAATCTACAATGATATCCAAACCGGGAGAATCACTCGCTCTAAATCTCGTCTAGCTAACTTTTGTGAACATTAATCTTTCATATCTAACCTTGAGCCTATGAAGGTTGAACATGCTCTTGATGATCCAGATTGGGTGAACGCTATGCACGGAGAGCTACACAACTTTGAGAGAAATCAAGTGTGGACATTGGTCGAGAAGCCCGACAACAACCATAACATCATTGGTACCAAATGGGTGTTTGGCAACAAGCAAGACGAAGATGGTCAAGTCATCCGGAACAAAGCATGTCTCGTCTCCCAAGGCTACACTCAAGTCGAAGGTATGGACTACAGTGAGACATATGCCCCTGTTGCTAGATTTGAGTCCATTTGCATCTTACTTGCTTATGCTAATAACCATGATATCACCTTGTTCAAAATGGACATTATAAGTGCTTTTCTAAATGGTGAAATTGAGGAGGAAGTCTATGTTAAACAACCTCCCAGCTTTGTCAATCCTAAGAAACCCGATCATGTTTACAAACTTCACAAGGCTCTTTATGGTCTTAAACAAGCTCCTAGAGCGTGGTATAAATGCTTGACCAAGTTCCTTATTGAAAAAGGCTTTGAGATTGGAAAAATTGATTCCACACATTTTACTGAAAGGGTTAATGGTGAATTATTTTTGTGCCAAATTTATGTTGATGATATCATATTTGATTCTACTAACCCCCATTTTAGTGAATGGTTTGGAAAGCTAATGTCGGAAAAGTTTGAGATGTCTATGATGAGTGAACTCTAGTTCTTTCTTGGTTTGCAAATCAAGCAAACTAAGGAGCGTACCTTTGTTTCTCAAACAAAGTATATCAAGGACTTGTTCAAGAAGTTCAACATGCAAGAATGCAAAGGTATGACTACACCCATGCCTACTAGTGGACATCTTGACTTGACTGAGGATGGCTAACCGGTTGATCAAAATGTTTACCGCTCTATGATTGGTTCATTGTTATATCTATGTGCATCATGTCCATATATTATGCTAAGTGTGTGCATGTGTGCATGATATGAAGCGGCCCCTAAAGAATGTCATCTTAAGGATGTGAAAAGGATAGTGAGATACTTAATTTATACACCAAATTTTGGCATTTGGTATCCTAAGAGGTCCTCTTTTGATCTTGTTGGCTACTATGATTCGGACTATGCCGGAGACAAGGTTGATAGACAGTCCATTTTGGGTACTTGTCAATTTCTTGGTAGATATCTTGTGTCTTGGTCCTCCAAGAAACAAAACTCGGTATCCCTATCCACTGCCGAAGCGGAATACATTGTCGCTGGATCATGTTGTGGTCAATTACTTTGGATGACCCAAACTTTTAAAGATTATGGGATTTATGTGAAACATGTTCCATTGCTTTGGGACAATGAAAGTGCTATTAAGATTGCTCATAATCATGTGCAACATTCTTTAACTAAGCATATTGAAGTTCGTCATCATTTCATTCAACGTCATGTTGCTAAGGGTGATATCAATCTTAAACATGTTCGCACCGATAAGCAATTAGCGGATATATTTACTAAACCACTTGATGAGAAAGTGTTTTGCAGGTTGAGAGGTGAATTTAACATTATTGATGCCTCAAACTTGGAGTAGGAACTACATTTGGATACTTGCAAGGCATGTGCCTTTGACTAATCCTTGATATTTCGCTTATGATGATGATCATATATCTTGGATATACTTGTACCCTTGCATGTTATCTAACCCTTGTAGGCACTTGGATGAATCTAAATCCATGGGATTGCAACTCACTCACATCTTGGGCAATCTCTACATCACCAAGTCCCTACACCGTGGTGGTTGAAAACAAGGAAGCATGAAACCCTTCAACATATCCTTTGATGAAGTCTATGTATCATTTGGTATTAAACTTTCATGATTGTCATGTTGGATACACAAGTGCTCTTCCTTGCAAATCTAACCCATGTAGGTCGATGAACTCAAACTATAAGTGGTGCTCCCAATTCTTGATGAGCTACATCAACCTTGAGCATCCCACACAAGTTCAACTACATGATGAAGATCAACACCACCATCCAAGGTATGTCACTCCATCTTAGAGAAGCTTTACCCCAAGTCATGGGTCAAAGCAGCTCAACAAGATGTGAATAGATCAAAATGCTTAAACGAAAAATGGCAACCCCCATTTTGAGCTTAAACAATGAGTATGACTGATGACCCACAAGTGTAGGGGATCTATCATAGTCCTTTTGATAAGTCAAAGTGTCGAACCCAACGAGGAGCAAGAAGGAAATGATAGGCAGTTTTCAGTAAGGTATTCTCTGCAAGCACTGAAATTATCGGCAATAGATACTTTTGTGATAAGGTAGTTTGTAAAGGGTAACAAGTAATAAAAGTAAATAAGGTGCAGAAATATGGCCCAATCCTTTTTGTAGCAAAGGACAAGCCTGGACAAACTCTTCTATAAAGGAAAGCGCTCCCGAGGACACATGGGAATTATCGTCAAGCTAGTTTTCATCACGCTCATATGATTCGCGTTTGTTACTTTGATAATTTGGTATGTGGGTGGACCGGTGCTTGGTGACTGCCCTTACTTGGACAAGCATCCCACTTATGATTAACCTCTATTGCAAGCATCTGCAACTACAAAAGAAGTATTAAGGTAACCCTAACCATAGCATGAAACATATGGATCCAAATCAGCCCCTTACGAAGCAACGCATAAACTAGGGTTTAAGCTTTTGTCACTCTAGCAACCCATCATCTACTTATTACTTCCCAATGCCTTCCTCTAGGCCCAAACAATGGTAAAGTGTCATGTAGTCGACGTTCACATAACACCACTAGAGGAAAGACAACATACATCTCATCAAAATATCGAATGAAAACCAAATTCACATGACTACTTATAGCAATACTTCTCCCATGTTCTCAGGAACAAATGTAACTACTCACAAATCATATTCATGTTCATAATCAGAGGGATATTAATATGCATAATGGATCTGAACATATGATCTTCCACCAGATAAACCAACTAGCATCAACTACAAGGAGTAATCAACACTACAAGCAACCCATAGGTACCAATCTGAGGTTTTGATACAAAGATTGGATACAAGAGATGAACTAGGGTTTGTGAGGAGATGGTGCTGGTGAAGATGTTGATGGAGATTGACCCCCTCCCGATGATAGGATCGATGGTGATGAGGCCGGTGATGATTTCCCCCTCCCGGAGGGATGTTTCCCCGGCAGAACAGCTCCGCCGGAGCCCTAAATTGGTTTCGCCAAGGTTCCGCCTCGAGACGGCGGTGTTTCGTCCCTAAAGCTTCCTTATGATTTTTTTTTCCAGGGCAGAAGACACCTTATACCAGAAGATGGGCATCGGGGGGCTGCCAGGTGGCCGACGAGGCAGGGGGCGCGCCTAGGGGGGTAGAGCACGCCCCCCACCCTCGTGGACGGTGGGTGGCGCCCCTCTGGTGCTTTCTTCGCCCGATATTTTTCATATATTCCAAAACTGACTTTTGTGGAGTTTCAGGGCTTTTTGAGTTGTGCAGAATAGGTCTCCAATATTTTCTCCTTTTCCAGCCCAGAATTCCAGCTGCCGGCATTCTCCCTCTTCATGTAAACCTTGTAAAATAAGAGAGAAAAGGCATAAGTATTGTGACATAATGTGTAATAACATCCCATAATACAATAAACATCAATATAAAAGCATGCTGCAAAATGGACGTATCAACTCCCCAAGCTTAGACCTCGCTTGTCCTCAAGCGGAAGCCGATATCGACAAATATGTCAACATGTTTACAGATAGAGGTGTCGATAAAATAAAATACGGACATGAGGGCATCATGATCATTCTTATAACAGCAACATGATAGGCCCTTCGCAGAGGGAAGCAGAGGTTGTCATGTGCCTTTATGGTTGGATGTACAAAATCTTAGTGCAAAAGAACATCACTTTATATTGTCACTTGCGATAAGGACCTTTATTATGCAGTCTGTCGCTTTTATTGCTTCCATATCACACAATCATATAAAGCTTATTTTCTCCACACTAAGAGATCATACATATTTAGAGAGTTGCAACAATGACAACTTACTTGAAGGATCTTACTCAATCCATAGGTAGATATGGCGGACTCTCATGGCAAAACTGGGTCTAAGGATATTTGGAAGCACAAGTAGTATCTCTACTTGGTGCAAGGTGTTTAGCTAGCATGAGGAGGAAAGGCAAGCTCAACATGTTGAATCCATGACAATATACTTTATTTCAGATATAAGAAAACATAACCCATTACATTGTCTTCCTTGTCCAACATCAACTTTTTAGCATGTCATATTTTAATGAGTGCTCACAATCATAAAAGATGTCCAAGATAGTGTATTTGTATGTGAAAACCTCTCTTTCTTCATTACTTCCTATTAATTGCAACGATGACCAAAACTATGTTTGTCAACTCTCAACAATTTTTATTCATCATACTCTTTATATGTGAAGTCATTACTCCCCATAAGATCAATATGATCTCTTTGATTCTTTTTATTATTTCTTTTATTCCCTCAAGATCATAGTGATATAATAAAGCCCTTGACTCAAAACTAATCTTTATTATATATAGCTCACGGACACGATTACATAGATAAGGATCATAAAGCAAAGCGCACAACTAGATCATACTAAAATTTATTCTACTAGATCAAGATATTACCAAAAGGATCGAACTAAGAAAAACGGTAAAGATAGAGGTGTGATGGTGATACGATACCGGGGCACCTCCCCCAAGCTTGGCAGTTGCCAAGGGGAGTGCCATACCCATGTGATTATGTCTCTTTCTCCGGAGGTGGTGATAATGGAGTTGTTGATGACGTAGGCTTCTTTCTTAATTTGCGCTTGAGGATAGAATTTTTCTCCCTTAGGTCATCGATCTGCTGCTCAAGGCTTGATATCTTTTTGCATAAGTCCTGCTTGTTGTCCTGCAAGAGGCGAAAAGGGATAAAATCGATCTTAAATTTCTTTGCTCTATCAGGGAGGCTTAACTTTTTGAACTCCACATGCATCTCCCCAGGTTGAGGTAGTGGGAGTTCATCTTCATCTGGGCTCGTCTCTTCCCTTCCCCTAGGATCATAGTCCTCTTCTTCCTCCGTGGTCCAACCGTAATGCTCAAAGTCTCCGTAGACCTTAGGGTCTGCAAGGTAATCAGCCACATAGCTTTCTCCCTCCGAATCCTGGGACGAACATATTGCTATAATCTGCGACATAAACAACTCTAAAGAAAAAAAAAGGAGGATTTTGTGTGGTACCGTGGTTAAAACCTTCAGGAGATTATATAATGAATTGTACAGACCAAAATAAGTATCGTGCAAGAAAACAAAGTCCGGAGGGCACACGAGGTGCCCACGAGGCAGGGGGCGCGCCCAGGGGGTAGGGCGCACCCTCCACCCTCGTGGGTGACTCGTGTACCTTTCGGACAACATCTTCTTTTTCCTATTTTCTTAAATATTCCAAAACGGAGAAAATTGCCATTAGAACTCTTTTGGAGTCGGTTTACTTACCGTACCACATACCTCTTCCTTTTCAGGGTCTGAATCATTTTGGAAAGTGTCCCTTATGTATTCCTCCGGGGTTACGTTTCCAATGACATTGGTTTCAATATTTATGGGATTACCTAAGATATAATGTTTGGTTCTTTGGCCGTTCACCACCTTTGGATTTGTGCCTTCGAAGTTGTTTATTTTTATGGCACCGGAACGATAGACCTCCTCGATAAAGTAAGGACCTTCCCATTTAGAGAGAAGTTTTCCTGCAAAAAATCTTAAACGAGAGTTGTATAGCAAAACATAATCACCTACATTAAACTCACGCCTCTGTATCCGTTTGTCATGCCATCTTTTAACTTTTTCTTTAAACAATTTGGCATTTTCATAGGCCTGGGTTCTCCATTCGTCAAGCGAGCTAATGTCAAATAACCTCTTCTCACCGGCAAGTTTGAAATCATAATTGAGCTCTTTAATAGCCCAATATGCCTTATGTTCTAGTTCGAGAGGTAAGTGACATGCTTTTCCATAAACCATTTTATACGGAGACATGCCCATAGGATTTTTATATGCAATTCTATAAGCCCATAATGCATCATCAAGTTTCTTGGACCAATTCTTTCTAGATGTATTAACAGTCTTTTGCAAAATTAATTTCAGCTCTCTCTTACTTAGTTCTACTTGACCACCGGACTGTGGGTGGTATGGGGATGCAATTCTATGATTAACATCATACTTAGCAAGCATTTTACGGAAATCACCATGAATAAAATGTGAACCACCATCAGTCATTAAGTATCTAGGGACTCCAAACCTCGGAAAGATAACTTCTTTAAGCATCTTAATAGAGGTGTTATGATCAACACTACTAGTTGGAATAGCTTCTACCCATTTAGTAACGTAATCAACAACAACTAAAATATGTGTATACCCATTAGAGGAAGGAAAAGGTCCGATATAATCAAAGCCCCAGATATCAAATGGTTCAATAACAAGTGAATAGTTCATAGGCATTTCTTGACATCTACTAATATTACCAATTCTTTGACATTCATCACAAGACAAGACAAACTTACGGGCATCCTTGAAGAGAGTAGGCCAATAAAAACCTGATTGCAATACCTTATGTGCAGTTCTATCTCCATCGTGGTGTCCTCCATAAGCCTCGGAGTGACACTTGCGTAGGATATGTTCCTGTTCATGCTCAGGTACACAACGTCTAATAATACCATCTACTCCTTCTTTATAAAGGTGTGGGTCATCCCAGAAGTAATGTCTCAAATCATAGAAAAACTTCTTCTTTTGCTGGTATTTGAAACTAGCTGGTATAAATTTAGCGACGATATAATTAGCATAATCATCATACCAAGGAGCAGTTTAGAAGCATTTATGACAGATAATTGTTCATCAGGAAAGCTATCATCAATGGGTAGTGGTTCATCAAGAACATTCTCTAACCTAGACAAGTTGTCTACAACGGGGTTCTCAGCTCCCTTTCTATCAGTAATATGCAAATCAAATTCTTGTAGCAAGAGAACCCATATAATAAATCTAGGTTTAGCATCTTTCTTTTCCATAAGATATTTAATAACAACATGATCAGTGTGAACAATTACTTTAGAATCTACAATATAAGGACTGAATTTATCACAAGCAAATACAACTGCTATAAATTCTTTTTTGGTAGTAGCATAATTTCTCTGGGCATTGTCTAGAGTTTTACTAGCATATTGGATAACATTTAATTGCTTATCAACTATTTGTCCTAGAACAACACCTACAGCATAATCACTAGCATCGCACATAATTTCAAAGGGTAAATTCCAGTCAGGAGGTTGGACAATAGGTGCAGAAATCAGTGCTTTCTGAAGTATTTCAAATTCTTCCACACAATCATCATCAAAAACAAAAGGAACATATTTTTGTAAGAGGTTGGTCAGAGGCCTGGAGTTTTTTGAGAAGTCCTTAATGAACCTCCTATAAAACCCGGCATGACCAAGGAAACTTCTTATACCTTTGATGTCCTTGGGACACAGAATCTTTTCAATAGCATCTACTTTAGCTTTATCAATTTTAATACCTCTTTCTGAAATTTTATGCCCCAAGACAATACCTTCATTAACCATAAAGTGTCACTTCTCCCAATTCAAGACAAGATTGGTTTCTTCACATCTCTGCGAAACTCGATCAAGGTTTCTTAAGCAATCATCAAAAGAAGTTCCATAAATGAAAAGATCATGCATGAAAACCTCAACAATCGTTTCACAAAAATCAGAGAATATAGCCATCATGCATCTTTGAAAGGTAGCAGGTGCATTACATAAACCAAAAGGCATACGTCTATAAGCAAAGGTACCGAAAGGGCAAGTAAAAGTGGTCTTTTCTTGATCCTCTTTAGACACATGTATTTCAGAGAAACCAGAATAGCCATCTAGAAAGCAAAAATGAGTATGTTTGGATAATCTTTCTAGCATTTGATGAATAAAAGATAGAGGGTAATGATCCTTTTTAGTAGCTTTATTTAATTTGCAGAAATCAATGACCATTCTATAGCCTATAACAATTCTTTGTGGGATCAATTCATCTTTATCATTAGGAACAACAGTAATACCTCCCTTCTTAGGAACACAATGGACAGGACTTACCAAGTGACTATCAGCAACTGGATAAATTATACCTGCCTCTAGAAGCTTTAGTATTTCTTTCCTTACCACTTGTTTCATCCTAGGATTTAACCGTCGTTGGTGATCAACAACCGGTTTAGCGTCTTTCTCCAACTTTATTTTGTGTTGGCATAGAGTGGGACTAATGCCCTTAAGATCATCAAGAGTATATCCAATAGCAGAACGGTGCTTCTTCAGAGTTTTCAATAATTTCTCTTCTTCTTGCTCTGAAAGGTTAGCACTAATAATAACAGGATATATCTTCTTTTCATCAAGATAGGCATACTTAAGAGTATCAGGTAATGGTTTGAGCTCAAACACGGGATCATCATTGGGTGGAGGAGGATCCCCTAGAATTTCAACAAGCAAGTTATGTTTCAATAAATGTCCTTGTTTAAAGAATATTTCATCTATTTCCCTTCTCTCATTCATATACATATCATTTTCATGGTCTAGCAGATATTGTTCTAAATGGTCGTTAGGAGGCACAACAATAGAAGCAAGACCAATAATTTCACCCTTACTCGGCAATTCCTTATCATGGGGTTGTCTACGAAATCTATCAAAGTTAAAATCATGAGACATATCCCCTAAACCAATAGTAACAACATCCCTTTTGTAGTCTATCTTAGCATTAACAGTATTCAAGAAGGGTCTACCAAATATAATGGGGCAAAAGTCATCTTGTGGGGAACCAAGAACAAGAAAATCAGTAGGGTTTTTAACTTTCCCACACAAGACTTCAACATCTCTAACAATCCCAACTGGTGAAATAGTGTCTCTATTGGCAAGCTTAATAGTAACATCAATACCTTCTAGCTCAGCAGGTGCAATATCGTGCATAATTTCTTCGTATAAGGAATGAGGTATTGCACTAGCACTAGCACATAATCCATGATAGTAATGATCTGCTATTTTAATAGAAATAACACGCATGCCTACAATAGGTCTATGTTTATTTTTAGTATCGGGTCTAGCAGTTCTAGCAGCTTCATCACAGAAGTAAATAACTTGCCCATCAATATCATCGACCAAGAGATCCTTAACCATAGCAACACTAGGTTCAACTTTAATTTGCTCAGAGGGTGTAGGTGTTCTAGTATTACTCTTACGAACTGCAGTTGAATCTTTAGCATGATCCTTTATTCTAGCAGGGAAGGGTGGTTTCTCAATATAAGCGGTAGGAACAATAGGACCAACATTATAACTGATAGTCTTTTCTTCAACTTTAATAGGTTCAACTACTTTTACTTCAATGGGAGGATGATATGTAAACCACTTCTCCTTAGGGAGATCAACATGAGTAGAGAATGATTCACAGAAAGAAGCTACTATCTCAGAGTTAAGTCCATATTAGTGCTAAAATCACGGAAAACATCGGTATCCATAAAAGATTTAACACAATCAAACTTAGGTGTTATACCTGACTCCTTACCTTCGTCAAGATCACAATCTTCAGAGTTGTGTTTAATTATTTCCAATAAATTCCATTTGAATTCAATAGTCTTCATCATAAAAGAACCACTGCAATAAGTATCGAGCATGAAGCGATTATCGAGAGAAAGCCGTGCATAAAAAATTTAAATAATAAATTCTCTTGAAAGCTCATGATTGGGGCATGAATATAACATTGACTTAAGCCTTAGCTTGAGAGGTACTTTCTCGTTCGCGAGGCCAAAAGTTATATATATAATTACGATCACGATGAACCTGATGCATAGGATAGTACTTCTGATGAAATTCCAATTTCAATCGGTTGTAGTTCCAGGATCCAATATCATCGCATAGCCTAAACCATGTCAATGCCTTTCCCTTCAAAGATAAAAGGAAGAGTGAAGGGCCCGAATCTGGGAACGCAGAAACAGAGAGAGGCAGAAAGACAGATCCAATCTCGGAGGGGCTCTCGCCCCTCCCACGCCATGGACACCATGGACCAGAGGGAAAACCCGTCTCCCATCTAGGGAGAAATTCAAGGAAGAAGAAGGAGGAGGGGGCTCTCTCCCCCTCGCTTCCGGTGGCACCGGAGTGCCGCCGGGGCCATCATCATCACCGCAATCTACACCAACAACTTCACCGCCATCATCACCAACTCTTCCCCCCTCTACGCAGCGGTGTAACCCCTCTTCTACCCGCTGTAATCTCTACTTAAACATGGTGCTCAACTCTACATATTATTTCCCAATGATGTATGGCTATCCTATGATGTTTGAGTAGATCCGTTTTGTCCTATGGGTTAATTGATAATCGTGATTGGTTTGAGTTGCATGTTTTATTATTGGTGCTGTCCTATGGTGCTCTCTATGCCGTGCAAGCGTGAGGCATCCCCGATGTAGGGTTTGCAATATGTTCATGATTTGCTTATGGTGGGTGGCGTGAGTGACAGAAGCACAGACCCGAGTAAGTAGGTTGTTTGCGTATGGGAATAAAGAGGACTTGATACTTTAATGCTATGGTTGGGTTTTACCTTAATGATCTTTAGTAGTTGCGGATGCTTGCTAGAGTTCCAATCATAAGTGCATATGATCCAAGAAGAGAAAGTAGCTTATGCCTCTCCCTCAAATAAAATTGCAATAGTGTCTACCAGTCTAGTTATCGATTGCCTAGGGATAAATAACTTTCTCGTGACAAAAAGCTCTCTACTAAAACTAATTTAGTTGTGTCCTTATCTTAACAGCCCCTACTTTTTATTTGCGTGCTCTTTATATTCTTGCAAACCTATCCCACAAAAACCACAAAGTACTTCTAGTTTCATACTTGTTCTAGGTAAAGTAAATATCAAGCGTGTGTAGAGTTGTATCGGTGGTCGATAGAACTTGAGGGAATATTTTTGCTGCCTTTAGCTTGTGACCCCCGGATAATTAGGCTATAGTAAACCCACGTTAACGATGCCACGTCACCTCGGTTACTGTTACTAATCTCGCATTGGATCAAAACTATTCAAATTCAAATTTGAATTTTAGTCAAACTTCAAGATATTTCAAACTTTAAAACTAAAATGTTCGGAGTGTGCCAATTAATGCATATGTATTTATGGTGAAGAAACCACACTTTTACTAAAAGCCTACATACTTTAAAATGAATTAATACAGAAAAGGAATAGATGAAAAGAAAAGAAAAAAGTCTATACATAAAATAAAATAAAATAAAAGAAGCCCCCCAGCCAACCGGCCCATCCGGGCCACCAGGCCAACCCCCAGGCCGGCCCACCTACTGGCCTACTTAAGCCCTGCCCTCTCACCGAAACCCTAATCCCCTCCCACTTCCTCCCTCGCTCCCTCGGTCTCGTTCACCGCCCGTGGCTCTGCGGGACACCGTGCCCGAGGACATCGCACCGCCCCGGGGCGCCCGTTTGCGCGCAACCGTCATGGCCCTCTGGGCCACTAACTAGGGGGGCCCAGCCCCCCCCCCCCAAATAAAATAAATAAATAAAGGATAAAATGTGTTAAAATAAATAAATTATTAATTAATTAATTAATGTGTTAATTAAGATAATTGATCATGTTTAGCTAATCTAATTAAAACAAATTAACCTAATCAATTAGTTAGTCTAATTAACCTGTTTAGTTAGTCTAAGGAGATGAAGTGCGGGTCCCGTTGGTCAGTTTGACTGGTCAACTATCATAGTTGACCGTTGATGTCATGCTGACGTCATACTGATGTAATACAGATTTTGGAATTAAAATAATTTGGAAAATGATTAAAACTCCAGAAAATCATATAAAATAAGCCGTAACTCGGATGAAAAAGTTTTATATATGAAAATCGCTCAGAACGACGAGACGAATCCGGATACGCGATCCGCTCGTCTGTCACATGTAGCATAGCGAACATGCAACATTCCCCTCCGATTCATCTGTCCGAAAACACGAAACCCCGGGGATACTTTCCCAGATGTTATCCCCCTCCGTCGGTATTGTGTAGCACCGTGTTTGAGCACCCTAGCACTTCGTGTTGACATGTTGTGCTTCTCTGTTGCATTTGTATGCTTTGTATTTATTGTTTCTTCCCCCTCTTCTCTATGGTAGACCGCGAGACTGATGCTACCTCGGTGATCGACTGCATCAACGACGACCCCTACTTCTCGTCTGAGCAACCAGGAAAGCCAACCCCCCTTGATCATTCTGATATCGCCCACTCTCTTCTCTCTTATGCTTGCATTAGAACTGCTACTGCTTTTTGTATGATCCTATTCTCATGCATAGCCTGTTGTTGATACCTCTTTCATACCTTACATGTTTATACTATACTGCTTAGTATAGGCTTGTTAGAGATCCACCAGTGACCCCCCCCCCACATTGTCTCGACTGCCCCGCTAGATTATCAGAAGACCCGACCAATGGGATCGAATACCAGGCCCTGACACCGCACATCACTTTCCCCTTAGTTGCTTGACAATACTGGGTTACTATCGAGTGTCAAGGGTGACACCTCAGCAGCACTTCTGATGTTAACCATGTAGGTTACTTCGTCGGTTATGGTCATCGAGGGTGATTCCTCTTTCTCCACTCCCGATAACGACAATGTCGTGCAACTCCTCAAGAGTGGACCTCGAGGGTGACTCCTCTTTCGTTCACCTTGACGATAAATATCAGGTGGAATTCCATCGAGGGTGACTTCCTCGGGTTTTCCCTTTGGTGTTAGACACACAGTTACTATGGTTACTATGACTTTACAACTGTTACTTGGAAAGGCGGGTCGACCCTGAGGGGTACGCAGTCGGCCGGATGACCAAGAGTCGTCGTGGCCGGCTCTACATCGACGACGCAGGTTGGGGACCGGAGGCTGATTCGGTTGAATATGGGTACCGGGTCCCCTTCGGCAGCATCCAAGTCTTCATCGGCAAAATTGGAGAACCGGGACCTGAGTCGGACACCTTCCCCAGCATCGTCGAGCCGGCTCAGCGTGCGAGATCAGCCCGGATTCAGCCTGCCATGAAGCATGTGTTCGTTGGAGCGATTCACGGAGGCCAAGCCGAGGACGGATCGGAATCTGATGGTGCAACCGTCGTCTATTCAGATGACGAGTCTTTGTCCGGGGAAACTGAATCTCTGTATCAGTTGCGGGACGGCCGGTCTGAGGGCGAGTCCGATGGAAACAGTATTCCGGACCCCTCCGGCCCGCCAAACCGGGTGGCGGTCTTCATGGCCGGTTCACAACCCCCGACGAACGGAACAACAGCGGAGGCTGGTGCAGGGGGAAGCGGTTCAAATCCCTCCATTACTGCAGTTCTATCCACCTTGATCGAGGAGTTCACAGCTAAGGCAGTGGAGGTCGTAGCTCCAGCAGACAAGGCGCAACATGATGCAGTGCTTCTTCAGTTGAAGGCCCGGATCGATCAGTTAAAGGAGGATTTAAAGGCAGAAGGAGAGATGTTAGCCATAAGACAAGCAGAGTTGGATGATCAAGCTTTTCACTTAAGGATGGAACAGGCTTCTATGGAAGGAGTAAGAGGGCAAAAATATCGATCCCGCCTACCGCCGGGTTACGAATCTGCGAATTTGTTCAGAACACCTGGGGCTGGGGCCAGTAATAATCCGATCTTAAACCGGAGAAGCCCACCAGCTCGAGATGAGCCGGTTCAGCAGCCCGCCGCAGAGAGGGAGCGACGGATTACATCGGCGCCTTATGTTCCTGTCCCCCCGGGACACTACTCAAACCCTGTGGATAATATTGCTGCAGCGGCAGCACGGTTGGCCGCTTTACCTGTGGAAGAAACATCCCCGGTGGCGATAGAGGCGCGCAGGGCCCAGAAGCTACTCAATACGGCGTTAATACAGCAGCAAGCGTACTCTCATAGCAGGGAAAGGTTACATTCAACACCACGTCCCAACCGAAGTTACTCTAGACATTGGGAGGAGCCCGAAGTGTCTAGCAGTGAACGTAGGAGACATCAGCACAGGCAAGATAATCCGGTAAGGGCAGAGATGCCAGCCCCGGATCGAAACCGGCCTAGATCGGAGGCCAGGGAGGAAGTTCGTCAGTCGACGCCGGTTCACACAGGCACTACAGGGACAGGAGCGACAGCGAGCGGTTTTGGGATACAATGTCTCGTCCCCGCCCTGCGGAGCGTTAAGTTGCCCAAGGATTTCAAAGGACCTCGCAAGGTGCCTAATTACACAGCCGATTTACCGCCCGAAGCTTGGGTGGAAAGTTACGAGATGGCCATGGAGATGCTGGACGTGGATGAATCGGCTTGTGCCAAATATTTCACTATGATGCTTGAAGGCACGGCCCGGACTTGGCTAAAGGCACTACCTCCGAATTCTATCGGATCATGGGGGGAGCTGCGCAGTCAGTTCATCAAAAACTTTAAGGATACGTGCAAGCAACCTATGTCGGTGATAGATTTAGCAGCATGCGTGCAAGGAGAGCAGGAGTCTACAGCAGCTTGGGTACGCAGAGTGGCAGAGATCTTGCACTCCTCAAACGGCATTAATCCAAGCACAGCGATTGTAACATTGGAGAACAATTGCCGGTTTGAATCTTTGAAATTAAAACTCGGACGGCTCAAACGGGAGTGCAATGACATGGGGACTTTGATGAGCGCCTTGGTGAAGTACAGAGACTCAGATAATACCAAGTATCCGGAGCCAGAAGGAGATAAAGCGGGAAAGGCCAGCAAGACTGGCAAACCGGCGCCGGTTAATCCGGTTACTTCAAGTTTTTTGGGCAAACGGAAACCGGAAAATAGCTCCGATTTTGTGGCTAATACACAGGTTCAAGGCGGTTTTCAGGTTAGTCAGCAAGGTCCCACTCGCCAAACCGGTGGAGGAAACCCGGGTTGGGAGCAGGATTTGGATCAACCCTGTCTAAAGCATAGCGGAAAAAGGGGGCCTGCACGGCACACTACGAGAGAATGCCTGTCCCCTATGATAGCAGGGAACGGCCGTTTTAATCCTCTTAGCCGGCCCCCGAACGGCGGTTCAGGGCCCGGGTTTTATGGTCCGGGTTACCAAGGGAACAACTCCGGTTCAGGATATAGGGGCAACAGCGGTTATCAAGGGAACAACGGCGGTTATCAATCCCGGCCAGGCGGCCAAGGTAGTCAAGGAAACTACAATGGTCAAGGAAATCAATCACATTATCAAGGTGGTTATCATGGTCAGGGAAATCAATCATATCATCAAGGTGGTTACAACAATCAGAATAATCAGCAGCAGGGCCAAGGGAGTCACAATAACCAAGGAAATCAGCAGCAGCAGCGTCCGCAGCAACAACAGCAATCCGGATACCAGAGTAATCCGAAGGAGTTGAGCAGCGGTCAATATCATGTTTTCACCACGAGTTTATGCAAGAGAGACCAGAAGGTTTTAAAGCGGGCTGTTAATGCGGTAGAACCGGCGACGCCACAGTTTCTACGATTGTCAGAGCAGCCCATTGTTTGGAGCAGAGAGGACCACCCGTTACGGGTAGATAATCCGGGACATTTAGCCTTGGTGGTGGCACCTCAAGTGGGAGGATACAGGTTCACTAAAGTCCTCATGGATAGAGGTAGCGGTATCAATATATTATATTACGAGACTTTTCGCCGTATGGGTCTGACAGATAAACAGTTAAGAACATCAAACACAGTGTTTCACGGGGTGGTCCCAGGTAAGTCAGCTTATCCAGTTGGTAAGATTGACTTAGAAGTTACCTTTGGGGATGAGCATGATTCCAGATCGGAGATGATCACCTTTGAAGTTGTCAAAATTAAAAGTCCGTATCATGCTTTGTTTGGGAGGACGGTTTATGCTAAATTTATGGCTAGGCCATGTTATGTTTATCTGCAGCTCAAGATGCCGGGCCATAAAGGCACAATTACGGTGCATGGCAGTCGTAAGATAGCAGTGGAATGTGAGGAAGGTGATGCAGCTTATGCAGAAGCGGTATGTGCCACGGAAGAGTTAAAATTTTATAAGGATAATGTTGATCCGGCAGATATGACTCCGCTGAAGAAGCCAACCACCGAGCATGATCCGGCTTTGAAGTTCAAATCAGCGGAAGAGACTAAGCAGGTCGATTTTGTGCCTGGAGATTCGTCTAAGCAATTCACCATCAGTGCTAACCTGGATCCTAAATAGGAAAGCGCGCTCATCGAGTTCATCCGTGAGAACCGGGATATCTTTGCATGGAAACCTTCTGACATGCCAGGTATACCGAGGGAACTCGCTGAGCACAAGTTAAATATTGATCCGAAGTTTAAACCGGTAAAACAGTATCTGCGCCGCTTTAACGAAGAGAGGCGCAAGGCTATAGGAGAAGAAGTGGCCAGGCTTTTGGCGGCAGGGTTCATAGTGGAAGTGTTTCATCCGGAATGGTTGGCTAATCCGGTGCTAGTTCTAAAGAAGAATGGGAAGTGGAGGATGTGTGTGGACTACACAGACCTCAATAAAGCTTGCCCAACTGATCCTTTTGCTCTACCTCGCATTGATCAGATTATTGATGCTACAGCAGGGTGTGAGCGGCTGAGTTTTCTGGATGTGTACTCAGGTTATCACCAGATCAAAATGGCAGTTGAAGATCAAGAGAATACAACATTCATAACCCCTTTTGGTGCTTTTTGCTATGTGTCTATGCCTTTTGGGCTCAAGTGTGCGCAGGCAACTTATCAGCGTTGTGTTCAGAATTGTTTGAAGGGGCAGATAGGAAGGAACGTACATGCTTACGTGGATGACATTGTGGTTAAGTCAAAGGAGGAAAGGACAATGATAGAAGACCTCAGAGAAACCTTTGATAATCTTCGGGCTTACAGGATGATGCTCAATCCGGAGAAATGAGCCTTTGGTATCCCGGCTGGTAAGCTTTTGGGATTCCTGGTTTCGAACCGGGGAATAGAAGCCAACCCGGAGAAGATCAAGGCCATCACATCTTTGGCGAAACCGGCTTGCATTAATGATGTTCAGCGCATAGCTGGCCGGATCACGGTGTTGAGCCGGTTTATCAGTCGCTTAGGAGAAAAGGCGATCCCGCTTTATCAAATGTTAAAGAAAACGGACCGGTTCATTTGGAGTGATGAAGCGAATACAGCGTTTGAGAATCTGAAACAGCAACTAGCGAAACCACCGGTTTTAGCTGCTCCTATCGACAAAGAGCCTTTGCTGTTATATGTCGCTGCAAACACACGGGCAGTCAGCGTTGCGATTGTGGTTGAGCGCAAGGAAGCATGGGAAGGAACATCCGGTTCAGCGCCCGGTTTATTATGTGAGTGAAGTACTCATCGAGTCTAAGCAGAGATACCCTCATTGGCAGAAATTGGTATATGGGGTGTTCATGGCAAACCGGAAATTAAAGCATTATTTCCAAGGGCATCCAATAACTGTGGTTAGTTCAGCTCCGTTGGGAGATATAATCCAGAATAGAGAAGCAACAGGCAGAATAGCCAAATGGGCCATTGAGCTCAGTCCACATGAGTTGAAGTATGTACCACGTACTGCTATAAAATCTCAGGCACTGGTCGACTTCATCAATGACTGGACGGAATTACAAACTCCTGAGGAGAAGCCGGATCTTACTTATTGGACGATCCACTTCGACGGTTCAAAGCAGTTGGAGGGCTCGGGGGCCGGAGTTGTCTTAACTTCCCCCAGAGGTGATAAATTTTGTTATGTACTCCGGTTGTTATTTCCTTGTACTAACAATGCAGCAGAATATGAGGCGCTGCTTCACGGTTTGAGATTGGCAAAAGAGATGAATTTGAGCCGGGTTAGGTGCCTGGGCGATTCAGACCTAGTGGCACAGCAGGTTTCGGGCAAGTGGGATTCAAGGGATCCCCTGATGGCGGCTTATCGACGAGAGGTTGAAGCGGTCGCAGGACATTTCAAAGGATATCAGGTGGAGCATATAGACCGGCGGAAGAACGAAGCAGCCGACGCTTTAAGTCGGCTAGGGTCACAACGTAAACCGGTACCACCTAACACCTTTTTGGATGAATTGCACAATCCTTCGGTTCAAGTACCTTCAGAGGACGACCTAGCCGTTCCGGATCCAGAGGCACAGTTGGTTGCAGCAACCCATGTTATTCCGGATTGGACGTTACCCTATTTGGCATATTTAAGCCGGGGAGAGTTACCAGAGGACGAAGATGAAGCCCGGTAGGTCATCCGGCGTTCCAAATCTATGACAATTGCCAACGGGGAGCTGCACCATCGTAGCACCTCTGGAGTATTTCAACGGTGTGTTTCAGCTGAGGAAGGTTTTGAGATTCTAAGGGAGATTCATGAAGGGGATTGTGGTCATCATGCCGGATCAAAATCTTTAGTGGCTAAAGCTTTCCGACATGGCTTTTATTGGTTAACCGCACATGCAGATGCGGCAGACCTGGTCCGCAAGTGTGACGCTTGTCAGAAGTTCTCAAGACGTGCCCTTGTTCCGGCACAAGAACTCCGGATGATACCAATAACTTGGCCTTTTGCAACTTGGGGGCTTGACATGGTTGGTCCTTTCAAGAGATCCCGAGATCAGAAGACTCATCTACTAGTAGCAGTAGACAAATTTACGAAGTGGATTGAAGCGGAGCCTATAAGCAATTGTGATGCGGCAACAGCAGTTAAGTTCATCAAAAAAGTAATATTCCGGTTTGGTTTTCCACACAGCATCATCACAGATAATGGCACCAATTTATCTCAGGGTGAGATGGAAGAATTCTGTCGACGAGAGCATATTCGTTTGGACGTATCTTCTGTGGCTCACCCCCAATCCAATGGTCAAGCAGAAAGGGCAAATCAGGAGATTTTGCGAGGAATCAAGCCCCGGCTTATGACACCTTTGCAGAGAACCCCAGGATGTTGGGTTGAAGAATTACCGTCTGTCCTTTGGAGCATTAACACTACACCCAACCGGTCTACAGGTTATACACCTTTCTTCATGGTTTACGGCGCAGAAGCAGTTCTTCCAAGTGACATACGCCATGATTCACCAAGGGTAGCGGCCTATGTAGAAGCCATCAATGAGGAGTCAAGACAAGACGGTTTGGATCGGTTGGATGAAGAGCGTGACATAGCTGCAGCACGGTCGGCAATTTATCAGCAAGATCTGCGCAGATATCACAGCCGCCGGATCAGAACCAGGACATTCCAGGAGGGTGACTTGGTACTCCGGCTTATCCAAGATCAAACAGATATGCACAAGCTATCCCCACCATGGGAAGGGCCCTTTGTGATCAGCAAAAATTTACACAACGGGTCATATTATTTGGTGGACATTCGAGAGCACAAAGATTCACGGACATCAGAAGAGGAGACGAAAAGGTCGTGGAACATTGCTCATCTACGGCCATATTACACTTGAGCCATAGGCTTCCATGTATCCTATGTATATATTATGAATAATGAATAAACCGGCACCCTCGGTAAACCGGGGGCTCAGCCTTTTTTCCACATACATAAATTTTGCGGCAAATATCCATGTCAGTTTGTTATCAAAGAATCATATTTCAATGTTGGCTGGTTTTTAGAAACTAATCTTTGCAGGGTGTGTGAAGGAGCGGTAGAACTCACGGGAACAAGAAATTATGTCCGGTTTAGGAAGAGAAAAACCCCATAAAAAGAAAAAGGAAAAACCTGCAGGGTCAGGAGGAACGTCAGAGGCCCCTGGGGACAGTCGGGTTCGCCCACATCCCCATGATTGGCTATGTTAGGATTATTTGGGCTCCCTGAACAGTTGGTACGCCCACGTTCAAATGATGACCCGGCCCCTGGGGACAGTCGGGTTCGCCCACATCCCCATGATTGGCTATGTTAGGATTATTTGGGCTCCCTGAACAGTTGGTACGCCCACGTTCAAATGATGACCCGGCCCCTGGGGACAGTCGGGTTCGCCCACATCCCCATGATTGGCTATGTTAGGATTATTTGGGCTCCCTGAACAGTTGGTACGCCCACGTTCAAATGATGACCCGGCCCCTGGGGACAGTCGGGTTCGCCCACATCCCAATGATTGGCTATGTTAGGATTATTTGGGTTCCCTGAACAGTTGGTACGCCCACGTTCAAATGATGACCCGGCCCCTGGGGACAGTCCGGTTTGCCCACGTCCCCATGATTGGCTAAACCTTGTTTTGAGCCTGGCAGCTCTTTGAAAAAGCCTCGATTACATAGTTTGATTTACAAGAATTGTGTGTTTCTTGATGTTTTTTGTGTTTCATAACCTTTTTAACCAAGGGGAACAGCTCCAGAAGTTGACCACCTATCTATAGTGTTACAAGTCTGGGTCATGAACACCAGCGAGAGTTAAACCGGCGTTCATCGTAACCCGGCTCGACCTCATGATGAGCTGACAGTTGGCAGCACACGATCAGATACAAGTTACAAATTTCTGAACCGAGAAGAGAAAGATTTATCGACAAGATGAATCGAAGAGTTTCAAGGGTTTATTAGAATTGATGAAGACTGATTAAGGTGATTTTAAACATCCTGACCGGTTTAAGCGGTAAAGCCACTAGGACATATTTTTAATCTTTTTTATGGACAGAGCAAGGTATCCGTATAAATCAACAAGTCAACGAGCGAATACTTCAGAAAGACCAATGTCAGATGACAACGCTTTAAGTTTCAGCTAAACTTATTACAAGGCATAAAAAGCCAAATAGTTGGAAGCATTGTTTACGGAATAACAATCATGATTACAACAGTAGCATTCAAGATTGTGCTTCTCCTTGCCGGGATGATTGGCCACCGTCTTGTTCCGGAACATCTTCCTCCTCGTGAAGCGGCGGGAAATCTGGTGCACGCCAATCAATCTTGGCCAAGGCACGGAAATATACTTCATCGTTGATCAGCTCAGCAGGATCAATATCAGGAGCAAAAGTGTGAGGACGAACCGGCGGAGTTAAGTTTACAATATCGTAAACCGGTCGATCCACCCGCTCGTTCTGCAGGTTATATGCTGGATGGTATCGAGACAAGTCAGATTCCACCGCAATCTTGCTAGCGAGGGGACGCATTTCCTTTGTCAGAGCGTACAGATCCTTCTCATCAAATGCTGAACCGTCCTCCTTGGTATCAGGAAATCCGGTTAACACTTCTGCCGGATCAATATCCGGAACCCAAGCTTTAGCCCTCGTAAGGGCCAGAAGAGCACCTCCTCGAGCAGCCGATTTTTTCACCTCTTCAAGACGAGTTGGCAGAATAGACAAACTGTTTAAAGTATTCTTGATGGTTGAAGGAGCCGGTTTACCAAAGGAAGTAGCACTGATAATCCTTTGTGCTCCAGAGTATAATTGTTCAACCAAGGTATAGCAGGCCTTCAGCTTCTTCCGTACATCATCCCCAAGATGGGAGACACGGCGTCCTACATACAACAAATGAAAGTTAAACCGGCGTAGGTCACAGATTGCAAAGATAAAAGACAAGAGTTCAGGCCATGCTCACCAAAGATAGCAGAAGTCATCAAGTCAAGTTGGCGTTTTAACCCGGTCAATTCTTCGGTAACCGGGTTAAGTGCTCCTTCGGCATCCTGAACACGTTTTTCCAGATCTTTTTTCTGGACTTCAAACGTTGTCCGCTCCTCGTCAAAGAACCTCTTCAAGTCTTCGGCAGTCTTTAAACTCACTTGGAGTTCCTTTTTAACCTTTGAAGCGGCTGAATCAGTCTCTATAAGCCGGCTTCGAAGTTCACTGATTTCTAAAGCATTCCGGTTCAGCTCAGCCTGAAGACAAAAAGTTCAAAAGTAAGGTTAGAAATTACAAGTCTCAAGCACACAACCAAGTTGTCTACTTGACACTTGGGGGCTAATGGCAGTTGAAGTAATACAGCAAAGATAATTTGAAAATGCAAGTCTCAAGTACACAACCAAGTTGTATACTTGACACTTGGGGGCTAATGGCAGTTGAAGCAATGCATCAGAGACAATTTTGAAATTACAAGTATCAACTACATAACCAAGTTATCTACCTGATACTTGGGGGCTAATGTATGGATCAGCAATTCAAAACTACAAAGTTCCGGATTACCTTCAATAAAGCAGATAAACCGGAACTTGGGGGCTGTTATAAGATAAAGATGCGGCAAAAAAGGCAAAATCAGAAGAGGAAAACTTACTTCATATTTTTCTCTCATCAGGTTTACTAGGCTGGCTTCATAATCCCGGCTGCTGTGGAGCCGGCTCAAATATCCGGAATAGATATCTTGAGCACTCATACTTGAAAGATTGGATATATCAGCACTCCACTTCCCCTTTTCCTGAGTCATCTTTTCCGCTTTAGCTGTATGTTTCGCTAAAACGGTGGGTTCAGCTGGCGCAACATAAGCAGTGCCAGTAACCACGACATCAGGGGAAGTGGGGGCATTAGGAGGAGTAACTTCAGCTTGAGCCGGATCAGGAGACGCCGGGTTAACTTGGGGAGAGTTAACCCGGGCCGGACTTGGTGGGTCTTGGACATCTTCAGCAGCAGGTGTTTCAAGAGCGGGTTCGTCAACCGGAGCGGCAGGAGTACCTTCAGGAGGAACGGCGGTAGACGGATCTATCACCGGTTCATCAGTAGAAGGATCAGCAACAGGCTTTTTAGCCTTGGCTCTTTTGCTAGGTTTCGGTTTGCTGGAAAAACAAGCAAAAATAAGTTAGCATTATAAAGGGAGGGGGTGTCATAAACCGGAAGAAGTAAAGAGAATTACCCCGGGACGGTCTTCAAAGGAGGAAGCTGTGTAGCGGTTGATTCGCCAGAAGAAGACAGTGGAGTTTCCTGATAATCAGGATCAGTCGGTTTAAGTGGTTTTCGGATAAGACCGGCCTTGGGATGAAGAAGGGTCGGAGAGAGTATCACCTCAGCGCGGCGCTTTCGAACCGGAGTTAATGAGATTCCAGAGGATTCTACTGCCAAGCCACTATGGCGAGTGGTCCGGCGCAAAGCTTCGTGCTGTTGCTTCTTCAAAGTAAAATTAGGATCCAACTTAGCATAAGGATGAGAAAATTGATATTTTCTAACAGTCCGACGGCTCTTTTGAGGAGGAGGTTCTGAATCAGAAGAAATAAGGGTTACCTCAATCTCAGCCGGGTTATCACCTTCGAGTGGATCCTGTGAAAGGGTATCATTAGATATGTTAACAAATACATAAAAGCAAAACATAAACCGGAGCAAAGCATACCTCGGAGTCCGGATCATCATCCTCAGAAGGAGAACCGGCATCAACGGCTGCTTTCCTTTTCTTGTTTGCAGGGGTTTTCCGGCGTGCCTGCTTTACAGTTTTTTCCTGAGGTTTTCTCCTCCAGAAAGGGTCTTCAGCCTGAATGGAAAAAGTAAAGGCAATTGAAAGACGGATCAAAGAGGACGGTTCATAAAGTACAAATTAGAGACAAACTTACTTCAGGCAGCTTATTCTTCGTAAAGTATGGGGCCAAACCAACTTTAGAGCAATCTGTTAAAGCAGGATTGACAATCTTCTTGGCTGACTCAATTACTTCCGATTCAGAAAGTTTCTCCTTAGAAAACCTCTGAGGATCATCCGGTTTACCGGAGTAGTTACACATCAGCTCAGGGCGCCGGCTTAAGGGAAGGATGCTCCAGGATAGCCAGCAGCGAAGAAAATCAGTGCCAATCAGACCATTTGCCATGAAAGCTCTCAGCTTGGAGAGCTGTGGTGAAAACTGGATCCGTTCAGCAGCACTTAACCGTTGTGGCAAGGGGTGATTTGCCGGGATACGAGTTTCACGATAACCCGGCAAAGGATTTTCACCCTCAGGAGATGTGTCTACACAATAAAACCAGGACTTGTTCCAGTCCTTAGGGTGAGTGTGTAAAGAGGCGTGAGGAAAAACTGCATCCCTCCTTTTCTGAATGCTAATGCCGCCAAGCTCCTGGTGAGGCCCGCTGGTGAACTCAGTGCGCCGGTTTGCATGGAAGAAATCCCGGAATAAATCAACTGAAGGCTCCTCTTGCAGATATACTTCAGAAAATACTTGAAAATCGCAAATGTTGGAAACAGAGTTTGGTCCGATGTCCTGCGGGTGCAGCTGGAAGGTGGCAAGAACATCCCGGAAGAATCTTGAACCGGGGGGAGAAAAGCCTCTGGAGATATGGTCCAGAAATACGATAACTTCCCCGGATCTAGGAGTAGGAGGGCACTCGTTACCCGGAGCACGCCATTTCAGCTCAGCCCGAGGCCCTAAGGTGCCGATACTCGATAGCTTGACTAAATCTTCCTCGGTCACGACAGAACGGACCCAATCGCACGAAACATACTGCTTAGCCATTTGAACAAAGTGCTGAAGAAGAGAAAGTACAAAGACGGATTATGAACATACAATGATCGGGGATCTATTCATGATATACAATGATTGAAACGGAGAATTATTTGGCAAGATTAAACCGGCAATTATGAAACGAAGTTTATCATTTCCGGTTTAAATGGCAGTTGAAGAGGAACAGTTTAAATCGTTGCATCAGTTTATGTTATTTCCGGTTTATGGCACACCAATTTAAACCGGAACATACTTAGCAGATCTATCAAAGAGAAAAACAGGTTTCCAACGCATTGCTAAGGAGGAATAGATCTGAGCATACTGAGATAAGAGAAACGAAAATTACACGGGAAAATCTACAGAGGTCCAATTCGGAGCAGACGAGTTTACAGGATGTGCATAAAAAAACGAGACCTAAGGCAGGCAAATGCAGAAATAAAACAGCAAGATCTAAAGGGCAAGGCGCAAAAGTTAAATCCGCGGAACTGGTGCTAAAGGTTCTGATGGCGGAGTTCTAATGGCGGAAGTTCTAATGGCGGAACAGATAAAATTGTAGCATTATAAAAGACAAGATCTAAGGCTAGTAGTGAGCGGAAGGTTTATTGGCCAGGCCTAAAAGTTACGGATCCTACAGGAGGAACGAATCTACAAGAACAGAAGGAAAGCTTTGCTAGGAGCCCTAATGGCGGAAGGACTAGGAGGAGCACGGGCAGATGCAGATCGAAAACAAGGAAAGAAAAACATACCTGAAAAATGGAGGGCAGCAACGGAGTTTCTCTGGACAAATCAGGTTGATGCGGCGGCCTGGGAGCTCTTGATCCGACGAGATGATGGCGGCGCTCCGAGCTCGGGCTCTAATGGAGTTCTTGCGGGTCAGGAAGCGGAAGGAGGAAGAAGACGCGAGAAGGAAGAATGAAAGGGGGCGGTATTATTTATAGGCAGAGAGGCAGATGCGAAGCGACACGTGCGGTAATCAAGGGAGCAAAATCGGATAAAGATCCTTTAAACGCTTCGATCTTCGGGATAACCCTTAAAATACGCTACAGTACCTCGCAGCGTTAAATGCGGAGATGATGTCATTGTCAGACTTTAATGATTTCGGAGGATGACGTCAGAGCCGGTTTACAAAGGATGAAGACAGAAGAAAATTGCAGGAGACGACGGAGACTGATATGAACAAGTTCAAATCATTCTGGGGCCTAATGTCAGGGATATAGTTAGTAGGTATAAACCGGATATTGTAAACCGGCTTAGTTATATCGTACTTGGTTTTACCATTTCAGTAGAGATTACGGCCCATGAGATTTCAAGGCCCATGTATAGAAATACAGTTTGTAATCCGCCAAAGAGATGTAACTTGAGAGATAAGAAAGAAAGGGCAGAGACCAAGGCGGACACGATTATGAGCCGGCCTCGGGACTCTGTAAACCGGACCAGGCGTCACCTCTATATAAAGGGACGACCCGGTACCGGTTCAAGGACAAGCAACAATCAATCCGTCGAGACGCAGGCAAGCGAATCCGCTCCCTGTAAACCGACGACCAAGCAATACCAAACCAACTAGACGTAGGCTTTTACCTTCTCGAAGGGGCCGAACTAGTATAAATCCTTTGCGTCCTTTGTGTGCCATGAACCCTTTCAAGCTAACCCGTGCGATGGTTCCATCATCAAGTCCGCTAAACCGGACATCTGCCGTGTTAATTCCACGACAGTACCCGTGAGTGATGAGGAGACGGGTTGACCTGGAGGGTACCCGAGAGTTGAATACGAGGTGTGGCCGGGCATTCTTAGCCCTTGCCACAAGTCCTCGAGACGGGGCGATGGGGTCACATCTTTCGTGAGTCTCTGCTCGTTATCGCGTTCCCAAGACACTAAACGGTTTGGATATTTGATCCAAGGGGCCTCTGGCCTGATAGCGATAACCATCACGTGGGCATAGTATGGGCATTCTGCGTTGTATGTGTTGGAAATATGCCCTAGAGGCAATAATAAAAGTATTATTATTATATTTCCTTGTTTATGATAATCGTCTGTTATTCATGCTTGAATTGTATTGTACGGAAACAGCGATACATGTGTGAATACACAGAACACAATGAGTCCCTGGTAAGCCTCTAGTTACCAGTTCGTTGATCAACAGATGGTCATGGTTTCCTGACCATGGACATAGGATGTCAGTGATAACGGGATCACATGATTAGGAGAATGATGTGATGGACAAGACCCAATCCTGAGCATAGCACGAGATCGTATAGTTCGTAATGCATTAGCTTTTCGGTGTCAAGTATTTATTCCTTAGACCATGAGGTTTTACAACTCCCGGATGCCGTAGAAATACTTTGGGTGTGCCAAACGTCACAACGTAACTGGGTGGCTATAAAGGTACGCATCGGGTATCTCCGAAAGTGTCTGTTGAGTTGGTACGAACCGAGACTGGGATGTTGTCACTCCGTATGACGGAGAGGTACCTCTGGGCCCACTCGGTAAGACATCATCATAATGAGCTCAATGTGACTAAGTAGTTGCTCACGGGATGATGGATTACGGATCGAGTAAAGAGACTTGCCATGACGAGATTGAACAAGGTATCGGGAATACCGACGATCGAATCTCGAGCAAGTACCGTACCGATGGACAAAGGGAATAACATACGGGATTGAGTGAATCCTTGACACGGTGGTTCATCCGATGAAGATCATCGAGGAACACGTGGGAACCAACATGGGTATCCAGATCCCGCTGTTGGTTATTGACCGGAGAGTGGTCTTGGTCATGTCTACGTGTCTCCCGAACCCGTAGGGTCTACACACTTAAGGTTCGGTAACACTAGGGTCGTAGAGATACATGCACGTGGAAACCCGAAAGTTGTTCGGAGTCTCGGATGAGATCCCGGACGTCACGAGGAGTTCCGGAATGGTCCGGAGGTAAAGATTGATATATAGGAAGTCAGGTTTCGGCCATCGGGTGATCTCCGGGGGTCACCGGGAGCGTCCCGGGACCACCGGAGGGGCCCCGGGGGTCCATCGGGTGGGGCCACCCATCCCGGTGGGGCCCCTAGGCCGCAAGGGGGAAGTGTCCAGCCCTAATGGGCTGGCGCACCACTAGGGCCCACCTCCCCATGCGCCTAGGGTTGAAACCCTAGGGGGGAGGGGGCGCCCCACTTGCCTTGGGGGGCAAGGACTCCCCTGTCGCCGCCCCCCCTTGCAGATTGGATCTGCAGGGGGCTGGCGCACCCCCTGGCCCCCTATATATATGTGGGGGGAGAGGGCAGCCGCACCCTTGCCCTGGCGCCTCTCCCCCTCCCGTCAGACCTCCATACTCCCAACGCAGGGCGCCCGGCGAAGCCCTGCTGCAATCTCCACTGCATCCACCACCACGCCGTTATGCTGCTGGATCTCTGACGACTTCTCCTCCCCCCTTGCTGGATCAAAAAGGAGGTGATGTTGCTGCACCGGACGTGTGTTGAACGCGGAGGTGTCGTCCGTTCGGCGCTAGATCATCGGTGACGAAGAACGCGAAGAGTACGACTACTTCATCCACGCTTCTTCGAAAGCTTCCGCTCGCGATATACATAATGGTATGTAGATGCACTCTTACTTGCTCGTTGCTAGATGTCTCCTTAGTTGGATCTTGGTGAAAGCGTAGAAATTTTTTGAATTCTGCTAAGTTACCCAACAGTGGCATCTGAGCTAGGTCTTATGCGTAGCATCTTGCACGAGTAGAACACAAAAAGTTGTGGGCGTTTGAGTTTGTTCAACTTTCTTGTCGTTACTAGTCAATCTTGATTCGGCGGTATTGTGGGATGAAGCGGCCGGGACCGACTTTACACGTACGCTTACGTGAGACTGGTTCCACCGACAGACATGCACTAGATGCATAAGGTGGCTGGCGGGTGTCTGTCTCTCCTACTTTAGTCGGATCGGATTCGATGAAAAGAGTCCTTATGAAGGGTAAATAGAAATTGACAAATCACGTTGTGGTTTTGGCGTAGGTAAGAAACATTCTTGCTAGAAATCCTATAGAAGCCACGTAAAACTTGCAACAACAATTTGAGGACGTCTAACTTGTTTTTGCAGCATGTGCTATGTGACGTGGTATGGCCAAAACGAATATGTGATGAATGATATATGTGATGTATGAGATTGATCATGTTTTTGTAATAGGGAATCACAACTTGCATGTCGATGAACTTGACAACCGGCAGGAGCCATAGGAGTTGTCTTAATTATTGTATGACCTGCGTGTCACTGAATAACGCCATGTAATTACTTTACTTCATTGCTAAACGTTAGCTATAGTAGTAGAAGTAATAGTTGGCATGACGACTTCTTCAAGACACGATGATGAAGATCATGGTGTCGAGCCGGTGACAAGATGATCATGGTGCCCCGAAGATGGAGATCCAAGGAGCAAGATGATATTGGCCATATCATGTCACTTTAATTGATTGCATGTGATGTTTATCATGTTTATGCATCTTGTTTACTTAGAACGACGGTAGTAAATAAGATGATCTCTCACTAAAAAAAATTCAAGAACTGTGTTCCCCCTAACTGTGCACTGTTGCTAAAGTTCGTTGCTCCGAAGCACCACGTGATGATCGGGTGTGATAGGTTCTAACGTTCGCATACAACGGGTGTAAGACAGATTTACACACGCGATACACTTAGGGTTCACTTGACGAGCCTAGCATGTACAGACATGGCCTCGGAACACGGAAGACCGAAAGGTCGAACACAAGTCGTATAAAAGATACGATCAACATGAAGATGTTCACAGTTGATGACTAGTCTGTCTCACGTGATGATCGGACACGGGCTAGTCGATTCGGATCGTGTATCACTTAAGATGACTAGAGAGATGTCATTCTGAGTGGGAGTTCATTAAAATTTGATTAAGATGAACTTAATTATCATGAACTTAGTCTAAATTCTTTACAATATCTCTTGTAGATCAAATGGCCCACGCTCCAGTTTTCCTCAACTTCAACGCGTTCCTAGAGAAAACCAAGCTGAAAGACGATGGTAGCAACTATACGGATTGGGTCCGTAACCTGAGGATTATCCTCATAGCTGCCAAGAGAACTTATGTCCTAGAAGAACCGCTAGGTGACGCTCCCGCCCCGGCAAACCAAGACGTTATGAACGCTTGGCAGTCGCATTGTGATGATTACTCCTTGGTTCAGTGCGGCATGCTTTATAGCTTAGAATCGGGGCTCCAAAAACGTTTTGAGCACCACGGAGCATATGAGATGTTCGAAGAGCTGAAAATGGTTTTCCAAGCTCATGCCCGAGTCGAGAGATATGATGTCTCCGACGCATTCTACAGCTATAAGATGGAGGAGAACAGTTCTGTCAGTGAGCACATCCTCAAGATTTCTGGATTGCACAACCGCTTGTCTCAGCTGGGAATGAATCTCCCAGATGAAGCGGTCGTTGACAGAATCCTCCAATCGCTCCCACCAAGCTTCAAGAGCTTCGTGTTGAACTTCAATATGCAGGGGATGGAGAAGTCCATTCCCGAGGTGTATTCGATGCTGAAATCAGTGGAGGTGGACATCAAGAAGGAACATCAAGTGTTGATGGTCAATAAAACCACTAAGTTCAAGAAAGGCAAGGGTAAGAAGAACTTCAAGAAGGACGGAAAGGAAGTTGCCGCGCCCGGCAAGCCTGTTGCCGGGAAGAAGCCAAAGTATGGACCCAAGCCTGAGACAGAGTGCTTTTATTGCAAGGGAACGGGTCACTGGAAGCGAAACTGCCCCAAATACTTAGCAGACAAGAAGGCCGGCAACATCAAAGGTATATATGATATACATGTTATTGATGTGCACCTTACCAGCACTCGTAGTAGCTCCTGGGTATTCGATACCGGTGCAGTTGCTCACATTTGTAACTCAAAACAGGAGCTGCGGAATAAACGGAGACTGGCGAAGGATGAGGTGACGATGCGCGTCGGGAATGGTTCCAAGGTCGATGTGATCGCCGTCGGCACGCTGCCTCTACATCTACCCTCGGGATTAGTTTTAAACCTTAATAATTGTTATTTAGTACCAGCTTTGAGCATGAACATTGTATCTGGATCTCGTCTTATGCGAGATGGCTACTCTTTCAAATCGGAGAATAATGGTTGTTCTATTTATTTGAGAGATATGTTTTATGGTCATGCCCCGCTGGTCAATGGTTTATTTTTGATGAATCTCGAACGTGATGATACAGATATTCATAGTGTAGATGCCAAAAGATGTAAAGTTGATAATGATAGTCCCACATACTTGTGGCATTGCCGCCTTGGTCACATTGGTGTCAAACGTATGAAGAAGCTCCATTCAGATGGACTTCTAGAGTCTCTTGATTATGAATCATTTGACACGTGTGAACCATGCCTCTTGGGCAAGATGACCAAGACTCCGTTCTCCGGAACAATGGAGCGAGCGACCAACTTGTTGGAAATCATACATATCGATGTGTGCGGCCCAATGAGTGTTGAGGCTCGCGGAGGCTATCGTTATGTTCTCACCCTCACGGATGACTTGAGTAGATACGGGTATATCTATTTGATGAAACACAAGTCTGAGACCTTTGAAAAGTTCAAGGAATTTCAGAATGAGGTTGAGAATCAACGTGACAGAAAAATAAAGTTCTTGTGATCGGATCGTGGGGGTGAATATTTAAGTCATGAATTTGGCACACACCTTAGGAGCTGTGGAATTGTTTCACAATTGACACCGCCCGGAACACCTCAACGTAACGGTGTGTCCGAACGTCGAAATCGTACTCTGTTGGACATGGTGCGATCTATGATGTCCCTCACCGATTTACCGCTATCTTTTTGGGGTTATGCTTTAGAGACTGCCGCATTCACTTTAAATAGGGCTCCGTCGAAATCCATTAAGACGACTCCGTATGAACTTTGGTTTGGCAAGAAACTGAAGCTGTCGTTTCTAAAAGTTTGGGGTTGCGATGCTTATGTCAAGAAACTTCAACCTGAAAAGCTCGAACCCAAATCGGAAAAATGCGTCTTCATAGGATACCCAAAGGAAACGATTGGGTACACCTTCTACCACAGATCCGAAGGCAAAGTCTTTGTTGCCAAGAATGGATGCTTTTTGGAGAAAGAGTTTCTCTCGAAAGAAGTGAGTGGGAGGAAAGTAGAACTTGATGAGGTGACAGTCACCCCTCCTGTACCGGAAAGTAGCGCAGCGCAGGAAACTGTTCCTGAGGTGCCTGCACCGACAAGGGAGGAAGTTAATGATAATGATCATGAAGAAACAAATCAAGTTACTACTGAACTTCGAAGGTCCACGAGGGCACGTTCCGCACCAGAGTGGTACGGCAACCCTGTCCTGGAAATCATGTTGTTAGACAACGGTGAACCTTCGAACTATGAAGAAGCGATGGCGGGCCCGGATTCCAATAAATGGCTTGGAGCCATGAAATCCGAGATAGATCCATGTATGAAAACAAAGTATGGACTTTGGTGGACTTGCCTGATGATAGGCACGCCATAGAAAAAAATGGATATTTAAGAAGAAGACAGACGCGGATGGTAATGTGACCATCTATAAGGCTCGGCTTCTCGCTAAGGGTTATCGACAAGTTCAAGGGATTGACTACGACGAGACTTTCTCTCCCGTAGCGATGCTGAAGTCAGTCAGAATCATGTTAGCTATTGCCGCATTCTATGATTATGAGATATGGCAAATGGACGTCAAAACAGCATTCCTTAATGGCTTCCTCAAGGAAGAGTTGTATATGATGCAACCGGAAGGTTTTGTCGATCCAGAGAACGCTAACAAGGTATGCAAGCTCCAGCGCTCGATTTACGGGCTGGTGCAAGCATCTCGGAGTTGGAATATTCGCCTTAATGATGTGATCAAAGCGTTTGGCTTTATACAGACTTATGGACAAGCCTGTATTTACAAGAAAGTGAGTGGGAGCTCTGTGGCATTTCTCATATTATATGTGGATGACATATTGCTGATGGGAAATGCTATAGAATTATTGGAAAATGTAAAGGCCTACTTGAATAAAAGTTTTTCAATGAAGGACCTTGGAGAAGCTGCTTACATATTAGGCATCAAAATCTATAGAAATAGATCAAGACGCCTCATAGGTCTTTCACAAAGTACATACCTTGACAAAATATTGAAGAAGTTCAATATGGATCAGTCAAAGAAAGGATTCTTGCCTGTTTTGCAAGGTATGAGATTGAGCAAGGCTCAGTCGCCGACCACGGCAGAAGATAGAGAAAATATGAGTGTCATTCCCTATGCCTCGGCCATAGGTTCTATCATGTATGCCATGCTGTGTACCAGACCTGATGTGAACCTTGCCATAAGTTTGGTAGGGAGGTACCAAAGTGATCCCGGTACGGAACACTGGACAGCGGTCAAGAACATCCTGAAGTACCTGAAAAGGACTAAGGATATGTTTCTCGTTTATGGAGGTGACAAAGAGCTCGTCGTAAAGGGTTACGTCGATGCTAGCTTCGACACAGATCTGGATGACTCTAAGTCACAAACCGGATACGTGTATATTTTGAATGGTGGGGCAGTCAGCTGGTGCAGTTGCAAGCAGAGCGTCGTGGCGCATTCTACATGTGAAGCGGAGTACATAGCTGCTTACGAAGCAGCACAGGAAGGAGTCTGGATGAAGGAGTTCATCGCCGACCTAGGAGTCATTCCAAGCACGTCAAGCCCGATGACTCTCTTCTGTGACAACACTGGTGCTATTGCTATTACCAAGGAGCCCAGGTTTCACAAGAAGACCAAGCACATCAAGCGCCGTTTCAACTCCATCCGGAATTATGTTCAAGATGGAGATATAGATATTTGTAAAGTGCATACGGATCTGGATGTTGCAGACCCGTTGACTAAACCTCTTCCGCGGGCAAAACATGATTAACACCAGAACTCTATGGGTGTTCGATTCATCACAATGTAACTAGATTATTGACTCTAGTGCAAGTGGGAGACTGTTGGAAATATGCCCTAGAGGCAATAATAAAAGTATTATTATTATATTTCCTTGTTTATGATAATCGTCTGTTATTCATGCTTGAATTGTATTGTACGGAAACAGCGATACATGTGTGAATACACAGAACACAATGAGTCCCTGGTCAGCCTCTAGTTACCAGTTCGTTGATCAACAGATGGTCAAGGTTTCCTGACCATGGACATAGGATGTCAGTGATAACGGGATCACATCATTAGGAGAATGATGTGATGGACAAGACCCAATCCTGAGCATAGCACGAGATCGTATAGTTCGTAATGCATAAGCTTTTCGGTGTCAAGTATTTATTCCTTAGACCATGAGGTTGTACAACTCCCGGATGCCGTAGGAATACTTTGGGTGTGCCAAACGTCACAACGTAACTGGGTGGCTATAAAGGTACGCATCGGGTATCTCCGAAAGTGTCTGTTGAGTTGGTACGAACCGAGACTGGGATGTTGTCACTCCGTATGACGGAGAGGTACCTCTGGGCCCACTCGGTAAGACATCATCATAATGAGCTCAATGTGACTAAGTAGTTGGTCACGGGATGATGGATTACGGATCGAGTAAAGAGACTTGCCATGACGAGATTGAACAAGGTATCGGGAATACCGACGATCGAATATCGGGCAAGTACCGTACCGATGGACAAAGGGAATAACATACGGGATTGAGTGAATCCTTGACACGGTGGTTCATCCGATGAAGATCATCGAGGAACACGTCGGAACCAACATGGGTATCCAGATCCCGCTGTTGGTTATTGACCGGAGAGTGGTCTCGGTCATGTCTACGTGTCTCCCGAACCCGTAGGGTCTACACACTTAAGGTTCGGTAATGCTAGGGTCGTAGAGATACATGCACGTGGAAACCCGAAAGTTGTTCGGAGTCCCGGATATAGTGTAGTGGGTAAGTTGGTGCACCCCTGCGGGGAAGAAAACATCTATCAATAGCATGTCCTACGATAATGGACACTTGGAGTTGTATCCCGATCGCTACAACTAGAACTGGATACTGAGACATGAATGGATATGTGGCTCCGGGATTGCTTCCTCGCAGGGAGTCGAGGAAGGATCTCTGGGTGTTATTTCTACAACATGCTTGATAATTATAATATGTTATTATGTACTCTCTTCTACTGTTGCAAGATTGGTGGTTTCCAGAAAATGCTAGTCTTCGATAGGACTAGCTTCTCCCCCTCTTATTCTGGCATTCTGCAGCTTAGTCCAGAGATACTATCCCTTTCATTGATACCGATGCATATGTAGCGTAGATCCTTACTTGCGAGTACTTTGGATGAGTACTCACGGTTGCTTTGCTCCCCCTTTCCCCCCTTCTTTCTTCGTTCTGGTTGATGCAACCATATGGTAGAGTCCAGGAACCAGATGCCACACTTGACGACTGCTACTACCCTGACAAAGCCTACTACCTCATGGAGACACCTGACGACCAGGAGTAGTTAGGAGGTCCCAGGTAGGAGGCCTTGCCTTTTCGATCGTGTTGTTTCTGTGCTAGCCTTCTTAAGGCAGACTTGTTTAACTTATGTCTGTACTTGGATATTGTTGCTTCCGTTGACTCTTGTGTATTCGAGCTTATGTATTTGAGCCCTCGAGGCCCCTGGCTTGTAATATAAAGCTTGTATTATTTTAATTTGTGTCTAGAGTTGTGTTGTGATATATTCCAGTGAGTCCTTGATCTTGGTCGTACACATTTGTGTGCATGATTAGTGTACAGTCAAATCGGGGGCATCACATAGCTCCTCGTTGGGTTCGACACTCTTACTTATCGAAAGAGGCTACAACGGATCCCCTACACTTGTGGGTTATCAAGACCTTTTTCTGGCGCCGTTGCCGGGGAGCAATAGCATGGGGTGAATATTCTCGTGTGTGCTTGTTTGCTTTATCACTAAGTAGATTTTATTTGTTGTTCTAAGTTGTTCTCTATCTTTAGTTATGGATATGGAACACGAAATACCAAAAAAATCGGTGTACTTGCTACTCATGGAGATGGGGAACCTCCTAAAACCCTCGATGCTCATTATGTGAAAGATATTATCTACTACTTTGATAATCCTGAGAAAACCCCATTCAACTATATAATGACAGTAACGTTGGATCAACGTGAATACTTTACGGATTATCGCTTGACACAAAAAGGGAAACTATTATGGGATCAAATTTATATGTTGCGTTGGTATGCTCGGCAACTATGCTTGGGATATGATTATACTTTTTGCTCTAGGATGAAGGCTCCACACCTTCCCTTTTCATGCAAATTTAATGATAATGAAACCTTAGCTTCTTATGCTAATGGTATATATGATTATTATGATGTGGAACAAATAGAAGAATTCGTTGCTTTTAAGGGTGCTTATGAAATTGAATCTATGTTTAAAAAGTATGATGCTTTTGATGATGATGTTTATAGGCATGAGAATCTTGCTATATTGAAATATTGCTATTTGAATTATGAATATAACTCCAATATTGATGTGTTTATTGAGAAAGTCTCCTCTGTCCAAGAAGAGACTAATATTTTACAGGAAACTATGGAAGAAGAAACTGATGACATTGTGAGCTCATTAGATGAAAAAGATGACGAGGAGAGCGAAGAACAAAAGGATGAAGAGCGGATTAGCTACTCGTGCCCACCTTCTAATGAGAATAACTCTTCAACTCATACATAGTTTAATTGCCCTTCATGCTTACCGAAGGATGATTGCTATGATGATTGCTATGATCCCTTTGATTCGTTTGAAATATCCCTTTTTGATGAAATTGATGCTTGTTATGCTTGTGGACAAGATGCCAATATCAATTATGCTTATGGAGTGAACTTGCTATAGTTCCTTATGTTAAACATGAGATAGTTGCTATTGCACCCACACATGATAGTCCTATTATCTTTTTGACTTCTCCAAACTACACTATATTGGAGAAGTTTGCACTTATTAAAGATTATATTGATGGGTTGCCTTTTACCATTGCACATGATGTTTTTGATGAATATAATTTGCATGTGCTTGCTGCTCCTACTTGCAATTATTATGAGAGAGGAACTACATCTCCGCCTCTCTATGTTTCCAACACGATAAAATTGCAAGAAACTGCTTATACTATGCATTGGCCTTTACTTGATGTGCATGAATTGTTCTTGTATGACATGCCTATGCATAGGAAGAGAGTTAGACTTCGTTGTTGCATGACACATATCACTTTGTGCGCACTAGTAAATGCCAAATCATTGCTAATTAAAATTGGCTTTGACATACCTTGGGATCCAGGTGGATCCATTACTTGAGCACTATATGCCTAGCTTAATGGCTTTAAAGAAAGCGCTGCCAGAGAGACAACCCGGAAGTTTTAGAGAGTCATTTATTTCTATTGTGTGCTTTTATAAAGTTTAAAAATAGAAAAATAAAGAGGGGAACCTAAAACTTTTTCAAAAAGAAAAGTGAAAGTAAGAAGGACGAGCACCGTTGGAATGGGGGAGCTCCTTGGACTTTGTTCATGCCCATGGAAACTTTGCAAATCTTGAATTACAGAAACGTTTCAAGAAAAATACTTATCCCCTTGTACAATTCCATTGTATTATAAAAACAGTGTGCCAAGAGTTTCCTTTAGGATGATTAAACTGCCTGTTGGTTTGTGCGGTGCAAAAACAGAAACTTTGGCTGTAGTGCGCGATTTTACATTTTTTACTGGAACGTCGAAAGGATCTGAAACTTTTTGCAAAGTCTTCCTATAAAAATTGTTAATTGTTCCAAATTTTGCCAGAATTTTTAGAGTTACAGAAGTATGGTTAATGTCCAGATTACTACAGACTGTCCTGTTTTCACAGATTGTTGTTATAGCTTCATTATTTGCATATGTTTGAATTATTGTTGATGCCTCCTTGACTTGGGGCCATAGAATTGTGATAGCATACAGTAGGTAATCTCTGTTCATAATTATACAATAATGTTAGAGCAGTAAATGATGGGATTTTATTGATCATATGCACTAACCCCGCCACTATAAGTTTGGTTAAGTTTTGTGTGGATGAAGTGTTCGAAGATCGAGGAGGTCTCGATGCGAGGAGAAGGAGGAGAGGCAAGAGCTCAAGCTTGGGGATGCCCGAGGCACCCCAAGTAAATATTCAAGGAGACTCAACTGTCTAAGCTTGGGGATTCCCCGGAATGCATCCTATCTTTCTTCAACAAGTATAGGTATGTTTTCGGATTCATTTCGTTCACATGATATGCGTAAACTCTTGGTGCGTCGTGTGCTTTTTATTTTTACTTTAATAAATGCACCATGCTGGTATGAGATAGTCCTTGGTTGATTTATAGAATGCTCTTTGCATTTCACTTATATCTTTTGAGTATGGCTTTATAGAATGCTTCATATGCTTCACTTATATCATTTGAAGTTTGGATTGCTTGTTTCTCTTCACATAGAAAACCGCCATTTGTAGAATGCTCTTTTGCTTCACTTATATTTGTTAGAGTGTGGGCATATCTTTTGTAGAAAGAATTTAAACTCTACATATAGAATGCTTCATTTGCTTCACTTATACTATTTAGAGAGTTGACCGGAATTGGTCATTCAAATGGTTAGTCATAAAATCCTACATAAACTTGTAGATCGCTGAATATGATATGTTTGATTCCTTGCAATATTTTTGCGATATAAAGATGGTGATATTAGAGTCGTGCTAGTGGGTAGTTGTGGATTGTAGAAATACTTGTGTTGAGGTTTGTGATTCCCGAAGCATGCACGTAAGGTGAACCGTTATGTGACGAAGTCGGGGCATGATTTATTTTTTGATTGTCATCCTTTGTGTGGAGGTCGGGATCGCGTGATGGTTAACTCCTCCCGACCCTTCCCCTAGGATCATGCGTGTAGTACTTTGTTTCGATGGCTAATAAATTTGTGCAATAAGTATATGAGTTCTTTATGACTAATGTCGAGTCCATGGATTATACGCACTCTCACGCTTCCACCTTTGCTAGCCTCTCTTGTACCGTGCAACTTTCGCCGGTACCATACACCCACCATATACCTTCCTCAAAACAGCCACCATACCTACCTATCATGGCATTTCCATAGCCATTACGAGATATATTGCCATGTAACTCCACCGTTCCGATTATTATGACACGCACCATCATAGTCATATTGCCTTGCGTGATCGTAAGATAGCTAGCATGATGTTTCCATGGCTTGTCCGTTTTTTGATGTCATTGCTACGCTAGATCATTGCACATCTCGGTACACCGCCGGAGGCATTCAGATAGAGTCATATTTTGTTCTAGCTTCGAGTTGTAATCTTTGAGTTGTAAGTAAATAAAAGTGTGATGATCTTCATTATTAGAGCATTGTCCCGTGTGAGGAAACAAAAAAAGAGAAAGGCCAAATAAAAAAAGGGAGATGGCCCAAAAAAAAGAGGGGGGCTAAAAAAAGGAAAAGCCCCTACAAAAAATTAGAGAAAAAGAGAGAAGGGACAATGTTCCTATCCTTTTACCACACTTGTGCTTCATCATAGCACCATGTTCTTCATGTGCTTATGGTGGGTGGCGTGAGTGACAGAAGCACAGACCCGAGTAAGTAGGTTGTTTGCATATGGGAATAAGGAGGACTTGATACTTTAATGCTATGGTTGGGTTTTACCTTAATGATCTTTAGTAGTTGCGGATGCTTGCTAGAGTTCCAATCATAAGTGCATATGATCCAAGAAGAGAAAGTATGTTAGCTTATGCCTCTACCTCAAATAAAATTGCAATAGTGACTACCGGTCTAGTTATCGATTGCCTAGGGACGAATAACTTTCTCGTGACAAAAAGCTCTGTACTAAAACTAATTTAGTTGTGTCCTTATCTTAATAGCCACACTTTTTATTTGTGTGCTCTTTATATTCTTGCGAACCTATCTAATACGTCTCCAACGTATCTATAATTTTTGATTGTTCCATGCTATTATATTATCTTTCTAGGATGTTTTATGGGCTTTTATATACACTTTTATATGATTTTTAGGACTAACCTATTAACCCAGAGCCTAGTGCTAGTTTATGTTTTTCTCCTGTTTTAGCGTTTTGCAGAACAGGAATATCAAACGGAGTCCAATTTACCTGAAACTCAATGGAGGACATTTTTGGACCTAAAGAAGCCCAGGAAGTGTCGGAGGGGGACGAGAAGATCCACGGGTTGCCCACGAGGGTGGGGGCGCCCCCCCTACTGGACGTGCCCCCCTACCTCGTGGACAGCCCGGAGACCCCCTTTGCTTGGCCCCGACTCCAACACCTCCAGTATATACTAAAACCTCCGGAAAGTAACCTAGATCGGGAGTTCCACCGCCAAAAGCATATGCTGCCACAGAAAACCAATCTAGACCCCATTTCGGCACCCTGCCGGAGGGGGGAACCCTCACTGGTGGCCATCTTTGTCGTGGAATTAGCACGGCAGATGTCCGGTTTAGCGGACTTAGTTGTGAGGCCATCGTACGGGTTAGCTTGAAGGGGTTAGAGCGGACGAAGGACACGGGGAGTTTATACTAGTTCGGCCCCTTCGATGAAGGTAAAAGCCTACGTCTAGTTTGGTGTGGTATTGCTTGGGTGTCGATGACCAGGGAGCGAATCCGCTTGCCTGTGTCTCGATCTGTTGTTTCTTGTTCCCCAACTGTCGCCGGGTCGTCCCTTCATATTGAGGCGACGCCCGGTCCGGTTTACAGAGTCCCGAGGCCGGCTCATAAACGTGTCTGCCTCGGTCTCTACTATTTCTATCTTACATCCCAAGTTACATGGTACGACGGTTTACAGACCGTGGGCCTTGTACATGGCCCCTAAACCTCTATGGGCTATGACCTCTTTGTTACATATTCTACTGAGCTTGTAATGATACAGCCTTGTCAGTGTAATCCGGACCCTCCTGGCCGGTTTATACTTACTAGTAATATCCCTGACATTAGGCCCTAGATTGATTTGAACTTGTTCATGTCAGTCCTCAAAATCTTGTACAAATTTCCTTTCTGCAACTTGCTTGCTTCATAAACCGGCCATGACGTCATCTCCTGGAATCGTGTTAGCCCGTCGTGACATCATCTCCGCATTTAATGTCCGCATCTGTCTGTTACCTTTCTTTAATGCCATACCAAAGATCGAGGCGACAGCTCAATCTTTATCGGATCCTTGGCCTCCTCGATTCCCGCGCTTACCGTTTTTACCTTCGGCCTATAAATACCGCTGAGGCTCATCTCTTTTCCCCTTCTGCCTTCTTCTTCCTCTGTCTCCAATGCTCGAAGCTCCGCCGCCGTTCTTCGAGCTCACCGTCGTCCTCGAGCCCGGCCGCTGCATCGACCTGAACGCTTCCAGAGAACTTCGCCGCCGACTTCTGTTTCCTCAGGTACTCCATCTTCTTCCCCGCAGATCTTATTCTAGGGTTTCTTCTGTAGCTCGCCATGAACCCTCGAGGCCTTGTAGTTCATCCCCGTAGGTCAGTCTTGGCTGTAGATTTAAACTTGTTTAGGCTCGACCTTCCTCCATGCGCGTCTGCTCCGTCATTATATCCTTAGTTCCTCTAGCTTTATCAGTTTAGATCAAATCTGTAGAAAACCTTTGTGGCCTTCCCTGAATATAACTTGTATTATTCCGTCTTTTTCTTGCGCCTTAGATCCATATTTACCTCAGCTTCATGTGGAAACTGTTTTTTCATACTTTAGATCCGCAGCTCATCTCACCGGTTTAGCCATAACCTGTACTTCATATGCTTTCCTTGACGGTTTTAGATGTAAGCCAATATCCCATAATTGATGGTTTAGCTTCTTCTTTTCTATCATCGTGAACCGGTAGCTGTCTCACTCATATCGGCTTCCGGATTAGTAATACCATTAGTCCCTTGTTTAAACCGACAATTAGGTCCATAACTTTATAGAATGCCCCGGCTTATATTTAACAGTTGGTAAACCGGGTCTTGCACTGTATTTTTCAGCACTTCTTCATCAGAAACGATGGCCAAGCAATTTGTCGCTTGCAATTGGGCTCCTTCCCGGATCACAGAAAATGATTTGGTTGAAGCGGCCTCAATTGGCGTTCTGGGCCCTAAGGAAGTTCTGCACTGGCGGGCCCCTGAAAAGGAATGCCCTCCTGAGCCTAAGGAGGGAGAAGTTATAGTTTTTTACGACCATCTGGCCCAGGGTTTCAGTCCTCCCGGTTCAAAATTCTTCCGGGATGTGTTAGCCGCTTTTCAACTCCACCCTCAAGATGTAGGCCCGAATTCTATATCGAACATCTGTAATTTTCAAGTTTTCTCAGAAGCATATCTTCAAGAAGAACCATCAGTGGATCTATTCTGGGACTTCTTTCATGTGAACCAGCGGACGGAGTTTACTGACGGGCCGCATCAGGAGCTGGGTGGTGTCAGCATCTAGAAAAGAAAAGATGTGAGTTTTCCCCACGCCGCTCTTCACAGCCACCCCAAAGACTGGAACCAGACGTGGTTCTATTGTAGGGACACTTCGCCTGAAGGAGAGAATCCACTGCCGGGTTACCGCGCCTATCGCCTGGCAACAACCCATCCTTTCCCACAACGTCTCAGCGCCCAAGATCGGACTCGATTCGCCCCTCAACTTTCCAAGCTCAGGGCTTTCGTGGAAAACGGTTTAACCGGCGTTGACTTCGTTCGCTGCTGGCTTTCTTGGAGCATCCTCCCACTAAGCCGGCGCTCAAGTCTTATGTGCAAGTATTCCGGCAAGCCGGATGATCCTCAATGCCACACCGAAATAATACTTCCTGATAACGAAGTTACTGAGTCTGCGAAGAAAATGTTGAACATCCCTCTAGAAGATTGAAGCCGGACCGGTTTAGCTCCGTTCTGCGCAACCAATGAACCGCCAGCGGTAAGTTTCTTCCGACCCTTTTCTGTTCGCCTTAATCCGTTCATATCAGTTGTCTTCAACTCGTTACTATCCCTCTGCACAGACCAACCATCCTTTCTGGAAGAGGAAATCCCAAGATAAATCGGCCAAGCAATCACGCAAGAAAACTTACGTTGTTAAGAAGAAAAAGGCTATTGCCGCTTCCGGTTCACACCCTGAAGAGGATGATCCGGACTCTGAGGTGCCAATTAACCCTTATGTCTTTTGATCTCCCCTTGTATAAATTTATGTTAATAATGCCTTTCCACAGGACCTGGCGGAAGGAAGTAAAGCGGAGGGAGTTGAGGTAATTTCTCTCTCTTCTGATTCAGAATCGTTGCCACCTAAAATCCGCCGGGTGTCCCGGAAATATCCATTTTCTCACCCTTATGCTCAATTGGATCCCAACTTTCTTTTGAAGAAATAGCATCATGAAGCTCGTCAGACCACACGCCATAGCGGCCATGTGGTTGAATGATCCGGAATACCCCTTACGCCGGCTTGCAGGCGCCGCTCCGAGTTTTTACTTATTCCAACTCTCCTTCATCCAAAAGCGGGCCTTATGCGTAAACCACTTAAACCGTCTGATCCCAACTATCAGGAGGCTCCTCTGTCGTCTTCCGACGAGTCGACCGCTACGCAGGTCCCAGTGCTGAAAATCGTTCCTGGGTAAGTCCTTCTTTCAAACATCCGGTTTATCTTCGTGTTTTTGACTTTATGATTCTCACTGTTCTTTTGACCTTTATCAGAATGCCAAAACCTAGCAAAAAAGACGAAAGCAAATAAACCGGCTGCTGAAACCACTACTGCTGAACTGGTCGAGGACCCTGAAACTGCCATCCCTCTAGAGGACAACCTTGACATTCAGCTTGATGATCCCACTCCTATGGATCGTGACGACATTGCTGCTCCGGGAGGTGATAATATGGAGAACACGGCTGAACCGGCAAGCCATGTCCGGGTTAGCCCTCCTCGGGCTAGCCCGGCTCCTGTCAGTCCGACGCCTACTCATATCCCCCTCCAGCCAACTGCTGCCTCATCCACAGATGTTGAGATAACCAGGCTAGGCTTCACTGCTCCCACAGAGCCTGTCACCTTGGCTAGGCATACTGCCAAGGAAAAGAAATTTCAACAAGACAAAGGCAAGTGGAGCACAGATTTATCCAGCTATGCTCAGTTAAGTGCCCAGGAACTTCATTCCGGGTATCTGAACCGGCTCTTTACTAGCCGCGACTATGAAGTCGGCTTAGTTAATATGATGAAGGATAAGTATGAGGTGACTTTCTTTCCTTCACTTCTGTCTCTGCTTTGTAATTTCGCAACCCTATCTTTAGGCCATAGTAGCCCCCAAGTGTCGGTTTAGCTTCATTGTAGGTGAACCGGGACTTCAATTATATCTGAGAATGAACTTACATTAGCCCCCAAGTGTCAAGGGCATAACTTGTTTATGTGCTTGAGACTTTGTCTGGAAAAAATTTCCTTTCTGTACTTTAATTGCACATTAGCCCCCAATTGTCAAGTGTATAACTTGTTATGCACTTGAGACTTGATTGATCTGTCCTTCTAATACGTTTGAATTCCTCGCAGGCTGACTTAACCCGGATGGCTTCGGAGGCAGCTGAACTCCGGAACGGCTTGGCCTTCCATGAGACCACTTCAGCCAAAGCTAGGGAAGAACTTGTCCTTGCTTTGACTAATATGGAAAAGCTGAAGAAAGATTTTGAAGCGGAGCGGTCCACATGGGAGGTGCAGAGGGACGCTCTTGAAAAAAGAGCAAAGGATGCCGAAGCTGCTCTCAATCCGGTTACACAGGAGCTATCCGGATTGAAACAGCAAGTAGAGCTCATGACTTCCGCTATCTTCGGTGAGCACTTGTCTTTGTATGATTATATCCTTGCAACCTTTTTTCCGCTCCGGTTTAATTTGCTAATTGTATATAGAGAGGCGCATAACTCATCTTGGAGATGATGTCCGGAAGAAGCTCAAGGCAGCCTATACCCTGGTAGAGCAGCTCTACTCCGGCGCTCAAAGGGCTATCAGTGCCATGTCCCATAATAAACCGGCACCGACTACCATCCAAGCCACCCTGGAGAAACTATCTGTCCTGCCTGTGCGTCTGGTGGAGGTGAAGAAGTCTGCTGCGCAGGCTGGCTCTCTTATGGCGTTGACCCGGGCCAAAGCATGGGTCCCTGATTTTGACCCGGCTGAAGCCGTGAACGGATATCCCAGCAATAAAGAGGATGGATCAGCCTTCTCTGCTGAAGATCTCCGCGCTTTAACTAAGGAGATGCGCCCACTCGCCGCCAAGCTTGCCGATGAAGCAGATTTGACAAGGTATCATCCGGCCTATGATCTTGAAAATTCGCGGGTGGAGCGGCCGGTTTACGACACTGAGAATCTGATCCCGCCAGTTCGTAACCACACTTTCGCTCCAGATATTGACCCTTCAGATCTTATCACTGAAGAAGTATACTTTCGTGCCCTCTCCAAGATTGATTGGTGTGCTCCTGGTTTCCAGCCATTGCCTGAAGTTGATGAAGACCCAGAACAAGTTGACCCTCAGCCTTCGCAGCGTGAAGAGGAATCGTAAACCGTCCGGTTTTAGCTTTAAATTGCCAAGTACTTTGCAAAAACTTTGATCTATTCAAGCCTGCGAGTGCCTTGTAATAGGATAGTTGAAATACTGCTTTTGTCCCACTGTTATGGCATTATGCGGATTGGCATCTCCGAATTTAATCTCTTATTAGTAATGCATGATTCTCCTATATCATCCGTGCCTGCATGAACTAAGCTAAAAGATGTCCTGGCGGTTTGCCACCGGACGGATTATACTGCTCTGATACATATATCAAAGGAATAGCTTTTGATCACAAACATATAACATACCTTTGATTGAGTGTGCTTGTATACCTTAATCCGGTACAAATAAGTAAAAGCATAGGTGCTGATGAGGCTCTCGGTTCTCTTGTTTCGCTTAGCCTGATGACCGTTCCGGGTTATGATGAACACCGGTTTAAATCTCGCTGGTGTTCATGACCCAGACTTGTAACTTTGTAGATATATGGTCAACTTTGTAGCTGTCCAGTCTCGCGTCAATGGACTTGGTTAAAAACCAATGATCATGACGACCAAGATTGTGAAATCATAGAAATAAGGTTTTTTGGGCAAATAAGATCATGTAGTCGAGGCTTTTTAAGAGCTACCAGGCTCCAAATTCGAGGCTTTTTACGAGCTGCCAGGCTCCAAATTCAAGGTTTTTTATCGATGACACGCCACCCAATGTTTCAAAACCTCTGAAGGATTTTGTCTTTAGGTGATCAACTCGATGATTGTCAATGGCTGATTCCTTGATGCATCAAGGGCGCTAGTTTAGGAGGCCATGGTGAGTTTTTGGAGAAACTCCCATGTGATACTCCTTTGAAAAAACACGGCTGATTCCCTGTAGCTATCAGGGGCGCCGGTTTAGTAGGCCATGGTGAGCTTTCGGAGAAGCTCCCATGTGATTCTCCTTTGAAAAGCACAGCTGATTCCCTGTAGCTATCAGGGGCGCCGGTTTAGGAGGCCATGGTGAGCTTTTGGAGAAGCTCCCATGTGATTCTCCCTTAGAAAACGCGGATGATTCCCTGTAGCTATCAGGGGCGCCGGTTTAGGAGGCCATGGTGAGCTTTCGGAGAAGCTCCCATGTGATTCTCCTTTAGAAAACACGGCTGATTCCCTGTAGCTATCAGGGGTGCCGGTTTAGGAGGCCATGGTGAGCTTTCGGAGAAGCTCCCATGTGATTCTCCTTTAGAAAACATGGCTGATTCCCTGTAGCTATCAGGGGCGCCGGTTTAGGAGGCATGGTGAGCTTCTTTTGAAGCCCCCATGTGATACTCTTTTTGCGAAGAAGACGGCTGGTCCCCCGGTTTACCGGGGCGCCGGTTTATGTGGTCCACCTGATATCCTTTGAAGTACCCTGCAACTGCTTCAACTTCTCGCCGATAAGACGCCATGAGTGGATCTTTAGAATCCCACTTACCACACACCTGTTGTGCCACTAAATCTGAGTCACCAAAGCACTTAACCCGGCTCAAGTTCATCTCCTTGGCCATTTGTAAACCGTGAAGGAGAGCTTCATACTCAGCAGCATTGTTAGTGCAAGGGAACATTAATTGAAGGACATAACAGACCTGTCACCTCGTGGGGAAGTTAAAACGACTCCAGCCCCCGAGCCCTCCATTTGTCTTGAACCGTCAAAGTGAATAGTCCAGTATGTATGATCCGGCTTCTCCTGAGGTGCTTGCAACTCTGTCCAATCATTGATGAAATCCACCAATGCTTGGGATTTTATAGCAGTACGGGGTACATACTTCAATCCGTGCGGGCTAAGCTCAATGGCCCATTTCGCCACTCTGCCAGTGGCTTCTCTGTTCTGGATTATATCCCCCAATGGAGCTGAGCTGACGACAGTGATTGGGTGGCCATGGAAATAGTGCTTCAGCTTCCGGTTTGCCATGAATACCCGGTATACTAACTTCTGCCAGTGTGGATATCTTTGCTTTGACTCAATAAGGACCTCATTGATGTAGTAAACCGGGCGCTGAATCGGATGTTCCTTGCCTGCCTCCTTGCATTCCACCACAATTGCCACGCTAACTGCACGGGCATTGGCGGTCACGTACAACAGCAGCGGCTCTTTGTCAACAGGGGTAGCAAGAACTGGCGGTTCTGCTAATTGCCGCTTCAAATCCTCGAACGGAGCGTTTGCAGCATCGCTCCATACAAACCGATCCGTCTTTTTCAGCATCTGATAAAGCGGGATCGCCTTCTCTCCCAAACGGCTGATGAACCGGCTCAATGCTGCTGTACGGCCTGCCACGCACTGGACATCATTTATACAAGCCGGTTTAGCCAAGGAGGTGATCGCCTTGATCTTCTCCGGATTAGCTTCAATCCCTCTGTTTGATACTAAGAATCCAAGGAGCTTGCCTGCTGGAACACCAAAAACACACTTCTCCGGATTAAGCATCATCTTGTAAACCCAGAGGTTGTCAAAGGTTTCTTTCAAGTCCTCTATCAGCGCCTCCTCCTTCCTGGATTTCACCACAATGTCATCAACATAAGCATGGACATTTTTTCCAATCTACCCCTTGAAGAAGTTCTGCACACAACGTTGATAAGTTGCTTGGGCACTCTTGAGCCCAAAAGGCATGGATACATAGCAGAAGGCTCCGAAAGGAGTAATGAAAGCGGTCTTCTCCTAGTCCTTAACCGCCATCTTGATCTGATGATAACCTGAATATGCATCCAAAAAACTTAGCCGCTCACATCCTGCCGTAGCATCAATAATCTGATCAATACGGGGGAGAGCAAAAGGATCAGTTGGGCAAGCCTTGTTCAAGTCTGTGTAATCAACACACATCCTCCAGGTTCCATTTTTCTTTAGCACCAACACCGGATTAGCCAACCATTCTGGATGAAACACCTCAACTATGAATCCTGCGGCCAAGAGCCTAGCCACTTCTTCCCCTATAGCCTTGCGCCTCTCCTCATTGAAGCGGCACAAATACTGCTTGACCGATTTAAACTTCGGATCAATATTAAGACTGTGCTCAGCGAGTTCCCTCGGTATACCTGGCATGTCAGAAGGTTTCCATGCAAAGATATCCCGGTTCTCACGGATGAACTCAATGAGCGCGCTTTCCTATTTGGGGTCTAGGTTAGCGCTGATAGTGAACTGCTTGGACGAATCGCCCGGAACAAAGTCAACCTGCTTGGTTTCCTGTGCCGATTTAAACTTTAACACCGGATCATGCTATGTAGTTGGCTTCTTCAACGGGGACATATCTGCCGGATCAACATTGTCTTTGTAGAATTTCAGCTCCTCCGTAGCACAAACTACCTCAGCGTATGCTGCATCTCCTTCCTCGCATTCCAATGCGATCTTGTGGCTCCCGTGAACCGTGATGGTCCCCTTATGACCCGACATCTTAAGCTACAGATAAACATAACACGGTCTAGCCATGAACTTGGCGTAAACCGGTCTCCCAAACAGAGCATGATATGGGCTCCTGATCTTTACGACCTCAAAGGTCACTGTCTCCGATCTAGAATCCTGCTCATCCCCAAAGGTAACTTCCAGATCAATTTTCCCAACTGGGTAAGCCGATTTACCGGCACCACTCCATGGAATACTGTGTTCGACTGCCGGAGCTTCTTATCTGTCAACTCCATATGTCGGAAAGTCTCATAGTATAGGATGTTGATGCTGCTGCCGCCGTCCATAAGTACTTTTGTGAACTTGTAACCGCCCACCTGTGGTGCCACCACTAAGGCCAACTGGCCCGGATTATCAACCCGTGGCGGGTGATCCTCTCTGCTCCACACAATGGGTTGCTCAGACCAACGTAAGAAACGTGGCATCGCCGGTTCAACTGCGTGTACTACCCGCTTCAGGACCTTTTGATCTCGTTTGCACAAACTTGTGGTGAAAACATGATACTGCCCACTACTAAGCTCCTTCGGATTATTCTGATATCCCGATTGCTGTTGCTGCTGACGCTGCTGATTGCCTTGGTTGTTGTAACCTCCCTGACCATGCTGCTGGTTATGTTGATGCTGATTGTTGCCATTATGGTTATTGTTACCGCCATGATATCCTGATCCGGATCCGTTACCCTGGTAACCCGGACCCTGAAAGCCGGAATCTGATCCGCCGCTGGGGGGTCCGTGGTTATACTTGGCCTGTCTTATAACCTCCTGCATGATACGGCAGTCCTTCCAGAGATGCGTAGTCGGGTTTTCCTCTGTACCGTGTCTTGGGCAAGGCACACTTAACTGCTGATCTAGATTAAAGGGTGGCCTCCCGTCGCGCGGGGGCGGTTTACCCTTGCGGCGCTGCCCGTTTCCCTGAACGTTGGTATTGGCCCCAAAGTCTGATCCGCCCTCCGCTTTTCGGTTGCCATTATAACCTGTACCTGCCGGATTGGCTTGCGCCGGTTTACCGTTTTTGCTCGCCTTCCCGGATTTGTCTCCGTCTGCATCTGGGTACTTGTTGTTATCAGAGTCCCCATACTTCACCAAAGCGCTCATGAGCGTTCCCATGTCGTTGCAATCACACTTGAGCCGTCCTAACTTCAGCCTCAAAGACTTGAACCGGCAATTGTTCTCCAAAGTCACTATCGCCGTACTGGGGTTGATACTATTGGAAGAGTGCAGGATTTCTGACACTCACCGCACCCAACTGCTTGTGGTCTCCTGCTCTCCTTGAACACATGATGCTAAGTCCACCACCGACATCGGCTGTTTGCACGTGTCTTTGAAATTACTGATAAACCGGCGACGCAACTCACCCCATGATCCGATGGAGTTAGGTGGCAGACCCTTTAACCATGTCCGGGCTGTACCCTCAAGCATAATTGTGAAGTATTTGGCACACGCCGCTTCATCCACATCCAGCATCTCCATAGCCATCTCATAACTTTCAACCCATGCATCTGGAGCCAGATTTGCCGTGTAGTTGGGTACCTTGCGCGGGCATTAGAAGTCTTTGGGTAATTTCACGCTTCGTAAAGCGGCGACGAGACACTGTACTCCAAAGGAACTGGCCATGACTCCCATTTCTACGATGGTGGGGTGAACCGGCGTCACTTGACGGGTGTCCTCGCACGCATTATGTCTAGCCTGGTTTACCGCCTCTTGGGCGTGTGCTTCTGCCCCTGCCGGATTATCCTGCCTGTGACGGTGTCGTCTCCGCTCGCTGCTAGATACAGCCGGTTCATGCCAGTGCCTTGTGTAACTCCAGCTCGGGCGGGGGGTTGAATGAATCCTCTCCCGGTTATAAGAATACGCCTGCTGCTGTGTCAGAGCCGTGTCCAGCAAATCCTTAGCCCGTCGTGCCTCCATTGCTATGGGCGATCTCCCCTCAATGGGTAAAGCGGCCAGTCGTGAAGCGGCGGCGACAATGTTGTCCAACGGGTTAGAATAATGGCCGGGAGGGGTGGGAACGTGCGGCGTTGGCACAACTTGGTGGTTCCGCTTTGTGGCTGGCGGCTGAACCGACGCGCCAGTCCCAGGAGCTCCTCCCTGGTTTACCTCTGGGCGGTTACTGGCTCCCGCTCCTGGTGTGCCAAAGAGATTCCTCGCCTCATAAACCGGTGGTAGATGAGTTTGTTGCCTCCTGTACATTACCTCCTGTGCAGAATTCTGATCCAGCCTGAGCTGGAAAGCTTGGGAGTCTAGCTCTGCCTGCCTCGTAGCCATCCTGGCTTTCTCCGCATCCAGATCCAACCTAGCTTGCTCAATCCGGCTCTTCAGCTGGGCGATCTCTGCATCATGTTGCACCTTATCAGTCTGGGCTACTTCTGCCGCTGCGAGCGCCGTCAAGGTGCCGACCAAGGTGGATAGGACGTCAGAGGGCGACGGGGGAGGGTCTCCAACTCTGGCTCCCCCTGCCTCTGAGGTTATCGCCATAGTCGTTGAGGGCTGCTGCGTAGATTGTGATCCGGCCATAAAAACAGCAACCCTGTTTGGCGGATCAAAGGGGTCCGGAATACTATCGCCGTCGGACACACCCTCAGACCGGCCGTCCTGCAACAGATACAAAGATTCGGTCTCTCCGGATGAAGATTCATCGCCGGAATAGACAACCGTCTCGCCACCAGAATCCGATCCGTCATCGGCTTGTACTCCATGCACTGCTCCAACGAAGACACGCTTCCTGGCGGGCTGAATCCGGGCCGATCTCGCATGCTGAGCCGGCTCGACGATGTTGGGGAAGATGTCCGGCTCAGGCCCCGGTTCGCCGATCTTGCCGATGAAGAAATGGATGCCGCCGAAGGGGACCCGGTACCCGTATTCGATTGAATCGGCCTCAGGGCCCCAGCCGGCGTCGTCGATGTAGATCCGACCGCGACGACTCTTGGTCATCCGGCCCACTGCGTAACCCTTGAGCCCTTCAAAGCTGCCCTTCAAGAACTCGAAACCATCGTGCGATCGCCCCACGGTGGGCGCCAACTGTCGTGGAATTAGCACGGCGGATGTCCGGTTTAGCGGACTTAGGTGTGAGGCCATCGTACGAGTTAGCTTGAAGGGGTTAGAGCGGACGAAGGACACACGGAGTTTATACTAGTTCGGCCCCTCCGATGAAGGTAAAATCCTACGTCTAGTTTGGTGTGGTATTGCTTGGGTGTCGATGACCAGGGAGCGAATCCGCTTGCTTGTGTCTCGATATGTTGTTTCTTGTTCCCCAACCGTCGCCGGGTCGTCCCTTCATATTGAGGCGACGCCCGGTCCGGTTTACAGAGTCCCGAGGCCGGCTCATAAACGTGTCCGCCTCAGTCTCTACTCTTTCTATCTTACATCCCAAGTTACATGGTATGACGGTTTACAGACCGTGAGCCTTGTACATGGCCCCTAAACCTCTATGGGCTATGACCTCTTTGTTACATATTCTACTGAGCTTGTAATGATACAGCCTTGTCAGTGTAATCAGGACCCTCCTGGCCGGTTTATACTTACTAGTAATATCCCTGACAATCTTCATCATCCCGGCACTCTCCATAACGAGGAGGGAGTAGTACACCCTCGGGGCTGAGGGTATGTACGAGTAGCTATGTGTTTGATCTCTCTCTCTCTCTCTCTCTCTCTCTCTCTCTCGTGTTCTTGAGATGGCACGATCTTGATGTATCGCGAGCTTTGCTATTATAGTTGGATCTTATGATGCTTCTCCCCCTCTATTCTGTTGTAATGGATTGAGTTTTCCCTTTGAAGTTATCTTATCGGATTGAGTCTTTAAGGATTTGAGAACACCACTTGATGTATGTCTTGCATGTGCTTATCTGTGGTGACAATGGGATATCACGTGATCTACTTGATGTATGTGAAGGAAATATGCCCTAGAGGCAATAATAAAGATGTTATTTGTATTTCCTTATATCATGATAAATGTCTTTTATTCATGCTAGAATTGTATTAACCGGAAACTTAGTACATGTGTGGATACATAGACAAAACAGTATGTCCCTAGTATGCCTCTACTAGACTAGCTCATTGATCAAAGATGGATATGTTTCCTAGCCATAGACATGAGTTGTCATTTGATCAACGGGATCACATCATTAGGAGAATGATGTGATGGACAAGACCCATCCGTTAGCATAGCACTATGATCGTTTAGTTTTACTGCTATTGCTTTCTTCATGACTTATACATGTTCCTATGACTATGAGATTATGCAACACCCGAATACCGTAGGAACACCTTGTGTGCTATCAAACGTCACAACGTAACTGGGTGATCATAAAGATGCTCTACAGGTGTCTCCGAAAGTATTCGTGGTGTTGGCATAGATCAAGATTAGGATTTGTCACTCCGAGTGTCGGAGAGGTATCTCTGGGCCCTCTCGGTAACACACATCACAATAAGCCTTGCAAGCAAAAGACTAATGAGTTAGTCACGAGATGATGTGTTACGGAACGAGTAAAGAGACTTGCCGATAACGAGATTGAACTAGGTATAGAGATACCGACGATCGAATCTCGGGCAAGTAACATACCGATGACAAAAGGAACAACGTATGTTGTTATGCGGTTTTGACCGATAAAAGATCTTCGTAGAATATGTAGGAGCCAATATGAACATCCAGGTTCCGCTATTGGTTATTGACCGGAGATGAGTCTCGGTCATGTCTACATAGTTCTCGAACCCATAGGGTCCACACCCTTAACGTTTGATGACGATCGGTATTATGAGTTTATGAGTTTAAATGTACCGAAGGTAGTTCGGAGTCCCGGATGAGATCACGGACATGACGAGGAGTCTCGGAATGTCCGAGACATAAAGATTGATATATTGGACGACTATATTCGGACACCGGAAGTGTTCCGGAAAAGTTTCGGATTTAACGGGATTGACGGAGGGGATACCGGAACCCCCTACGAAGGGGGATGGTCCATAGTGGGCCTTATGGAAAAGAGAGAGGCAACCCATAGGGGCTGGCCGGCGCCCCACCTAGGGTTCCTAGTTGGACTAGGATTGGGGGGCGCCACCTCTCCTTCTTTTCCTTTCCCTCTCTTCCTTCTTTGGTAGTTCCTACTAGGAATAGGATTGCAATCCTATTCCTAGTAGGATTGCACCCCTAGCCGCACCATAGGAGGGCCGGCCGGCCTCCCCCCTTGCTCCTTTATATACGGGGGCAGGGGGGCACCCAAAGACACACAAGTTGAATTGTTCTAGCCGTGTGCGGTGCCCCCCTCCACAGAAACACACCTCGGTCATGCCGTCGCAGTGCTTAGGCGAAGCCCTGCGCCGGTAAACACATCATATCCGTCACCACGCCGTCGTGCTGACGAAACTCTCCTGTGAAGCTCAACTGGATCAAGAGCTCGTGGGATGTCATCAAGCTGAACATGTGCTGAACGCGGAGGTGCCGTACGTTCGGTGCTTGATCGGTTGAATCGCGAAGAAGTTCGACTACATCAACCGCGTCACTTGACGCTTCCGCTTCCGGTCTACGAGGGTACGTAGACACACTCTTCCCTCTCGTTGCTATGCATCTGGTAGATAGATCTTGCGTGATCGTAGGAAAATTTTAAAATACTATGTTCCCCAACAGTGGCATCATGAGCCAGGTCTATGCGTAGATGATATGCACGAGTTGAACACAATGAGTTGTGGGCGATACTAGTCATACTGCTTACCAGCATGTCATACTTTGCTTCGGCGGTATTGTGAGATGAAGTGGCCCGGACCGACATTACGCGTACGCTTACGCGAGACTGGTTTCACCGTTACGAGCACTCGTTGCTTAAAGGTGACTGGCGGGTGTCTGTCTCTCTCACTTTAGCTGAATCAAGTGTGGCTACGCCCGGTCCTTGTGAAGGTTAAAACAGCACATACTTGACGAAACATCATTGTGGTTTTGTATGCGTAGGTAAGAACGGTTCTTGCTAAGCCCGTAGCAGCCACGTAAAACTTGCAACAACAAAGTAGAGGACGTCTAACTTGTTTTTGCAGGGCATGTTGTGATGTGATATGGTCAAGACATGATGAGTTATACGGTTTTGTATGAGATGATCATGTTTTGTAATGTTATCGGCAACTGGCAGGAGCCATATGGTTGTCGCTTTATTGTATGAAATGCAATTGCCATGTAATTGCTTTACTTTATCACTAAGCGGTAGCGATAGTCGTAGAAGCAATAGTTGGCGAGACGACAACGATGCTACGATGGAGATCAAGGTGTCGCGCCGGTGACGAAGGTGATCATGAAGGTGCTTTGGAGATGGAGATCAAAAGCACAAGAAGATGATGGCCATATCATGTCACATATTTTGATTGCATGTGATGTTTATCTTATTATGCTTCTTATTTTGCTTAGAACGACGGTAGCATTATAAGATGATCCCTTACTAAATTTCAAGGTATAAGTGTTCTCCCTGAGTATGCACCGTTGCGAAAGTTCGTCGTGCCGAGACACCACGTGATGATCGGGTGTGATAAGCTCTACGTTCAAATACAACGGGTGTAAGCCAGTTTTGCACACGCAGAATACTCGGGTTAAACTTGACGAGCCTAGCATATGCAGATATGGCCTCGGAACACTGGAGACCGAAAGGTCGAGCGTGAATCATATAGTAGATATGATCAACATGAGATGTTCACCATTGAAACTACTCCATCTCACGTGATGATCGGACATGGTTTAGTTGATTTGGATCACGTGATCATTTAGATGACCAGAGGGATATCTATCTAAGTGGGAGTTCTTTAAATTAATATGATTAAATTGAACTTTAATTTATCATGAACTTAGTCCTGATAGTTTTTGCATATCTATGTTGTTGTAGATCAATGGCCCGTGCTACCGTTCCTTTGAATTTTAATGCATTCCTAGAGAAAGCTAAGTTGAAAGATGATGGTAGCAATTACACGGACTGGGTCCGCAACTTGAGGATTATCCTCATTGCTGCACAGAAGAATTATGTCCTTGAAGCACCGCTAGGTGACAAGCCCGCTCCCGCTAATGTAGACGCTTTGAACGTCTGGCAGACGCAGTCTGATGACTACACGATAGTTCAGTGTGCCATGCTTTACGGCTTAGAACCGGGACTTCAACGACGTTTTGAACGTCATGGACCATATGAGATGTTCCAGGAGTTGAAGTTAATATTTCAAGCAAATGCCCGGATTAAGAAATATGAGATTTCCAATAAGTTCTACAGCTGCAAGATGGAGGAGAATAGTTCTATCAGTGAACACTTGCTCACAATGTATGGGCACTACAATCATATGACTCAACTTGGTTGTCAAGTTGATGAGAATAGTGTTATTGATAGAATTCTTTGATCACTGCCACCAAGCTATAATGGCTTCGTGATGAACTATAATATGCAAGGGATGCAAAAGACAATTCCCGAGCTCTTCGCTATGCTCACAGCTGCGGAGGTAGAAATCAAAAAGAAGCATCAAATGTTGATGGTTAACAATACCACTAGTTTCAAGAAAAAGGGCAAGGAAGGGGATTTCAAGGAGAATAGCAAGATTGTTGCTGCTCCCGCAGAGAAACCCAAGTCTAGAACCAAGCCTGAAACTGAGTGCTTCTACTGCAAGGGGACTGGACACTGGAAGCGGAACTGCCCCAAGTATTTGGCGGATAAGAAGGATGGCAAGGTGAACAAAGGTATATGTGATATACATGTTATTGATGTGTACCTTACTAATGCTCGTAGTAGTACCTGGGTATTTGATACCGGTTCGGTTGCTAATATTTGTAACTCGAAACAGGGACTACGGATTAAACGAAGATTGGCTAAGGACGAGGTGACGATGCGCGTGGGAAACGGTTCCAAAGTCGATGTGATCGCCGTCGGCACGCTACCTCTACATCTACCTTCGGGATTAGTTTTAGACCTAAATAATTGTTATTTGGTGCCAGCGTTGAGCATGAACATTATATCTGGATCTTGTTTGTTGCGAGACGGTTATTCATTTAAATCGGAGAATAATGGTTGTTCTATTTTTATGAATAATATCTTTTATGGTCATGCACCCTCAAAGAGTGGTCTATTCTTATTGGATCTCAATTGTAGTGATACACATATTCATAATATTGAAACCAAAAGATGCAAGGTTAATAATGATAGTGCAACTTATTTGTGGCACTGCCGTTTAGGTCATATTGGTGTAAAACGCATGAAGAAACTCCATAGTGATGGACTTTTGGAATCACTTGATTATGAATCACTTGGTGCTTGCGAACCATGCCTCACGGGCAAGGTGTCTAAAACTCCGTTCTTCGGAACTATGGAGCGAGCAACAGATTTGTTGGAAATCATACATACTGATGTATGTGGGCCAATGAGTATTGAAGCTCGCGGCGGGTATCGTTATTTTCTGACCTTCACTGATGATTTGAGCAGATATGGGTATATCTACTTAATGAAGCACAAGTCTGAAACATTTGAAAAGTTCAAAGAATTTCAGAGTGAAGTAGAGAATCATCGTAACAAGAAAATAAAGTTTCTACGATCTGATCGTGGAGGAGAATATTTGAATTACGAGTTTGGTCTTCATTTGAAACAATGTGGAATAGTTTCACAACTCACGCCACCCGGAACACCACAGCGTAATGGTGTGTCTGAACGTCGTAACCGTACTTTATTGGATATGGTACGATCTATGATGTCTCTTACCGATCTACCACTATCGTTTTGGGGTTATGCTTTAGAGACAACTGTATTCACGTTAAATAGGGCACCATCTAAATCCGTTGATACGACACCTTATGAACTGTGGTTTGGCAAGAAACCAAAGTTGTCGTTTCTTAAAGTTTGGGGCTGCGATGCTTATGTGAAAGAACTTCAACCTGATAAGCTCGAACCCAAGTCGGAGAAATGTGTCTTCATAGGATACCCAAAAGAGACTGTTGGGTACACCTTCTATCACAGATCCGAAGGCAAGATATTCGTTGCTAAGAATGGATCCTTTCTAGAGAAGGAGTTTCTCTCGAAAGAAGTGAGTGGGAGGAAAGTAGAACTTGATGAGGTAATTGTACCTTCTCCCGGAATGGATAGTAGTACATCACAGAAAATTGTTCCAGTGATTCCTACACCAATCAGTGAGGAAGTTAATGATGATGATCATGAAACTTCGGATCAAGTTTCTGCTGAACGTCGTAGATCAACCAGAGTACGTTCCGCACCAGAGTGGTACGGCAACCCAGTTCTGGAAATCATGTTACTAGACCATGATGAACCTACGAACTATGAGGAAGCGATGATGAGCCCAGATTCCGCAAAATGGCTTGAAGCCATGAAATCTGAGATGGGATCCATGTATGAGAACAAAGTGTGAACTTTGGTTGACTTGCCCGATGATCGGCAGGCCATCGAAAATAAATGGATCTTCAAGAGGAAGACCGACGCAGACGGTAATGTTACTGTTTACAAAGCTCGACTTGTTGCGAAAGTTTTTCGACAAGTTGAAGGAGTTGACTACGATGAGACTTTCTCACCTGTAGCGATGCTTAAGTCAGTCCGAATCATGTTAGCAATTGCCGCATTTTATGATTATGAAATCTGGCAAATGGATGTCAAAACTGCATTCCTGAATGGATATCTCAAAGAAGAGTTGTATATGATGCAACCAGAAGGTTTTGTCGATCCAAAAGGTGCTAACAAAGTATGCAAGCTCCAGCGATCCATCTATGGACTGGTGCAAGCATCTCGGAGTTGGAATATACGCTTTGATGAGGTGATCAAAGCATATGGTTTTATACAGACTTTTGGAGAAGCCTGTATTTACAAGAAAGTGAGTGGGAGCTCTGTAGCATTTCTAATATTATATGTGGATGACATATTGTTGATTGGAAATGATATAGAATTTCTGGACAGCATAAAAGGATACTTGAATAAGAGTTTTTCAATGAAAGACCTCGGTGAAGCTGCTTATATATTAGGCATCAAGATCTATAGAGATAGATCAAGACGCTTAATTGGACTTTCACAAAGCACATACCTTGATAAGATTTTGAAGAAGTTCAAAATGGATCAGTCAAAGAAAGGGTTCTTGCCTGTATTACAAGGTATGAAGTTGAGTAAGACTCAATGCCCGACCACTGCAGAAGATAGAGAGAAAATGAAAGTCATTCCCTATGCCTCAGCCATAGGATCTATCATGTATGCGATGCTGTGTACCAGACATGATGTGTGCCTTGCTATAAGTTTAGCAGGGAGGTACCAAAGTAATCCAGGAGTGGATCACTGGACAGCGGTCAAGAACATCCTAAAGTATCTGAAAAGGACAAAGGGTATGTTTCTCGTGTATGGAGGTGACAAAGAGCTCGTCGTAAACGGTTACGTCGATTCTAGCTTTGACACTGATCCGGATGACTCTAAGTCACAAACCGGATATGTATTTTTATTGAACGGTGGAGCTGTCAGTTAGTGCAGTTCCAAGCAGAGCGTCGTGGCGGGATCTACGTGTGAAGCGGAATACATAGCTGCTTCAGAAGCAGCAAATGAAGGAGTCTGGATGAAGGAGTTTGTCGGGGGAAACTGTCCTCCCACGAGCACCTATGGGACCGGAGCCCCTTCTACGTTGCGGTAAAGGAGCGGAGGGAGCACGAAGAGCAGATCGAGGGGCGCACGCGGGCAGTTTACCCAGGTTCGGGCCGCGCGGACGCGTAAAACCCTACTCCTGCCTTGGTTGTATTGAGTTCTTGAGCTCGGGAGCTTGAAGAGCTACAGTACTAGCTACACCGAGCGAGAGAGTTACTTAGGTTTCGAACCCCCTCTACGTTGTGCATGGGCCTCCTTTTATAGCTCAAAGGGGCCACCGATAGGTGTCAACGTAGAGGAGGGTAAAAGTGTAAATTTGGTGGTAGTTGTAACAGTGCGTGAATAGTGCATGAACAGTGGATGAACAGTGGTCTTTACCTAACTTTGACAGTGGGGGACAAGGGCATTAAATGCCCGTTGCCGTCGACCCCAAAAGTGTCCGTCCATGCTTCTCCGTTCGCCACGGCGGTAGCCTCGTCACCGTGGCTTGCCACCGTGTCCCCCAGGCTGCACAGCCGTCCGCCACGCGTCCCTGGAAGGGCCCCAGGGCGACGCGTGGGCAGATGAGCTGGAGCGCGGGCACACAGCATAGGTTTCCCCGGCAAGCACCCTGCCGGGGACGTGATCTTGCCGGGCCCGGAAGCTTGTCGCTCTCCGGGTCCTGCCGGGGCGCATGACGCGCCGGGGCATCTCTTAAGATATGTGTTCCTTGGTTTTCCTGGCAAGCTCCTCTTGCCAAGGTCTTGCGCTAAAGTGACAATCTTGAGCCTGGTACGGCCTTCCCGGCAAGCTCCTCTTGCCGGGGCCTTGATCTTCTGACTTGTATACTTTGTTCTTGAATGGCTTCATAGGGACCGGAAAGGTTCTTGGCGAGCACATGGTAAGCCCGGCCACGGGAAGCTGCTACTGCCCGTGCACAAGTTGGGGTACTAAGGTACCCCTATCTTAGTACACCGACAGGAGCCCCCGGGCCTGGGCCACACACGGTGCCGAGCGCTGTTGGGCCAGGCCCAAAACAGTGCACGGGCACACGCGGCCCATGGCAAGCCGTATCCCCTTCCGTATCCGCCGCATCCCTCCCTAACGGCACGTGTCGATTGCGGCGTCGTGGGAGAGATAGTGGTCTGTTCTTTAATGGGAAATGCGGAGCGTCCCCCACTTCCCCCTTAAAAGCACAGGAAGCAGGGGCAGTTCCCTCCATCGTCTTCATTGCGTCTTGATTCTCCAGAAACCCCCGTCGCCCTCCGCCTCCCCAAGGTCGACAGAGAGCCCAGCTCCACTCCCTCCTCCGCCGCCTCCCGCATCTGCGGCACCGTCGAGCTCCTCGCCTCCTTCCTCGCCGCCCCCGCCATGGCTCCGAAGAGCGACAAGGCGAAAGCTGACAAGGCCAAGAAGGAGAAGTCCGAGCAGGCGGCGAAGCTGGCTGCCTTGCGGAAAAAGTGTGCGGTCTTCGCGCCAAGGCTTGGTCCGAGGGAGCTGCGGGACAAATATTATTTGTTCTGGGCGAGGGAGACCAAAGCTCATCCCCGCACCCAAGTCTTCCCCGCCATCGCCAAAGATATGTTCCCCGGCGGGTACTTCTTCTTTGCTGCATTCTTCCATTGTGGACTGTGCCCTCCGTTTTCGGAGTTCTTTTGTGATATCATGAACACATATGGCCTCCACCTCCTAGATTTCACCCCCAACGCCATCCTTACGATGGCCGTTTTCGCACATCTGTGCGAAAACTATGTTGGGGTTCATCCCAATGTAGCTCTTTTCCGGCACTTCTTTATGCCTAGAGTAGAATCCGGCGCTCCCCTTTCCGGCGGCATCTCCTGGATCTTCAGGCTGAACAAGAAGGATTCATACCTGAAGGGAGAACTCCGCGGCAAGTGGGAGGAGTGGAGAGCCGATTGGTGCTGGGTGGTGGAAGATAAGGCCGAGCCTTTCACCTCGCCGCGCACAACTGCCATAGTGCGTGGCAGAGATTGGAGTGAGTTGGCCCCGGAGGACAGCAAGCTCAACATCGCCCTCATTAGGATCATTCGTCTCCGGGTCGCCAATCTGACTATTGGAGAAGTTGGAGCAGATTTCCTCCGCCGCCGCATTGCCCCTTTACAAGAAAGGAAAAGGTCCGCCTGGGAATTCGGCAACGCGGCGGATATCATGAGGCTGCGCCCTGGATTGAACTACAATTTCACTGCCTTGGAGTTGAAGGGGATGGTCCGGGAGCTCTTCAAGCATGACCCGGCCCACCCGGAGTGGTTCAGACCTTCCCGGGGAGTGGTGCCGCTGTGCAACAGCACTGCCCGCGATTCCTTACGAGCGATGATGCCCGCGTGCGACTCCCACGGCGTCGTCCCCACCTGGATAGAGCCTCCACCGGATACCGTGATGTCCTTCTTCGACAACTTGGTCGAGAAGCCCCGCAACGCCAAGGAGAACAAGGGCCTCACCCGGGCCACAACTGGCCGGGATATAGCCTATATCGCCTCCAGGATGGAGGAGGCCGCCGCAGCTGCGGCGGCGGGTGACTTTGGATACACTGTAGATGAGGCACAGGCCGAGAATGCGGTGAGCCAAGCAGAGGAGGCGGAAATCCTCAAGCTGCTCAAGCTTCCACCCGAGGAGTTTGCCGGGGTGCCTTCCCTGAGGTTTGCCGGGACGAGCGAGGTTGCCGGAGGGAGCGAGGTTGCCGGAGGGAGCGAGGTCGCCGGACATGGCGCTGAGTCCAGCGGGCCTGCCGAGGAGGAGGAGGATGCCGAGGCTGATGAAGACTCTGGTGGATCCCTGAATCTCGATGACGACGCCTCCTCGTCCTCAGAGAACTCCCCGCCTCCGGCAAGTCCCACGCAGCAACCGAAGAAGCGCCTCCGCAAGGCAGCTGAGACGGCGAGGCCGCAGGCGCCTCGACAGCAGCCAGCGCGCCGTGCGACGCGCGCCACCAGGACGAGCGAAGTTGTCAAGGAAGTGCCCCGTGCTCGAGCGCCAAGCGGAGCGGGATCTTCCCGGAGCGGAACGGGTGCTCCTCCTACTCCTCGGGACTCGGCGACGACGGGGGCTGGGTCTTCGCAGCCCTCAGCCCTGGAGATCGCCAAGCGCCCGAGGGAGCCTTCTCCTCCTGCTCCTCGCGCGGGAGCACCTCAGGCGGATTTTGACTTCTCCGCCCTCAGCTCCGATGACGAGGAAGAGGAGTAAGTACTTGCAACTTGTAGTTTCTTTGATTTTGTCTTGATTTTCCTTGTTGATTCTGATCTTGTTTTTGTTTTGCTTTCAGGACCCTGACCCAGCGGATGGCGAAGAGGGCCAAGATCCATGTGGTCGAGGTTGAAGACGACTCGCCCGCCGCAGCGACGGGAGACGTGCCAGCGGCAAACTTGCCGGATCAACCTGCTACTCCGAGGAGCAGCCCCCAGCGCAGCCCCCAGCGTAAGTCTGGTTTTTATGTTTCTGCTTGATGGGCGCGCTTGAGGTGATCATCTTCATCTGACATCTTGTTTGTCTTGTGCAGAAATGGAGCCGCAGCCACAGGAGCGCCAGGAGGTCGCCCCCGACGAGCTGCTTGCTCCACCCTCCCCGCCAAGGGTGAACTCCCCGGCGAGGGAGAACGCTCCGCCAAGGATGGGCACTCCGCCAAGGGCGAGTACCCCGCCAAGGGTGAGCAGCCCGACAAGGGTGAGCACCCCGCCAAGGGAGGGCGCGGGCGGCCCTCCGCCAGCAGGGGCCACTGCTCCGCCGCCAAGGGAGAACTCCCCGACGAGGGAGCCTGTCGTTGAAGAAGTCCGCGAAGGTAAATCTTGTAATTTCTTCTTCTTGGATTCTTCTTTTTTGGATATTTGCTTGACTCTTTCTTTTCTTTTTCTTCTGCTAGATCCTCCTGCCCCAGAGCGGCTGGAAACGGAGACCACCGCTGAGGAGGAGGTGCGCGGCGACGGCGGCAACGCCACTGCCACTGAGGGAATGGCTGGAGCCGACGAGGTCGCCGCTGAGGAGACCGCCCCGACCGTGGACGCCGCGGCTGGGGAAGGGACCGGCGACCAAACTGCGGGCCCGGAGGCCGCAGGAGCGCCGGACGCTGCACCGGCCGCCGACCCTTCCGCCTCTGCGGAGCGGTCGGGCGTCTACTTGAAGGCCGCCAACAGGGTCTTCATACAAGTCCCGTGGGCGTCCTCGTCTCGAGCACCCGCGGAGGGAGAGACCTTCGACGGAGAGGTCCTCGCCTCCGCCGGCTGAAGATCGTTGAAGCGCCCGGCGACAGCGATGAGCCCGAAGAGGAGGGACTCCTTCGCCGGCTCCTAGCTTTGTATCGGGCCAGGCAGGCGAAGCTGGAGTCCCGGGAGGCTCTTGCCGCCAAGGCTGGAGCAGACTTGGAGAAGCGCGCCGCGAAGCACCGCGCTGCCAACCAGGCGGCCCTCCGCAACTTGGCGGAGGAGCGCGAGGAGCTTGCCGGGGCGCATCAAGCCTTCCTCCTGGAGAAGGCTGAGGCAGAAGAGCAGCAGCGGCTGGCCACCGAGGAGTTGTCTCAGCGGGAGGGAGCGCTCAACCAGCGGAAGGTCGACCTCGACAGCCACGAGGACGACCTCACCGCCCGGGAGCAAGCCATTGTCGGGGCCTTGAAGGAGGCCAAGGACGCCGCAGCCGCCACGGAGACTGCTAAGAAAGATCTGACGGCCAGGGTGGAGCAGCTGGAGTTGTTCCTGAAGGCGAGCGAGGACCGAGTCACTGCGCTCAATGTGGAGCGGGAGAAAGACGCCCACACCAACTCTGAGTTGCAGGTACGTCTCTCCGAGAAGGGCACAGAGCTTGCTGCCGCCAAGGATTCCATCGCTGACTTAGAGTTGAAGGTCTCCACCCTGACTGGTTCGCTCGACGCCGCCCGGGATCGCGAGACGAAGCTGAAGGACGAACTCCACAAGGAGAGGAACTTGGTGGAGAGCGCCGCCGTCTCAGCGAACAACTTCAACCGGGCAGTGGAGCAATGGACTGATGAGCTGGTCACCTCCGCTGCCAATATTGACAAGGAGATGGTGGCGCTGAGGGCAGAGCATCTCGGGTACTCCCCGGATGAGAATCTCCCGCACAGCGCCAAGTTGAGTCTGTTCTTCAGGGGAATAGCGCCGGCACTTGCGCGGCTGCAGGAGAAGATCCCCGTGCAGCTGGCCGACGAGGCGCGTCGGCTCTGCATGGGCACCTTGGAGCGTGTCTTGACGAAGATCGTTTACCGCAACCCCGGCATCAACCTCGTCAACGTCCTCCGCAGCTTGCCGCCCGAAGCCGATCAGGAGGCGTTGAAGGCGCAGGTTGCCCACATCGTCGCCAAGGTGAACAAGATCACGAGGCGTGAAGGCGACCGCGTAGATTAGATTCCTTTCTTTCTGCTTCCTCTGCCGCTGCCAGTTAATCCATAGGCAGTAGTTGATTAGTATAGCGGCAAGCTATCTTTGTAATATACGATCTTATTTCGAGTTATCAATGCAGTGTTATCTCCCTTGCTTTTGGTCCCTTCACTTTGTATGCATTCCACCCTACGCTTTTTAGGGAACTTGCCGGCAAAGGACCCTTGCCGCGAGCGCTGAGTGCTGGACTCTTAGCAGCCTGCTGGCAAAAGACCTTGTCGGCAAGTAACCTTGCCGCAGCTAGTCGCAGCACACTTAAACTGCCGAGCGAACTCGAAAACGAAGTAAGCGCGCGACACTTGTCGCAGCTCACTTAAGTCGTTGAGCGTGCTCGAAACAGAGTAAGGGCGCGGCTAGCCACGGGTAGGTTCCTCCGCGCACAGGTTTTCCATACAAAGTGTGGTTGTTCAAGGAAGATAACTAAAAATTTAAAAATTTGAACTGCTCAAATTCTGGTAACTTAGCTTTCATAGATTGTTTGCTCCCCGACAAGGCTTCTCTTTCTTGAACAATACTTGGTTCTCGTACCTCCATCTCCTTCCCCCCCCCCCGGCAAACTTGTGCGCGAGGAATACTCCTTCTGCTTCAGAGGGAAAGAAAAAGAGGAGGAAAAACAAGTATAGGGCCTCACGGCTTGCTAGTGCTTACCGGGGGTGTGCATTGCACAAAGTGTCAGATAATGCATGCAAATAACAAGGAAAAGCATGGAAACGACAAGTAGCGCGAGGCACAAAAGCTTTACTGATGCACGGGATCTGCGCCCGGCTTTGTACAAAGGTTTACATGCAACAGTGGCAAGACTTGTACAAAAGGTGGTTGCCGGAACGGATCACGGCAACCGCGCCTTATGGGTGAAACTTGCGAAGATGCTCTATGTTCCAGGAGTTGCTCACCGGTAAGCCTTCTTCGGTCTCAAGGCGGACAGGGCCGGGCCTTGTGACTTGTCTCACCCGATAAGCGCGCCAAAGATGTCGGGGGAAACTGTCCTCCCACGAGCACCTATGGGACCGGAGCCCCTTCTACGTTGCGGTAAAGGAGCGGAGGGAGCACGAAGAGTAGATCGAGGGCCGCACGCGGGCAGTTTACCCAGGTTCGGGCCGCGCAGACGCGTAAAACCCTACTCCTGCCTTGGTTGTATTGAGTTCTTGAGCTCGGGAGCTTGAAGAGCTACAGTACTAGCTACACCGAGCGAGAGAGTTACTTAGGTTTCGAACCCCCTCTACGTTGTGCATGGGCCTCCTTTTATAGCTCAAAGGGGCCACCGACAGGTGTCAACGTAGAGGAGGGTAAAAGTGTAAATTTGGTGGTAGTTGTAACAGTGCGTGAATAGTGCATAAATAGTGGATGAACAATGGTCTTCACCTAACTTTGACAGTGGGGGACAAGGGCATTAAATGCCCGTCGCCGTCGACCCCAAAAGTGTCCGTCCATGCTTCTCTGTTCGCCACGGCGGTAGCCTCGTCACCGTGGCTTGCCACCGTGTCCCCCAGGCTGCACAGCCGTCCGCCACGCGTCCCTGGAAGGGCCCCAGGGCGACGCGTGGGCAGATGAGCTGGAGCGCGGGCACACAGCATAGGTTTCCCCGGCAAGCACCTTGCCGGGGTCGTGATCTTGCCGGGCCCGGAAGCTTGTCGCTCTCCGGGTCCTGCCGGGGCACACGACGCGCCGGGGCATCTCTTAAGATATGTGTTCCTTGGTTTTCCTTGTAAGCTCCTCTTGCCAGGGTCTTGCGCTAAAGTGACAATCTTGAGCCTGGTACGGCCTTGCCGGCAAGCGCCAAAGATGTCGGGGGAAACTGTCCTCCCACGAGAACCTATGGGACCGGAGCCCCTTCTACGTTGCGGTAAAGGAGCGGAGGGAGCACGAAGAGCAGATCGAGGGACGCACGCGGGCAGTTTACCCAGGTTCGGGCCGCGCGGACGCGTAAAACCCTACTCCTGCCTTGGTTGTATTGAGTTCTTGAGCTCGGGAGCTTGAAGATCTACAGTACTAGCTACACCGAGCGAGAGAGTTACTTAGGTTTCGAACCCCCTCTACGTTGTGCATGGGCCTCCTTTTATAGCTCAAAGGGGCCACCGACAGGTGTCAACGTAGAGGAGGGTAAAAGTGTAAATTTGGTGGTAGTTGTAACAGTGCGTGAATAGTGCATGAACAGTGGATGAACAGTGGTCTTCACCTAACTTTGACAGTGGGGGACAAGGGCATTAAATGCCCGTCGCCGTCGACCCCAAAAGTGTCCGTCCATGCTTCTCCGTTCGCCACGGCGGTAGCCTCGTCACCTTGGCTTGCCACCGTGTCCCCCAGGCTGCACAGCCGTCCGCCACGCGTCCCTGGAAGGGCCCCAGGGCGACGCGTGGGCAGATGAGCTGGAGCGCGGGCACACAGCATAGGTTTCCCCGGCAAGCACCTTGCCGGGGTCGTGATCTTGCCGGGCACGGAAGCTTGTCGCTCTCCGGGTCCTGCCGGGGCGCATGACGCGCCGGGGCATCTCTTAAGATATGTGTTCCTTGGTTTTCCTGGCAAGCTCCTCTTGCCAGGGTCTTGCGCTAAAGTGACAATCTTGAGCCTGGTACGGCCTTCCCGGCAAGCTCCTCTTGCCGGGGCCTTGATCTTCTGACTTGTATACTTTGTTCTTGAATGGCTTCATAGGGACCGGAAAGGTTCTTGGCGAGCACGTGGTAAGCCCGGCCACAGGAAGCTGCTACTGCCCGTGCACAAGTTGGGGTACTAAGGTACCCCTATCTTAGTAGACCGACAGAGTTCATATCCGATCTAGGTGTAATACCTAGTGCATCGGGTCCAATGAAAATCTTTTGTGACAACACTGGAGCAATAGCCTTGGCGAAGGAATCCAGGTTTCACAAGAGAACAAAGCACATCAAAAGACGCTTCAATTCCATCCGCGATCTAGTCAAGGAGGGAGACATAGAGATTTGCAAAATACATACGGATCTGAATATTGCAGACCCGTTGACTAAGTCTCTTCCACGGGCAAAACATGATCAGCACCAGGACTCCATGGGTGTGAGGATCATCACTTTGTAATCTAGATTATTGACTCTAGTTCAAGTGGGAGACTGAAGGAAATATGCCCTAGAGGCAATAATAAAGATGTTATTTGTATTTCCTTATATCATGATAAATGTCTTTTATTCATGCTAGAATTGTATTAACCGGAAACTTAGTACATGTGTGGATACATAGACAAAACAGTATGTCCCTAGTATGCCTCTACTAGACTAGCTCATTGATCAAAGATGGTTATGTTTCCTAGCCATAGACATGAGTTGTCATTTGATCAGCGGGATCACATCATTAGGAGAATGATGTGATGGACAAGACCCATCCGTTAGCATAGCACTATGATCGTTTAGTTTTACTGCTATTGCTTTCTTCATGACTTATACATGTTCCTATGACTATGAGATTATGCAACTCCCGAATACCGTAGGAACACCTTGTGTGCTATCAAACGTCACAACGTAACTGGGTGATCATAAAGATGCTCTACAGGTGTCTCCGAAAGTATTCGTGGTGTTGGCATAGATCAAGATTAGGATTTGTCACGCCGAGTGTCGGAGAGGTATCTCTGGGCCCTCTCGGTAACACACATCACAATAAGCCTTGCAAGCAAAAGACTAATGAGTTAGTCACGAGATGATGTGTTACGGAATGAGTAAAGAGACTTGCCGGTAACGAGATTGAACTAGGTATAGAGATACCGACGATCGAATCTCGGGCAAGTAACATACCGATGACAAAAGGAACAACGTATGTTGTTATGCGGTTTTGACCGATAAAAGATCTTCGTAGAATATGTAGGAGCCAATATGAACATCCAGGTTCCGCTATAGGTTATTGACCGGAGATGAGTCTCGGTCATGTCTACATAGTTCTCGAACCCGTAGGGTCCGCACGCTTAACGTTTGATGACGATCGGTATTATGAGTTTATGAGTTTTGATGTACCGAAGGTAGTTCGGAGTCCCGGATGAGATCACGGACATGACGAGGAGTCTCGGAATGTCCGAGACATAAAGATTGATATTTTGGACGACTATATTCGGACACCGGAAGTGTTCTGGAAAAGTTTCGGATTTAACGGGATTGCCGGAGGGGGTTACCGGAACCCCCTACGAAGGGGGATGGTCCATAGTGGGCCTTATGGAAAAGAGAGAGGCAACCCATAGGGACTGGCCGGCGCCCCACCTAGGGTTCCTAGTTGGACTAGGATTGGGGGGCGCCACCTCTCCTTCTTTTCCTTTCCCTCTCTTCCTTCTTTGGTAGTTCCTACTAGGAATAGGATTACAATCCTATTCCTAGTAGGATTGCACCCCTAGCCGCACCATAGGAGGGCCGGCCGGCCTCCCCCCTTGCTCCTTTATATACGGGGGCAGGGGGGCACCCAAAGACACACAAGTTGAATTGTTCCAGCCGTGTGCGGTGCCCCCCTCCACAGAAACACACCTCGGTCATACCGTCGCAGTGCTTAGGCGAAGCCCTGCGCCGGTAAACACATCATATCCGTCACCACGCCGTCGTGCTGACGAAACTCTCCTGTGAAGCTCAACTGGATCAAGAGCTCGTGGGACGTCATCAAGCTGAACATGTGCTGAAGGCGGAGGTGCCGTACGTTCGGTGCTTGATCGGTTGAATCGCGAAGAAGTTCGACTACATCAACCGCGTCACTTGACGCTTCCGCTTCCGGTCTACGAGGGTACGTAGACACACTCTTCCCTCTCGTTGCTATGCATCTGGTAGATTGATCTTGCGTGATCGTAGGAAAATATTAAAATACTACGTTCCCCAACAGTATGTTTTGGTGATCAACTTGCGGGTTCCATGACCTTGGGAATCTATGCATAGGGGCTGGCACACGTTTTCGTCTTGACTCTCCGGTAGAAACTTTGGGGCACTTTTTGAAGTACTTTGTGTTGGTTGAGTAGATGAATCTGAGATTGTGTGATGCATATCGTATAATCATGCCCACGGATACTTGAGGTGACAATGGAGTATCTAGGTGACATTAGGGTTTTGGTTGATTTGTGTCTTAAGGTATTATTCTAGTACGAACTCTATGATAGATTGAACGTTACTACGGACTCTTGAATAGATCGATCAGAAAGAATAACTTTGAGGTGGTTTCGTACCCTACCATAATCTCTTCGTTTGTTCTCCACTATTAGTGACTTTGGAGTGACTCTTTGTTGCATGTTGAGGGCTAGTAATATGATCCAATTATGTTATCCTTGTTGAGAGAACTTCCACTAGTGAAAGTATGAACCCTAGGCCTTGTCTCCTATCATTGCAACACCGTTTATGCTCACGTTTACCACTTGCTACCTTGCTGTTTTTATATTTTCTTATTACAAAAATCTATATCTACCATCTATATTGCACTTATATCACCATCTCTTTGCCGAACTAGTGCACCTATACAATTCAGCATTGTATTGGGTGTGTTGGGGACACAAGAGACTCTTTGTTATTTGGTTGCGGGGTTGTTTGAGAGAGACCATCTTCATCCTACACCTCCCATGGATTGATAAACCTTAGGTCATCCACTTGAGGGAAATTTGCTACTATCCTACAAACCTCTCCACTTGGAGGCCCAACAACGTATACAAGAAGAAGGTTGTGTAGTAGACATCAACCTCTTTTCTGGCGCCGTTGCCGGGGAGGTGAGTGCTTGAAGGTATATCTTTAGATCTTGCAATCGAATCTTTTTGTTTCTTGTTTTATCACTAGTTTGGTCTATTAAAGAAAACTAAAAAATGGAATTAAGATTACCTCATATGCTTCATCTTTTTAATATCTTTCGTGAAAATGATGGGAAGGAAAATTGTGCTCAATTACTAGAAGAAGAAATACATAGAATGCTTGGCACTAAAAACTTGAATGATGAGCATGATTAAACGTTGTTAGTGTGAATCCTTTGAATATCCATGGTACTAATGATGATTGCACTAGTCAGGATGAAAATATCTCATATAAGCATGTTGATTTTTGTGGAGTGCATAGAGTTTGCAACTACAAACCAAATAGGGAAGATAGATTTTGCAAAAGGCATAAGTATTTAGAAACTAAATGGTTGCTAGAAAGGCTAGATGATTGTGCTGAAAATTAAAAATTTCGTAGCCGTACTTGTGAACTTTGCAATGAACGTGGTCATTTCATTCTCCAATGCAAATTGTTTCATGATCGAATCGTGTCCAAATATTGTGATGACTTGATTTCCCTTGCACATCATAATGAACTTATCTTGCTTTTGGGTTATGAAGAAATCAAATGTAGAACTAAGCATCTTCCAAGATTTGCCCTTGATAAACTTGTTGATTTTGATCTAGAGGAAATTTATATGTATTGTGCGGTGAATTGCATTGAAAATCCTTATATTGCCAATTACCTAAAGAAAAGAAAACAAATAGAAGATGAAGCGAATACTAATGAAGGGGAAGATATTTCCCAATATCCTCATATTATTTCTTATGATGAATTAGGTAACGAGGAGGAGCCTTCTATTCTACCAATCTCATTAATAAGGAGATCCAAAATGAAGATTAAACCCATACTTAATGTGAAGAAGAAAAAGAAAAGACAGAGAAGCAAAGATAAAAAGGTATCACTTCCAAATGATGTTGCTTCTATTACTCATTGTGATGATGATAATTGCTATACTGTCGGTGCTATCCATACTATTAACGATGAGACTGATTATGCTTGTGATGTGAAAAGGCCCAAGCTTGGGGATGCTATGTTTTATGAGGATGACATGTTTGAGAATTTATTCGCTGCAATTAATGTTTGTCCCAAGCTTGGGGATGCTATGCTTGATGAAGATGATATTTTTAGCCTCCCAGTGATATGCAAATCTATTATGATGAAAGCATGCCTCCTATCTATGATGATTATTGTGATGCCACATATGCTATAAAAACTAGTGATGATTATATTTATAAAACTTGTCATGATTATGATTACCCTTTCTCTGAACATTACTCTTTTAATGTGGAAACAATCTATAGTATTCAAGTCTCTTATGATACTCCCACTATTCCGAATGAGAAGAATTTTGCTTATGTGAAAAGTAATAAAATTTATATGCTTGGGGATCATGAAAAGAATGCTTTATGTGATAGTTATATTGTTGAATTCATTCATGATGCCTCTAAAAATTATTATGAGAGAGGATCATATGCTTCTACATATTGCAATAATATCAAGTTTCCTCTTTATGTGCTTAAAATCTTGAAGCTATGCTTGTTTTGCTTTCCTATGCTAGTTGATTATCGTTCCCCTAAGTTGTTTGCTTACAAAATCCATATGCATAGGAAGTGGGTTAGGCTTAAATGTGCTAGTCATATTCTTCATGATGCTCTCTTTATGTTTCAATTCTTATCTTTTATGCGAGCATCATTGAAATCATCATGCCTAGCTAAAAGGCATTAAAGAAAAGCGCTTGTTGGGAGGCAACCCAACTTTATTTTTTTTATTTGCTTTTTGCTTCTGTTTAGGAATAAATATTGCATCTAGCTTATGATTAGATGTGGTTTTGTGTTTTAATTAGTGTGTGTGCCAAGTAGAACCTTTGGGAAGACTTGTGTGAAGTTTATATGATCATGCTGTAAAAAACAAAAACGTTAGCGCTCATGAGAATAGTCACCAGATTTTACTGGAGAGTGCTTTTTAGTTGATTCTTTTTGAAGATGATTAATAGAAAAATTCCTTAGGTTTACCAATTTATTTGAGAATTTTTAGAGTTACAGAAGTATTCGAAAGTTACAGATTACTACAGACTGTTCTGTTTTTGACAGATTCTGTTTTTCGTGTGTTGTTTGCTTATTTTGATGAATCTATGAGTAGTATTGGAGGAGATGAATCATAGAGAAGTTGGAGTACAGTAGGTTTAACACCAATATAAACAAAGAATGAGTTCATTATAGTACCTTTGAGTGGTGGTGTCGGTGTACTAAGATAGGGGTACCTTAGTACCCCAACTTGTGCACGGGCAGTAGCAGCTTCCCGTGGCAGGGCTTACCACGTGCTCGCCAAGAACCTTTCTGGTCCCTATGAAGCCATTCAAGAACAAAGTATACAAGTCAGAAGATCAAGGCCCCGGCAAGAGGGCTTGCCGGGAAGGCCGCACCAGGCTCAAGGTTATCACTTTAGCACAAGACCCTGGCAAGAGGAGCTTGCCAGGAAGGCCAAGGAATACGTATCTCAAGAGATGCCTCGGCGCATCATGCGCCCCGGCAGGACCCGGAGAGCGACAAGCTTCCGGGCCCGGCAAGATCACGACCCCGGCAAGGTGCTTGCCGGGGAAACCTACGTTGTGTGCCCGCGCTCCAGCTCATCTGCCCACGCGTCGCCCTGGGGCCCTTCCAGGGACGCGTGGCGGGCGGCTGTGCAGCCTGGGGCACACGGTGGCAAGCCACGGTGACGAGGCTACCGCCGTGGCGAACGGAGAGGCATGGACGGACGCTTTTGGGGGCGACGGCGACGGGAATTTAATGCCCTTGTCCCCCACTGTCAAAGTTAGGTGAAGACCACTGTTCATCCACTGTTCATGCACTATTCACGCACTGTTACAACTACCACCAAATTTACATTTTTACCCTCCTCTGCGTTGTCACCTGTCGGAGACCCCTTTGAGCTATAAAAGGAGGCCCATGCACAACGTAGAGGGGGTTCGCTCTCGAAACCTAGACAACTCTCTCGCTTGGTGTAGCTAAGTACTGTAGATCTTCAAGCTCCCGAGCCCAAAAACTTAATACAACCCAAGCAGGAGTAGGGTTTTACGCGTCCGCGCGGCCCGAACCTAGGTAAACTGCCCGCGTGCGCTCCTCGATCTGCTCTTTGTGCTCCCTCCGCTCCCTTACCGCAATGTAGAAGGGGCTCCGGTCCCATAGGTGCTCGTGGGAGGACAGTTTCCCCCGACATCTTTGGCGCGCCAGGTAGGGGGCGTCGAGGTTGTGCGAACCTGATCCGGCGCTCACGCGGGCGCAACCCTCAGTAACTTCACCAGCTTCATCAACCTCATCGACAGCATCAACATGCCTCCGAAGAAGAAGGCTTCGGAGGTTGGAGGCCCGTCCGCGTCGATCCCACCGCCACCAGAACCAACGGTTGGTGGAGGAGACGCCGGCGGAAGGGTGGTCGCCGGCGAGGAAACTCACGGCGCCACCAAGTCCAAGGACAAGAAGGACGACCGGGCGAACTCCAAAGCCTCGGCGTTCGTGCACGCACCACATCCCTCTCAGGAGGTGCCAGGCCAGCAGCGCCATGGTACAGGAGGTACCATACGCTTGCTGGGACAAGGACAAACCGGAGGATCACGGGATGCTCAAGGCCAGCGCCCTGGTACGAGCAAGGCACGGACGCCGGGACGAGAAACTGCTCCTTCTAACCCTGTTAGAAGTCCGAGCATATCTCGCTCCTCGCACCGCTCGCCGCCTCTTCCTTCCTCTCCAGTGGAAGCTCTAGCAAGAGCACAGCTGCTCCTCGACTTCCCTCCAGCCGCAGATAAAGCCGAAGACTGGAGGGCGATGATCCAGAGCCTCATCGCCTTCGCCAACAACGACACGCCGCAGCAGCCGGCGACGTCGCGGCCGCGGCAAGTCGACCAGACGAAGGCCGATGGCGACAAGACCGCCGGGGGTGCAACTACCGTGCACTCCCCGCCGCGGAAGCAGAAGATGCCACCCCGCCGGATCAACGTCGACGACGACTCCACGGCGTCGTCGGATCCGCGGGCTCGTCGTGACCAGCGCCAGGTCCTCGACGACAGGCGGCAAGAGGACGCTCGGACTCGCATCGAGCGTCGACGAGAAGCCCGAAGACAATCAGATCAGCGCGCTGGGACCGCTGTCGACACGCACGCGCCCGGTGAACCAGGCGACTTGCCGTACGCGGCAGGTTGCCCTGCGTTCACCCGTGAGCTGCGGCGAGTCCAGTGGCCCAGCATGAAGAATTTCAAGCCCGACGTACCCGAGAAGTACGACGGCAAGACACACCCCTCGGAGTTCCTCAGCATCTACACCATCGCGGTGCAGGCTGCCGGGGGACGCGATGGGAAGATCCTGGCTAACTACTTCCCGCTAGTGCTTAAGCCAAACGTCCGGTCTTGGCTTATGCACTTGCCAGAAAACTCCATTTCTTCATGGGCGGATCTGTGCCATCAGTTTATTGGCGCCTTCACGGGCGGCCACAAACCCCACGGCCAGGAGAGCGATATCCACATCCTCGCCCAGAAGGAGGGAGAGTCCCTGCGCAAGTACATCCAAAGATTCAGCCGCGTCCAGCACAACATTCCCGACGTTCACCCTGCCGCGGTTATCAGCGCGTTCCACCAGAACGTGCGTAACCGCCGGATGAGGGAGGAGATGGCCATGACCAAGATCCGGGATGTCAGCGAGCTATACACTCTGGCTGACAAGTGTGCGCGTGCTGAAGAGGGGAGGAGACTCCCCGGAGAGGATACCGGCGCAGGAGGAAGCGACAGCGAAGATGCCGCCCCGGCAAAGAAAAGCCGGCGGCGGAATAACAGAAAGAAGAAGAGCAAGGAGGTGCTAGTCGTCGAGCAGTCCGGCAAGGAGGCTCCCGCCAAGAAGGCACAGGTTGGCGGTTCCGGCAAGGAGCCCGCCCCTGTGGCGGCAGCCGACAAGCAGGACGGCTCCGACAAGCAATACTGCAAGATCCACCGCACCAAGGGCCACGATCTTCAGAACTGCAAAAGAGTCGAGTACCTCGTAGAGCAGCAGAAGGCTGAATACGAGCATCGCGACAAGGAGAAGGCCCAAGGAGGCGGAGGAGAACCAAGCAAGAAGCGGCCGTTCAATGGCCGGGGAGGACGCCGCGACAAGGATGAGGATGAAGACGACGACGACGACATGGAAGAAGGAGATAACAGCGAGCAGGAGTTCCAGAAGGCCACAGAGGTTCTGTGTGTCGACGGAGGCGCCTCTCTGCACACTTCCTACCGCCAACTCAAGCAGTGGGTGCGGGAAGTGAATGCAGCTGAGCCGCCCGTCGAGTCACGCAGGCTGCTGAAGTGGTCCGGCACGCCCATCATCTTTGACCTTGAGGACCACCCTGACCGCACAACTGCGGTCGGGTGCTTGCCGATGTTGGTCTCGCCAACTATCCGCAACCTCAAGGTCACCAAGATATTGGTTGACGGTGGGGCCGGCCTGAACTTGATCTCCTCAGCTGTGATCAAGAAGCTACAGATCCCCGACAGCGAGCTCGAGGAAACCGGGTCGTTCCAAGGAATCAACCCGGGAAGGAGCAAGCCGAAGGGGAAGATTACTCTGCCAGTGACCTTTGGCGGGGAGCTCAACTTCAGGACGGAGCGGGTCACGTTTGATGTTGCTGATATCCCATTACCATACAATGGGATACTTGGCCATCCTGCCCTCGCCAAATTCATGGCAGCTTCCCACTTTGCGTACAACATACTCAAGATGCCGGGGCCGATAAGCGTGATCTCTGTCCCCGGCGACAAGAAGGACGCGCTTATCTGCGCCGACAAGATCTACCGGGATGCAGCAGCCGCAGCAGACAGCCACACACTCGCCGCTGAAGCTCCCGGGGGGAAGACCAAGACCAAGTCCGGCAAGAGCTCTGGGGCCCACTCCGGCAAACGCACCTCTTCGGAGTGCTGCGCTGCCGTCGAGGACGCACCATCGAGCTCCACCGGCAAGTGTAAGAAAGGAATGGCAGCTCCACCGGCAACCAAGAAGGTGTCTGCCAAGGAGGACGGCACTGGTGGTACCTTCACCATCAGTGCTACGCTCGATCACAAATAGGAAAGCGCGCTCGTTGCCTTCCTGCGGGCGAATGTCGACGTATTTGCATGGCAACCGTCTGACATCCCCGGCGTTCCCAGGGAGGTAATGGAGCACAAGCTTGATGTTTGTCCTCACGCGCGGCCCGTCAAGCAGAAAGTCAGGAAGCAAGCCGTGGAGCGCCAAGAGTTCATAGCTGAAGAGATAAAGAAGCTAGAAGCAGCAAGCCTGGTTAGAGGCGTGATACATCCCACGTGGTTGGCCAATCCAGTTGTCGTGCGAAAGGCTAATGGAAAGTGGAGACTTTGTATAGACTTCACCGACGTGAACAAAGCTTGTCCCAAGGATCCCTTTCCTTTGCCACGCATCGACCAGATTGTTGATTCCACAGCTGGATGTGAATTGCTCTCATTCCTTGATGCATACTCAGGTTACCACCAGATATTCATGGCCAAGGAAGATGAAGAGAAGACTGCATTCATTACTCCATGCGGCACATATTGCTTCATACGCATGCCCTTTGGATTGAAGAATGCAGGCTCTACATTTGCGAGGGTGGTGCACACTGCTTTTGAGCCACAGATCCACAGGAATATAGAGGCCTACATGGATGACATAGTGGTCAAGAGTAAGAGCAAAGATACCCTGATACAAGATCTGGAAGAGACTTTTGAGAATCTGCGCAAGATCCAGCTCAAGCTGAACCCCGAGAAGTGCGTCTTCGGAGTCCCCTCCGGCAAGCTTCTCGGGTTCTTTGTGTCCCAGAGGGGGATTGAAGCCAATCCCGACAAGATAAAAGCCATCGAGCAGATTGAAGCCCCGAAGCGCGTCAAGGATGTACGGAGACTTGCTGGTTGTGTGGCTGCCCTCAGCAGGTTCATTTCAAAGTCTGCAGAACGCGCCCTGCCTTTCTTCAAAATTTTGAAAAAGGCAGGTCCTATGAAATGGACTCCGGAAGCGGAGGCAGCGCTGCAAGACTTGAAAGGATACCTGTCCTCCACTCCAATACTTGTCGCACCTAGGCCGCAAGAGAAGTTGCTGCTGTACTTAGCAGCAACCAATCAAGTGGTTAGTGCTGCGTTGGTAGCGGAAAGGGAGGCAGAGGAAGAACCCGCAGCTCCGGCAAGTACTTCCAGCGACAAGCAGTGGGCTTCCCCGACAAGCTCTGGCCCCGACAAGGACAAGTCTGCGCAAGAAAAAGGAGAAGAGAGGAAGAAGATGGTGCAGCGCCCAGTGTATTTTGTGAGTTCCCTCTTGCAGGGGGCTAGATCAAGATACTCTGGGGTGCAGAAGCTACTATTCGGCCTCCTCATGGCCTCAAGAAAGCTGCGCCATTACTTCCAAGCACACGAGATAACGGTGGTCACTCGCTTTCCGTTGAAGAGGATATTGCAGAATCCCGAAGCAACAGGCAGGATCGTCGAGTGGGCATTGGATCTGTCAAGCTTTGGTCTCAAGTTTGAGAGTACTTCAACCATACAGAGCAGAGCTTTGGCAGAATTCATAGCTGAATGGACCCCAACACCAGATGAAGAAGTCCCAGAGACAAGCGTCCCCGTCCAAGAAGCGAGCATCGAATGGATAATGTACTTTGATGGTGCTTTTTCGCTGCAAGGCGCCGGTGCCGGCGTGGTACTCATAGCACCCACCGGAGAGCACCTCAAGTATGTTGTCCAGATGCACTTTCCCAAGGAGCAAGCGACAAACAATACTGCAGAGTATGAAGGTTTGCTTGCCGGCCTCAGAATTGCGGCCGAGCTTGGGATCAAGAAGTTGATTGTGCGGGGAGATTCACAGTTGGTCGTCCGACAAGTGAATAAGAGTTACCAGAGCCCTTTGATGGAAGCTTACGTTGATGAAGTGAGGAAGCTTGAAGAACACTTTGAAGGTCTGCAAATGGAGCACGTCCCAAGAGCTCAAAACGGTATTGCAGATGGCCTCTCAAAGTGTGCTGCAATGAAGTTACCTGTGGAACCAGGGACCTTCGTGCTCAAGTTAACTCAGCCGTCCGTTACACCATCAGTTGGGCAAAACAAGAAGAGAAAGATGGTCTCCGGCGACTACTTGCCGGCGGATCTTCCCGAAGCCGCCGCCAAGGTCCCCAAGATCAGCAATCAAAATGCTGAGGAATAGTTTGCTCCTGCAGATCCAAGGGTCTGTACAGTTGAAGCAAGCGTTCCCGACAAGCCTTGCCCCGGCAGGCTTGCCGGGGGACCATCAGCTCCGGCAGAACCGCAGGTTCTTGCCGTGGAAGCTGAGGTTCCCACAGCAGCCCTCATGCCTTTAGTCCTTGTTGTTGAGCCTCAGGCTCCAGCATGGGCACAGCAAATCGTCCGCTTCCTGCAAACTGGAGAACTTCCCGATGAGCCAGAAGAAATAGAGAAAATAACCAGGCAGTCAAGTATGTACCAGTTCGTTGGCAATGAACTGTACAGAAGAAGACTCAATGGTGTCAGGTTGAAGTGTATTTCCAGGGAAGATGGACAGAAGCTATTGGCAGAGATACATGGAGGCATATGTGGCCACCACATTGGCGCAAGGGCACTTGCCGGGAAGGCGTTCCGGCAAGGGTTCTTCTGGCCAGAAGCCCTCCAAGATGCAACTGCACAAGTAACCAAGTGTGAAGCATGCCAGTTCCATGCCAAGCAAATTCACCAACCAGCTCAAGCTCTCCAGACGATCCCTTTGTCCTGGCCCTTCTCGGTCTGGGGGCTCGATATCCTCGGCCCCTTCCCCCGCGCAGTCGGGGGCTTTGAGTACTTGTACGTAGCAATCGACAAGTTCACAAAGTGGCCAGAAGTGGAACCAGTGAGAAAGGTGACAGCACAGTCAGTAGTCAGGTTCTTCAGATCAATTGTTTGCCGTTTCGGGATCCCTAACAGGATCATCACCGACAACGGCACACAATTTACAAGTGGCACCTTCATGCAGTACGTCCAAGACCTTGGCGGCAAGGTCTGCTTCGCTTCTGTTGATCACCCGAGGAGCAATGGTCAAGCGGAGAGGGCCAATGCTGAAGTGCTGCGCAGGCTCAAGACAAGAACCTTCGACAGGCTGCACAAGTGCGGAAGAAACTGGATAGAGGAGTTGCCGGCGGCTCTTTGGTCAATCAGGACGACACCAAATCGAGCCACCGGACAGAAACCCTTTGCTCTTGTCTACGGAGCAGAGGCAGTTCTCCCCACGGAACTCGTATACGGATCTCCTCGAGTGCTCGCTTACGATGATCTCGAGCAAGAGCAACTGCGACAAGATGACGCATTGCTCCTTGAGGAGGAACGTCTCCAGGCTGCTGTACGAGCTGCTCGATACCAGCAAGCCTTGCGTCGCTATCATAGCCGCAAGTTCAAGGCCAGGAGTCTCGAGGAAGGCGACCTTGTTCTTCGGCGTGTTCAGTCCGCCAAGAATTCCAACAAGTTGACGCCAAAGTGGGAAGGCCCTTATCGGGTGAGACAAGTCACAAGGCCCGGCGCTGTCCGCCTTGAGACCGAAGAAGGCTTACCGGTGAGCAACTCCTGGAACATAGAGCATCTTCGCAAGTTTCACCCATAAGGCGCGGTTGCCGTGATCCGCTCCGGCAACCACCTTTTGTACAAGTCTTGCCGCTGTTGCATGTAAACCTTTGTACAAAGCCGGGCGCAGATCCCGTGCATTAGTAAAGTTTTTGTGCTTCGCACTACTTGTCATTTCCATGCTTTTCTTTGTTATTTGCATGCATTATCTGACACATTGTGCAATGCACATCCCCGGTAAGCACTAGCAAGCCGTAAGGCCCTATACTTGCTTTTCCTCCTCTTTTTCTTTCCCTCTTAAGCAGAAGGAGTATTCCTCGCGCACAAGTTTGCCGGGGGGAAGGAGATGGAGGTATGAACCAAGTATTGTTCAAGAAAGAGAAGCCTTGTCGGGGAGCAAACAATCTATGAAAGCTAAGTTACCAGAATTTGAGCAGTTCAAATTTTTAAATTTTTAGTTGTCTTCCTTGAACAACCACACTTTGTATGGAAAACCTGTGCGCGGAGGAACCTACCCGTGGCTAGCCGCACCCTTACTTTGTTTTCGAGCACGCTCAACGACTTAAGTGAGCTGCGACAAGTGTCGCGCCCTTGCGTCGTTTTCGAGTCCGCTCAACAATCTAAGTGTGTTGCGACTAGCTACGGCAAGGTTTCTTGCCGGCAAGGCCTTTGCCAGCAGGCTGCTAAGAGTCCAGCACTCAGCGCTCGCGGCAAGGGTCCTCTTGCCGGCAAGTTCCCTGAAAGCGTAGGGTGGAATACATACAAAGTAAAGGGACCAAAACAAGGAAGATAACACTGCATTGGTTGCTCAAAATAAGATTGTATATTACAAAGATAACTTGCCGCAATAACTAATAGATTCATCTCCATAACATACTTTGCAGTGGCAAAGGAAGCAGAAAGAAAGGAATCTAATCTACGCGGTCGCCTTCACGCCTCGTGATCTTGTTCACCTTGGCGACGATGTGGGCAACCTGCGCCTTCAACGCCTCCTGATCGGCTTCGGGCGGCAGGCTGCGGAGGACGTTGACGAGGTTGATGCCGGGGTTGCGGAATACGATCTTGGACAAGACCCGCTCCATGGTGCCCGTGCAGAGCCAACGCGCCTCATCGGCCAGCTGCACGGGGATCCTCTCCCGCAGCCGCGCAAGTGCCGGCGCTATTCCCCTGAAGAACAAACTCAACTTGGCGCTGTGGGGGAGACTCTCGTCCGGGGAGTACACGAGATGCTCCGCCCTCAGCGCCACCATCTCCTTGTCAATATTGGCAGCGGAGATGACCAGCTCATCAGTCCACTGCTCCACTGCCCGGTTGAAGTTGTTCGCCAAGACGGCGGCGCTCTCCACCAAGTTCCTTTCCTTGCGGAGTTCGTCCTTCAGCTTTGTCTCGCGGTCCCGGGCGGCGTTGAGCGAGCCAGTCAGGGTGGAGACCTTCAGCTCTAAGTCAGCAATGGAGTTCTTGGCGTCAGAGAGCTCTGTGCGCTTCTCGGAGAGACGTACCTGCAGCTCAGAGTTGGTGTGGGCATCTTTCTCCCGCTCCACATTGAGCGCAGTGACTCTGTCCTCGCTCGCCTTCAGGAACAACTCTAGCTGCTTCACCCTGGCCTCCAGATCCTTCTTAGCAGTCTCCGCGGCGGCGGCAGCATCTTTCGCCTCCTTCAGGGCCCCGCCAATGGCTTGCTCCCGGGCGGTGAGGTCGTCCTCGTGGCTGTCGAGGTCGACCTTCCGCTGGTTGAGCGCTCCCTCCCGCTGAGACAGCTCCTCGGCAGCCCGCCGCTGCTGCTCCTCGACCTCAGCCTTCTCCAGGAGGAAGGCTTGCTGCGCCCCGGCAAGCTCTTCACGCTCCTCCGCCAAGTTGCGGAGGGCCGCCTGGTTGGCGGCACGGTGCTCCGCGGCGCGCTTCTCCAAGTCTGCTCCGGCCTTGGCGGCGAGAGCCTCCCGAGACTCCAGCTTTGCCTGCCTGGGCCGATACAAGGCCAGGAGCCGGCGAAGGAGTCCCTCCTCTTCGGGCTCGTCGCTGTCGCCGGGCGCTTCAACGATCTTCAAGCCGGCGGAGGCGAGGACCTCTCCATCAAAGGTCTCTCCCTCCGCGGGTGCTCGAGACGAGGACACCCACGGGACTTGTATGAAGACCCCGTTGGCGGCCTTCAAGTAGACACCCGACCGCTCCGCGGAGGCGGAAGGGTCGGCGGCCGGTGCAGCGTCCGGCGCTCCTGCGGCCTCCGGGCCAGTAGTTTGGTCGCCGGTCCCTTCCCCAGCCGCGGCGTCAGCGGTCGGGGCGGTCTCTTCAATGACTAGCTCGCCAACTCCAGCCGTTCCCTCGGCGGCAGTGGCGTTGCCGCCGCCGCCGTGCACCTCCTCCCTAGCGGTGGCCTCCGTCTCCATCAACTCTGGGGCTGGAGGATCTAGTAGAAGAAAAAGAAAAGAAAGAGTCAAGCAAATATCCAAAAAGACAAATCCAAGAAGAAGAAGTTGCAAGGCTTACCTTCGCGGATCTCTTCAATGACAGGGTCCCTCGCCGGGGAGTTTTCCCTTGGCGGCGGAGTAGTAGCCCCTGCTGGCGGAGGGCCGCCTGCGCCCTCCCTTGGCGGGGTGCTCACCCTTGTCGGGCTGCTCACCCTTGGCGGGGTACTCGCCCTTGGCGGAGTACCCTTCCTTGGCGGAGCGTTCTCCCTTGCCGGGGAGTTCACCCTTGGCGGGGAGGGTGGAGCAAGTGGCTCGTCGGGGGCGACCTCCTGGTGCTCCTGCAGCTGCGGCTCCACTTCTGCACAAGACAACAAGATATCAGATGAAGATGATCACCTCAAGCGCACCCATCAAGCAAAATGACAAATACCAGACTTACGCTGGGGGCTGCGCTGGGGGCTGCTCCTCGGAGCAGCAGACTGATCCGGCAAGCTCGTCGCCGGCACGTCACTTGTCGCCGCGGCGGGCTCGTCGTCCTCGATTGTGACCACAGGGATCTTGGCCCTCTTCGCCATCCGCTGGGTCAAGGTCCTGCAAGGCAAAACAAAAAGCAAGATCAGAACCACGCAAGGAAAATCAAGACAAAATCAAAGAAACTATAAAGAATTGCAAGTACTTACTCCTCTTCCTCTTCGTCGGAGCTAAGGGCGGAGAAGTCAAAATCCGCCTGAGGTGCTCCCGCGCGAGGAGCTGGAGGAGAAGGTTCCCTCGGGCGCTTGGCGGTCTCCGGGGCTGCGGGCTGTGAAGACCCAGCCCCCGTCGTCGCCGAGGACCGAGGGGCAGAAGGAGCACCCGTTCCGCTCCGGGAAGATCCCGCTCCGCTTGGCGCTTGAGCACGGGGCTCCTCCTTGACGACTTCGCTCGTCTTGGTGGTGCGCGTCGCACGGCGCGCCGGCTGCTGCCGAGGTGCCTGTGGCCTCGCCGTCTCAGCTGCCTTGCGGAGGCGCTTTTTCTGTTGCTGCGGAGGGCTTGGCGGAGGCGGAGAGTTCTCCGAGGACGAGGAAGCGTCGTCGTCAAGGTTCAAAGATCCCCCGGAGTCTTCATCGGAATCTTCGGCCTCGGTGTCGTCCTCCTCCTCGGCAGGCCCGCTGGACTCAGTGCCATGCCCGGCGGCCTCGCTCCCTCCGGCAACCTCGCTCGTCCCGGCAAGCTTCACGGAAGGCTCCCTGGCAAACTCCTCGGGGGCAATCTTCAGCAGCTTGAGGATCTCCGCCTCCTCTGCTTGACTCACTGCGTCCGCGGCCTCTGCCTCGTCCACAGTGTATCCAAATTCGCCCGCAGCTGCAGCTGCGGCGGCCTCCTCCATCGTGGAGGCGATATAAGCTATATCCCGGCCAGTAGTTTCCCGGGTAAGGCCCTTCTGCTCGTCGGCCTTGCAGGGCTTCTCGACCAAGTTGTCGAAGAAGTTCAGCACGGTATCTGGCGGAGGCTCCGGCCAAGTGGGGACGACGCCATGAGAGTCGCACTCGGGCATCATCGCGCGTATAGAATCTCGGGCAGTGCTGTTGCACAGCGGAACCACTCCCCGGGAAGGTCTGAACCACTCCGGATGGGCGGGGTCATGCTTGAAGAGCTCCTTGACCATCCCCTTCAACTCCAAGACAGTGAAGTTGTAGTTCAATCCGGGGCGCAGCCCCATGATGTCCGCTGCGTTGCCGAATTCCCAAGCACGCCTCTTCCTTTCCTGTAAAGGGGCGATGCGGCGGCGGAGGAAATCTGCTCCAACTTCTCCAACAGTAAAATTGGCCACCCGGAGACGAATGATCCTAATGAGGGCAATATTAAGCTTGCTGTCCTCCGGGGCCAACTCACTCCAATCCCTGCCGTGCACTATGGCAGTCGTGCGCGGCGAGGTGAAGGGCTCGGCCTTATCGTCTAGCACCCAGCACCAATCGGCTCTCCACTCCTCCCACTTCCCGCGGAGCTCTCCCTTCAGGTACGAATCCTTCTTGTTCAGCCTGAATATCCAGGAGATGCCACCAGAGAGGGGAGCGCCGGATTCTACTCTAGGCATAAAGAAGTGGCGGAAAAGAGCTACATTGGGATGAACCCCAACATAGTTTTCGCACAGATGTGCGAAAACGGCCATCGTAAGGATGTCGTTGGGGATGAAATCTAGAAGGTGGAGGCCGTATGTGTTCATTACATCACAGAAGAACTCCGAGTACGGAGGGCACAAACCACAGTGGAAGAATGCGGCAAAGAAAAAGTACTCGGCGGGGAACATGTCGACGGCGACGGCGGGGAGGACTCTGGTGCGGGGATGAGCCTTGGTCTCCCTCGCCCAGAACAAATAGTATTTGTCCCGGAGCTCCCTTGGACCAAGCCTTGGCGCGAAGACCACGCACTTCTTCCGCAGAGCAGCCAGTTTTGCCGCCTGCTCGGACTTCTCCTTCTTCGTCGTGTCGCCCTTCGGGGCCATGGCGGGGATGGCGGGGAGGACGATGGCGCTGCGGACGCTGCGGATGGCGGAGGAGGGAGCGGAGCTGAGCTCTCTGTCGACCTTTGGGAGGCGGAGGGCGACAGGGGTTTCTGGAGAATCAAGGCGCAATGAAGACGATGGAGGGAACTGCCCCTGCTTCCTCTGCTTTTAAGGGGGAGTGGGGGACGTTCCGCATTTCCCATTAAAGAACAGGCCACGATCTCTCCCACGACACCACAATCGACGCGTGCCGTTAGGGAGGGATGCGACAGATACGGAAGGGGATACGGCTTGCCGTGGGCCGCGTGTGCCCGTGCACTGTTTTGGGCCTGGCCCAACAGCGCTCGGCACCGTGTGTGGCCCAGGCCCGGGGGCTCCTGTCGGTGTACTAAGATAGGGGTACCTTAGTACCCCAACTTGTGCACGGGCAGTAGCAGCTTCCCGTGGCAGGTCTTACCACGTGCTCGCCAAGAACCTTTCTGGTCCCTATGAAGCCATTCAAGAACAAAGTATACAAGTCAGAAGATCAAGGCCCCGGCAAGAGGAGCTTGCTGGGAAGGCCGCACCAGGCTCAAGGTTATCACTTTAGCACAAGACCCTGGCAAGAGGAGCTTGCCAGGAAGGCCAAGGAATACGTATCTCAAGAGATGCCTCGGCGCATCATGCGCCCCGGCAGGACCCGGAGAGCGACAAGCTTCCGGGCCCGGCAAGATCACGACCCCGGCAAGCTGCTTGCCGGGGAAACCTACGCTGTGTGCCCGCGCTCCAGCTCATCTGCCCACGCGTCGCCCTGGGGCCCTTCCAGGGACGCGTGGCGGGCGGCTGTGCAGCCTGGGGCACACGGTGGCAAGCCACGGTGACGAGGCTACCGCCGTGGCGAACGGAGAGGCATGGACGGACGCTTTTGGGGGCGACAGCGACGGGCATTTAATGCCCTTGTCCCCCACTATCAAAGTTAGGTGAAGACCACTGTTCATCCACTGTTCATGCACTATTCACGCACTGTTACAACTACCACCAAATTTACATTTTTACCCTCCTCTGCGTTGTCACCTGTCGGAGACCCCTTTGAGCTATAAAAGGAGGCCCATGCACAACGTAGAGGGGGTTCGCTCTCGAAACCTAGACAACTCTCTCGCTCGGTGTAGCTAAGTACTGTAGATCTTCAAGCTCCCGAGCCCAAAAACTCAATACAACCCAAGCAGGAGTAGGGTTTTACGCGTCCGCGCGGCCCGAACCTGGGTAAACTACCCGCGTGCGCTCCTCAATCTGCTCTTTGTGCTCCCTCCGCTCCCTTACCGCAACGTAGAAGGGGCTCCGGTCCCATAGGTGCTCGTGGGAGGACAGTTTCCCCCGACAGGTGGTTTGTTTTCTTATACTAACGGAGCTCACGAGATTTTTGGCTAAGTTTTGTGTTGTGAAGTTTTCAAGTTTTGAGTATGGCTTTGATGGACTATGGAACAAAGAGTGGCAAGAGCCTAAGCTTGGGGATGCCCAAGGCACCCCAAGGTAAAATTCAAGGACAACCAAAAGCCTAAGCTTGGGGATGCCCCGGGAAGGCATCCCCTCTTTCGTCTTCATCTATCGGTAACTATACTCGGGACTATATTTTTATTCACCACATGATATGTGTTTTGCTTGGAGCGTCATTTTGTTTTATTTTGTTTTGCTTGCTGTTTGAATAATATCCCAAGATCTGAATTTCTTAAGTGTTAGAGAGTCTTTACATAGTTACATAATTATTAAACTACTCATTGATCTTCACTTATATCTTTCGGAGTAGTTTGTTATTGCTCTAGTGCTTCACTTATATCTTTTAGAGCACGGCGGTGGTTTTATTTTGAAGAAATAGATGAACTCTCATGCTTCACTTATATCCTTTTGAGAGTCTATTAGAACAGCATGGTAATGTGCTTTGGCTATAAAACTAGACTTCACATGATAGGCATCCAAGATGAATGTAGTAAAAACTTTCATACCTAGTGCATTGAATATGATGAGAAGTTGGATGCTTGAAAATTGTTTTGAGATATGAGGATAGTGATATTAGAGTCATGCTAGTGGAGTTATTATGAAATTGAGGAATACTTGTGTTAAAGTTTGTGATTCCCGTAGCATGCACGTATGGCGAACCGCTATGTGACGAAGTTAGAGCATGAGGTATTTGTAGAGTGTCATCCTTTGTGTGGAGGTCAGGGGCGCGCGATGGTTAACTCCTACCAACCTCCCCCCTAGGAGCATGCGTTGATTGCTTTGTTTTGATGACTCGTAAACTTTTGCAATAAGTATATGAGTTCTTATGACTAATGTTGAGTCCATGGATTATACGCACTGTCACCCTTCCACCATTGCTAGCCTCTCTTGTATCGCGCAACTTTCGCCGGTACCATACACCCACTATATACCTTCCTCAAAACAACCACCATATATCTTCCTCAAAAACAGCCACCATACCTACCTATCATGACATTTCCATAGCCATTCCGAGATATATTGCCATGCAACTTTCCACCGTTCCGTTCATATGACATGCTTCATATTGTCATATTGCCATGCATGATCATGTAGTTGACATCGTATTTATGGCAAAGCCACCATGCATAGTTTTTCATACATGTCACTCTTGATTCATTGCAAATCCCGGTATACCACCGGAGGCATTCATATAGAGTCATACTTTGTTCTAGTATCGAGTTGTAATATCGAGTTGTAAATCAATATAAGTGTGATGATCATCATTATTAGAGCATTGTCCCAAAAAAAGAAAAAAAGAAGGAAAGGCCAAGAAAAAGAAAGGCCCAAAAAGAAAAAACGAGACAATTGCTACTATCTTTTTCCACACTTGTGCTTCAAAGTATGATGCGGGGTCAACCCGATCTAGGCCGATCTTTCACGAAGAGGAGGGAAACCCACGATGAACACGAAGAACACAAAGGGGAATCACGAGGAAAAAGACTCAAGAACAAGTCCAATCACACATCCACTAGACAATCAAACACACAAGATCACAAATTGCATGAACAACAAAGGGAAAGATACAAGGTAGAGTTCATCTCCAAGAGGAGGTCTTGAATTCGTGAAGGATCATCCCGTTAGGGGTCTTGAATCCAAGGTGGATCTTCTCCGTAGAGGGGTCGCGGTCTCTCTCGTGGAGTAGATCCGTAATGGATGAGCAAAGCTCTAGTCTGAAATGAGCTATCACATTTGCTAACCCTAGAAAAGAGGAGGGGGAAGAGTATATATAGTGCTAGTACAAGTGGGACAGAAGGGAAAGGGATACATGGGCCTCTGGCCCGGTTAGGCACGCTCAGGTGCAGGACGTCTGGGCTGGCGGCCGGATGTCCAGGGCTTCGGGGCGAGCCGGATGTCCGGGGTCACGGCCGGATGTCTGGGCTGGCTCGGTCTAGCTTCTGTGAAGTATGCCGGATTTCCGGCCTGGGACCGGATGTCCGGTCGCTCGTCTGGGGCCAGATGTCCCGGGCCTTGGGCCGGATGTCCGGGTCCTGGGAGCTATCTTCGTCTTCTTTCGTCGTCGCTTCCAAGCTTCCCTCGCGGATGGTGTAGGTGCTCCTTGGCGCTTGCACTCCTCCTCGTCATCCGTGAAGCTCCGACAATACCTATGCATGCACATGAGTGGAGTGTCAAGTAGTATACCATCCTTGAAGGGGTCAAGTGAACACGTGTAAAGGAGATGATTCACCTTTATGTATGAGAAGTAGAGGTCGCACGTGTCACTTGCCAAACGGACTCCTGACATGGTGATGTCCTTAGGATGCTCCGCATCATCTCCTCCCCCTTGGAAAAGATCCGACCTCGGATCGAAAACCAAATCACCATGGGAAAGAGATGGTGTCGCCATGTCGAAGTAATCGATCACCAAGCACTCATCATCTTGAAGCTCGAAATGGGCACTCTCCAATGTCGCACCATCTAGTGATTCCTTCAAAAAGAGAAAGGACAACAAACACTTGGAAAAACAAATGTGGTTAGCGTTAGTGCAAAACCAAGCATTCAAGAGGTGATTCACCCAACAAGTGTGGTAATAAAGCCTAGCATGTGGTGTGACAAAGGATTGTGACATGGCATGTAAGCATATGAATTGAGCACAATCAAGGTCATCATGGAAACAAGCATGTAAATGTGAGGTAGAGATGCACATATGTGTGACAAGAGAGTAAGCATCTACCTCAAAGTCGTAGCAAGCATGCATAAAGCGCTCAATGAAAGGTCTATGGTAGGCATAGGAATACTTCACAACACCAAATAAAATGAAGTGTCTAAACACATGAGTCAAGTGCAAGACAATCCAAGCATAATGTGCATAGGGTGTAGTGAAAGTCGTGTGGCACTCAACACAATAGAAGGAGCAATTTTTCAACATGTGTGAGGCAATCAAGTGAAGCATGTGACAAGCAATGGGACATGGCATATGTGAAGAGATGACATTGTTGCAACCAAGCATATGATAGGGAGAAGTAATCCACAAGTCGGATGCAACACACAAGGCATATATATCATGAAGCATGGAAATGTGGAAATGGCAAGTCGAAGAGAGATCTATAACATGTGTGTAAACAAGTGGTCCAAGATGACCAAGAAGTCTCATGGTGCAAGCAACACATGTAGAATGATCCACAATATTCATGCTCATGGTTTGGGGGTTCTTGAAAGAGAAGGATATCGCCTTGAAAGCATGTCCTTGTGCGTCCTTCACAATGTCGAAGCACAAGCAAGTGTGATGTTTAGTCATCGTGGTAGAAGGTGGTTTGCTCTCAAGAGCTCGAATGGTCAACGCAGGTGAAGTGGAAGTCGACACGAAGTCTAAGTATCCTAGACATGCACACAACAAAAGGAAGAACGTATGCGCATGGTAGAGAAATACATCATCCATCATGATGGTTCTCTTCTCTTGCACATAACCATTAGAAGCAAAAGTGCATGAATAAGATGATGCAACAATGGCTATATTCATGGCACTAGGCATATGGTGCAAAGAGGTAAGACAAGCATGCTTCACAAGAAATATTTCAAAATCTCCAAATATATGTGAGAATGCTATGGGGGCAATCTCTTTTGCAAGACGAAAGGCATAGTTGCACTCAATACATGGCAAATCATTTAGCATGCGAGAGGCAACATATGGAGACATATGGCAACATGGACTAGCAATCATGTGCAAAGCATGGAAATAGGTGCCATCAACCGCATGAAACGAGCAAGTATGAATCATCGGTGATGCAATACACGAAGCAAGCAAATCTATCACGTCGTGCAAGCTAGTGGCGCAAAGATGCAACACACTAGAGGAACTCATGGCAATCATGTCATGTGAGAAAAATGGTGGATATAGGCAATGCACATGACATATCCCAAGCATGAAAGTGAATCATGGCCAAAGTATCATCGTAAGCATTAGGCACCAAGCAATCATGGCAATAGCAAGCAATATCTCCACCAAGCTTGCAAATACACATATAAGGACTAGAATCATGGATCATGTGTAATGCAAAGCATGGGTCACAAATGCATGTCAAAGTCATAGTAATGAGCATATCATGCAAAGTGAACATGGAAAGAGGGGCATAAGAGATATAATGGACAATAACCCATAACCATGCGAGGGCCATGTATAAGAGATGTGCGAAGTGAAAGTGCAACTAATCCCCGGGTGGTTTTGGTAATTAATAACAACATATATATCATTGAACTAATAGTTACTTGAGAATCATTTCAGAGAAGTTCGATGATATGGGTATGGAAATGTCTGAAGAAGTGGACCCCTCAAAATGCTAAGACAAGCATTGGCAAAAGCTCAAGACTCCATTTTTGGTTTAGTGATCAAAGATCACATTGAGTCCATAGGAAAAGCCAATACTATTAAAAGGGGATGAGGTTGTGTTGATGATCTGGTTGCTCAAGTGCTTAGTGATTTAGCTCCTTCAACTATCAGCAACTTTCACTACTAAACACACTCATAAGTAATCTCGGACAAACCGATTCTGCAAACTCAGTCCCACCAAGATGAACCACCTCAGCTATTCTTCCAAACCCTAGATATTTCGGTCCATCCGATTTTGAGTTCGGTCTCACCGAAACTGGACTGCCAACCTTCTGTAACTGTTTGTCATCATTTCGGAATATCCGAGTTGTTGATTTCGGTCCCACTGATTCTGGCAAGCTCCTACCTTTGACTCATATCGGACACACCGAGATGGTATTTTCGGTCCCACCGAAAACCCCAACGTTCACTATATTTGAACTTTCGGTCTGACTGAGTTTTCACTTCGGTCTCACCGAGATTGCTCAATTATGTGTGTAACGGTTGGATTTTGTGTGGAGGCTATATATACCCCTCCACCCCCTCTTCATTCGTGGAGAGAGCCATCAGAAAGTCTACCACTTCTACCTTACACTTTCTGAGAAGAGAACCACCTACCCTTGTGTTGAGATCAAGTTATTCCATTCCTACCATATGAAACTTGATTTCTAGCCTTCCCAAGTTGCTTTCCACTCAATCCTTTCTTCCACCATAGCCAAATCAGTGAGGAGAGTTGAGTGTTGGGGAGATTATCATTTGAAGCACAAGAGCAAGGAGTTCATCATCATCAACAACATCTATTACCTTTTGGAGGGTGGTGCCTCCTAGATTGGTTAGGTGTCGCTTGGGAGCCTCCGTCTTTGAGATGTGGAGTTGAACCAAGAAGTTTGTAAGGGCAAGGAGATCGCCTACTTCGTGAAGATCTACCCCGAGTAAGGCTAGTCCTCCGTGGGCGTAGGCCATGATGGAATAGACAAGGTTGCTTCTTTGTGGACCCTTCGTGGGTGGAGCCCTCCGTGGACTCGCGCAGCCGTTACCCTCCGTGGGTTGAAGTCTCCATCAACGTGGATGTACGATAGCACCACCTATCGGAACCACGACAAAAATCTCCGTTTCTCCAAACTGCGTTTGATCTTCTCCACCTCTCTTTACTACATGTGCAATTTACTTTCCGCTGCTTATACTCTAGAATTGCATGTGTAGGGTGATACTTGAATTGATCATAATTGTGAAACTGCCAAAAACTGTTCATGATCTAAAGGCAGAATTTTTATATTGTCAAGTAGTCTAATCCCCCCCCCTCTAGACATACTTTCGATCCTACAAGTGGTATCAGAGCTTTGGTCTCCATTGTATTGGTTTCCATTGCATTGGACTCCATAAGCTTGGTTTCACAACCTAGGAGAGTATGGCGTCTAGTGAGGGTAATTATCGTAGAGGTCCTTACTTTGATGGTACAAATTTTGCTAGTTGGAAGCATAAAATGAAAATCCATATTCTTGGTCATAACCCAGCCGCATGGGGCATTATTTGTGTTGGTATGCAAGGTGAATTCTTCGAGGAAGGAAAAGTTCCGGATCGCGAAGCTACACCGGAAGAGTTGCGGATGTTGCAAAACAATGCTCAAGCTTGTGACATTCTCTTCAATGCTTTGTGTCCCGAGGAGTTCAACAAAATCAGCCGTCTTGAGAATGCTAAAGAGATTTGGGATACTTTGGTTGAAATGCACGAAGGTACTGAATCTGTGAAGGAACCAAAGCTAGATATTCTTCAAGGGCAACTTGACAAGTTCAAGATGAAGGATGGTGAAGGAGTCGCTGAAATGTACTCTAGGCTTGCTCTCATCACAAATGAGATTGCCGGCTTAGGAAGCGAAGAAATGACCGACCGTTTCATCATTAAGAAGATTCTCAGAGCTTTGGATGGAAAATATGACACCGTGTGCACTTTGATCCAAATGATGCCAAACTACAAGACTCTCAAGCCAACTGAAGTCATTGGAAGAATTGTTGCTCATGAGATGACACTTAAGGATAAGGAAGAGCTTCACAACAAGTCAAGTGGTGCTTACAAAGCTACAAGTGATGCTCCCACTACCTCAAGTGACAAGTTAATTTCCAATGAAGAGATAAGCCTAATGGTTAAGAACTTCAACAAGTTCTACAAGAATAGAGGCAAGGAAAGAAGCTCAAAGTCTAGATCATATGATGAAAAGAGATCTTCTAGTCGTGATCGAAACTGCTACAATTGTGGAAGACCCGGACACTTCTCAAATGAGTGTACGGCTCCCCACAAGAGAAGAGAAGAATCTCCAAGAAGAAGAGCAAGAGATGAGTCACCTCGGAGAGAGAGAAGGAGTAGAGATGATCGTTATGAACGAAGACCCTCTCGGAGAAGCAAGGATTCGGAGAGGAAAGACAAGTCATCAAGGAGCTACACAAGAAGAAGACATCAAGCTCATGTAGGTGAATGGGTCTCCGGCTCCGACTCCGACAATCAATCCGATGGAAGCTATCACTCCGACTCTGACTACAGTCAAGATGAAGGTGTTGCCGGACTTGCACTCGTATCCTCCAACTCCAACTCCTACGACTTATTTGATTCACCAAATGAGGGAATTGGAAGATGCTTCATGGCTAAAGGCCCCAAGGTAACACACCCTGAATTCATTGACTTTGATAGTGATGAGGATGACTTGCTTGGTGAAGATGAGCTCGTGCATGATAAATCTAGTGAGCTTAGTAATGATGAAAATGCTAGTAGTCTTTATAGTCGAGAAGAGTCGAATGACAATGCTATGAAGGAGATTGAGCGTCTAACTAAAGAACTAAACACTCTTAAGTTAGCTCATGAAACAACTCAAGAAGATCATAGAGAGCTCCTAAGATCTCATGAGAAGCTACGCTTCGAGAAGCTCACTCTAGAGCAAGAACATGAGTTTCTAAAAGCGATCAATGACGATCTTCGAATGAAGAGTTCTTCATATCTTGCCAAACGACTTCTCTTGTCTAATTTCTTGCCACCTATTAAGACTAAGCATGACAAGCATAAGAAAAGTTCTTCCTCTAGTAGTAACAATAACAATGTTAAATCCAATATTGTTGCTTCTAGTAGTTCTCTTGATTCCACTAACAATGTTTCAAGCCAAGTTACACTTGAGCAAGAAAATAGCTTATTGAAGGAAATCATAGAGAAAGGTGTCTACAAGAGTCTTGCCGGAAGCAAGAACTTTGAGGAGATTGTTCGCAAACAAGGAAGGCACCGGAAGAATCAAGGGATTGGTTTTGAGCGAAAGTTCAACGCCGAAGGAGTTGAGTGGGAAGAAGGTCAATACCCTACTCCACAGTTTGTTTCACAAAAGGAGAAGTATGATCCTACTTCTTCCAATGTGGAACAAGCTCAAGATGACCTTCCACCACAAGACCACAAGCTAAAGGCCAAGGACAAGCTTCAAGAGGAGATTGATGCATTCATTGAAGCACCTCAAGCCATGGTCAAGTGGGTTCCCAAGGACACATCAAGTTCTACTTCGTCAAGCTCAACTACAACTCCAAGGATTCCCATCAAGATGATGTGGATCCCAAAGAAGAACAACTAGAAGGTTCTTGAGGGTGACTCCGCCAACATACTTCACTCATATTCATTTTGGCAAGAACTTGTGCAAACAACTTCCACATCATGCACTAGTTCATGGAGTCACAAACCCTCTTGTTGGTAAGTCAAGGGACAAGGTAATCATTGCTTTCATGGACATCATCTTTTGTGAACTTCAATCTATGTCTATGGATATCCTTGTTTGTTCCTTGTGGGACTAACCCATGTAGGTATTGAAAGTGCCCTAATCCAAAGGATAGCTCCCAACTCTTGATGATCTACATCAACATTGAGCATCCACATCTTCAATATCTACATGAAGTCTTCTACGACAACCCAAGGTTAGTTTGACCCTTTAAAAGGGGTTCTCACATCTAGGGGGAGCTTTGCTCTAAAAATTGAGCTAAAGCATCTCCAAATGATGTGAACACATAAATGCTTTATGTAAAAGTGGTAACCCCACTTGTGCTTAAACGATGAGTATGACCTATGATCAAATGTTCTCATTTGACTCCTAAGTCAAAATACTCATATATAGATGACCTAGTCATCGACAAGTTGTGTGCTAGTAGCTAGAGTGTTGGTTGTGCATGTTTGACACATATTTCAGTTGATATCTTATTGTGTGAGCATGTTGAATGCATGATTTCATCCATTCAAGGACATCCATTTGTTGTTTTGATTGTTTTGACTTTTCTGGCCAAATGGATGGACAAGAATGCCTAAGCACCTTCCCTAGCTATCTATGCTTTCTTGTCTCAAATTCTATTCATGCTCATATCACAACTTTGAACAAGTCATTTTCGGACCCTCCGAGTGAGGAGCACTCGGAACCACCGATCCGTCTAAGGCTGACTTCCAAAACCTTCTAAGTCCATTTCGGTCAGACCGACTTCTCCATCTCGGTCCAACCGAAACGCTTAGACTGATCTAGGTTTCATCTCGGTGAAACCGAGTTCAAAATCTCGGCGTGACCGATATGTGTAACTGCACAGCAGTTAGCCATTTCGGTGTCACCGAGTTTTTCAACTCGGTCCCACCGACAGTATGGGGATATATATACCTGAGGGCTACGCGCGATTTAATTCTTCAAACCGTTTCGCCCCCAAGTCCCCTGCAACCGTCGCCCTGGTCTACGGATCGTCGCCGTCGTCGCCTGTGCGCCCTCGCCGCAGGTCTCCGCCGCCGTCAACGGTAATCCTCTCCGCGCCGTTGCCGCCGTAGAGGGACTCCACCAAGTTAGGGTGAGTCCCGATCCCTCTCGTGCTCCCCATCTGATTCTTGCACGATTGGTTTGCCATGTATCTATCCACGTTTGAGATATTCCCTAAACATCAGATCAGATCCTTTTAGTTTCGAGCGAAATTCTTAGGTTTAGGTTTCCACGGAACACATCTCGGTGAAGCCAATTTTGAAAACTCGGAATGACCGATTTGGCCTCTGGCCATTGCACTGCACCGTTCGGTCTAACCGATTCGTGCAAATCGGTGTGACCGATGTAGAGTCTCAGTGAAACCCTAGTGTTTCGGTAGGACCGAAACCCATTTCGGTCTGACCGAAAGTGGTGTGTAGGTTTCTGTTATACACTTCGGATTCACCGAAACTGAAAATCGGTTTGACGGAAATGCATTCTGTGAAAACTCAAAACTAAGATTTGAACTCATTTTTTTTGCAAAAACCTCTGCAGTTGTGATAACTCTTCTACTCTGCCTATACCTTATCTTTTCACAGGTTGTCAGCCATGTCAGATGCCAGTGACAGCCAGAACAGGTCTGAATCACCGTTTGCAGAGATTCCAGAGGCAGATACTAGTCCTGAGGCTAGTAGTTCCAGTGATGATGGTGAGAGGAGCACCCCTAGTGGTTTGCCTCCTGCAGCCACCAGAACCAGAAAGAAGAGAAATTCTGATGATGAGGACTCTGACTTCGTTGCTGAGGAAGTTACCTCCAAGCCCAAGAGGAATGTTGTTGCCAAAGAGCACCAAGGGCAGCAGTCGAGGAAAGGCACAAGCAAAGTCAAGCAGTCAGCTGTTGCAAAGAAGCTAAACTTGGAAGAGCCAGCTCCAAGTAAGGTGAAGAAAACTTCCAAGAGGAAGAGGGTAGTATATGCTGAACCTCATGTTGATGCAGCTGCTGAAGAAGAAGAAGATGCACCCCAGCCTCCTCCTCAGAAGGCTAAGTTCATGGGTGATGCTATTAGGGCTCAAGCCACTTCTAAGCCCAAGAAGCCTGCTCAAGCCAAGGCAGCTCCAGCAAAGCCCAAGAGGACAACCAGGAGCATTCCAGCTTCTGAGAAGAACAAAGGTGAGATGCCACCGTCTGAGTCTGAAGAAGAGCATGTGTTGCTGAAGCTCCGTCCTAAGTTGCCGCTCCACAACGATGCTCATCCTCAAGCCGAGGATATGAAGGCAAGGAAGGATAGAGGTCTCAGGCTATAGAGACAGTCTGATCCATATGCCATGAGGAGAAGGACTGTTGTGGACCCCAGATTCCACACCAGAGAGCAGCAGGACTTCTATGAGACCGTGCTGATGGACAAGAAGCCTATTGTTGCTGACACCAGGTATGTTGACTGGAAGTACATTGACAGTGAAGAGCACCGAGACTTCTTTCCCCATGTGCATGAGAGCTTTACTGCATGTGGAGTTGCTGATTTTGTGGGTCAGGAGCTGACAGCTTGGAATGACGAGATGATCATGCAGTTCTACGCCACAGCCCACTTCTATCCTGATGGCAAGATCACCTGGATGACTGAAGGTCAAAGGTTTTCTTCGTCTGTTGAAGAATGGGCAGAACTTCTGAATGCTCCAGTGCAGAGAGAGGACGGCATTGATGTCTATGGGATTCCTAAGAAGAGCCATGATTCCATGAAGAACATGTACAAGGAGATCCCCGCTGCTGATTTGGAAGGGTGGAAGCTTGGCTCAGTGTACTATCTCCAGGCAGGTCTGACCACCACAAACACTATTTTGAGGCATACCTTGATGCCCAAGTCTGGAGACCACCGCATGATTCGAGGCTATTCTATCAACATGCTGCACATTCTTGATGAGAAGGCACCTTTTAAGGTGATGGACTTAATGGTAGAGACCATTAAGAGGACTGCAGCTGACCAGAAGAGGTCGTGTGGATTTGCCCCGCAGATTCAGATGCTTATCAATGCCAAGTTTGGCACGGGCAAATTCATGTTGGATGGGAAGCACTTGCCACTGCAGCCAGAGCATGAGGACAACGTTGTTGTGATGGATGAGGAGGATCCAACCTCAGTTGAAGGTCAAGCCAAAATCGAAGCTGCTAAGAAAGCTAAAGCTGACAAAGAGGCAGCAGCAGCAGCAGCTAAACCAAAGAGCTTCGGAGAGCAGATTCTTGAAGCTACCCAGAGGATTGAACAACGCCTGGCCAGCATTGAACAATCTCAGGAAAGCCTAGAGAGGATTGTTGAGGACAAGATCCACGCTCTGGACGTGAAGCTGACTGAGATTCAGGTGTCCGTCAACAAGCTTGAGGCAGACATGGAGGAAGCAAGGCAGGAAAGAGCAGAGCTCATGTAGGATGATCTAGTCCAGGACTCTCATCGCCAGACTGCTCAGGTTCCCAGAGGATCCCGATCTGCAGCTATCCCAGTGACTGACTCCAGGGCTACCACTTCAGCACCTCCTACAGCTCCAGCAGTTACTCCAGCTCCAGCTCCAGCATCCACTCCTCCAGCACAGACATCAGCAGAAGTCTTCGCCGATGCCGTCATTTCTACTCCGACATCTACCCAGACGGGAGCAGCCAGCAGAGCCCACAGTGACGCTTAGCTCTATACCTTTTCGAACTTTTTGGTAACTTGTTGCCAAAGGGGGAGAAATTGTATAGATCATAGGGCTTCGAGAGAGAGAGTGCTCTTTCGTTCTTTTGCCGGTTTTCTTTGAGATACATTTGTTTCTTTTGGTCTTTCGAAACTTTCAGTGTGCTTGCTACTACGTTTGATGCTACCTTAATGAGTGCTTGGTCATACTATGCTTTAATGTGTGCTTAATGCTTATCATATGCTATTCCTTCTTGTATGATCATTTACTCATGTCTTGGTGATTGGGTGCATGTTATTCATTCTTATCATTTTGTGCGCTCCACCAAGATGTATGTGACATGGAAGAGTGACCCATAATGCTAATCGATTGTGCATTTGCATTCAAACGCAAATTTTAAATAATGCACAAATTTAGGGGGAGCTCTTGTTTATCACATACTTCTCAAAGCGACGATATTATTCATTGATTATATCTTTTGTCGAAGCTTTGATCTATATGTTGTCATCAATTACCAAAAAGGGGGAGATTGAAAGTGCAACTAATCCCCGGGTGGTTTTGGTAATTAATAACAACATATATATCATTGAACTAATAGTTACTTGAGAATCATTTCAGAGAAGTTCGATGATATGGGTATGGAAATGTCTGAAGAAGTGGACCCCTCAAAATGCTAAGACAAGCATTGGCAAAAGCTCAAGACTCCATTTTTGGTTTAGTGATCAAAGATCACATTGAGTCCATAGGAAAAGCCAATACTATTAAAAGGGGATGAGGTTGTGTTGATGATCTGGTTGCTCAAGTGCTTAGTGATTTAGCTCCTTCAACTATCAGCAACTTTCACTACTAAACACACTCATAAGTAATCTTGGACAAACCGATTCTGCAAACTCAGTCCCACCGAGATGAACCACCTCAGCTATTCTTCCAAACCCTAGATATTTCGGTCCATCCGATTTTGAGTTCAGTCTCACCGAAACTGGACTGCCAACCTTCTGTAACCGTTTGTCATCATTTCGGAATATCCGAGTTGTTGATTTCGGTCCCACCGATTCTGGCAAGCTCCTACCTTTGACTCATATCGGACACACCGAGATGGTATTTTCGATCCCACCAAAAACCCCAACGTTCACCATATTTGAAGTTTCGGTCTGACCGAGTTTTCACTTCGGTCTCACCGAGATTGCTCAATTATGTGTGTAACGGTTGGATTTTGTGTGGAGGCTATATATACCCCTCCACCCCCTCTTCATTCGTGGAGAGGGCCATCAGAAAGTCTACCACTTCTACCTTACACTTTCTGAGAAGAGAACCACCTACCCTTGTGTTGAGATCAAGTTATTCCATTCCTACCATATGAAACTTGATTTCTAGCCTTCCCAAGTTGCTTTCCACTCAATCATTTCTTCCACCATAGCCAAATCAGTGAGGAGAGTTGAGTGTTGGGGAGATTATCATTTGAAGCACAAGAGCAAGGAGTTCATCATCATCAACAACATCTATTACCTTTTGGAGGGTGGTGCCTCCTAGATTGGTTAGGTGTCGCTTGGGAGCCTCCGTCTTTGAGATGTGGAGTTGAACCAAGAAGTTTGTAAGGGCAAGGAGATCGCCTACTTCGTGAATATCTACCCCGAGTAAGGCTAGTCCTCCGTGGGCGTAGGCCATGATGGAATAGACAAGGTTGCTTCTTCGTGGACCCTTCGTGGGTGGAGCCCTCCGTGGACTCGCGCAGCCGTTACCCTCCGTGGGTTGAAGTCTCCATCAACGTGGATGTACGATAGCACCACCTATCGGAACCACGACAAAAATCTCCGTGTCTCCAAACTGCGTTTGATCTTCTCCACCTCTCTTTACTACATGTGCAATTTACTTTCCGCTGCTTATACTCTAGAATTGCATGTGTAGGGTGATACTTGAATTGATCATAATTGTGAAACTGCCAAAAACTGTTCATGATCTAAAGGCAGAATTTTTATATTGTCAAGTAGTCTAATCCCCCCCCCTCTAGACATACTTTCGATCCTACACGAAGTCTTTGCGCGAAGGGAGCGGTTGGATAGATAATCCACGGAATCCCAAGTCGTCGTTGCTCTCTAGAGCTCGTTTCGTCAACTCGTGCTCTTTCGAGGTTGACGAGTAAGTATGGGGACCTACACAAAAGACACACAAACCAAAGAAATTGTGCGCGTGGTAAATGTACACATCATCCATCATGATGTGTATGTGCACGTATGAGTTAGCACAAGATAAGCATCGCTCAAAGAAATTGAGGCACGATAGAGAAATATGCCATCCATCATGAAAGAATAGTTGTCATGTATAGCATGATGGGGACACAAATTAGAGCAAGTATGTGGCGCAACAATAGCATTGGCATTCATGGGGAGCATATTGTGCACACAAGTATGGGGATCATGCAATGGATGGGATGGATCAAAATCTCCTAAATATATGAGGAAACTATGGGTGTCTCCTCATGATCAATATCGGAAGCATAATATGGAGAAGTGGAACAACATCCAAAACAGTGCATATCCAAAGCTAGGTAATCATGGCATGGCATATGATGGATAGGATGCAAAGGAAGCATGTCAATATCATCACAAGAAAAACAAATGCCAATAACCATGGGCTTGTCACCTATGCCATATGTGCAAATTGGGTTTATTTTAATGGCATATGCATAGTGACTACGATGAGATTGCAAATATGATATATGATTGATCTCATGCATAGCATATGACAAGTCAAGCGGGATGTCAAACATGATGTGACCGAGAGAATTATCACAAGAAATCCTACGCAACATGGCATCACAACTAATAGACTCCACATGGCGATCATCAAACTCATCATAAATGGGTAAATCATCGCATGGGGAAATCATACTAGAATGAAGCATGACAATAGGTGGATCAGCATCATGCAAGCAATCAATGTCAACATAGTCCACTAGTGGGACGAGGGCATCACCTTCACCTTTGTTACCTTTTTCTTTCCACTCATGTGGTGTAGGTGAGGTGGGAAAGACCAAATAGTGGTCATCATCTTCATCTTGATGGAACTATGTGGGGGTGCATCATATTCCACCATGGCCATCGTCTTGTCCATAGGAAGGACGAAGTCGTCGAGGATCGGCGCGTCATCATATATGGGACCTAGCACCAAATGAGAAGGCACAATATAGGTAGAGGTCAAGTTGTTAGTGTTGAAAGTGGCCTCACATGACCTATCAACTATCTCACTCTCTCTATGTGGTGGCTCACTCACTCACTCAAGGTGGGTGCACTCAAACTCACATTTGGTGGAGTCACTCATCTCACTCAAGTGGTGGGGGTTGTGGCTCTCCTCACATGTGAATTGTGGCAGCTCATCATATATGGGGCTAGTGGTGAACTCGCTCTCACTCTCAATATGGTGGCACAAGTCACACAAGTCATCATACGTCGCCGTGGTCGAAGGGAAAATCCCATGCTCAACCATCTCATCATCGTCGTCGTGGATGAAGGCCGAAGATGGCGCATCATCACTCTCGCCTCCAAAGATGGAAGCATCATCCTCGCTCGACACCACGTCGTTCGCCTCCAAAGCTTGGTCCTCGAATGGCTCCGTACTCGTAGTCGTCGCCGCACCGTCTTGAAAAAGAGCCGAAGTAGACTCGACATCATCAATGCCACAAAGAGGGATGGTGACAAAGTAGAAATTTGGAACGTTGTCTTGGAGCTCGTTGGGCTTGGACATCATGGTGGTACTAGCCTCATGCTCGCCGTCTTGGAGCTTGGTCTTCGAGAAGTGTGCTTGTGATGGAGAAGCCTTGGCCTTCATGAGTTCTTGTTCTGCCTTGAGAGCACCAATGTAGTTGTCGTCGAGGGACTTGTAGTTCTCGAGGAAGGTAGTCTTGTAGATGTCGTTGTGCAATCCCATCATGAAATGGAGCTTGATCAAAATGGGGTCATCCACGCTGGCTCGTCGCAAGGCCATCTTCATCTCCTTGAAGTACTTGTCGATGGACTTGGATCCTTGTATGGTGTTCTCCAATTAGCGTAGAAGATGTTCCCTGTAAGTGGGAGGCATGAACTCTCGCCGCATAGCTCTCTTCGTCTTGGCCCACTTCACGTTGAAGCTCGTCGAAGGTGTGTGAAGCCACCATGTTGACGCGTTGTCGTGGAAGTTTCTTGTGGCGCACTTCACTTTATCTTCGTAGGGAACTTGATGTAGCTTGACGTAGTCGTCCATCTTGCGCTCCCACTCGAGATACTCCTCGGGGTCTTGAGTCCCATAGAAAGAAAACTCGTGGTCATTGTCGAGGTCATAGTAGCTCGTGGAAGTCGCGGACTTGAGCTTGGGAAGCTTCTCTTGAGCATAATCTTGAGGTGCTTGTGGGCAAAGATGCCGCATATCCAAAGGCGAAGATGTCTTGAAGTCGCTTGGCGAAGATGCCAAGGTACATGGTGAAGTCATTGAGCGATTGTTGGACTTGAGCTCTTGACCTTCACGTTCTTGTCATTGATGGTGTCGATGCCGGTGAGATCTTGTTGGAGATGGTAGCTCGGAAGGATGTGCACTTGAGCATCTTCTCGAAGATGAGGTAGACCTCTTGCAGTTCTTGATGAGGGCTTTGATCTCCTTCATTTGAGCATCCATGTTGGCGCACAAGTGGTTCTTCATGGCACCGAACTTGTCGTTGTTGTTGTAGACCGAAGTAGATGAAATGCTTTGCCCATCCATCACAAGACTCGAGCAAAGGTGAGTAGGAGATGAGATAAACAATACCAAGTTACCTTTTCCCAACGTTGAGGATGTATCCCGTTTCACTCAATGTGAAATGAAATAATAGTGGAATTGGTACCGGACTTGTTCACTCACACCTATCAAGTAAAGCTTATCGAGTGGCTTGGTTAGGATAAGTGGCAGAAAAAATTGATGCAAAATGTTAGCAAGAGTCAATAAAGTTGAAAGAGATTCACAAATTCGCAAGTGAAACAAGTAGACCAATAGCAAGGAGTGGCACACGGAAACACACGCACGGATAGATAAATGTGGTTGTGCAACCAAGGATTGAGCTGAAAATGTGGAATCCACGGAAAATGGTCTTGTCGCACAACACTAGAGAGACGCTTGCCGATTGCTCAATAGGCGGATACGAACTTGTGCACTACCTATATGAGACAAAATGTAGCAACTTCCTATCACAAGTATGCTATGTGTATGATGTTCCGGTGATTTTAGCACAAGATGATCCAAGATGATCGGATATGGCAATCTTATATGCAATGTGGTATTATGCTATGGCTCTTGCTTACAAGCTCTTTGTTTTCCTCCTTTGATTAAAAGTTTATTCTCTTTCTTTCTTTCTTTTTGTATATGGCCATGATGCACAAGCCAAGATAGCAATTGTGTATATGCGAGAACAATCTTGTGACACAAGAGATGATATGATGATACCAAGATGATATGGTATATATAGCCACTGCCAGAAACCCTAATTAGTTCAGTCTCACCGATAGGGATCTCGGTCTCCCCGAGATGGGAATGTAAACTCTTTGTTTCCTATTTGAAACATTTCGGTCTAACCGAGATGTGAGAATCGGTCTCACCAAGTTAGCATTGCAAACTCGATGTTGCCTCTTCGTAACATTTCGGTCTCACCGAAATGAGCGAATCGGTCCCACCGAGTTTGCCTGACCAACTCTCTGGTTAGCTTATTACCAAAATCGGTCCTACCAAGTTTGTGTAATCGGTCTCACCAAGATTACGTTATGCCCTAACCCTAATTAAATCGGTCCTACCGAGTTGATCACATCGGTCCCACCAAAATGCCTAACGGTCACATTATGAACTAAATCGGTCTGACCGAGTTTTCTGATTCGGTCCCACCAAGTTTGGTAAATTTTGTGTAACGGTTAGATTTTGTATGGAGGATATATATACCCCTCCACCCACTCTTCATTCGTAGAGAGAGCCCTCAGAACATACCTACACTTCCACTACTCATTGTTCTGAGAGAGAACCACCTACTCATGTGTTGAGACCAAGATATTCCATTCCTACCATATGAATCTTGATATCTAGCCTTCCCCAAGTTGCTTTCCCCTCAAATCATCTTCTTCCACCATATCCAAATCTGTGAGCAGTTGTTTCAGTGTTGGGGAGACTATCATTTGAAGCACAAGAGCAAGGAGTTCATCATCAACACATCGTCTATTACCTTTTGGAGAGTGGTGTCTCCTAGATGGTTAGGTGTCACTTGGGAGCCTCCGACAAGATTGTGGAGTTGAACCAAGGAGTTTGTACGGGCAAGGAGATCGCCTACTTTGTAAAGATCTACCCTAGTGAGGTAAGTCCTTCGTGGGCGATGGCCATGGTAGGATAGACAAGGTTGCTTCTTCGTGGACCCTTCGTGGGTGGAGCCCTCCATGGACTCGCGCAGTCGTTACCCTTCGTGGGTTGAAGTCTCCATCAACGTGGATGTACGATAGCACCACCTATCGGAACCACGCATAAATAATCTCCGTGTCTACATTGTGTTTGCTCCCTCAAACTCATCCCTTTACCTTCATATGCAATTGCTTTACATTCCGCTGCTATAATCTTAGAATTGCATGTGTAGGTTGATTGCTTGACTTGTGCATAATTGCTAAAATCTGCCAAGACTTAAAATTGGGAAAAGGCTAGGTCTTTTATTTGGTCAAGTAGTCAAAAGTATATGCTTTACTTTCCGCTGCCCATATACTCTTGTCACGCATGCTTGATATGCATTGTGAATGTTAAAACATATGCTAAAACTCCACCTCAACTTAAAGAAATTAAAAACTGCCACTTTTCTTGCTAAGAGTCTATTCACCCCCCCCCCTCTAGACACCTCTTCTCGATCCTTTCGGTATAGGTGGAATTATGTTTTGATATTAATATTATTGGCAGTTACAAATAAACCATCCATGCAGTTAATAGACTCGGTGATTACATACTCATATGGATCACCCAATTCAGACATCTATATATAAGTCCATTAAAGGCTTGAAAGTCTGAACTTATTGAAAGAACATGCGGTGCCCCCATGTTTGGTTTTGGTAATTGATGACAATCTCTATGGACTAATGGTTGCCTTGAGTCATATTTGAAGGGTTTGTCCATATGCTTTTCTTGGAGTCCATTTGTTGGTTTCAAGGAGAGTTTGTAATGACCAAGGTGCTATTAAGGAATTATCCAAAGATTGGTCTTGTGAGTGTTGAGCTTATTACAAGCATGTCCTGAAGAAGAAGAGTGTGTGATCATTCATGTTTACCTTCAAGTCATCATCCAAATGAAGAGAGTTAGAAAATATTCAAGGTTGATCAAGACTAAGTCAAAGAGTGAATCAAGTTGATCAACACACAAAGCATGGAGGATGTACCGAGAGGGATCAAGTGATCCCATGGTAAGGTAAGCACTGTCCTTTACGCTTTGTGTACTAACTCATGGTCTACATGACAATTCTATGTGGGGTTAGGTATGTTTCCATGGGCTTGCGTTAAGAGGAAGATATTATACAACCCATGGAGGATGACATCAAGTGGTGATCGTCATCAAGTTTGCGGTATGCAAGTTCAAGTGGAGCATTACGAAAAGATCAAGTGCTTGAATCTTGCCGTCCATTGTGGTGACAATGGACTTGTGAAGATGTGCCGAAGAGTGGCTCACCCATAGTGGAGTATGGGGGAGCAATCTACTAGTCTTCACCGAGCCAACGCAATCAAGAAAGATGGTCCAGCTTGAGGGAGTCAAGATTGTCATCATCCAACTCAAGTGGGCTATGTTCAAGGCAAAGGTTTGCCCTTGATAGGTTTTCTATTTTACCGGTCTCACGGTGGTAGTTGGGAGACCAGGTTATAGGATCGATTGTCGTACTATTAAGGGGGGCTCTCGATGAGTAGCTTGATTGTATCGTCCGTAGAGAGCTCAAACCATTGCATCCTTGCATCATCTTTATTGCTTCTTGTTTGGTTCTTATCCTTGTGAGTTTTTGAGCTTATGGTCATCTTGATGACAAGCTCGAGTTCATCGAAAACGGAGTTCACTCATGCATCTTCTATGATGTTTTCGATATTGGAGGTTATGCCGGTTCTTCTCTGATGGAGGGTTCACTCCTCTATATCCTAGGAATACCTCCCTGTCTCTTCTTACTATAACCAGTCGTTGTTTTGATGCTACTCGTCTTCCTCTTTTCCAACAAGCTTGAGTTTGCTCAATTCGGAGCTCAATTGCAGAAGTTATGGCAGTTCAGGGTTTCCTGTTGCTCCTGCGGTAGTACCGCTGGGCCAGAGCAGTAGTACCGCTTATAGCCACAAGCGGTAGTACCGCCCATGGCTATATGCGATGGTACCGCTCCGGTTCCGCTCTAGTGCCACCTCGATTCGAGATCGTCGCTTCTCGTGTCGGGTTAAGCAGCAGTAGGAGCGGCAGTAGGTGCGGTAGTACCGCCCTACCAGCGCTACTAGTGCCGCTCGGGGGCTCTATCTCGTGTTTCTTCCCTCGTTGGCGCTGTGCATTGTCCCAGCGGTAGTACCGCTGGGCCAAGCGGCAGTACTGCTGCGGCCAGCGGTAGTACCGCTCGCTGTGGGCCGGTTGGTGGGAAGAACGGTTGGATTTTCTCCCTCCTATAAAAGGGGGTCTTCTCCCCATTGAACCTGATCCTTTGAGCTCGGGTTCTTCCCCCATTGTTGACCTTCTTCGAGCTTGCTAGCTCTCAATCCATCCATGGATTCTTGCTAGTTTGGGGGGGGGGGAGGAGATCTAGATCCACCTTTCCACCAATCACTTTCTCCTCTATGTGAAGGGAACCCCTTGGATCTAGATCTTGGAGTTCTTGGTGTTCTCCTTCTTGTTCTTCCTCTCTTTTTCCTCCTTAGCTTTTGTTGCTTTCGTGGGATTTGAGAGAGAAGGATTTGGGCACTCTGTGTGCCCTTGCCATTGCATTTGGTGCATCGGTTTGAGTTCTCCACGGTGATACGTGGAAGTTACAAGTTGAGAAGCTTATTACTCTTGGGTGCTTGGTACCCTTGAGCTTGTTCCTCTTGGGTGCTTGGACGCCCTAGACGGTTGTGGTCACCTCGAAGCCATATTCCATAGTGGTGAAGCTTCGTGGTGTCGTTGGGGAGATATCCCCAACCTTGGTGGTGTTTGGAGCTCAATCATAGTGGTGAAAAGCTCCAGGCAAGCGTCGGGGTCTCCAATTAGGTTGTGGAGATTGCCCCGAGCAATTTGTAAGGGTTCGGTGACCGCCCCCAAGGGTTGCCATTTGTACGGGTTCGGTGACCTCCCTCAAGGGTCCCTTAGTAGAATCATGACATCTTGCATTGTGCGAGGGCGTGAGGAGATTACGGTGACCCTAGTGGCTTCTTGAGGAGCATTGTGCCTCCACACCGCTCCAAACGGAGATTAGCATCCGCAAGGGTGTGAACTTCGGGATACATCGTCGTCTCCGCGTGCCTAAGTTATCTCTTACCCGAGCCCTTTACTTATGCACTTTACTTTGTGATAGCCATATTGTTTTTTGTCATATACTCCCTCCGTCCCAAAATTCTTGTCTTAGATTTGTCTAAATACGGATGTATCAAGTCACGTTTTAGTATTAGATACATCTGTATCTAGACTAATCTAAGACAAGAATTTTGGGACGTAGGGAGTATCTTGCTATCACCTAGTTGTTTATCTTGCTTAGCATAAGTTGTTGGTGCACATAGGTGAGCCTAGTTGTTGTAGGTTTTGTGCTTGACAAATTAACCGCTAGGTTTATTCCGCATTTGTTCAAGCCTAAACCGTAATTATTTTAAAGCACCTATTCACCCCCTCCCCCCTCTAGGCGACATCCGCGATCTTTCACTTATGAACAAATCGCAACATATATTGTGTAAAACATCAAAAGTCACTCCATGACAAAAAATAGTCGAAAATTATGTGGTAAAATCGACTACGAGAGTTCCTTCTTTAAAAGGATTACTCACATAATGATTGCTTGATTACATGTAGTTATTAACAAAATCCCTCGCTGGATTCTACATGACCTATGTATATACTAGTGATTTTCATCTTCAAAGTATATACCAGATAAGAAAGGTCCTCGCAATCATATCAAGACGGAAAGTTGAATGAAACCAAATATTATTCAAGTTCATAACTTGAACTTATTCCCTCAGGAATACTCATCTATCAGCCCTCTTATATTCAGAAAGTTTTGGAAACATTCAACATGGATAAATCATATCCGTCCAAAACACCTATGGTCGTCTGATCCCTTGATATGAATAAGGATCCTTTTAGACCTAGGGATGATAATGGGGAGGTATTGGGACCTGAGTTTCCATACCTCACTGCCATAGGAGCACTAATGTAACTTGCAAACTGTACTAGATCAGACATTGCATTTGCGGTGGAACAAACATGGTTTGTATTTTTACACGGTGGAACTGCTATTTCATGGAAGTCAACAAAACATACATTGGTAGCAACTTCCACTGATCACTCTGAAATAATTGCATTATTTGAAGCCTCACGAGAATGTGTATGACTTCGCAGAGTGATAAATCATATTCAGACATCATGTGGAATCGATTCATTAGAATTACCTACCATTATCTATGAAGATAATGCCGCATGTGTTGCCCAAATGCATATGAGATATATTAAAAGTAATATCACAAAACATATCTCCCCAAAACTAAATTTTTTTCCTCATCAATTACAGAAAGATGGAAAAGTTAATATTTTGCAAATAAAATCTTGTGACAATCTTGCTGATTTGTTTACTAAGTCTTTACCAGCAACATCATTTCAAAAGTATGGATTGGTATGAGACGACTACGAAATTTGCAAAGCTCAGGGGAAGAAAACTCCTAGAACTAAAACGTATTTATTATCATCCCCTGGTGATAAATATATTATTTTTCTTCCTTATGAGTTTTTCCATCGGATTTTCTCATACAAGTTTGAATGATATATAATTATCCTAACAGTATATATTCGAATTCTATTTGTTTTCCTTATACTTTTCATAGTTTTTTTTTTGGAAAACATAGACAATATAAGATCAAGGATTCTTGAAGTTACAAGATAAATACAATCAAGAAAATGCAAGATTTTTCAGCACTCAAGACAATGAAGATTACTGACAGCGTTGTCCAAGGGGGAGTGTTAGGAATAAAATATCTTTAGATTTAGGCTAATTAGGCAATTAGTATATTCTTTAGAATATTCTATCTAGCAGTTAGAATATTGGCTTTGTCCATACGCTGTGTCTCTCGAACCATGGTCGTGCCTTTTCTAAACAACACGACTATTGTAACCGACATGTACGTGCGACTTTTCAGGTCATATAAGGCCAACTCCACCGCGCAACCCCATCCTGTCCGGCCCCATTCGTTTGGGGTAAAACGGACAAACTGGACGGCCCAGTGCGCGGGAGCAAACGGACTTTTGTCCGTTTTGTGTCCGCTTTCGACCCATCCCCGACCCAAGTTTGCGCCGCTTTTGGGGTGAAACGGACACCACGCGGACGCGCGGGCCGTCTGCGTGTGTCCCCCCTGGCCAGCCCGTCGGTGGCACAGGGCGGGCCTTTTTCTATCCGCCCCCCTCCCTCCCTTCGGCCGCACCCCCTCCACTCTTCCCCTCGATGCCGCCGCCGCCACTGCCATTGCAGCCGTGCAGTTCGGACGCGCGCTCGCCCAGGCCCTTCCCCTCGGCGCCGTCGAGCTACCCAACCACGGCCACCTGGTTTGCGCACCCGCCTGCCGGATTTGGGGCGGATCCGGTCGGCCTTGAGCTCGCCGGGCTGTGGGAGGTCGGGCCGCGCCATGGACTGGTCGGACACCTCACTGGAATGCCCTGGCAGGGCCGCAAGGCCACATGCAGGCAGTGGCTCCTCCTCTAGCCGCTCGGATCTGCACCGTCGGTGGTCCGCCGACAGATACACGAATGGCGGCCGGCCGGGCTCGGTGCTAGCCCAAAAGCTCGTCGGCGCACCGTTGCCACTCATTAAGTGCGACGACTGCCCAAAGAAGGTCGTGCGCCGTGCGTCTACAACGCCGGAACATCCCGGATGGGTGTTCATCAAGTGCTTAAATGATGGGGTATGTGCTATTTGTTAGCTTTGGTTTTGCTCCCGGATTTGACAAATTGTGCTAACTTGAAATTTTATTGTGTAGCATGGATGCAACTTTTGGTATTAGGAAGAAGAGTACATCGATATATTAATTGCGCGTAATTTAATCGATGTTCGTGCACTTTTAGCTAGATTAGAGGTTGTAGATGAGACTAGGTGTGAGGAAGCAACCTCTACTTCTGGCTTGAAGAAGAAAGGAGGGTGCAACATCGAGCCTCCTCCACAGATCAACAATGAGTGCATCGAGAAGGCCCTAACCCAACTCAAGGGAGGAGTTATGGAAGTTGGGTATCTTCTAAAATGCATTCTTGTAGTTTTATTTTTCTTTGGCCCTGCTATACTAGTCAAAATATGATGATGTATTGTCATGTACCAAAAATGAATGATAATAAAAGGTTAAGGACTTGCAAAGAAAAATGCACGCGGATAGGATGCAGCCGGGATGCATCCGCGCGCTGGGCGCAGGGCCACCGTATCACAGGACACGCCCGGACACGACCCCAAATTCCTACCCAAACGGACAGAATCCGAACAAAATGAACGTCCGTTTGGGATCGCGCGATGGAGTTGGCCTAAAAGCCTACAGTCATTATCAATAAAATCACTCTTTCACTTCATTCCTCTCTACTCTCTTCAATAATGAAGAACACGGTACACTGGCGCAGCGCATGTGAAAGGCGCCGTAGCACCACGCACGCGAGGCCCCCAGCGGATCGCCGTCGATGGGCGTCCAGCCGCCTGCTCCTACACCGCGGCGCACGTAAATGCTTGCCACAGCTCGATCGACCCAGCCGGGATGATATTCGCATTCAAAGCTCCGAACCAACCGGCCGCGGCCGGCCCGCCGTGATCACATCCCGCGCTCGCTTCGTGCCGCGCACTCATCTGTGTCATGCAGCCTCCCCGCCCGCCCGTTTTCAGCACGCCACCGTGAAAGATACGAGTATCATTTACGCGACTGCCACGTCGTATCGTACAGCCACCGAGGCACGTCGTAGGACCTGCCGGAGAGACCTGCCAGCGCGACCCATACAGCACGTCCCACGGGGATCGGATCCCCCGCTGCCGTCGACTCTGTGGCCCCATCGTCTTGCCGCCCGTCCGCTGAGACGGCGCGACGCGGCACCAGGGACGCCCACACGGCCGTGGCCGCATAAAAGCGACGCCCATGCCATGCTCGTCCCGTCCCCGCACCCGCTGGCACTTGGCGAAAGCGGCCACGACGGTGCCCTTAAATCGGGCGTGAGCCCCCGTCGCCCCACTCCTCTCACTTTCTCGCGACATCTCGCCGTCGACCGCCACCCCATTTCAAAAATTCACGGAGGGATGCTGCGCGGCTCCCTCTGGCAGCTGCTGGCCGTGGCCGTGGCGCTGGCGGCGGCGACGCGGGCGGCGGCCGCGGTGAAGGCCGGCCGGAGCTTGCACCGGGACTTCGACGCCGTGTGGGGGAAGCGCAATGCGCGCTTCTTCGACGACGGCCGGGTGGTGGAGCTGGCGCTGGACCGGGAGACGGGGTCCAGGCTGGAGTCCAAGGACCGCTACCTCTTCGGGCGCTTCGATCTCGACATCAGGCTCGTCGCCGGCGAGTCCGCCGGGACCATCACCTCCTTCTACGTAAGTGTACATGGATCTCCCTGCTGCTCGACTGCATTTCTCTTCTTGTTTCCGCCTGCCTAATTAACCGGCATTGGCCATTTCCTTCACCGGTAAAAAAAAAAGGTAAAACAAGAGTTGGCACTGCTCAGAGTTCAGACAACACCTACCAGTACCCACACGAGTTGGACACTTGTCATTCCTGGAGTGATTTTTGGTTCAGAGTCCCCTGCATTTGTCGTCAGAGGAAACAATTGTGCATTCAGAAACTCACTGCTAAGCCGATTGGGAGGTTAACTGACGCCCACCTGCAGTGGATTTTGTACTAGTTGACGCATAAATGTGTTAGTAATTGACGGGTTAAATTGGGTTTTTGCAATGAATGGGGGTGAAGTACCAGTAGCACCACAGATCTACTAAACTTATTGTGTGTATGTACATGAGGATACGAGAGCATTTCATTTTCTTTTGAGGTGAAAAAACTGAGAGCATCGTCCTCGCAGATGTACAGTGGCTTAATTAAGTCATGAATTGCATTAAAGAAACGTTCATGGCGAACTAGTCAGGTCTGTCTTAGACGTGAAATCCACTAAGGCCGGCTAGACGCCATCTGGATAATGCATACTTCAGGAATAGAGCCTGGATTCTGTATTCTTCAAGTTACAGAATCTAAAACTATTCTGCTGTTTTGAGGAGGCAAAAACAATAATTCTCTCGAGCATATCTAGTTATGGTGAACTAGCCAGGTTTCTTCTTAGACGTGGTTTCCACTAAAAGGCCGACTAAACACCATCTGAATACATTATTCTTCCGGAGATGTAACCTGGATTCTTTATTATTCAGGCGGCAGAATCCGGAATGATTCTGCCCTTTTTAGCAGGGAAAATTACTAATTTTCTCAAGTCCACGTTTAACGTTTGGAAAAGCATATCTATGCGTTTCATTTTTATAACCGTCTGAAGATGGACGGTGCAGATCTGCACTGGCGGCGCGCGGCACGACGAGGTGGACTTCGAGTTCCTGGGCAACGTGAGCGGCGAGCCCTACATCCTGCACACCAACATCTTCAGCGACGGCAAGGGCGAGCGGGAGCAGCAGTTCGTGCTCTGGTTCGACCCCACCGCCGACTTCCACACCTACTCCATCCTCTGGAACCCGCTCAACATCATGTACTACCACGCCCTCAGATCTCTTCCCCACAGCACCATCGTCGCCATCAATGATTCGTCTCTCCATCCTGAGTTCCTGACATGATCTTGCTGATTGATCGAATGCAGCCTGTACATCGACGGGACGCCAATCCGGGTGTTCAAGAACAACGAGGCGAACGGGGTGCCGTTCCCGACGCGGCAGCCGGTGCACGTCTTTGCCAGCATCTGGAACGCCGAGGAGTGGGCGACGCAGGGCGGGCGCGTCAAGACGGACTGGTCCGAGGCGCCGTTCGTGGCCGCGTACCGGCGGTTCGACGCCGGCAGCGCCTGCGTCTGGCAAGGCGGGGCGTCGCCCACGCGGTGCGGGGGCGACCACCTGCCGTCGTCGCCGTCGTCGTGGATGACGCAGAGGCTGGACTGGTGGAGCTGGATGACGCTCAACTGGGTGCGCATGAACTACATGACCTACGACTACTGCGCCGACCGGAAGCGCTACCCCCATGCGTTCCCCACCGAGTGCATCATCCCCATCGGGAGGATCTGATGAGATGGCGTCCATCAATTCCTTCATGCGTAGCGTAGGCCGTAGGGAGTATGCTTTGTCTCGTGACTCGTTGCAGGGACTGGTTTTGCTGCCAGCAGAATGTAAAGAGGTTCAGTTTCGTCCGTGGAAAAACATGATCGGAGAATTGTAGGACGCAGTTTCCTTTTAGACCTTTATCGGCGTGCCTCCACGAGGAGGGACGAGACTTGCCTGCTCCCCTCACGTGTGCCCATTCATGCTCCCGCATACGTGGCTTGATTTGATTGGAGCAAAATAAGGCCCGGCCCCACCCCCTTAAAATCAGGGGGGGAGATGGTTAGATTAGAAAGAAAAAAGGAAGAAGGACAGCCGTAGGATGAAGTGGGAGCACGGATGGGAGCATGAGGAGGGAGCAGGCAAGTTTTAATCCACGAGGAGGGCACGCACATTTCTATCGTATCTTTGTGGTCGCGAGATTACCGTTTCTCCTCATTCGTACTATGTAACAATGAGATTTGGTGTCAGGCGTTTAAAATTTATTCAAGATTCAACGGCGACGTTAGCTGTGGGGCGTTGGTCCTGAGGGAAACTTGCACAAAGATTTTCCAGACGTCATCTACAAGGTCAAACCGGCTCTCGTAGGGTAGTGGCTACAGCAGCGCGCAGGTGGTTCATTTTAACGGTAATGATGTAGAAGTGCATGCTCTAGCCAATGCAACCAAAAAACCGATCTAAGAGAGAGAGCCGAACATTATACAACCCCCCC
>LR738715.1:768506761-768528904 GCA_902687465.1 Secale cereale
CCCCCCCCCCCCGGTATATGCTCCTTTGGATCTATATGACGTGGACAGCGGAAGCGGGGGCGGGCCGCAATTATTTATTGCGTTTACCGGGTTTTGAACCCTGGACCTCTTGGTTGTAAGTTTATGTACCTAATCAGTTCATCCATCAGACCGATCTAGAAGTGCAGGTTCTAGCCAATGCTCTGATACCATGTAGAAGTGCATGCTTTAGTCAATGCAACCAAAAGATCGATCTGATGAAAGAGACTAGGCAGCACATTATACGTCAACACTCCCCCTCACGTGTGGCTTCCTCAGGCCTAAACGTGGACCGTAAGTGGGCTGCAAATCTAATTGCGCAAGCCGGGTCTTGAACTTGAGACTTATTGGCTCCGATACCATGTAGAAGTGCATGCTCTAGCCAATGCAACCAAAAGACCGATCTGAGAGAGAGGGTCGGACATTATACTCTAACAAGTGGTTCCAGGTGGTGTAGGATACCTGATGTAACTTTTATTATATTTTGGTTGTTTTTTACTTCTACATGAACCTTTATATAGATTTGGGTCGTTTTTCCACATAATAAAAATTTGTGTTTGCCCCATATTTTTACCCCTTTATGCTCAACTTCGGGGGTTCAAACAAAACAAAATCACTAGTTAAGGGGTAGTATCTTTTGTACTCCCTTTGTCTCGGTTTATATGGCATGCACGTCGTTCTAGGTTGAAATTTTAACTAGCTATATATGTAATATATGTGATGAAAAATATATGTTTAAAAACTACATCAATGTAAGAATCCAATGACATACTTTGGTGATATATAACTCATATTTAGTTAGTCAAATGAATGATCTAGAACTACGCGCATGCCGACGGAGGGAGTAAAGGATATCTTCAATATATTCTAGTGTTGACAAGCTTCAAACAGTATAACGCATGTCCGTTGCTTATCGCAACTAGATTTAGGAGATTGATTCCCACGGGTGGAAGGATTGGTTGTGCGCCTTTTTTTAGATTCCGTTTTTTAAGATAAAATATCTCGTGAATCATGCATCCAAATTGCAAACCATCTTCATCGTTGTGTCTTCTCGTCGAGATGTACGAAATTAGATCTAATGTTGTTAATGTTTGATGAAATTTTTTTATGTTGCAGTTTTGTGCTCCCTATTGCAGTGCACTTGTCCTACCTGTCGTAGTGCACTTGTGCTCCCTTCTGTAGTGCACTTTGTGCTTCCTACTATAGTGCGCTTTCCCGTGTAGTGTACTCTATGATTCCCTTTATGCAATTTATTTTTATGCTCTGCTCGTATTGCACTATGTGATTTCCTTTATAAAAGTGCACTTTGTGCTTCTTGCATAGTGCACTCTGCGCTTCACTTGCATAGTGCACTCTATGCTCCCTAGTGTAGTGCACTTTGTGCTTCACTTTTATATTATACACTCTGGGCTCACTACTATAATGCACTTACGTTTTCCGTGCAGTGCACTTTGGGCTTCATGTTTTTTATCTAGTGGTAAACTGTATGTTGCATTCTGCCTATTAGGGACAACTATAGATGATAGACTAAACAAAAAAAACATACGGAAAAACAAAGAAATAAACTAAACACAAAGGAAAAAAGACTCATTCCTGTGGAGGGAGGATACTTTCACGAGCGCGCAACACACCGTGTGTTACACAAGAAACTAGAAAAATACGAAAAGGGAAAATTAAGAAAGCCTGGAAGGCAGAAAAAATCAGAGGGGAAAAACCTTGCACTAGCTCATCCCCTCCCTTCCTCTCCGGCGCCCCGCAAAAGCTATGTCTCGCCTATTGTAAGAAAACAATCAGTCTCGCCTACAGGAACAAAGCTGGTCGGTCCAATAAACTTGTTAGCGAGCTGTTTTGGAAAGTTATCAAGATCGCTTCGTTGAATCTTTCACCAATTTTGGGAAGGTTCCACGTGATTTTTCTCTGTTTCTTTGTGAATTTATCCTCCTTTATTTTCAGTTTTATTTTTCATTTTCATGTTTGGTATTTTTTCTTTTTTATATACACACTATACATTTCATTATTTTTTTCAAGAATGTCAAGGAAAAATATTAAATTTAAACATTTGAACATTTTCAGATAGTATTTTTTAAAAAACAATACGTGAATTTTTATATTGTATGAGTTTTTTTACATTGTCATAAACAAGTTTCTAAAAGCATGAACATTTGTTTATTGTGATGATCAATTTTTGAATGCTATGTATACATTTTTTAAAAATTGCACGAACAATTAATATAACTTTTTTTAAAGCGTGGAGAACATTTTAATATTTTTAGTAGATTGAAATATATCCATTTAATTAATTTTTGGGGGAAATCCTCCTAACGGTACCGCATGGGCTAGTTTGGGAGATCCTCTCTTTGACACTCAGATGCGTCTTGATGGGCCGGCCCATGCACGCTGTAGTGTGAGTGGAGCGATCAAGCTACTGTAGCGGGAATATTTACTGTCGAGAACCGGGTTAGTGTAGCTAATAATAATTGAAATATATAAAATTTCGAATTTTGAACACATACCTTTCAAAAATCGAACATATTTATAAATTTTAGAACAGTTTTTTAAAGCATGATTTTTCTTAAACCATAATTTTTTGAATTTGGGAAAAAACTACATTCTATACAATATTTTAAATACTATACCTTCTCGGAAATAGGATTTTTTTTTAAATACTGAACAAATATTTAACGCGAGATTTTTTTTTGAAAATTACAAAAAATTTGTTCTCATAATTTTTTCCCTAGAAAAAGGAAAAAATTCAAAGAAACATGGTAAAATATGCAATAGGAAAAAAAGAAAAAAATAAGTAAAAAGCGGACCGGAACCTTACAGTCATAAAACAGAACGTATGCGTGCTCTAAATGGTCGGGGCCAAGGAAACATTTTTTTTTTTGCGGGCTTGGGGCCAAGGAAACGTTGGTGAGTCCTCTGCGAAGTGGTGCCAATTTGACACAATAATCGTCGAATCAAGATTACTCACTACTTGCCCCTATAAGAAGGCTTTGAAAACAATTGATGGGCCTCAGCAATCCCATTTTTGCGTGGAATGCGGCTAAGCTTTTCATTCGAGTTTCAAAACATTGAGATGTCTGATGTACACCTCAAAAAAATAGATGTGTGACATGGTGATGATGTACCATACATAATGTCCACTCATAGTTGTTAGGGCATGTGTGTGTTCATAAGGGTGAGTTTATGTGCATATGTATGAGCACTCGCGTCTGTAATGTGTTCAAAAAAAAATTTGTTACACAATACTGTTGGAAATATGCCCTAGAGGCAATAATAAAAGTATTATTATTATGTTTCCTTGTTCATGATAATTGTCTGTTATTCATGCTTGAATTGTATTGTACGGAAACAGCGATACATGTGTGAATACATAGACCACAACGTGTCCCCGGTAAGCCTCTAGTTACTAGCTCGTTGATCAACGGATGGTCACGGTTTCCTGACCATGGACATTGGATGTCATTGATAACGGGATCACATCATTAGGAGAATGATGTGATGGACAAGACCCAATCCTAAGCCTAGCACGAGATCATTTAGTTCGTAATGCTTAAGCTTTTCCGGTGTCAAGTATTTATTCCTTGGACCATGAGGTTGTGCAACTCCTGGATACCGTAGGAATACTTTGGGTGTACCAAACGTCACAACGTAACTGGGTGGCTATAAAGGTACGCAACGGGTATCTCCGAAAGTGTCTGTTGATTTGGTACGAACCGAGACTGGGATATTGTCACTCCGTATGACGGAGAGGTACTTCTGGGCCCTCTCGGTAAGACATCATCATAATGAGCTCAAGGTGACTAAGGAGTTAGTCACGGGATGATGGATTACGAAACGAGTAAAGAGACTTGCCATGACGAGATTGAACAAGGTATCGGGCATACCGACGATCGAATCTCGGGCAAGTACCGTACCGATGGACAAAGGGAATAACATACGGGGTTGAGTGAATCCTTGACACAGTGGTTCATCCGATGAGATCATCGAGGAACACGTGGGAACCAACATGGGTATCCAGATCCCGCTGTTGGTTATTGACCGGAGAGTCGTCTCGGTCATATCTGCGTGTCTCCCAAACCCGTAGGGTCTACACACTTAAGGTTCGGTGACGCTAGGGTTGTAGAGATACATGCACGTGGAAACCCAAATGTTGTTCGGAGTCCCGGATGAGATCCCGGACGTCACGAGGAGTTCCGGAATGGTCCGGAGGTAAAAATGATATATAGGAAGTCCAGTTTCGGCCATCAGGTGAACTCCGGGGGTCACCGGGAGTGTCCCGGGACCACCGGAGGGGTCCCGGGGGTCCACCGGGTGGGGCCACCCATCCCGGTGGGTCCCCTAGGCCGCAAGGGGGAAGGGGCCAGCCCCTGGTGGGCTGGCGCACCACATGGGCCCTCCTCCATGCGCCTAGGGTTGAAACCCTAGGGGGAGGGGGCGCCCCCTATGCCTTGGGGGCAAGTTTCCCCCCTCTGGCCGCCGCCCCCTAGGAGATCTGATCTCCCTAGGGCCGGCGCCCCCTGGCCCCTATATATAGTGGGGGGGAGAGGGCAGCCACACCCCAAGCCTCTGGCGCCTCTCCCCCCTCCCGTCACACTTCCTACTCCTTACGCAGGGCGCCGGCGAAGCCCTGCAGGATTTCCTGTTGCATCCACCACCACGCCGTCGTGCTGCTGGATCTCCGACAACCTCTCCTCCTCCCTTGCTGGATCAAGAAGGAGGAGACGTCGCTGTACCGTACGTGTGTTGAACGCGGAGGTGCCGTCCGTTCGGCGCTGGGATCATCGGTGACGAAGAATGCGAAGAGTACGACTACTTCATCCACGTTCCTTCGAACGCTTCCGCACGCGATCTACAAAAGGGTATGTAGATGCACTTCAGTATGCTCGTTGCTAGATGACTCCTTAGATTGATCTTGGTGAAGCGTAGGAAACTTTTTGAATTCTGCTACGTTCGCCAACAGTGGCATCAGAGCTAGGTCTTTGCGTAGCATCTTGCACGAGTAGAACACAAACAAGTTGTGGGCGTTGAGTTTGCTCAATTTTCTTGCCGTTACTAGTCCAATCTTGATTCGGCGGCATTGTGGGATGAAGCGGCCCGGACCGACCTTACACGTACGCTTACGTGAGACTGGTTCCACCGACAGACATGCACTAGATGCATAAGGTGGCTGGCGGGTGTCTGTCTCTCCCACTTTAGTTGGATCGGATTCGATGAACAGGGTCCTTATGAAGGGTAAATAGAAATTGACAAATCACGTTGTGGTTTTGGCGTAGGTAAGAAACGTTCTTGCTAGAAAACCTATAGAAGCCACGTAAAAATTTGCAACAACAATTAGAGGTCGTCTAACTTGTTCTTGCAGCATGTGCTATGTGATGTGGTATGGCCAAGAAGATGTGATGAATGATATATGTGATGTATGAGATTGATCATGTTCTTGTAATAGGAAATCACGACTTGCATGTCGATGATAATGACAACCGGCAGGAGCCATAGGAGTTGTCTTAATTATTGTATGACCTGCGTGTCACTGAATAACGCCATGTAATTACTTTACTTTATTGCTAAACGTTAGCCATAGTAGTAGAAGTAATAGTTGGCGTGACGACTTCATGAAGACACAATGATGGAGATCATGATGATGGAGATCATGGTGTCGAGCCGGTGACAAGGATGATCATGGTGCCCCGAAGATGGAGATCGAAGGAGCAAGATGATATTGGCCATATCATGTCACTTTATTTGATTGCATGTGATGTTTATCATGTTTATGCATCTTGTTTACTTAGAACGACGGTGGTAAATAAGATGATCTCTCACTAAAAATTTCAAGAATTGTGTTCCCCCTAACTGTGCACCGTTGCTAAGGATCGTTGTTCCGAAGCACCACGTGATGATCGGGTGTGATAGGCTCTAACGTTCGCATACAACGGGTGTAAGCCAGATTTACACACGCAATACACTTAGGGTTTACTTGACGAGCCTAGCATGTACAGACATGGCCTCAGAACACGGAAGACCGAAAGGTCGAACATGAGTCGTATAGAAGATACGATCAACATGAAGATGTTCACCGTTGATGACTAGTCCGTCTCACGTGATGATCGTACACGGGATAGTCGATTCGGATCATGTATCACTTAGATGACTAGAGAGATGTCAATCTGAGTGGGAGTTCATTAAAATTTGATTAAGATGAACTTAATTATCATGAACTTAGTCTAAATTCTTTACAATATGTCTTGTAGATCAAATGGCCCACGCTCATGTCACCCTCAACTTTAACGCATTCCTAGAGAAATCCAAGCTGAAAGACGATGGTAGCAACTATACGGACTGGGTCCGTAACCTGAGGATCATCCTCATAGCTGCCAAGAAAACTTATGTCCTGGAAGCACCGCTAGGTGACGCTCCCGCCCCGGCAAACCAAGATGTTATGAACGCTTGGCAGTCGCGTTGTGATGATTACTCCCTGGTTCAGTGCGGCATGCTCTACAGCTTAGAATCGAGGCTCCAAAAGCATTTTGAGCACCACGGGGCATATGAGATGTTCCAAGAGCTGAAAATGGTTTTCCAGGCTCATGCCCAAGTTGAGAGATATGATGTCTCCAACGCATTCTACAGCTGCAAGATGGAGGAAAACAGTTCTGTCAGTGAGCACATCCTCAAGATTTCTGGGTTGCACAACCGCTTGTCTCAGTTGGGAATGAATCTCCCGGACGAAGCGGTCGTTGACAGAATCCTCCAGTCGCTCCCACCTAGCTACAAGAGCTTCGTGTTGAACTTCAATATGCAGGGGATGGAGAAGTCCATTCCCGAGGTGTATTCAATGCTGAAATCAGCGGAGGTGGAAATCAAGAAAGAACATCAAGTGTTGATGGTCAATAAAACCACTAAGTTCAAGAAGGGCAAGGGAAAGAAGAACTTCAAGAAGGACGGCAAGGGAGTTGCCGCGCCCGGTAAGCCAGTTGCCGGGAAGAAGCCAAAGTATGGACCCAAGCCTGAGACTGAGTGCTTTTATTGCAAGGGAACGGGTCACTGGAAGCAGAACTGCCCCAAGTACTTAGCGGACAAGAAGGCCGGCAACGTCAAAGGTATATGTGATATACATGTTATTGATGTGTACCTTACCAGCGCTCGTAGTAGCTCCTGGGTATTTGATACCGGTGCAGTTGCTCATATTTGTAACTCTAAGCAGGAGTTGCGGAATAAGCGGAGACTAGCGAAGGACGAGGTGACGATGCGCGTCGGGAATGGTTCCAAGGTCGATGTGATCGCCGTCGGCACGTGATACGTCCAAAATGTATCTATAATTTCTGCTTGCTCCATGCCTCTTTTGGGTGATATTGCTATGATATTTATATACTTCCATACACTTTTGATCATATTTGGACTAACCTATTAACTCAGTGCACCCCAGTGCCAGTTTCTGTTTTCGGCTGTTTTTGTATTTCAGGTTTTCACGTTACGAGAACTGCCAGGAAAAATCCAGAAAAAATATATAAAAAATCAGCGTTCCAGGAGCTACCGTGCGGCCAAAGTACAGCCAGGGGGGACCCACAGGGGCTCCAGGCGGCCTGCCCACGCGGCCCCCCCTAGGCCGCGCCGGGGGGGCGCCTGGGCACCCCTGACCCCCTCTGGTGACCCCCTTTGGCATATATTTAAGGTCCGTCGAGGAAACCCTGATTCCGGACCCCTTTTCTCCAGACGCGATTCCGATCTCCGCCGCCATCGCCATCAAGCTTCGGGGGACCAGAATTCCTACGCCGGCACCTTGTCGGGACGGGGAAGTGCCCCCGGATTCATCTCCATCGACGTTGCTTCCTCCCTCCATGAGGCGGGAGTAGTTCCTCCTCGGGGCTGAGGTTCTTACCAGTAGCTATGTGGTCAATTCTCTCTCCCATGATGTGATCTTCGTTGTGATCATAGGCTATGTTAATCTAGGGTGATCCCATGATATTTCCCCTTCCTCTATGTATTGGATTGATGTACTCACTTGTCTTTATCTAGTATAATCCCCGAGACCAAGGTGACAGCGGTCTATTGGACATGGATTAGAAAAGTATTTTCATGAGTGATTTCCTCTCTTGTGTGTTGATTGAAGATTGAGAGTCTCTTGGTGCTTGTCTTTGACTATCCTTTAGATATGTTGTGGTGATTGTGGGACTCTCTTTGGATGGCCGCGGTGACATTGGGAAATCCTTAGATTGAGAACTACGAAATTTGAGGTGTGCTTTTGTAGCCCTACATAATTCTCGTCCTCTCTTGACCACGAAGGAATGACCTCCGAGTGTGTCCCCTTTGCATGTTTTATGGGAAATATCATGTGATTCGATTATGTTAATGTTGTTGGGAGTTGCCACTAGTGAAAGTATGAAGCCTAGGCCTTGTTTCCACCATTGCAATACCATTTGTGCTCACGTTTACCACTTGTTTGCTTGCTGCACTTTTTATTACAGATTTATATTACTTTGCTTTGCCACTCCTATCATCCATATTTTACCATCTCTTCGCCGAACTAGTGCACCTATACAACTCCTAGTTGTATTAGGTGTGTTGGGGGACACAAGAGACTTCTTGTATCTTAGTTGCAGGGTTGCTTGAGAGAGACCATCTTCAACCTCTACTTCCCTGAGTTCGATAAACCTTAGGTCATCCACTTGAGGAAAATTGCTACTGTCCTACAAACCTCTGCGCTTGGAGGCCCAACATAGTCTACAAGAGTAGAAGCGTGTGTAGACATCAAGCTATTTCTGGCGCCGTTGCCGGGGAGGTGAGCGCTTGAAGGTATATCTTTAGATCTTGCAATTAAATCTTTTTGTTTCTTGTTTTTATTTCACTAGTTATGTTTATGGAAAACCGTGCTATTGGATCGTTGCTTGCGGGAAGACGCCCCACACCTGTGGTGGTTGCTCCTCCCCCTACTGAAATTGTGCCCTATAAAATACCATCTGGTATTATCGATTATGTTTTGGCTAATCGTTATGCAGGAGACAAACATCCCGGTGAACACTTGCTATATCTGTCACAACTATGTTCATTATTTAAGCTTGCAGGTGTATCAAGGGAGTTTGTCATGAGGAAATTATTTGCCTTGTCACTGAAAGGAAAAGCGTTGGAATGGTATAGGCTATTAGATGACTCTCACCTGCTGGATTGGGAAGGGATCCAGTCTCTCTTTTACTCCAAGTTTTATCCTCTTCATGAAGTCCATGAGAATAGGAATTATATTTATAATTTCTATCCTCATGACGGAGAGAGCATAGCTCAAGCTTGGGGGAGACTGAAAACGTTAATGCTAAAATGTCCTAACCATGGGCTCCCCAAAGATATAATTATTACTAATTTCTATGCGAGGCTTCCTCGACAGGATAAAGATTTGCTCGACGCTTCCTCTATGGGTTCTTTCACAAACAAAAAGATTGATGCTAAATGGGAACTCCTTGAAAGATTCAACGCAACACTGAAGATTGGGAGATCGACAAAGGTAAAGAGTCAGGTATAATTTATGAGTATGATTGCATTAAGTCCTTTGTTGAAACTACAAGTTTTAATAAGTTTAGTGCTAAGTTTGGGCTTGATTCTCAACTCCTTGTTGATTTCCTCAAATCTTTTGATTCACATCTTAATATGCCTAAGGAGGATTGGATCAAGTATCATAAACCTTTTAAAGAGACTTGCAAAGAAAATGAAATTGTTCATGATGATTGCAACATGCATGATCCAATTCCTAAAAATGAAGTTTTATATAAGCATGTTAATTTTTGTGGAGTGGATAGACCTTGTGAAAGGCCTACGATTGAAGAAGAGAAGTATTGTAAGCAACATAAGCATGAAAGAACAATCACTTGGGTCAGAGATTTAAATGAAATTGCTAGAGAATTGTGTGACCTTTATCCTTTTACTTGTGAACTTTGCCGTATAGAGGGTCACTTTAATTTTCAATGCATGAACTTTCAAAACATAAATGTTAACCGGTTGTGTGATAACATGATCACCTCTGATCTTTATGATGAGCTTATGTTATTTTTGATGTGTGAAGAGTTATCAGAAAAGACTTCTTGGCTGGATGATAATGCCATAGGAATAAAAAACACTTTGCAAAATTGCCATCTCTATTGTGTTGTTAATTGCCATGAAAATGATTACATAAGTAAGATTAGAAAGGAGGGAACTTTATCAAAGTATAAAAATGTCTCTTATATTTCTGCTAATAAAAAGGAGAGTTCCTCCCAAGTTTCCCCTATTGTTTCTAATGATAAACCAGGATATGTGGAGAAGCTTCATCTCCAACCACCCCCTCCTAAGGTGAAGAAGAAGAAAAAGAAGAGGAGGAGGAGGAGGAGCAAGAAGGAAGAAGAATGGGTATCAACCTGGCCTGAGCATATTCCTCCTATCAACTTTTATCCTAACGGTTGTAAGTTTAAAGAAGAAGGTGAAGTTTATTGCCTTAATTATCATCTTGATGATACGTCCGTAGGTACTATTGAAGATGATTTTGATTATGATATGCATGTTACTTATTGTGATTGGGAAAATGATGATAATGCTGCTTATGATCTTGAAAATCTTTTTGGTACCAACTCTGAAAGTGAAGATATGGGAAGCTCTAAGCTTGGGGATGATAGGATTGCAAATCCTATCCCCACTAGTGATGTAATAATTGATAATTCTCTTGCTAGTAAGAATAAAGACAACATGTTTACAAATATAGTTGCTAGCAATGATAATGCTCTTCTCTACCATGATGATGTTATAACTCCAATCTATAGTGTTCAAGTTGTTTATGATAGTCCTACTCCCACTATTACCAATGAGAAAAATTATGCTTATGTGGGGAGTGAGAGTACCTTTTTGCATGTGGATCATAGTAACAATGCTTTATGTGATGCTTATATTGTTGAGTTCATCCATGATGCCACTAAAATTTATAATGAGAGAGGGAGGCTTGGTTCTAAATATCTTAATAATAAGAAGTTTCCTCTCTTTACGGTGAATATTTTGAAGTTATGCTTGTTTTGCCTTCCTATGCTAGTTGCTTTGTGCTTCAATGAATTATTCTATTGCAAAATTCCTATGCACAGGAAACATGTTAGGGTTAAATGTGCTTGGTATTTACTTCTTGATGCTCTCTTTTGTTCTTCAGCTCTTATTCCTACGAGAGCATCATTAAAGTCTTAAGCGTATCTTTATGGCTATAAGAAAGAGCTCTAGGGAGACAACCCTTGTTATCTTTGCTTTTAGTTTTAGTGGTCTTGATGTTTGTTATTACTGTAGCAACATCATTGTATCTTTATTTTTCAATTTTGTGCCAAGTGTAGCCTCTGACTGCAAGAAAGTTCAAAAGTTGTGACGTGCTGTCCAGGAAACTTCCGTCCTTGGACAGAAAAATTCGTATAAAATCACCAGATCATCTTTTTTGGTCTGAATTTTTTCGACAGCGTGCTCTATATAATTGTCTTTCGTGCGTCTGTTCTGAGTTTTTTGATTTGAGTTGCAGAAGTACCCCGAACAAATCAATTACTACCCGCTGTTCTGTTTTTCACAGATTCTATCCTGTTTTGCCTTTCCTTCATTTTGCAAATCAAGAGCTTGCTTTTTCTTTGCAAAAACCTTTTGGCAATCTTGAGAAACAGTAGAAATTCAAGAATATCTTTATTTCCAGCAAGGTGCAATTATTTTATTAAGGGTACTAACCTCGCTAATCAGATTATGATGAGTTATGTATGAAGGGAGTTTTCAAGTGTGCGAGGGAAGATGATAAAAAGATTCAGGAGTGTCAAGCGCTCAAGCTTGGGGATGCCCCAGTGCACCCCCAAGAAATATTCAAGGATACTCAAGCGTCTAAGCTTGGGGATGCCCCCGTGCATCCCCTTCTTCATCAACATTATCAGTTCGTCTTTCGTTCCACTATATTTTTATCACTTCATGTGTTATGTGTTATGCTTGGAGCGTCTTGCTTTTAGTTTTCTTTTTAGTTTTTCATAACGAGTCGGAACTCAGCGTTCTTTATGTGGGAGAGAAACACGCTCCACTTCTACCTAGAACATAACATAGAATTTTCATGTCTATCTTTGCTGTGTGTGTTCTTTATCTTTTAATAGCTACTATCATGCTCTGATCTTAGTATTCATGCTTATCTTTTCAAAGAGATTTTGTTTAGTTGGTTGCTTGAACTCTCTTTAATTATCATGCTTACCTTATTAAGAGAGTTTGCTTCCGTTGCATTGGTTAATATGTCTATGATAAAGATGCTACGTGCATAATGGCGCTTAGTAGTTCAGGTTTTCTTGTGGTTAGTCTCAAATAGCTGGGGGGTTCCCAATGTGTTATTGGAGTACCAACATGATTTATTTTCCAATGATGTGGTATGGTTTAGTAATATCTTACTTTGAGAATTTATTTTGATTGACTTGGCGTATGCTCACGCATATTTAAGACTGTAAAGAAAGTCTGTCAAGCCTTGATGATCTTTTATTTCCGAGTAGCGATATAACTCCCATGCCTGATTCAATGTTGCTTTGTCGCTCTGCATGATTATGACCGTCATTGCTCTCTTAGTTGGTCGCTCCCAGTCTTTTGCTAACCTCCACCTGTACTAAGCGAACTAACTTTGCAATACATAGCTCATGGGAAAGTAGCTTAAAAACTATTGTGGTAAAGAATATGTTGCTTATGTATCTTATTTCTTATAAGTTGCTTGCTGAGCGGTAACCATGTTTCTGGGGACGCCATCAACTGTTACACTTTTGTTGAATATCATGTGAGTTTCTATGCATGTTCGTCTTGTCTGAAGTAAGGGTGATTTGCCGTGGGTTGAATAAGTATGCATATTGTTAGAGAAGAACATTGGGCCGCCAACCAAAGCCATGTATCATGGTGGAAGTTTTAGCTTGGACATTAATCCTCAATCTCTTATGAGAATATGCTTATGCATTAAAGAGGAGTCCATCATCTATTTTCTATGTTGTCCCGGTATGGATGTCCTCAAGTTGAGATCTATCAAAAACGAGAAATCAAATGCGATTTATCTCCTTGGACCTTTGTAGAGGTGGCATAGAGGTACCCCTTTGTGACACTTGGTTGAAACATATGTAATGCAATGATAACCCATGAAAATCCGAGCTAATTAGGACAAGTTGCGAGCACTATTGGTATACGATGCATGAGGCTTGCAACTTATAGGACGTCTTATGCATGACACATATGAAGTACTACTACTGTTGACAAAATTGCTTCTATGTTTTCAAAATAAAAAGCTCTAGCACATGAAGCACCAACTACTGAGAGCATGATTGTCATTCTGAGTGTAATGTGCATTGTCCCAAAGTAGCATTGTCTTTTGCATGATTGTGATATCGTTTATTCTGAAATCATTGTATCTAGTCATCACTTAAACCTTGGAGGTGCCCCTGCATTTATGTTTTGCTTCACTAAAGGGGGCAAGCTAGATATCACTTTATCATATTTGCACATCATGTTCATTGCAAATCTATTTGATGCTTCAATGTCATGTTGTAAAACTTTCAGTCATTTGTGATTTTCTCATGAGGCAACTCAATTACTACAGATTCATTGTCTCAGTAAGCTTTTGTCATATGACTATGAATAAGTCCTATATGGTTAATAGCATGTCACCACAGAAATTATTCTTGTTATCATTTACCTATTCGAGGACGAGCAGGAATTAAGCTTGGGGATGTTGATACGTCCAAAACGTATCTATAATTTCTTCTTGCTCCATGCCTCTTTTGGGTGATATTGCTATGATATTTATACACTTCCATACACTTTTGATCATATTTGGACTAACCTATTAACTCAGTGCACCCCAGTGCCAGTTTCTGTTTTCGGCTGTTTTTGTATTTCAGGTTTTCACGTTACGAGAACTGCCAGGAAAAATCCAGAAAAAATATATAAAAAATCAGCGTTCCAGGAGCTACCGTGCGGCCAAAGTACAGCCGGGGGGACCCACAGGGGCTCCAGGCGGCCTGCCCACGCGCCCCCCCTGGGCCGCGGCGGGGGGGCGCCTAGGCACCCCTGACCCCCTCTGATGACCCCCTTTGGCATATATTTAAGGTCTGTCGAGGAAACCCTGATTCCAGACCCCTTTTCTCCAGACGCGATTCCGATCTCTGCCGCCATCGCCATCAAGCTTCGGGGGACCAGAATTCCTGCGCCGGCACCCTGCCAGGACGGGGAAGTGCCCCCGGATTCATCTCCATCGACGTTGCTTCCTCCCTCCATGAGGCGGGAGTAGTTCCTCCTCGGGGCTGAGGTTCTTACCAGTAGCTATGTGGTCAATTCTCTCTCCCATGATGTGATCTTCGTTGTGATCATAGGCTATGTTAATCTAGGGTGATCCCATGATATTTCCCCTTCCTCTATGTATTGGATTGATGTACTCACTTGTCTTTATCTAGTATAATCCCCGAGACCAAGGTGACAGCGGTCTATTGGACATGGATTAGAAAAGTATTTTCATGAGTGATTTCCTCTCTTGTGTGTTGATTGAGGATTGAGAGTCTCTTGGTGCTTGTCTTTGACTATCCTTTAGATATGTTGTGGTAATTGTGGGACTCTCTTTGGATGGCCGCGGTGACATTGGGAAATCCTTAGATTGAGAACTACGAACTTTGAGGTGTGCTTTTGTAGCCCTACATAATTCTCGTCCTCTCTTGACCACGAAGGAATGACCTCCGAGTGTGTCCCCTTTGCATGTTTTATGGGAAATATCATGTGATTCGATTATGTTAATGTTGTTGGGAGTTGCCACTAGTGAAAGTATGAAGCCTAGGCCTTGTTTCCACCATTGCAATACCATTTGTGCTCACGTTTACCACTTGTTTGCTTGCTGCACTTTTTATTACAGATTTATATTACTTTGCTTTGCCACTCCTATCATCCATATTTTACCATCTCTTCGCCGAACTAGTGCACCTATACAACTCCTAGTTGTATTAGGTGTGTTGGGGACACAAGAGACTTCTTGTATCTTAGCCCCAAGGTTGCTTGAGAGAGACCATCTTCAACCTCTACTTCCCTGAGTTCGATAAACCTTAGGTCATCCACTTGAGGGAAATTGCTGCTGTCCTACAAACCTCTGCGCTTGGAGGCCCAACATAGTCTACAAGAGTAGAAGCGTGTGTAGACATCAGCACGCTGCCTCTACATCTACCCTCGGGATTAGTTTTAAACCTTAATAATTGTTATTTAGTACCAGCTTTGAGCATGAACATTGTATCTGGATCTCGTTTGATGCGAGATGGCTACTCATTTAAATCCGAGAATAATGGTTGTTCTATTTATTTGAGAGATATGTTTTATGGTCATGCCCCGCTGGTCAATGGTTTATTTTTGATGAATCTCGATCGTGATGATACACATGTTCATAGTGTGAATGCCAAAAGATGTACAGTTGACAATGATAGTCCCACATACTTGTGGCATTGCCGCCTTGGTCATATTGGTATCAAACGTATGAAGAAGCTTCATGCTGATGGACTTCTGGAGTCTCTTGATTATGAATCATTTGACACATGCGAACCATGCCTCTTAGGCAAGATGACCAAGACTCCGTTCTCCGGAACAATGGAGCGAGCAACCAACTTATTGGAAATCATACATACTGATGTGTGCGGTCCAATGAGTGTTGAGGCTCGCGAAGGCTATCGTTATGTTCTCACCCTCACAGATGACTTGAGTAGATATGGGTATATCTACTTGATGAAACACAAGTCCGAGACCTTTGAAAAGTTCAAGGAATTTCATAATGAGGTTGAGAATCAACGTGACAGAAAAATAAAGTTCTTGTGATCGGATCGTGGGGGTGAATATTTAAGTCATGAATTTGGCACGCACCTAAGGAACTGTGGAATTGTTTCACAATTGACACCGCCCGGAACACCTCAGCGTAACGGTGTGTCCGAACGTCGAAATCGTACCCTGTTGGACATGGTGCGATCTATGATGTCTCTCACCGACTTACCGCTATCTTTTTGGGGTTATGCTTTAGAGACTTCCGCATTCACTTTAAATAGGGCTCCGTCGAAATCCGTTGAGACCGTATGAACTTTGGTTTGGCAAGAAACCTAAGTTGTCGTTTCTGAAAGTTTGGGGTTGCGATGCTTATGTCAAGAAACTTCAACCTGAGAAGCTCGAACCCAAATCGGAAAAATGCGTCTTCATAGGATACCCAAAGGAAACGATTGGGTACACCTTCTACCACAGATCCGAAGGCAAAGTCTTTGTTGCCAAGAATGGATCCTTTCTGGAGAAAGAGTTTCTCTCAAAAAAAAGTGAGTGGGAGGAAAGTAGAACTTGATGAGGTGACAGTCACCCCTCCCGAACCGGAAAGTAGCGCAGCGCAGGAAATTTTTCCTGATGTGCCTGCACCGACAAGGGAGGAAGTTAATGATGATGATCATGAAGATACAGATCAAGTTACTACTGAACTTCGAAGGTCCACAAGGACACGTTCCGAACCAGAGTGGTACGGCAACCCTGTAATGGAAATCATGGTGTTAGACAACGGTGAACCTTCGAACTATGAAGAAGCGATGGCGGGCTCGGATTCCAATAAATGGCTTGGAGCCATGAAATCCGAGATAGAATCCATGTATGAAAACAAAGTATGGACTTTGGTGGACTTTCCCGATGATAGGCATGCCATAGAAAATAAATGGATATTTAAGAAGAAGACAGACACGGATGGTAATGTGACCATCTATAAGGCTTGGCTTGTCGCTAAGGGTTATCGACAAGTTCAAGGGATTGACTACGACGAGACTTTCTCTCCCGTAGCGATGCTGAAGTCAGTCAGAATCATGTTAGCAATTGCCGCATTCTATGATTATGAGATATGGCAAATGGACGTCAAAACGGCATTCCTTAATGGCTTCCTCAAGGAAGAGTTGTATATGATGCAGCCGGGAGGTTTTGTCGATCCAGAGAATGCTAACAAGGTATGCAAGCTCCAGCGCTCGATTTACGGGCTGGTGCAAGCATCTCGGAGTTGGAATATTCGCTTTAATGATGTGATCAAAGCGTTTGGTTTTATACAGACTTGGGGAGAAGCCTGTATCTACAAGAAAGTGAGTGGGAGCTCTGTAGCATTTCTCATATTATATGTAGATGACATATTGCTGATGGGAAATGATATAGAATTCTTGGAAAGTGTAAAGGCCTACTTGAATAAGAGTTTTTCAATGAAGGACCTTGGAGAAGCTGCTTACATATTAGGCATCAAAATCTATAGAGATAGATCAAGGCGCCTCATTGGTCTTTCACAAAGCACATACCTTGACAAGATATTGAAGAAGTTCAATATGGATCAGTCCAAGAAAGGGTTCTTGCCTGTTTTGCAAGGTATGAGATTGAGCAAGGCTCAGTCCCCGACCACGGCGGAAGATAGAGAAAAGATGAGTGTCATTCCCTATGCCTCGGCCATAGGTTCTATCATGTATGCCATGCTGTGTACTAGACCTGATGTGAACCTTGCCATAAGTTTGGTAGGGAGGTACCAAAGTGATCCCGGTATGGAACACTGGACAGCGGTCAAGAACATCCTAAAGTACCTGAAGAGGACTAAGGAAATGTTTCTCGTTTATGGAGGTGACGAAGAGCTCGTCGTAAAGGGTTACGTCGATGCTACCTTCGACACAGATCTGGATGACTCTAAGTCACAAACCGGATACGTGTATATTTTGAATGGTGGAGCAGTCAGCTGGTGCAGTTGCAAGCAGAGCGTCATGGCGCATTCTACATGTGAAGCGGAGTACATAGCTGCTTGCGAAGCAGCACAAGAAGGAGTCTGGATGAAGGAGTTCATCACCGACCTAGGAGTCATTCCAAGCGCGTCAAGCCCGATGACTCTCTTCTGTGACAACACTGGAGCTATTGCCATTACCAAGGAGCCCAGGTTTCACAAGAAGACCAAGCACATCAAGCGCCGTTTCAACTCCATCAGGAATTATGTTCAAGATGGAGACATAGATATTTGTAAAGTGCATACGGATCTGAATGTCGCAGACCCGTTGACTAAACCTCTTCCACGGGCAAAACATGATCAACACCACAACTCTATGGGTGTTCGATTCATCACAATGTAACTAGATTATTGACTCTAGTGCAAGTGGGAGACTGTTGGAAATATGCCCTAGAGGCAATAATAAAAGTATTATTATTATATTTCCTTGTTCATGATAATTGTCTGTTATTCATGCTTGAATTGTATTGTATGGAAACAACGATACATGTGTGAATACATAGACCACAACGTGTACCTGGTAAGCCTCTAGTTACTAGCTCGTTGATCAACGGATGGTCACGGTTTCCTGACCATGGACATTGGATGTCATTGATAACGGGATCACATCATTAGGAGAATGATGTGATGGACAAGACCCAATCCTAAGCCTAGCACGAGATCGTTTAGTTCGTAATGCTTAAGCTTTTCCGGTGTCAAGTATTTATTCCTTGGACCATGAGGTTGTGCAACTCCCGGATACCGTAGGAATACTTTGGGTGTACCAAACGTCACAACGTAACTGGGTGGCTATAAAGGTACACAACAAGTATCTCCAAAAGTGTCTGTTGAGTTGGTACGAACAGAGACTGGGATATTGTCACTCCGTATGACGGAGAGGTACTTCTGGGCCCTCTCGGTAAGACATCATCATAATGAGCTCAAGGTGACTAAGGAGTTAGTCACGCGATGATGGATTACGGAACGAGTAAAGAGACTTGCCATGACGAGATTGAACAAGGTATCGGGCATATTGACGATCGAATCTCGGGCAAGTACCGTACCGACGGACAAAGGGAATAACATACGGGATTGAGTGAATCCTTTACACAGTGGTTCATCCGATGAGATCATCGAGGAACACGTGGGAACCAACATGGGTATCCAGATCCCGCTGTTGGTTATTGACCGGAGAGTCGTCTCGGTCATGTCTACGTGTCTCCCAAACCCGTAGGGTCTACACACTTAAGGTTCGGTGACGCTAGGGTTGTAGAGATACATGCACGTGGAAACCCGAATGTTGTTCGGAGTCCCGGATGAGATCCCGGACGCCACGAGGAGTTCCGGAATGGTCCGGAGGTAAAAAATGATATATAGGAAGTCCAGTTTCGGCCATCGGGTGAACTCCGGGGGTCACCGGGAGTGTCCCGGGACCACCGGAGGGGTCCCGGGGGTCCACCGGGTGGGGCCACCCATCCCGGTGGGTCCCCTAGGCCGCAAGGGGGAAGGGGCCAGCCCCTGGTTGGCTGGCGCACCACATGGGCCCCCCCTCCATGCGCCTAGGGTTGAAACCCTAGGGGGAGGGGGCGCCCCCTATGCCTTGGGGGCAAGTTTCCCCCCTCTGGCCGCCGCCCCCTAGGAGATCTGATCTCTCTAGGGCCGGCGCCCCCCTGGCCCCTATATATAGTGGGGGGGAGAGGGCAGCCGCACCCCAAGCCTCTGGCGCCTCTCCCCCCTCCCGTCACACTTCCTACTCCTTACGCAGGGCGCCGGCGAAGCCCTGCAGGATTTCCTGTTGCATCCACCACCACGCCGTTGTGCTGCTGGATCTCCGAGAACCTCTCCTCCGCCCTTGCTGGATCAAGAAGGAGGAGACGTCGCTGTACCGTACGTGTGTTGAACGCGGAGGTGCCGTCCGTTCGGCGCTAGGATCATCGGTGACGAAGAACGCGAAGAATACGACTACTTCATCCATGTTCCTTCGAACGCTTCCGCACGCGATCTACAAAAGGGTATGTAGATGCACACCAGTATGCTCGTTGCTAGATGACTCCTTAGATTGATCTTGGTGAAGCGTAGGAATTTTTTTGAATTCTGCTACGTTCCCCAACAAATATGGCTACATGTGTTGGGCCATTACACCAGCAATGTTTCTCATTTAATTATTTTTGTTCTTTGTTCCTCCCTAGCAAAAATATATTAGTCTCAAGATATACTAGAACATTTTTATGAACACTTGAATACTTTTGTTCTAAACATCAATATCAATTCGAGAAATATGGCTATTCTTTCCCTAGGGAAATGACATTTTCTAAAACAATCTGTACATGTTTTGTCATATATTAATTTCATTCTTGCAATAGTTTCACACTCAAGAACATTAAGAATTTTATAGGCACTTTAAAATTGCACAAACCATTTGAATTGTGTGACCATGTATTTTATTATTGCCTATAGGGCATATTTTCATCATAATCCACGACCAAGTTCAGGCTGATCTGCTCCTGATGAACAACAACTTCATAAAAAAATGCATAACAATTAAAAAATACTGAAATTTGTTGGCATCTAAGATGCTCTATTGCACTAGGCGCGTGCAATATTTCGTGGTGAAATGATATTCAAGGAATTATCTACAAGAAAAAATGGGCATTAACAGTGCCCTTTTTCAAAGTTTCTTCGACATTCAAAATTTGTTTTTTTTCTGAGAGCTTATCGAATATCGTTTCACCTTGAACTTTGCATACACCTAGCATTCGAGCATCTTTGATTTTATTTTTGAATTTACTACTATTTTTTATGAATCCACTGCTCACATGTAGGTGAGCTATGTTTATGGCTCGCTACAAGCAACACAAAAGCTAACTACTTAATTAGGATGATATTCGACTATGAAAAACATGGGCTAAGCCGATACCTCATGTCATGTGGTTTGTGAGAAGATAGAACTTCCAAATAGATTAGAACTTCCAAATAGATTAGTGTTGGACTCTATATTCTACAAATCATATCCCAACCTTGTCCAAAATACGCAAGACCACATGCCCATTTGTGTTGGGTTGCATCTCATGTCAGTTTATTTTGTGAGGGGCCCCTTTCTTATTTTGCATTCGGTTTTACCTTTGTGTTTTCTTTAATACTTCTTTTGGTTTTTGTTTTTTCCAACTTATATTATTTTTATTTTTCAGCTTTTATCATTAATTTCTTTTTCATGAATTATTTGCCGTTATTGTTCTCATTTGCATTTTTTTACATTTTACTAGAAATAAAAATATTATATTTTCTTTGACCTGTGTGTTATCTTCATATAACATGGAAACAATATTATTGTTTGCTAACATGTTTTTTAGTATTAGTAGATGTTTTGATAAGAAATAATAATTTTAATGTATGGTGGAGTATATTAAAAAAAATCGTTTCATATGCAGCAATTTTAGCTATTGAAACAAGTATTATAGGCTGTTGACAGTGATAAACAATTTTAAAGGTCATGAATATTTTTCTAAAATACATGAAGATGTTGGTTAAACACATGAACATTTCTTTCAAAATATATTCCATGGACACTGGTGAGCATAAAGGGTTGGTACACAACATTTTTGTGATACCCTTCTTTTAAATTTTGACGCTAAACCAGAATGAGAGCCAAGTGGGTCAACCATATGCCCTTCTCTTGTTTTTTTTTGAAGCAACCATATGCCAAGTGGAGTATTTCATTAGACAAACTGTTTACAGAGATTACACATATGGTCACCATACGAGACACAAATGCTTGTCAAGCAACATTGCACAAAGAATTCCACAAGAAGTGAAACTACTATTCCACCCTTGCAGAAACCCGTGCCTCGCCGAAACATAATCCATAAACATCCTCCGCCGCCACCATGGCAACGCCGAGACGACCGGGCCACCTGCCCCCAACGCCACCAGTTGCAGCGACGACGAGATGGAGGAAGAGCAGAGGCAAATTATTTCGACACGGCGTCACCTCCACCATGAAAACAACGCCACAAAGAAACACTAGGCCAACCCTAACTACAGACCTATGCCGAAGCAGCAGGGTCCCCACCCCCTCCGGCCGCCGGAGCGACAAACGGAGAAGGCAGGGACCGGCGGCAACGGCTTGGAGGCCAGAGTAGTTAGCGGCAGATCGTCGCCTCCTGATCGCCTGTCTCGGGCAGTTCCAGAAGCGAACCGTTACGCTAATGGGTTATCTCAGGATTGGCTGTTTTCTCTTGGTGTGCTATAGAATGACACGTCTCAAAATTGTGTGAACAGAATAGAAACATAAATGGAACATTATTTTGTCTTCATATTTAAGAAGATATTGTGAACCGGGCGTGGCTCAGATTGTAAGTTTTGCGTGCGTGGGGGGG
>LR738715.1:768528943-768564238 GCA_902687465.1 Secale cereale
GGGATTAGCCCATAAGTTATGCATTTTGTAGGTGTGAGTGTGCGTGAGCGCATGAAGATATATCACCATTTTTGTAAGAAGCCTCTTCTCCTCTCTAACCCTTCTATTGCTTATCCAGACTATACAGTAACCTTTTCTGGTCACTCCGGTAAAAATCCAAAAACAAAGAAAGCGCCATGTATTCATGCGCGACCATACACTTATTCCGATTCGCGTCTGCACAGTACACCATGTCTGCCTGTCCATCGGACGTTCGCATCAACTCACCACGGCACTTGACCAAAAAACAAGAACGTCAAAAATTCTCTCAGCATTATCTTCATCAGCTCACCACCCTCCTCCTCAAAATTGAGCTCCCCACGCTTCTTTCTCCCACGCCTCCCTTTCGGACAGTGCTGGCGATTTACACGCACGCACGGCGACCACTACCAAATACCACTGTTGGAGATGAACGGACTTGGTCGACGACAGGGAGGGCCTAGTCCCGGCCAGCTGCCTCCAGCTCGCCTCCTGAATACGGCGTACGTACGTCGTTCTCGTGATGGGTCTGTATACGGTTTGTCATGCAAGCAAGGAAGCACGGCAGAGATAGTTCTGGCAGGCAGGAGCATTCATGGGATGGATGGAACGGACGTTGGGCGTGCCTCCGTCCAATCCAACCATGGCTCTCGTGTATGCATGTCCCGGTTGGTGCACAGTCCGGTTGATGGCTTGTCATCTCCATCCACGTACGCATGCGGATATGCTTCAGAGATTAGTTAGGGAGGGCTCGCGTGACCGGGCACGCGACGCGACGCGACGACGTAGCAGCGGTAGGGCAGGCTGGTCTAGTGGTCTTCCATTTCGTCGATTCATCTGGTGTGACCACTCTGACAGGTGCATGCATGCATGAACAGAGCACGCTTCCGTTCAGTTCCTTCCTTCCTTCCTGCCAGGTTAATTAACCTCAGCTTGGCCTGAACATACGTGCTCCCTCCTGTCCAGAATAGATGATCCAACTTTGTACATTCGTGTCTTGCTCCAATACGCAGAGCATCTAAAACTGTAAAGTTTTGCACGGCGCGGCTGATCCTGAGTAGAAATTGGAAATAGATCTTGGCTAGAGCCCACTACAAGATGATTTTGTCTGTTCCAGCCTAGAGGAGCAAGTGCAAGCGAGCACCAGTAAAGAAAAGTTGATCGTGATGTCCGGTGAGAAAAAAGGCAAATACACAAGGAGACAGGCCGGTCGACAGCGATGCTTAATTCTGGAGGTGTGGTCTAGCGATTTGAGTGACCATGAACGACCGATGGAGCCGCCCTTCGCCCCATCGGCGACCATGCTCGATCGACCTTATCAGCATCATCCAAACAATCATTCTCGATTTCTAGCTCATGTGTTGGGAATTGTGCGGGATGCTGCTAGCCTGCTAGGCATACGTGCACAAACTGTTCCTCCGTCTCTGCCTACAAACGCATCTGATGTCAGAGATGCCCCTCCAAACTCTAAACTCTAATGCATCATGAGCCGTGAAATCAGAAGATGGTAGACCTGAGTCGTCACCAAGTGTCGGTGAATGGAAACCAAAGCTGAACTGGTGACAGCTCAAGCTTGCAATGGTTAGCCATTACCCGCATCCCATGAGTAATTACTCTATTAGGGGACGAGGATGTGCCGGATTTTTTACCCACGGGGAAGCTGGCAGGTCAAATATATTACCCATCACATAAGATGTGGATGGGGATGGGATAGCATTACCTATATCCGTTCCCCACCTTACCCGTTAGTGCCCTACTTTTGGGCTCTAAAATTGGTAGACCTAGGTAATTCCCGATCATACCTACCTAAATTTCCTCTAATCCCACCCTTTGGGCCCAAAAAGCCCAAAGAAATCGCTAACCTAGCCACAAGATATTGTTTATTGTGTTGAAACATTGTTTTCTCTACTTAAACGCTACTGGAGGCGATTGTTGATTGCATGTATGGGTTTCCTCATGGGGATTAAAAACCCGACGGAGATGGGGATGGGAAACATTTGTTCCCCATGGGTGGGTATGGGGACGGGGACGGGCATGGGGTGGCTCTCGCGGGGACGGGCATGGGAGTCCAATACCCACCTGGGTAATACCCATTGCCAGCCTAAGTGACAACCCAATGTATTTAAGTAGTACTCCCTCCGTCCGAAAATACTTGTCATCAAAATGGACAAAAAGCGAATGTTTTTAGAACTAAAATACATCTAGATACATCCCCTTTTATTCATTTTGATGACGAGTATTTCCGAACGGAGGGAGTACTAGCTATGTCCGTGCAACTCTTTAAATCTACTTTCAGTAATATTATCATGTTTGACTAGTATTTGATTGAATTCTATTCTCGTAAAGTGCATGAGGCAGGCATCAGGGAAAAATTTATGTGTATATTACGTTTGCGAGAACATTCACTTATGACCGAATGCAGCAAACATGCAAGACATTTTTGCGTATGTAAACACTATTCACATTTTTTTATCATGATATAGTATATATATGACACAATTAATATATTCATATCGATTCCTCTTTTAATTAAAAATGGTGGAGATGCGGGAGAGTCTCATACCAAAGGGATGCATACACGCACTTCAAAAGGAAATTGCCGGATTTTTGCTTAAGCAGGTCATAGATCCCAACAGAGAATACCATTTCACCTAATGCCTGCATGTAATGATCTGCAAATTGTAGGAGAAATTGTATATACTAAGTTGTATATATACTCCCTCCGTTCCTAAATATAAGTCTTTGTAGAGATTTCACTCTGTACCATATACAGATGTATATAGATGCATTTAAGAGTGTAGATTTACTCATTTTGCTCCGTATATGATTCATAGTGGAATCTCTACAAAGACTTATATTTAGGAACGGAGAGAGTATATGTGCATGCATGGCCGTACGAGAAATTCTATTATATATGCATGACGTGTACAGTATGTAGTCGAGTAAAATATATTTTAGAAGAATAAATAAATAAATTGAAAACACAAAATTAAAACGAAAAATAAATCATAAACATTAAAACATTAAATTTTCAGTCCCGGTTGGCGACACCAACCAGGCCCCAGCGCGCGTTGCCGGCCATGTGTAAAGGATTTAGTCCCGGGTCGTAGCCAACCGGTGCTAAAAGGTGAGGGCCTTTAGCCCCGATTTATTAGTCCCGGTTGGTGAACCGGGACTAAAGGCCATTTCTTGTTAGTCCCCATTTTTTAGTCCAGTAGCTTGCCATGTGTAGAAAAGAATAGCAAGTGAATGAAGTGTATTTTCTTTTTAAGAAAAATGGCATTCTTTTGATTCCGATCACACGGTTGTGAGGGCGTTCGCCTGCACCTCTCCCTAGCGAAACGTTCGCGGGTTAACATTTTCCTTGTAAAAAAAAAACTCAGAAAAAGGTAGGTTAGCTAGTGCTTGAAACAGGTACCAGGTGTTGGGCATGCATCGGGAGTACGTGGTCATCATTACTCTGGGCTAACAAACAACACGACTGTTCCAGCATTATCTGTTACCTAAAGCTCGGAAAACTACGTCTCATACGTGTCCCTCTGAGGTAAACCCCCCGGTCAGCAACAAGACGTGATCTCGCCCATTAGCGGTAATCATGTCGCTAGCGTGGACATAACAGCCTAGTGGGTAGTGGCAGAAGCTAGAAAAGACACGGGAAGTTGCCCAGCTTTAACGGCCGGCCCATGATCACCAGCTTAGCTAGCCTAGCCTAGGGATCGATCGGCGACTCCATTTGATCGACGGCGACGTTCGGCCGGTCCCCAAATGCTGTTGCAATACGAGTAGTCCTGCGTGGTGCGTGCCTTCCTTTTTCTTATCGGAAAAGATGGGTTTAACAAGAGCTAAAGATAGTGGCGCGCGAAGATTGAATGGGATGGGCATTTCGTTGGGTGGATCGACGATAAGGCCGTGTGGCAAGTGGAGTGCTCGGCCGGGGCACCTCTGGAACAAGATGGATCGATCCATCGAGATGTGCGTGCGTACATGCACGCTGATTATACGGGCGGCGTGCGTTGGAATTTCTGCCGGATGTTGATGGCACCGCGACGTACGTACGTCTACGTTGTCAACTATTCGATCATATATGCTTGGAGAGAAGGCAGCGTTTTTGCTATTCGATGGAAGCTGTTCGATATGGGAAGCAACCCGTGTGCTCCTTCGGTGATTGATTACTTGCACCGTGCATGCACGCGAGAGGGGGTCATATATATCGACATGGGAGACAAAAATAAATAATCGTCATCAGCATCAGGGAACTGTGTTACCGGCCGGTGCCGCATGCATGCACTAGGAGTACGTGTCTACGGTGGATCGGTGGTGTTCTAGTTGGAACTTCGAAGAATCATAGTGGAGCCGCCGGCATAAAATGCAGTATTCTTTTTTTTAGAAAAGGGGTATTCCCCGGCCTCTGCATCAAAATGATGCATGCGGCCATCTTATTAATCAGCGAAATCAAGGTCTCCAAGTATGCGGAACAGAATTACAAAAAAGCTCCCACTGAGCTAGAAACAAGCAAGGACACCACACTCGGATGCGTTAATGTAAACAGGACCTAAACTCCTATCCTATTACATGACCGCCATCCAAACCGATTGAAGATAACCCGAGCTACCATCTCCCAACGGATAGACCCAGTAATCAAACGCTCCCTGGCATCCATCGGAGTGAGTAGCGACCACATACGGATCAAGGCAGTGGCCCTGTGAATAACCTGCAAAAAATGAACATTCGTTGATCTGTTAAAAACCAAGTCATTCCTGCAATTCCAAATAGCCCATAGTAACGCACATACACCCACACGGATGTGGCTCACTAATTCTTTCGAGACTCCATTCAACCACGTGCCAAATAACATGGTGATACTAGTAGGAGGAGATATATTAAAAGCAATATGGACCGAACGCCATAATACTTTAGCCATAGGACAATCGATAAAGAGGTGATTAATAGATTCATCCTTGTCGCAATAACTACAGCGCAAAGACCCATTCCAGTTACGTTTGGCCAGATTATCCTTAGTGAGAATTACTTGTTTATGAACAAACCACATAAACACTTTAATCCGTAAGGGAACTTTGACCTTCCAAATGTGAGCTGACCTAGGGATAGGCACTGAGTTGATTAAATCTAAATACAATGATTTCACCGAAAACGTCCCGTTCTTAGTCAGTTTCCAGTGGATACGGTCTGTCTGCTGAGACAGGTGGACATCCATCAGTCTTCTCACTAGATGAAGCCAGGCTACCCAGCGGTGTCCAACCAGCGCCCTTCGGAATTGAATATTAAGAGGAGTGGACTGCAATACTGTTGCAACATAGTCTGCTTTACGTTGAACAATATTGTAGAGAGAAGGATATTGAATAGCTAGGGGCGTCTCTCCCAACCATGTATCCTCCCAAAATCTTGTGGAAACACCGTTACCAACCAAGAACTTAGTTCTATTGAAGAAGGCCGACTTAACTTTCATCAGTCCTTTCCAAAAGGGTGAATCAGATGGTCTAGCTGCCACTTGGGCTAGCGTCTTGGTTGTAAGGTATTTATTATGTAAGATTTGGGCCCATGTGGCAAGGGTCTCAGAAGATAACTTAAACAGCCACTTGCTGAGTAAGCATCTATTCTTAACCTCCAAGTTTTCAATTCCAAGTCCCCCCTGATCCTTAGGTCTGCAAATGACATCCCATCTAGACAGCCTATACTTGCGCTTCATCTCATCACTTTGCCAAAAGAAACGCGACCGATAAAAATCCAGTCTTTTCCTTACCCCTACTGGGATCATGAAAAAGGACAGTAAAAACATGGGCATACTCGTAAGCACCGATTTAATCAAAATCAGTCGGCCCCCATATGACAACAGTTTGCCCTTCCAACAGCTAAGTTTCTTCTCAAAACGATCCTCAAGACTCTTCCACTCTTTATTAGAGAGTTTCCGATGATGGATCGGAATTCCAAGATATGTGAAGGGCAACGACCCTACCCCACATCCAAATAACTGTTTGTAAGCTTCTTGTTCATCTTTGGCTCTGCCAAAGCAAAACAATTCACTCTTATGAAAGTTAATCTTTAACCCCGAGAGTTGCTCAAAAAGACAAAGCACAAGCTTCATATTTCTCGCCTTAGCCAAATCATGCTCCATGAAAAGAATCGTATCATCCGCATACTGCAAGATAGATAGTCCTCCATCTACTAGATGGGGAACGAGACCACCTACCTGATCATTCTCCTTTGCTCGACCAATAAGGATTGTTAACATGTCTGCTACAATGTTAAACAAGATAGGAGACATCGGGTCACCCTGTCTTAAACCCTTGTGAGTCTGGAAGTAATGACCAATATCGTCATTAACTCTTATTCCGACACAGCCTTTTTGAGTGAAAGAGTCCACCTGCTTTCTCCAGGATGGATCAAACCCTTTCATTCTTAAGGCTTACTGAAGGAACGGCCATTTGACCTTATCGTATGCTTTTTCAAAGTCCACCTTAAAAACTACTCCATCAAGTTTTTTCGTATGGATTTCATGGAGCGTCTCATGAAGGACAACAACCCCTTCAAGGATGTTTCTATCCGGCATGAAAGCAGACTGGGAAGGCTGCACAACGCTATGTGCAATCTGCGTCAATCTATTCGTTCCTACCTTAGTGAAAACCTTAAAACTGACATTAAGAAGACAAATTGGTCGAAATTGCTCAATTCGATTCGCCTCTGCCTTCTTAGGAAGTAAAGTTATGGTACCAAAATTAAGGTGAAATAGTTTCAGATGACCATCGAAAAGATCATGGAACATCGCAAGTAGATCATCCTTAATGATGTGCCAGCACCTTTTATAAAATTCAGCCGGAAAACCATCCGGGCCAGGCGCCTTATTATTCTTCATCTGTGAGACCGCATCGAACACCTCTTTCTCCGAGAACGGGGCAGATAAGATCTCGTTCTCATCTGCCGCTAGTTGGGGAACATCCTGAATTCGTGTCTCGTCTAGAGACACGAAGCTATCATCCGGGGCCCCAAACAGCCGCTTATAATAGTCAGTGATGTAAAGCTTGAGGTTCTCCTGCCCAACTATCGTGCCCTCATCCTGCTCGAGCTGAAAAATTCTTTTCTTTCGATGCTTACCATTAGCAATCAAATGGAAGAATTGTGTGTTATCATCCCCTTGGATAACTTCGCGAACCTTGGCACGGAGTGCCCATTTCAATTCTTCCTCTCGCAACAATTCCTTCAGCCTAGATTCGGCCGTCACCTTAGCCTCCAGTTCACTGGTCGCTAGGATAGAATACTCAGCCTTAACATCAAGGGTATTAATAAGGTTGATAAGTCGCTCCTTCTCAACCTTATACACCCCGCTAAGATGTTTTGCCCAGCCACGTAGGAATTGCCTTAAATGCCTAATCTTATTCTGCCATCTGTCTACGGCAGAATAACCTCCTCCACCTTTGGCCCATTCCCTGGCAACCAGGTCTAAAAACCCTTCTCTCTCAAACCACGCTAACTCGAAAGAGAAAGTATTTTTATTTCCCGTATAAGTTGCCACTCCAGAGTCTACCAAGAGTGGAGTATGGTCCGAAATAGCCCTCGACAAGGCCTGAACGGTCACCATGGGAAACTTCTGTTCCCACTCCACACTACAGAGAACATGATCTAACTTCTCATAAGTTGGGTTTGGTAGTGAATTAGCCCAGGTGAATTGTCTGCCAGAAAGCGCGATCTCACGGAGATCCAGACTTTCAATAATAGCATTAAACATAAACGACCATCTGCCGTCAAAATTATCATTATTCTTCTCCTCCCGTCTTCTAATTATATTAAAATCACCTCCCACCAGAATTGGGAGCTGCTCATCTCCACAAATCCGAACGAGGTCCGCCAAAAAGTCTGGTTTGAGCTCAGGCTGCGCAGCTCCATATACTGCCACCAATGCCCACTGAAATCCATCCACCCTGGATCTCACTCTGAACTTTACGGCGAACTCCCCCAAGACCACGTTACGGACTTCTAGAGACTCTCTTCTTACCCCTAGTAAAATCCCACCGGACCTTCCTCTGGGGGGTAAGCAATGCCAATCAAAATCGACACCTCCAGACAACGTACCCAGAAACTGGGATGTGAAGTTGTCTCTACCAGTTTCGGATAGGGCGATGAAATCAAGCTTGTGTTCGATAGACGACTCCGCCAAGAACCTACGTTTAGCCAAGTCTTTCAGACCTCTGCTATTCCAGAAAATGCCTCTCATTTTTCATCGTGGAATTTCTTGGCAGTCCTAATCCGAACACTCCTTCGTACAGCCGACACCGGATATATTTTGCGGCTCCATTTACGCTTGGGCTCATGGTGCTCCCCGTCCCGGTTCGTACTACCAGTTTTGGGGGCTTGAGCAAACTCCGTATCATCCGGGAGCAACTCCTCCCTGCCAACACCAGCACCCTCATCCTCCGACTGAGCGAGCGATGGATCCAGGTCCTCGCAAAGACTATCCAAAACCCTCACCCCTAGATCATCAAATTCTGAGTTATTCAACGGCTTAACAGCTGCTAAGTTATTAATAACCTCAATCGCCCGCTCAGCCTCACGATCAAACAAATCGTTAACAGATTGAGCAACTTCTTTCCCGTTCCCGCCTAACGAAACTCCCAATTGGTTTGCATTATTTATAACATCATCGGCAGAAAAATGCAAAATCGAATTGGAAATACTGACTGACATACCTGTCAAGTCCTCAATGTTCCGCAGCTTGGCCTGCCGCATAGCACGACCCATCTGCAGCTCATCCACATCCGGCTGGTCCTGGAGGCGACTGCTGAGTCGTCGGCCATCGGTCATGGGATCAGCAATCCCCCCGAAAGCGACGACCTCGGCGGTGGAGGGTCCACTCGGGGAAAGGCCTCCTGCCGTAGACCCAAGAACCCCCCCACCCATCTGACCAAGAACACCTGGGCCGCCTGCCACAGGCACCTCGATCGCAGTCTCTGACGCCAACAGCGCGATCGGCCCACGGGCCACACAGTCACCAGACGCAACCGCACCCGGACTGGTCGCAACATCATCCGATCCCTCATCGTGAACGACCGACAACCCAACCGGAAGTGGGCTTCCAGATCCTGGAGAAACATCCCGCTCAGTATCCATCGCCAGAACACCCTCAAGAAGATGGACGGCAGAAGTAGGCGTGTCAATAGGGGACTCCCCCCTGACACCCTCCTTCCCAAAGAGAGCAGCTTCCATGATCCGCGGTGACAACGGTGGAAGTTCCAGCTCTACCGGATCCTCCAACTCAGCCCTGTGACCCCACAGCCGACTGAGAGCTGAGGACGGCCCAAAAGACCCAAAGCGGAGAGAAAACAAGGATGTTGCTGGGGGTGCTTCCCCCTTTCCCCCAGAACCTCCAGACGACTGCTGAGGCTGACTCACCGTCGGTGTACGACCAGACATCGCCTGCCCACCCGCGGCTGACTCACTCAGTCCACGAGCATCATCACCATCCGTCATATCTGTATCCGCATTCCCATCGGCGGCCTGAACAAGTACTGAACTCTCGAGCTCAATCTCAATCTCCAAGTCATACATCAGACCAGCATAGAACCACCTCACATAAAAAGGAACCAACTCAATATCCAGGACACTCACCAGCAAGCGCGCAATGCCATTTGCTCTCGTGAACGGCATATCCACCTTCTCTGTTTTACCAATGAGCGATCCTAGACTCCACGTAGTCCGCGCGCTCTGAAGGGCCTTCGGGGGCACCCCAAGAAAGCGAACCCAAATCTGAGGAAGGGCCTTCCCTTGAGGCTCAGGTTTTTTCCACGGAGCAAACTCAATGATGCAATTAGTGCTCGCCACCCGACACAGACCATGCAGTATTCTAGCAGCTAGTTTTAGTGTGTGTGGTGCATGGTGTGCAAATTAAGTGGCCCGAGATGACCGTATCCCATAATCACATTCCCATTGGTGATTGCTCATGGACTCTCCACGTAGCACAATTGTGATGCTCACCCAACTCTTGGACGCGTAATGGAAAGTGTATGCTACTCCAACGCAAAGCTTGACTAGGTGCTTTGCTTTTTAATCAGCAAATTTGGTTATTTGGCAAACGAATTATCTCAATAGAAAACGTAAAAGATGTACTGTAGAATATATATGCAGATGTGCATTTCTTTATTAATTTAGTCAAATTACAATTAGGTTGACCCAACACCAAATTCCCTGTATATATAGCAGCTTATCAAATACGTTTGCTGTTCCTCCCTTCCCAAAAATATAACACCCAATTGATTTTTTATGGTCTTTGGCATACAATTTCAGACAAATAAAATAAAAGTATCTCCGGCTAGCCATCGCAAGGGCCTTGGTTCCCTCATTGTTCTCGCAGCCTGGATGACCTACAGACCTAGAAGCACCGCAACACTTGCATCTTCGAGGGATGACACCTTCCCATGGCCACCTGCTGCACAACATCCAGGAGGAGACCCGCACCTGGGCCCGTGCCGGTGCTATAGGAGCTAGTATCATCATCCCTGTAACCTGACCTCTTGTAATCGGGGCTGAGCAACCCCTCTTCTGCTGCTCAACGGCATCCTCGCGAGCGCCCTCTAGCACACGCTCGTCAAGGCTTGCAACCTTGTACTCCCCCCTCTCTTTTAACGGAATAATACACATTATGCGTATCCGCAAAAAATGTGTCGTATACACAATGAGTCACAAAATGGCCACAATACAGAGGTGTAACAAAGGAATATCATGTGTCACCGAAATCTTATGATCAAGACCGAAATATATGTATGAAAATGTTGGACCATGCAATTTTTTCGAAACGGATTTACTATATCCATTAGTTATGAAGAAGAGATCTAGCCGGTTATTTAGCGAAAGACTGGATTAAACCCGTCACAACGTACTGAGCGGTGCAGACAAAATACCCTGCACAGTCGAGTGCAAAGAAAGCCTTGTCGAGCTACCACATTGGCACCATCACCGTCACTTATTCCAGAGCAGCGTCATCGACATCCCTTCTCTTGCAAGCGACTCTAACTTCGCCATAAACAACCCCTGACCCATCCAACTCCGTCGAGACCGAGCGAAGCCACATGAAGATCCATGACAATGACACATCCACATGTGACAGGGACAACGCAACTCTTGTTTTGACGGAGAGCTATGAAGGATAAATATGTAAGGTTTGTGTCATGGAAGATCACTGAACAAACCGCCTATCACCCGTAATCGTGGCCACCCTAACCCCGTTGCCGCACCTATGTTTTCGTGGCAACAAACAACCTGACACGAGCTAACAAACACATCGGAGAGGAGACGACTAGCAAAACCATGTCGTGACCGCGACATTGCTCACCCCTACTGCTTGTTGCCACAAAAGCCCCCACGCCATTACCAGCGACTTCCACCGGGCAGTGGCGCGACAACCCTCACCACCCTTGCCACCACAAGGCACCACTCTCCCGCCACCCACCTCACGTCCCGCTGGCTGGGTGAAGCTCGAAAACAGATGCCCTCGAGAGGGGAACGACATCGAAACGCCATCATCATCCGACCTCATCGGGTATGGGGTTTCCTCGGAGCTGTCTCTAGCAAAGAGAAGTAGAGCAGCCCATTGACGCCTTCAAGAAGGTCACGGCGTCCGCAGACCATGCAATTAGATTCTTCATAAATATGCGTTGATACATGACTGTCACTCCTAATTAGCCCACAGTTAGGTGCCTCATAAATCCCCCTTATCATATGAGCCTGCAAGGCTGGCTCAAGCTAGTACCAGTAGATGCTTGATACAGGACATGACATGCAAACAACTTGGTGTACATGCATGGAGAGCTCATATACGTACGTGTTCCTTGCCTAATCATACCTACACAAGAAAAGGAGAACAGACTTGACATGTAAGCTGATAACGTACTAGTTCTGAACACTGATCAATGATCGGTGATGCATGTGCATGCAGTGATTCACGTACGCACGACTGCTCAACCGGGACTAAAATGGGTGACGCGCCAAGACCCTGCCGAACAAACAAGTGCGGCCCGATCACCCGGGCGCCAATGTTTCCACGCCATCATGCATGGATTTCCTGCTGGAGACGAAGAATTCCAAGGGCCAGAACAGCAGCAAAATAACTGGCAAACAAAGCCGTGTGGTTTTTGACGGAGTCGATCGGGTCAGCATCGGCGCCGGGCTATTGATCGTTCCAGCTCACGTACAACCTGCTTCCTCTCTTTCTCTGGTCCAACCATCCTCCTCCAGTCCTCCTACCCATCGACGAAAGGAATCGAAGCAATGGAATGAGAGGATGTCATCCTCCTCCTCCCAGTCCCAGTGGCCTATAAAACCCACAACTTGCACCTGGCTCGCCTCACACAAACACGCAGAATTATAATACGGCGAGTGCAGCAGAATTCAATCCCAGCGCGCGATGGCGTCCGGTCCCAGGAGAACAGTCGTGTGCTGTGTGCTGCCACTGCTCCTGCTGCTTGCCGGCGCGGCCCGCGCGGCGGGCAACTTCTACCAGGACGTGGACATCACGTGGGGCGACGGGCGCGGCAAGATCCTCGGCGGCGGCGACGTCCTCACGCTGTCCCTCGACAGGGCCTCCGGCTCCGGGTTCCAGTCCAAGAACCAGTTCCTCTACGGCCGCTTCGACATGCAGATCAAGCTCGTCCCCGGCGACTCCGCCGGCACCGTCGCCACTTTCTACGTACGCACGCGCTCTGTTAATTTCCTTGCACGTGCAGCGTCGCCACTTTCTACGTAGTACGCCTTGACTGACACCATGCATGGGGAGCATATTGCAGCTGTCGTCGCAGGGGTCGGCGCACGACGAGATCGACTTCGAGTTCCTGGGGAACGCGAGCGGGGAGCCCTACACGGTGCACACCAACGTGTACAGCCAGGGCAAGGGCGGCCGGGAGCAGCAGTTCCGCATGTGGTTCGACCCCACCGCCGACTTCCACACCTACTCCGTCGTCTGGAACCCCACACACATCCTGTACGTACTATGCAGACAGACAATCACGAGTCTCTCTCTTCTACCTCATCTCAACGCAGGACAAGATCTCATGCACGAACCCGTTTCTCCTCATGCAGGTTCTACGTGGACGGGACGCCGATCCGGGAGCACCGGAACCGGGAGGCGGCGACGGGGGTGGCGTACCCGCGGAGCCAGGCGATGCGGGTGTACGCGAGCGTGTGGGACGCGGAGGAGTGGGCGACGCAGGGCGGGCGGGTGAGGACGGACTGGTCGCGGGCGCCGTTCGTGGCGTCGTACAAGGGGCTCGCCGCGAGCGGGTGCGCGTCGCAGGACGCGGCGGCGTGCGCCAGGTCCAACGGCGCGTGGATGTACCAGGAGCTGGACGCCATGGCGCTGGACCGCCTACAGTGGGTGCAGAAGAACTACATGATCTACAACTACTGCTCGGACACCTGGAGGTTCAAGGACGGCGCCCCGCCCGAGTGCGCCACCAAGTAGAATGTTATTGTTCTGTCTGGTGGCGACGTCGCGGGGGTCGGAGTATTTTATAGATTGGTGGTATAGGAATTTGTGTGCACCTACGTATATATGGATGTAAATGTAACTGTGCAATTATGTAAATGATACAATAAATTCAGCGTATACTATAGCGGCTGCGTAAATCACTTTTTTGCGAGTTAATTTCGATATAAATCATAACGCATAAACCTTCTTTTTGCAAGAAAATACTTTATTGACTACAGTATTTAGGATAATAGGTACAATAAAAAAACAAAACAATGCTACACACACACGAAGATTCACGGGCGTTTTAGGGGGGCTGGTGCTGACATGGCAAATTTTTATTGGTTTAGGGGGGACGCGCGGGCACTACCCACCTGAAAGTCAGGTGGAGATGAAAAGTATTATAGGAAGGCATGTAATCATCCCGTAATGAAAAAAAAATCATTTTAAACCCTGAATTCGGCGAAACCCTCAAGTCGAAATTCCGGTCAATTGCACCCTGAACTAGGCAAACCCGGTCTAAATCGAATCATCGGGTCGTTTGGATGGCCGGGACTGGGATATTTCCTAGAGGGCGCACACCAGCACCTCGCTGGGCCGGCCCGCTTTAGTTTTTTTTTTTCAGTTAAGAAACACAAATTCGCACAGGGCGCTACACCCTTCTCCCCGCTGGGCCAGCCCGCATAATTGTTTACGTTACAAAACCAAAAAAATAAGCCCTCGGTCTGGCTCGAACACGAGACCCCATGCTGGTGCCATTTGATGGAAAACCGGTGGCGAAATGACAAACGAAAAAAAGAAACTTATGAACTAGAAATTCAAAAATATGAAAAGTTCATATTTTTGAAAAAAAAGGTCATGGATTTAGAAAAAGTTCAACAATTTAACAAGTTCACAGATTTTCAAAAGAAAAGTCCATGGATTGGGGAAAAATTCATATATTTTGAAAAAGGAACTGTAAAATTGAAAAAGAGTTCGTGGATCTTTTTATTTATTATTTATTTTCTATCTTTTTTTTCATGTATATATACAAAGTTCATTGCGTATATTAAGTAAATCTTCACGGTAATTTCCAAAATTTTCACTCATTTATAAAAATGTTCATCTTGTATTAGAAATTTGTTCGGGGTATATCGCACAATTGTCAAATATTTATTCAGAAATTTTTCAATATATATTGCAAAAATGTTCATCTATTCATATATTTTTTAAAAATGCTACCGTATATTTGCCGCGAGTTCGAATTATCTTCCACGCACCTTTTTTATTTTTTCTTGAATTCGTGAAGTCGCATATTTTCAAAAAATAAGTGCTCAAATAAGAACCGCATGAACCAGATTTTGAAAAGAATATAAAGTTGTTCATGAACCAGATTATAAAATTGTTCAGAATGTTTTTGTTCCATATTTTTGACAACTTTTTGAAAAGTGATCGCTTTTCATAAACACTGAAAAATAGCGGTCAAAATTTAAAAAATATATCCGAATCTGGTGCTGAATCTTATTGTTTTGTGTTGCAAGATAATTATATTTTGTCACTAGCTCAACTGGTTGTACCAGCGCATTTGTTGTTGCAGGTCCTGGTTCGAAACTTGTCAATTGGGGTTTAAAATGAACCTTTTCCTCCCGTAATGGGCCGTGTGATTAGCATTTTTGCAACCTTGAGCAATATATTTCTCGATACAACTTGGCTGACTAAAACCGACAAATAGCACAAGGTTCGCGCTAGGCACCGGGCGACCGGCCCTGGGTCACCCCCAACCCACCCACCACCATCATACGATCCATATTTAGAGCCTGTTTGGGATAGCTCTGCTCCTTAAAATTCAGCTCCGCTCCAGAAAATATAAGCCAAACGGGGTAGCTCCACAATATGCCGCTCCAAAAAAAAATAGAAACTGGAGTACAACTTCCAGTTTTTTATGAAGCTCGTGAGGGGATGCTTCAAAAAAATCTAGAAGCTGGAGTTGGGGGGAAAGTACCCACCACTGCCACCAGTAAGTGGATACCCATTCGTTTCTCCTCTCTCATCCAATCAAATAGATTCTTTCCACCAAATGTTCCTTTCTTGAAGCTGGAGCTATATGGAAGCCAAACATCCTCTTTGGTAGTGCACAACTTCTGTATGAAACTGCACCAAAGTGAATTTGGTGGAGTGAAACCGATTTTGGTAAAGCGGAGCAGTCCCAAACAAGCCCTTAATTAGCCATTGAATCTTATTCTATTTTCTTCCACCTCCCTACGTGCATCTCCCCCACAAAACCAAAAGCATAGAAAAAGGGAACAAAAAAAATAGTGCCCCGGCTCAGGCGCGTCGCCCCTCGCCCGCTTGCTGCTCAACGCCACGCCGTCGACGTTGCTCACTCGCCTTGTCGTCGTTGGTCATAGCTCCCCGTGCTCGTGGTCATAGCACATCAGATTACTGTGGATCTTGCATCTCATGTTGGTTCCCCACATGCAGCAGTGCGCACCCCCCGGCCTACTCCCTCGGGTGCAGCTCCGGTGGAGCAGCACACCACTATCCAACTCGTGGCTCTCGTTGTATCTCCTGGGCCCTTCACCACCTCCCCGCGTCCGCAGCCACATGTCGCCCATCAGCGACCCACCGCCCCTGCCGCTGAAAGTGCGTTATATCGACTAGAGGGGGGGGGGTGAATAGGCGATTTTTATGAATTCTTCACCGAGGAATTTGTGGGTGAGGAAATTCCTAAGCGAAGAACTACTTGCAGCGGAATAAGTACTCATAAGTAAACATAACAGAACAAAAGCATGATCATCATGATGAAATGAAGACAAGCACAGAGTACAGAAAGCGTAAACACAGGATAACACATGATGAAGACACACAGACTGAAGAAATTGAGAAAGTCTTCAGTCAAAGCCTTCAAACAGATATGAACACGCACACAACACAGTTATGAGGAAATGTAAGAGTTGAGGAAATAGAACCAGTAAGCTCGGTGAAGACAATGATTTGTTAGACCAGTTCCAACTGCTGTCTCATTTGTACATCTGGTTAGGGCGGCTAGGTATTTAAACCTGAGGACACACAGTCCCGGACATCCAGTCCTGGACACACAGTCCAGGACACCAAGTCCTCACCATATTCCCCTTGAGCTAAGGTCACACAGACCTCGCACAACCACTCGTGGTAAGTCTTCAGGCGACTTCCGAACCTTCACAAACTCGATCACTCGACGACCACAATTCCTCTTGGATGCTCTAGACCATGACACCTAACCGTCTGGAAGAAGCACAGTCTTCAAAGGTAACAAGCGTCGGATCCACTCAGGATCAATCTCTTCAGTGATGCTCAATCACTTTTGGGTTTGTAGGTGTTTGGGTTTGGTTTTGGGTTTTTCCTCAGTTGAAGATTTTCACTCAAAGTCCCCGGAGGATGGGTTGCTCTTATGACAAGTGTCAGTTTCTCTCGGAGCAGCCAACCAGCTAGTGGTTGTAGGGGGCGGCTATTTATAGTCTAGGGACCAGCCCGACATGATAAGACATAAATGCCGTTAATGATATGACCGTTAGGTAGGTAGATATTTTGGGACAGCTGTCGCGTAGCACAACAACGGTTGGAAATTTGAGTATCAAATTCCTCAGGGCTGTCATGTTCCTCACTGTGTAGGCAATCCGCACTGGCGAATTCCTAACTCCTCAGTCAGAACAAATTCCTCAGAGACCAGAAGAACTTCGTCTCTGTCACTGAAGAATATGACTGAACTGTATGAGATTTCCAATGGCTTCACTCGAAGGGATTGGTAGGTGTAGGATTTTGAGTTGAGCATCAAATGGAAATTTTTCCTTAGTATTTCCTCGACCCCCTTTAACAGTACGTTGTTTCCTATGACTCAAGAAAGAGAAAATGAAACTACGAAAACAAAAGTCTTCACGCTTCATGTTCCTCAAATGATTACCAAGTCTTCAAGGTCACACCAATTTCTTCACTTTCAAAGTCTTCAGAAAGTCTTCAGAAATCCAAAGTCTTCCGTCGAAGAACTTCATTTTTAGGGGTCGACTTTCTCTGTAAATATCAAATTCCTCATAGACTTATAGACCTGTGTACACTCATAAACACATTAGTCCCTTAACCTATAAGTCTTCAATACACCAAAATCACTAAGGGGCACTAGATGCACTTACAATCTCCCCCTTTTTGGTGATTGATGACAATATAGTTTAAGTTTTCAACGGGGATAATCATATGAAGTGTAAATACTGATATTGAGGAATTTGATTGCAAGATATAGAAGAACTCCCCCTGAAGATGTGCATAGTGAGGAATTTGCTTTCGAAGCAATGCACACTTGAAGAGTAGACTCATGGAGATCTCCCCCTATATCTTGTAATTCATACACGCATTTGACATATGATATGAAGAATTTGAAATGCATGATGAAATATGGTGACTGATGTAATTCAGCATGCATGCATAAACATTAATGAGGAATAAGCATGCAAAAAAACCATAGCAAAAGTATGAGGCCACCATAGAGTTTAAGTTTACAACTCGATCCAGCAAAGTCATCAGAAGAACGAGAGTTGTAACTTAGCAAAAAAACGCCCATATAGGTAGACCCGCTTGAAGACTAACTCAAATTTCTCCCCCTTTGTCATCGAATGACCAAAAGGATCGAAACTGAGGACTAACGCCCCTGAAGAATCTCAAGATGATGAAGGAGCGCCAGCGTTGTTGGGGTCGATGGTTGATGTAGGGCCTGCCGCAGTGTCGTCCAAGTCTTCATACTCGTCAGTATCGCGCGATGAAGAATAGGAGCTGGCCACCAAGGGAGGAACCTTGACCTTCTTGTATTTCTTCGGTGGAGGACCAGACCAGTCAAAGTCATCCTTGAAACCCATTTTCTTCAGATCTTCTTCGCTATAAATGTAAGACAGAACAACCCAGGTACGGTTGAGGGTTTCATGGAGGTAGTAATGATTTTTCTTCACTACATTGTGGGTAGAGGTCATGTTGTGAAGAATTGAACCAAACTGACACTTGACCCATTTGTGATTGCGATCAACCTTCTGGTGAAGACTAAGGAGAAGCTCACGACCAGTCATCACCCTGGGAGCTGTGCCTTGAGGATTTTTCTTGGGTGCGTTGGCGGCAGAGTCATGGGTGGCAGAGTCATCATTGGTGGAGTAGGATGCAGCTTTGCGAAATTGACCATCCAATGGACGAATGCCTTCATCAATAACAGCAGAAGCCTTGCCCTTGTCATCAGTTGAGGAATATGTCCATTTGAGGACTTCAATTGGGGGCAAGTAGCTGCAATGATTTAGTGTATCAGCTTTGTAGTTGACTGAAGACCTTGCTCTGATGAATCTCATAATCCACGGAGCATAAGGCTTCAGGTTGAAAGGGGACAGTTCAACATTTGCCAGAGTCCTCATGAAGAAATCATGGAAGTTGATGGGGACGCCATGGATGATGTTGAACAGCAGATTCTTCATGATGCCAATGACTTCTTCATCATTCGAGTTGTGGCCCTTGATAGGACTCAATGTCTTCATCAGAATGCGATAGACAGTCCAAGGCAGAAATAGCAATTCCTTCATGAGGAATTTGGTCCTTGGGGCTTGTCCTGGCTTCAATGGCTTCATCAGCACTTGCATATAGTGATATGTAAGCTCAGTCTCTTCGTACATTGTTAGTGATATTACTAGCAGGTATAAACCGGCCAGGAGGGTCCGGATTACGCTAGTAAGGTTATATGATCAGAAGCCCATTAGAATGAATAGCAAGAGGTCATAGCCCATAGAGGTTTAGGGCCCATGTATAAGGCCCACGGTTGTAAACCGTCGTACCATATAACTTGGGATGTAAGATAGAAAGAGTAGAGACCGAGGCGGACACATTTATGAGCCGGCCTCGGGACTCTGTAAACCGGACCGGGAGTCGCCTCCTATATAAAGGGACGACCCGACGACGGTTCAAGGACAAGAAACAACAGCTCGAGACACATGCAAGCAGATTCGCTCCCTGGTCATCGAAGCCCAAGCAATACCACACCAAACTAGACGTAGGCTTTTACCTTCATCGAAGGGGCCGAACTAGTATAAAACTCCCTGTGTCCTTCGTCCGCTTTAACCCCTTCAAGCTAACCCGAGCGATGGCCTCACACCTAAGTCCACTAAATCGGACATCAGCTGTGCTAATTCCACGACAGTTGGCGCCCACCGTGGGGCTATTGCACGATGGTTTTGAGTTCATGAAGGGCAGCTTTGAAGGGCTCAAGGGTTACGCAGTGGGCCGGATGACCAAGAGTCGTCGCGGCCGGATCTACATCGACGACGCCGGCTAGGGCCCCGAGGCCGATTCAATCGAATACGGGTACTGGGTCCCCTTCGGTGGCATCCATCTCTTCATCGGCAAGATCGACGAACCGGGGCCTGAGCCGGACATCTTCCCCAACACCGTCGAGCCGGCTCAGCGTGCGAGATCGGCCCGGATTCAGCCCGCCATGAAGCATGTTTTCTTTGGAGCGGTGCAAGGAGTACAAGCCGAGGACGGATCGGACTCTGGTGGCGAGAAGGTTGTCTATTCCGATGATGAATCTTCGTCTGGAGAGACCGAATCTTTGTATCTGTTGCAGGACGGCCGGTCCGAGGGTGTGTCCGATGGCGAGAGTATTCCGGACCACTTTAATCCGCCAAACAGGGTTGCTGTTTTCATGGCCGGATCACTATCTACGCAGCAGCCCTCGACGACTGGGGCGATAACCTCAAAGGCAGCGGGAGCCAGAGTTGGAGACCTTCCCCCGTCGCCCTCTGACGTCCTATCCACCTTGGTCGCCACCTTGGCGGCACTCGCAACAGCAGAAGTAGCCCAGGCCGACAAGGTGCAGCATGATGCGGAGATCGCTCAGCTAAAGAGCAGAATTGAGCAGGCTAAGCTGGATCTAGATGCAGAGAAAGTCAGGATGGCTACAAGGCAGGCAGAGCTAGATTCCCAAGCCTTCCGGCTCAGGCTGGATCAGAACGCTTCACAGGAAGTAATGTACAGAAGGCAACAAACTCGTCTACCGCCGGTTTATGAGGCAAGGAATCTCCTTGGCACACCAGGAGCGGGAGCCAGTAACTGCCCAGAGGTAAACCGGGGAGGAGCCCCGGGGACAGGCGCGTCGGTTCAGCCACCAACCACAGAGCGGAACCGCCAAGTTGTCCCAACACCGCACGTACCCACCCCTCCCGGTCATTATTCTAACCCGTTGGACAACATTGTCGCCGCCGCTTCACGGCTGGCCGCTCTTCCCATTGAGGGGACGTCCCCCATAGCAATGGAGGCACGACGGGTTAAGGAGTTGCTGGACACGGCGTTAACATAGCAACAGGCGTATTCTTATAGCCGGGAGAGGATTCATTCAACCCCCCGTTCAAGCAGGAGTTACACGAGGCACCTGGATGAACCGGCTGTATCTAGCAGCGCGCGGAGATGGCACCGGCAAAGGCAGGATAATCCGGCAGGAGCAGGAGCACACGCCCAAGAGGCAGTGGACCAGGCTAGACATACTGCCCATGACGACACCTGTCAAGCGACGCCGGTTCACCCCACCACAGCAGAAACGGGAGTCATGTCTAGCTCCTTTGGGGTACAGTGTCTCATCCCCGCTTTACGGAGCGTGAAATTACCCAAAGACTTCAAAGGCCCGCGCAAGGTACCCAACTACACGGCGGATCTAGCTCCGGAGGCATGGGTTGAAAGTTATGAGATGGCTATGGAGATGCTTGATGTGGACGAAGCCGCATGTGCTAAATACTTTACAATGATGCTTGAGGGCACGGCCCGGACATGGTTAAAGGGTTTACCACCTAACTCCATCGGATCATGGGGTGAGTTGCGTCGCCGGTTTATCAGTAATTTCAAAGACACGCGCAAACAGCCGGTGTCTGTGGTTGACTTAGCAGCATGTGTTCAAGGAGAGCAAGAGACCACAAGCAGTTGGGTGCGGTGAGTATCAGAAATCCTGCACTCCTCCAATAGCATCAACCCCAGTACGACGATAGTGACCTTGGAGAACAATTGCCGGTTTGAGTCCCTGAGGTTGAAGCTGGGACGGCTCAAACGCGATTGCAACGACATGGGAACGCTCATGAGTGCTTTGGTAAAATATGGGGATTCTGATAACACCAAGTATCCAGATGCAGACGGAGACAAATCCGGGAAGGTGAGCAAAAACGGTAAACCGGCACAAACCAATCCGGCAGGTACATGTTACAATGGCAAGCGTAAAGCAGAGGGCGGCTCAGACTTTGTGGCCAATACCAATGTTCAAGACAACGGGCAGCGCCACAAGGGTAGACCACCTCCGCGCAACGGGAGGCCACCCATCAATCTAGATCACCAGCTAAATGTGCCTTGCCCAAGACACGGTACAGAGGAAAATCCGGCTACGCATCTCTGGAAGGACTGCCGTATCATGCAGGAGGTTATGAAACAGGCCAAGTACAACCACGGCACCCCCCGGCGGCGGATCAGGTCCCGACTTTCAGGGTCCGGGTTACCAGGGTGGCGGATCCGGATCAGGATATCATGGCGGTAACAATAACCACAATGGCAACAATCAGCATCAACATAACCAGCAGCATGGTCAGGGTGGATACAACAGCCAAGGCAATCAACTGCGTCAGCAGCAACAGCAATCCAGATATTAGAATAATCCGAAGGAGTTAAGCAGTGGCCAACATCATGTCTTCACCACAAGTTTGTGCAAACGGGATCAAAAGGTCCTAAAGAGAGCAGTACATGCTGTTGAATCGGCGGTACCACGTTTTTTACGTTGGTCGGAGCAGCCCATTGTGTGGAGCAGAGAGAATCACCCGCCACGGGTTGATAATCCGGGTCAGCTAGCCTTGGTGGTGGCTCCACAGGTTGGTGGCTATAAGTTCACAAAGGTGCTCATGGATGGAGGCAGCATCATCAATATCCTATACTATGAGACTTTTCGACGTATGGGGTTGACAGATAAGAAGCTCCGGCAGTCCAACACAATGTTCCATGGAGTGGTGCCAGGAAAATCGGCTTATCCAGTTGGAAAAATCGATCTGGAAGTAACCTTTGGGGATGAGCAGGACTCTAGATCGGAGACAATGACCTTTGAGGTTGTAAAGATCAGGAGCCCATATCATGCTCTGTTTGGGAGGTCGGTTTATGCCAAGTTCATGGCTAGACCATGTTATGTTTATCTGCAGCTCAAGATGCCGGGTCACTAGGGAACCATCACGGTTCACGGGAGCCGCAAGATCGCATTGGAATGCGAAGAAGGAGATGCAGCATATGCGGAGGCAGTTTGTGCTACGAAGGAGCTGAAGTTCTACAAAGACAATGTTGATCTGGCAGATATGTTCCCATTGAAGAAGCCAACTACAGAGCATGATCCGGCGTTAAAGTGTAAATCGGCAGAGGAAACCAAGCAGGTTGACTTTGTTCCGGGGGATTTGTCCAAGAAGTTTACCATCAGCGCTAACCTAGACCCCAAATAAGAAAGCGCGCTCATCGAGTTCATCCGTGAGAACCGGGATATTTTGCATGGAAGCCTTCTGACATGCCAGGTATACCGAGGGAACTCGCTGAGCACAGTCTTAATATTGATCCGAAGTTCAAACCGATCAAGCAATATTTGCGCCGCTTCAATGAGGAGAGGCGCAAGGCTATAGGAGAAGAAGTGGCTAGGCTCTTGGCCGCATGTTTCATAGTTGAAGTGTTTCATCCAGAGTGGTTGGCCAATCCGGTGCTGGTGCTCAAGAAAAACGGAACTTGGAGGATGTGTGTTGATTACACAGACTTGAACAAGGCTTGCCCGACTGATCCTTTTGCTCTCCCCCGTATTGATCAGAATTATCGATGCTACGGCGGGATGTGAGTGGCTAAGTTTTTTGGATGCATACTCAGGTTATCATCAGATCAAGATGGCAGTTAAGGACCAGGAGAAGACGGCTTTCATAACTCCCTTTGGAGCCTTCTGCTATGTATCCATGCCTTTTGGGCTCAAGAGTGCCCAAGCAACATATCAGCGCTGTGTGCAGAACTGCTTCAAAGGGCAGATTGGAAGAAATGTCCATGCCTATGTTGATGACATTGTGGTGAAATCCAGGAAGGAGGAGACACTGATAGAGGACTTAAAAGAAACCTTTCACAACCTCCGGGCTTACAAGATGATGCTCAATCCAGAGAAGTGTGTTTTTGGTGTTCCAGCAGGCAAACTCCTTGGATTCTTAGTATCAAATAGAGGAATTGAGGCTAATCCGGAGAAGATCAAGGAGATCACATCCTTGGCTAAACCGGCTTGTATCAATGATGTCCAGCGCGTGGCAGGCCGTATTGCAGCATTGAGCCGGTTCATCAGCCGTTTAGGGGAAAGGCGATCCCGCTTTACCAGATGATGAAGAAGACGAACCGTTTTGTCTGGAGCGATGCTGCAAACGTTGCGTTCGAGGATCTGAAGTGGCAATTGGCAGAACCACTAGTCCTTGCTGCCCCGGTTGACAAGGAGCCACTGTTGTTATACGTGGCCGCCAATGCCCATGCAGTTAGCGTGGCCATTGTGGTGGGGCGCAAGGAAACATACAAGGAATATCCGGTTCAACATCCGGTTTACTACATCAATGAGTTCCTCATTGAGTCAAAGCAAAGATATCCACACTGGCAGAAGTTAGTATATGGTGTATTCATGGCAAACCGGAAGTTGAAACACTATTTCCAAGGCTACCCAATCACTGTTGTCAGCTCAGCCCCGTTGGGGGACATAATCCAGAACAGAGAAGCCACCGGCAAAGTGGCGAAGTGGGCCATTGAGCTTAGCCCACACGGATTGAAATATGTGCCCCGTACTGCTATAAAGTCCCAAGCACTCGTGGATTTCATCAATGATTGGACAGAGTTGCAAGCACCTGAGGAGAAGCCGGATCATACATACCGGACTATTCACTTTGATGGTTCAAGGCAATTGGAGGGCTCGGGGGCTGGAGTTGTGTTAACTTCCCCACGAGGTGATAAGTTCTGTTATGTCCTTCGATTAATGTTCCCTTGCACTAACAATGCTACTGAGTATGAAGCTCTCCTCCACGGTTTACGGATGGCCAAGGAGATGAACTTGAGCCGGGTCAAGTGCTTTGGTGACTCAGATCTAGTGGCACAACATGTATCTGGTAAATGGGACTCTAAAGATCCGCTCATGGCGGCCCATCGGCGAGAAGTGGAGGCAGTTGCAGGTTACTTCAAAGGATATCAGGTGGACCACATAGACCGGCGGAAAAATGAAGCGGCCGATGCATTAAGCCGGCTGGGCTCTCAGCGTAAACCGGTTCCACCTAATACCTTTTTGGATGAATTGCATAGTCCGTCAGTGCAGATACCTTCAGAGTAGGATTTAGCTGTTCCTAATCCAGAAGCACAACTAGTCACAGCACTTCACGTTATTCCGGATTGGACACTCCCTTACTTGGCATACCTGAGCCGAGGTGAGTTGCCAGAGGACGAAATTGAGGCCCGACAGATAATCCAGCGGTCTAAGTCCATGACTATCGTCAATGGAGAATTTCATCACCGCAACGTTTCTGGGGCGTTTCAGCGGTGCGTCTCATCAGAGGAAGGCTGTGATATTCTTCGAGAAATTCACGAAGGAGATTGTGGTCATCACGCCGGTTCAAAGTCCCTGGTAGCTAAAGCCTTTCTTCATGGGTTCTACTGGCTGACGGCTCACGCCGACGCAGAGGACTTGGTCAGAAAATGTGACGCTTGCCAGAAATTTTCGCGGCATGCTCATGTCCCGGCACAGGAGCTACGGATGATTCCAATTACTTGGCCATTTACGACTTGGGGGCTTGACATGGTTGGACCCTTTAAAAGATCCCAAGACCAGAAAACCCACCTGTTAGTAGCAGTGGACAAATTTACAAAGTGGGTTGAAGCGGAGCCTGTCTGTAAGTGTGATGCGGCAACAACGGTTAAGTTCATCAAAAAAGTAATTTTCCGGTTTGGCTTTCCACACAACATTATAACTGATAATGGCACCAACCTATCTAAAGGAGAGATGGAAGAGTTCTGTCAAAGAGAGCATATTCGCCTTGATGTGTCATCAGTAGCTCACCCTCAGTCCAATGGCCAAGCCGAGGAGTTGCCTTCTGTCTTATGGAGCATCAACACAACACCTAACAGATCTACATGATATACGCCCTTCTTCATGGTATATGGCGCTGAAGCGGTTCTCCCTAGTGACATCCGGCACGACTCACCACGGGTGGCAGCTTACGTGGAAGCGGATAATGAGCAAGCAAGGCAAGACAGCTTGGACCGGCTGGATGAGGAACGGGACACGGCAGCAGGACGATCGGCGATTTATCAACAAGACCTGTGTCGATACCACAACCGCCGGGTTAGGACCAGAACGTTCCAGGAGGGAGATCTGGTGCTCCGGCTCATCCAAGACCAGATAGATATGCACAAGCTATCCCCACCTTGGGAAGGACCCTTTGTGGTCAGATTTTTTTTGCACAATGGATCATACTACCTTGTCGACGTTCGAGAACATAAGGACTCACGTACAGCAGATGAGGAGACGAAGCGGCCGTGGAACATCGCTCTTCTGCGGCCTTATTACACTTGAGCCATTGGCTCCGCTTTATGTACAATGTATATATTATAATTAATACAATAAACTGCACCCATGGTACACCGGGGAATCAGCCATCTTCTTCGCAAAAGAGTATCACATGGGGGCTTCGAAAGAAGCTCACCATGGCCTCTTAAACCGGCGCCCCTGATAGCATCAGGGAATCAGCCGTGTCTTTTATACAGAAGAGTATCACATGGGGGCTTCGAAAGAAGCTTACCATGGCCTCTTAAACCAGCGCCCCTGATAACATTAAGGAATCAGCTGTGTTTTTCAAAGGAGTATCACATGGGAGTCTTCTACGAAAGCTCACCATGGCCTCCTAAATCGGCGCCCTTGATGCATCAAGGAATCAGCCGTGTTTTTCAAAGGAGTATCACATGGGAGTCTTCTACGGAAGCTCACCATGGCCTCCTAAACCGGCGCCCTTGATGCATCAAGGAATCAGCCGTGTTTTTCAAAGGAGTATCACATGGGAGTCTTCTACGAAGCTCACCATGGCCTCATAAACCGGCGCCCTTGATGCATCAAGGAATCAACCGTGTTTTTCAAAGGATATCACATGGGAGTCTTCTACGGAAGCTCACCACGGCCTCCTAAACCGGCGCCCTTGATGCATCAAGGAATCAGCCGTGTTTTTCAAAGGAGTATCACATGGGAGTCTTCTACGGAAGCTCACCATGGCCTCCTAAACTGGCGCCCTTGATACATCAAGGAATCAGCCATCGACGATCATCGAGTTGATCACCTAAAGACAAGATCCTTACGAGATTTTGAAACATTGGGTGGCTTGTCATCGATAAAAAGCCTCGAATTTGGAGCCTGGCAGCTCGTAAAAAGCCTCGACTACATGGTTTTTATTTGCCCAAAAACACCTTATTTCTAATTCTTTTTATAATTTCACAAATCTTGGTCGTCATGATCATTGGTTTTTTTAGTCAAGTCCATTGACGCAAGACTGGACAACTACAAGGTTGACCATATGTCTACAAAGTTAAAAGTCCGGGTCATGAACACCAGCGAGATTTAAACCGGCGTTCATCGTAACCCGGATCGGCCATCAGGTTAAGCCAAACAAGGGAGCCAAGGGCTTCACCAGCGCCTGCGCTATCAATTATTCCTACCGGGTTAAGGTAAACAAGCACACTTAATCAGAGGTATAGTATATGTTTGTGATCAAAAGCTATTCCTTTGATATATATATCAGAGCAGTAAAATCCGTCCGGTGGTAAACCGCCAGGACATGTTTTAGCTTCATTCATACAGGCACAGGTAATATAACAGGGTCATGCATTGCAAACAGAAGATTAAATTGAGAGATGCCAAGCCAAATAGTGCCACAAACAGTGGGATAAAAGAAGTATTTCAACTATCCTATTACAAGGCACTTGTAGGCCCAAATGGATCAAAAGTTTCTCGCAAAGTATTCAACAACTTCAAATTAAACCGGACGGTTTACGACTCCTCTTCACGCTGCGAAGGCTGAGGGTCAACTTGTTCCGGGTCTGCATCAACTTCAGGCAATGGCTGGAAACCAGGAGCACACCAATCAATCTTGGAGAGGGCACGGAAGTATACTTCTTTAGTGATAAGATCTGAAGGGTCAATATCTGGAGCGAAAGTGTGGTTACGAACTGGCGGGATCAGATTCTCAGCGTCGTAAACCGGCCGCTCCACCCGCGAATTTTCTAGATCATAGGCCGGATGGTACCTTGTCAAATCTGCTTCATCGGCAAGCTTGCTGGCGAGTGGGCGCATATCCTTAGTTAAAGCACGGAGATCTTCAGCAGAGAAGGCTGACCCATCCTCTTTATTGCTGGGATAGCCGTTCATGGCTTCAGCCGGATCAAAATCAGGGACCCACGCCTTGGCTCGGGTCAGCGCCATAAGAGAGCCAGCCCGCACAGCAGACTTCTTCACCTCAACCAGACGCACATGTAGGACAGATAACTTCTCCGGGGTCGCTTGGATGGTAGTCGGCGCCGGTTTATTGTGAGACATGGCACTGATAGCCCTTTGAGCGCCGGAGTAGAGCTGCTCCACCAGGGTATAAGCAGCCTTGAGCTTCTTCCGGACATCGTCTCCAAGATGAGTTATGCGCCTCCCTATATACAAAGGCGAGTTAAACCGGGGCGGAACAAAGATTGCAAGGATGTAAAACATACAGAGACAGGTACTCACCAAAGATAGCAGAAGTCATGAGCTCTATTTGCTGTTTCAACCCGGATAGCTCCTGTGTAACTGGATTGAGAGCGGCTTCGGCATCCTTTGCCCTTTTTTCAAGAGCGTCCCACTGCACCTCCCATGTGGACCGCTCCACTTTAAAATCTTTCTTCAATTTTTCCATATTAGTCAAAGCAAGGACAAGTTCTTCCTTAGCTTTGGCTGAAGCAGTCTCATGGAAGGCCAGGCTATTCCGGAGCTCAGTTGCCTCCGAAGCCCTTCGGGTCAAGTCAGCCTGCAAGGAAGTCAAACGGATTAGAAGGACAGATCAATCAAGTCTCAAGCACATAACAAGTTATGCACTCGACACTTGGGGGCTAATGTACATTTGAAGCAAAGAAAGCAAAGTTTTCAAACAAAGTCCCAAGCACATAAACAAGTTATGCCCTTGGCACTTGGGGGCTAATGTACATTCATTGTCAGACATAAATAAAGTCCCGGTTCACCTACGATGAAGCTAAACCGGCACTTGGGGGCTACTATGGTATAAAGGTATGATTGCAAAGTACAAAGCAGAAACAGAAAGCAAAAAGAAATAAAAGTCACCTCATATTTGTCCTTCATCATGTTAACTAAGCCGACTTCATAGTCGCGGCTGGTGAAGAGCCGGTTCAAAAATCTGGAATGAAGTTCCTGGGCGCTCAGTTGAGCATAGCTTGATAGGTCTGTGCTCCACTTGCCTTTTTCTTGTTGAAACTTTTCTTCCTTGGCAGTATGCTTTGCCAAGGTGACAGGCTTTGTGGGAGCAGTGAAACCTAACCTGGTTATCTCGACATCTGCTGTCGAGGCAGCAGTTGGTTGGAGAGGATCAACAGTATGCACCGGGCTAACATGAGCCGGGCTAGCCTGGGGAGGACTAACCCGGATAGGGCTCGCCGGTTCAGCCGTGTTCTCCATGTCATCACCTCCCAGCGCAGCCACATCTTCATGGTCCATAGGGGCATGATCATCAAACTGAATGTCAACATTGTCCTCTGGAGGAATAGTCGCCTTAGGATCCTGGGCCGGTTCAGCGGTGGTAGTTTCAGCAGCCGATTTATTTGCTTTCGCCTTTTTACTAGGCTAGGGCATTCTGATAAAGGGTCAGAGCACTCGTAAGAATCACAAAGTTAACACAGGAAGATAAACCGGATGTTTGAAAGAAGTACTTACCCAGGAACGGTTTTCAGCACTGGGACCTGCGTAGCGGTCGACTCGCCGGAAGACGACAAAGGAGCCTCCTGATATTTGGGATCAGACGGTTTAAGTGGTTTACGTATAAGGCCTGCTTTTGGATGAAGGAGGGTTGGAGTAAGTAAAACCTCGGAGCGACGCCTGCGAGCCGGCGTAAGGGGTATTCCGGACAACTCAACCACATGGCCGCTATGGCGTGTGGTCCGGCGAGCTTCGTGATGCTGTTTCTTCAAAAGAAAGTTGGGATCCAATTGAGCATAAGGATGAGAAAATGGATATTTCCGGGATACCCGGTGGATCTTGGGTGGCAAAGGTGCTGAATCAGATGAGATACAAATTACCTCAACTCCCCTGCTTTACTTCCTTCCGCCAGATCCTGCGAAAAGGCATTGTTAACATAAATTCAGATAAAGGGAGATCAGACATAAGGGTTAATTGGTACCTCAGAATCCGGATCATCCTCTTCAGGGTGTGAACCGGAGGCGGCAACAGCTTTTTTCTTCTTGACAGCATAGGTTTTCTTACGTGATTGCTTGGCCGGTTTATCGTGTGATTTCCTTTTCCAGAAAGGATCGTTGGCTTGTGCAAAGGAATAATAACAAGTTGAAAACAACTGATATAAACAGATTAAAATGAACAGAAAAGGGTCGGAAGAGCCTTACCACTGGCGGTTCATTGGTTGCGCAGAACGGAGCTAAACCGGTCTGGCTGCAATCCTCCAGAGGGATGTTCAACATTTTCTTAGCGGACTCAGTCACTTCATTGTCGGGAAGCACTATTTTTGTGTGGCGTTGAGGGTCTTCCGGTTTGCCGGTGTATTCGCACATCAAACTTGAGCGTCGGCTTAGTGGAAGGATGCTCCAGGAAAGCCAGCAGCGAACGAAGTCAACGCCGATTAAACCGTTCGCCACGAAAGCCCTAAGTTTGGAAAGCTGAGGGGCAAATCGAGCCCGGTTTTGGCGCTCATATGCTGTGGCAAGGAATGGGTTGTTGCCAGGCGATAGGCGCGGTAACCCGGCAATGGATTCTCTCCTTCAGGTGAAGTATCCTTACAATAGAACCAAGTCTGGTTCCAGTCTTTGGGGTGGCTGTGAAGAGCGGCGTGGGGGAAGCTCACATCTTTTCTCTTTTGGATGCTGACACCACCCAGCTCCTGATGAGGCCCATCAGTAAACTCCGTCCGCCAGTTCAGGTGGAAGAAATCCCGGAACAGATCCACTGATGGCTCTTCTTGAAGGTATGCCTCCGAGAAAACTTGGAAGTTACAGATGTTTGATACAGAATTCGGGCCTACGTCTTGTGGGTGGAGTTGAAAAGCGGATAACACATCCCGGAAGAACTTTGAACCGGGAGGACTGAAACCCCGGGCTAGATGATCAAAGAAAACAATAATCTCTCCTTCTTGGGGAGTAGGAGGACATTCCTTTTCGGGGGCCCGCCAGTGTAGAACCTCTCTTGGACCCAGAAGGCCGATTGAAGCGGCATTTGTTAGGTCGTCCTCAGTGATGCGGGAAGGAACCCAATTGCAAGCAACAAATTGTTTGGCCATCGTTTCTGATGAGGGAGTGCTGAAAAACACAGTGCAAGACCCGGTTTACCAACTGATATAAACCGGTGCATTCTATGAGGTTATGGACCTAATTGTCGGTTTAAACAAGGGACTAATGGTATTACTAATCCGGAAGCAGATATGAGTGAGACAGCTACTGGTTCACGATGATAGATGAAGAAGAAGCTAAACCGTCAATTATGGAATAGAGGCTCACATCTAAACCGTCAAGGAAAGCGTATGAGGCGCAAGTTATGGCTAAACCGGTAAGATAAGCTGCAGATCTAAAGTGTGAAAAACAGTTTTCACATGAAGCTGAGGTAAATATGGATCTAAGGCGCAAGAAAAAGATGGAACAATATAAGTTATATTCAGTGAAGGCCGCGGAGGTTCTCTACAGATTCAATCTAAACTAGTAAAGCTAGAGGAACTAAGGATATAACTGTGGAGCAGAAGCGCATGGATGAAGATCAAGTCTAAACAAGTTTAAATCTACAGCCAAGACTGACCTACGGAGATGAACTACAAGGAAACGAGGGTTCATGGCGAGCTACAGAAGAAACCCTAGAATAAGATCTATGGGGAAGAAGATGGAGTACCTGAGGAAACAGAGGACGGCGGCGAAGTTCTCTGGAAGTGTTCAAGTCGATGCAGTGGCCGGGCTCGAGGACGACGGCGAGCTCAAAGAATGGCGGCGGAGCTTCGAGCGCTGGAGACGGAGGAAGAAGAAAGCAGAAGGGGAAAAGAGATATGCCTCGGCAGTATTTATAAGCCGAAGAGATAAAAACGGTAAGCACGGGAATCGAGGAGGCCAGAGATCGGATAAAGTTTAAGCTGTCGCCTCGATCTTCGGTGCGGCAATAAAGAAAGGTAACAAACAGATGCGGGCATTAAATGCGGAGATGATGTCACGACGGATTGACACGATTTCAGGAGATGACGCCATGGCCGGTTCATGAAGCAAACAAGTCGCAGAAAGGAAATTTGTACAAGATTTGGAAGACTGACATGAACAAGTTCAAATCATTCTGGGGCCTAATGTCAGGGATATTACTAGCAGGTATAAACCGGCCAGGAGGGTCCGGATTACGCTAGTAAGGCTATATGATCAGAAGCCCATTAGAATGAATAGCAAGAGGTCATAGCCCATAGAGGTTTTGGGCCCATGTATAAGGCCCACGGTTGTAAACCGTCGTACCATGTAACTTGGGATGTAAGATAGAAAGAGTAGGGACCGAGGTGGACACGTTTATGAGCCGGCCTCGGGACTCTGTAAACCGGACCGGGCGTCGCCTCCTATATAAAGGGACGACCTGGCGACGGTTCAAGGACAAGAAACAACAGCTCGAGACACAGGCAAGCAGATTCGCTCCCTGGTCATCGAAGCCCAAGCAATACCACACCAAACTAGACGTAGGCTTTTACCTTCATCGAAGGGGCCGAACTAGTATAAAACTCCCTGTGTCCTTCGTCCGCTTTAACCCCTTCAAGCTAACCCGAGCGATGGCCTCACACCTAAGTCCGCTAAACCGAACATCTGCCGTGCTAATTCCACGACATACATGCAACGAGCAGCTTCAGAGGGAGGACTGAGAGGGAAAGGTTGAAGCAATTCAGTAGCTGGTGCCTTGTAGTGAGTATTTTCAGTCATCCAGTCCAGCACCCATGAATTCACATCTTGAGAGTTTCCGGTGATGTGCAGCATTACATAGAATTGAAGAATGAGTTCTTCATTCCAATCACAGATGTCAGTGCAGAAAGTTAACAGTCCAGCGTCGTGAAGAACACTGAGGACTGGCACAAAGCATGGCAGAGATTCCATATCCACGTGAGGAATGTGCTCATGATCGAAGACTTTGTCTTTGTTGAACAACACCGAGGAATAGAAATTTGCCCGGCTGGCAGTCCAGAAACGCCTCTTCCTAATGCGAGCAGAGTCATAGGGTTGTACTCAGTGAAGAATACGTGCTCGTTGAAGAAATCAGCCTTCTTGAACGTTTGCTTTCGTGAGAATGGATCCTTTGGCTTGGGTTGAGGAGTGTCAGTCAGTTGCATCACAACCTCAGGAATCGCAATCTCAGTTTCTTCAGGCTGAGGAATTTCTGGTTCCTCTTCAGTGGCAGTATGTGTCTTGATGGATTCAGCAACACCAGTTTCTTCAGCACTAGTGGCTGTAATGCCTTCATGTACAGATGATGTGGGATGAGTTTCTTCAGAGCCCAATGGAATAGTACGTGCTGGGGACTGAGGGATTTGTTGCAGTGGCGTGAACAGAGGGGAGTTGGGATGCTGACTATCCCAAAAGTCATCATTCATCAATGGAGTAGCACTCCCAATGTCCACATCAAATTCTTGTTCGTCCAATTCCTCAATGATGGCCTCTTCAGCAGTGAACTGAGGCATATGCGAGGAGATAATTGGTGTTGAAGGGATTGCATCCACTTCAATTTCTTCATCCGTCTGCTCTGAGGAAGCAGCAGAGGCAATGTCTTCTTCTGATTCACTTGGAATCACATATTCTTCATCAAAAGGAACAAGGTCCTTTGATGACATGGTTGAGATAGGAATGACATCAATTGGGTTGTCAACTGAGCTTGTCAATGGCTTCATCTTCTTCGGAGCTGAAGAGTGTGATGAAGTTAATGCCTTCCTTTTCTTCACAGCTGCACGCTCTGCATCCTTGGTCTTCTTCCCATCTAATGCATATGGAAGGATTGGAGTTGGAGTAGGTGCAGGAGGAGCAGAGGAATTTGGTTGAATTTCTTCAGGCACAACTATTGCAGTTGCCCTGACTTCTTCATTTTCTTCAGGCACAGCCTTTGGAGCTTCAATTGTCCTGACATTTTCTTCAGGCGCAACACTAGAGGTTGCCCTGGAAATTTCTTTAGCGGCTGGAATGTGATGGGCCTCGAACCCCTCGTTGGTTACCCCAAGTGGAAGGTGTAAGATGCAGTATGTAGAAGTGTTTTCCCTTAGCAAAGATGCCAAGGATCGAATCCCCAGAGACTCCTAGGTTCAACAAGTAGGTGTCAACTGCTACGGCGCCAGATTAGTAGCAATCAACGTGGACCTGCACACAGATACAAATAACTTTGCTCCCAACGAGTACAGAGAGGTTGTCAATCCCTCAGGCCTTGTAGTTCACAAAGGATTAAAAGCAATGATAGTAGTGATAGATAGTGTTTTGCAATAGTAAATAATAACGAAAAGTAAATAGTGGATGTGATCAATGATGGTAATATGGACCGGAGTCTCATGATGTTCACTAGTGATGTCTCTCTCCCAAAAGACGATAAAACAGCTATGTGAGGTAAACAAATTACAGCTGGGCAATTGACAGGACCACGAACGCAAACCAATGCTGACTACATTGCAAGAAAGGTTGAGGTTCAAAGCATGGGCGGTACGCCAAAGTAAGTAGACCGAAATCCATCAGTATCTACTACTAATCATCCACCTTGAGATATCTATCCAGAACATCTCGCTGGTATTAAGTTGCGAGTCCCACCCATAGTGTAAACTCAATGCAACAGACAACTGCATTAAAAGAACTTTGCGTAAAGTAAACAATCCTTGCACCCGCGGGCACAAGCACCGTTGTTTTCCCCCTTGTGGCAACAGCACATCCCCTAGACTCATGTTTCTGTCACTCAAGCTAGTCATCGAGGGGCATGAACCCACAATCGAGCATAACGTTCCCTCTTGGAGTCACTACCTACTACTTGGCCAAACCAATAAATAACAACGTAGAACATGCAAGAATTACTTATGAACAAAAATATAAAAGAGGTAGATCAAATATATTACTCAAGATCAATCTGAACATAATCTCATAATCCATCGGATCCCAGCAAACTCAACATAGCAACAGCATAAGGATTACATATGTGCCTCGATCATGTAGGGCAGCTTACGAGGACTAATTAGTGAAGCACAAGAACGGGAGGAGAACATCACATAGCTACTGGTCATGGACTCATGGTCCAAGGGAGACTACTCACGAGTCATCCGGGAGGCGTCCATGGTGGTGGAGAAGCTCCCGGTGGTGATCCTCCCCTCCGACAGGGTGCCGGGAAGAGTTCTCCTGGTGCTCCCGATCTTGGTAGAGGCAGCGGCGGCGGAACAGAGATGGGATCGCGAAAAGAGTTCTTGTTCTGAGGGTTTCGGAGGACCCTTTAGATATATGCCAAAGTAGGGCATCGGGGGAGCTTCGGGGGGCCCAGGCGCCCCCCCGGCGCGACCCGGGGG
>LR738715.1:768564274-768589516 GCA_902687465.1 Secale cereale
CCGCCACGGTGCCTGGAGCCCTGGTGGCCCCCCCGGCTGTCCTTCGGACACAAGGTTGTTTCCGAAACGCTGATTTTATATATAATTTTTCTGGATTTTTCTAGACAGTTCTCGTAACGTGAAAACCTGAAATACAAAAACAGCCGAAAACAGAAACTGGCACTGGGGTGCACTGGATTAGTAAGTTAGTCCAAATATGATCAAAAGTGTATGGAAGTGTATGAATATCATAGCAATATCAACCAAAAGTGGCATGGAGCAAGCAGAAATTATAGATACGTTTTGGACATATCAACATCCCCAAGCTTAATTCCTGCTCGTCCTCGAGTAGGTAAATGATAACAAGAATAATTTCTGTGGTGACATGCTATTAACCATATAGGACTTTTTCATAGTCATATGAAAAAAGCTTACTGAGACAATGATTCTATAGTAATTAAGTTGCCTCATGAGAAAATCACAAATGACTGAAAGTTTTACAATATGAAACTGAAACATCAAAAAGATTTGCAATGAACATGATGTGCAAATATGATAAAGTGATATCTAGCTTGCCCCCTTTAAAGATGCAAAACATAAATGCAGGGGCACCTTCAAGGTTTAGATACAATCATTTCAAAACAACGATATCACAATCATGCAAAAGACAATGCTACTTTGGGACAATGCACATGACACTCAGAATGACAATCATGCTCTCAGTAGTTGGTGCTTTAACATAAAGGTAAAAGAATGGTTATGTGCTAGAGCTTTTTATTTTGAAAACATGGAAGCAATTTTGTCGACGGTAGTAGTACTTCATATGTGTCATGCATAAGACATCCTATAAGTTGCAAGCCTCATGCATCGAATACCAATAGTGCTTGCACCTTGTCCTAATTAGCTCGGATCTCCATGGGTTATCATTGCATTACATATGTTTTAACCAAGTGTCACAAAGGGGTACCTCTATGCCACCTGTACAAAGGTCCAAGGAGATAAATCGCATTTGATTTCTCGTTTTTGACAGATCTCAACTTGAGGACATCCATACCGGGACAACATAGAAAATAGATGATGGACTCCTCTTTAATGCATAAGCATATTCTCATAAGAGATTGAGGATTAAGGTCCAAGCTAAACCTTCCACCATGATACATGGCTTTGGTTGGCGGCCCAATGTTCTTCTCTAACAATATGCATATTCATACAACCCACGGCAAATCACCCTTACTTCAGACAAGACGAACATGCATAGCAACTCACATGATATTCAACAAAAGTGTGACAGTTGATGGCGTCCCCAGAAACATGGTTACCGCTCAGCAAGCAACTTATAAGAAATAAGATACATAAGCAACATATTCTTTACCACAATAGTTTTTAGGCTACTTTCCCATGAGCTATATATTGCAAAGTTAGTTTGCTTAGTACAGGTGGAGGTTAGCAAAAAGACTGGGAGCGACCAACTAAGAGAGCAATGACGGTCATAATCATGCAGAGCGACAAAGCAATATTGAATCAGGCATGGTAGTTATATCGCTACTCAGAAACAAAAGATCATCAAGGCTTGACAGACTTTCTTTACAGTCTTAAATATGCGTGAGCATACGCCAAGTCAATCAAAATAAATTCTCGAAGGAAGATATTACTAAACCATACCACATCATAGGCAAACAAACCAAGTTGGTACTCCAATAACACATTGGGAACCCCCCCAGCTATTTGAGATTAACCATAAGAAAACCTGAACTACTAAGCACCATTATGCAAGTAGCATCTTTATCATAGACACATTAACCAATGCAACGGAAGCAAACTCTCTTAATAAGGTGAGCATGGTAATTAAAGAGAGTTCAAGCAACCAACTAAACAAAAGCTCTTTGAAAAGATAAGCATGAATACTAAGAGCAGAGCATGATAGTAGCTATTAAAAGACAAAGAACACACACAACATAGATAGACATGAAAATTTTATGTTATGTTCTAGGTAGAAGTGGAGCGTGTTTCTCTCCCACATAAAGGAATGCTGGGTTCCGACTCGTTTGAAAAACTAAAAAGAAAACTAAAAGCAAGACGCTCCAAGCATAGCACATAACACATGAAGTGATAAAAATATAGTGGAACGAAAGACGAACTGATAATGTTGATGGAGAAGGGGATGCACGGGGGCATCCCCAAGCTTAGATGCTTGAGTCTCCTTGAATATTTCTTGGGGGTGCACGGGGGCATCCCCAAGCTTGAGCGCTTGACACTCCTGAATCTTTTTATCATCTTCCCTCGCACACTTGAAAACTCCCTTCATACATAACTCATCATAATCTGATTAGCGAGGTTAGTACCCTTAATAAAATAATTATACCTTGCTGGAAATAAGGATATTCTTGAAGTTCTACTATTTCTCAAGATTGCCAAAAGGTTTTTGCAAAGAAAAAGCAAGCTCTTGATTTGCAAAGTGAAGGAAAGGCAAAACAGGACAGAATCTGTGAAAAACAGAACAACAGGTAGTAATTGATCTGTTCGGGATACTTCTGCAACTCAAATCAAAAAACTCAGAACAGACGCACGAAAGACAATTATATAGAGAACGCTGTCGGAAAAATTCAGACCAAAAAGATGATCTGGTGATTTTATACGAATTTTTCTATCCAATGACAGAATCTGTTTCCTGGACAACACCTCACAACTTTTGAACTTTCTAGCAATCAGAGGCTATACTTGGCACAAATATGAAAAGCAAAGATACAATGATGATGCTACAGCAGTAAACAACATCAAGACACAACAAAATAAAAAAATTTATTCATGTGGGCTGCCTCCCAAAAGCGCTTTCTTTTATGCCTTTAAGCTAGGCATAATGCATATAGATCAAGTTTAATCAAGAGTAAAAGAATAACTAGCCCGTACAACGGACTCAAAAGGTAACTTGATCTTATTTCGAGGGAAGTGTTCCATCACTTTCTTGAGAGGAAACTGAAATTTTATATTACCCTCTTTCATGTCAATGATAGCACCAACGGTGCGTAAAAAGGGACGTCCCAAAATAATTGGACAAGAAGGATCACATTCAATATCCAAAATAGTAAAATCAACGGGCACATAATTATCATTAACAACAATAAGAACATCGTCGATCCTCCCCAAAGGTTTCTTTATGGAAGAATCAACGAGACGAACACCAAAAGAACAAGAATCATAAGGTTTCAATTTAAGCATATCATATATTCTTTTGGGCATAACAGAGGTACTAGCACCAACATCACATAATGCATAACAAGAGAAGTCATTCAAATTAATTTTTATCATAGGATCCCAACCATCTTCTAGCTTTCTAGGTATGGAGGCTTCTACTCTAAGTTTCTCCTCCCTAGCTTTGATGAGAGCATTAGTGATATGCTCTGTGAAGGCAAGGTTAAGCGTGCTAGTGCGGGGATCTCTAGACATCTTGTGAAGGAAATCAATAACTTCGGTAAGAGTGCAATTATCAAAATCAAGGTTACGAGCATCAAGTAAAGTGGTAGTGGTGTCCTTAAGGTTCACTTGTTTGGTAGCTTCTATAGTCATAGCATCACCGTTAATAGGTCCAATGGGACCAGGAGTACATTGGGTGCTAAGGGTGTGAACATCCTCAATAACTTGGATAGTAGCAACAGTGTGGTGGGTAGGAAGGCTCTTAATTCTATCTTCTTCCTCCCTTTCTGTAGCCCATCTTTCTTTAAGTTTAGCCATCATCCTAATATTTTCATTAATTTGCACTTGAGTAGCATTAATAGGGATGACTTCCCTCTCCTTAAGAGGAGAAGTTTCAATTTTTAGCAATTTTACCTCATTGGCTAAATGGTCTACCTTAAAAGAAAGATAATCTAGTTTATGTAGTTTTTCTTCTACACTCTTATTAAAGGCTTTTTGGGTAGTGATGAAATCTCTAAGCATAGTCTCTAGTTCAGTAGTGGAGTTCTTGGTACTAGGATAAGCATTGTTGTTCCCATAAGAATTAGAGGGGAACGGTCTAGGATTGTTACCAAAATTACTCCTATAAGCATTGTTGTTAAAATTGTTTCTAGAGATAAAGTTCACATCTACTTGTTCTTGAGCAATCAAAGAATTTAAAGGAACATCACGAGGATCAATAGTAGATTGCTTCGAAAGTAGAGACATGATCAAGTCAACTTTTTCATTAAGGGAGGAAATCTCCTCGACAGAGTTTACCTTCCTACCTGTTGGAGCGCGTTCGGTGTGCCATTGGGAATAGTTGGTCATCATCTCATCGAGAAGCTTTGTGGCAGCACCAAGTGTAGTTGACATAAAAGTTCCTCCCGCGGCCGAATCTAACAAGTTCCGCGAGGTAAAGTTCAAGCCTGCATAAAAAGTTTGGATAACCATCCAAGTAGTTAAACCATGAGTAGGGCAGTTCTTGATAAGAGATTTCATACGTTCCCAAGCTTGGGCAACGTGTTCATTATCCAGTTGTTTAAAATTCATTATGTTACTTCTAAGTTGGATAATGTTAGCAGGTGGATAGTATTTTCCGAAAAAAGCATCTTTGCACTTGTCCCATGAATCTATACTATTTCTAGGCAAAGACTGAAACCAAATTTTAGCTCCTCCTCTCAAGGAGAAAGGAAAAAGCTTAAGCTTAACAATATTACCATCTATTTCTTGGTACTTTTGCATATCACAAAGTTCAACAAAGTTGTTCAAGTGTAAAGCAGCATCATCTCAAGCACCGGAGAATTGTTCTCTCATAACTAAGTTCAGTAAAGCAGGTTTAATTTCATATGAAGGTGCTGAAGTGGCAGGTGTAGTGATAGGTGTGCTGATAAAGTCATCGTTGTTGTGACTAGTGAAGTCACACAACTTGGTGTTCTTGGTGGAACCCATAGTAACAAGCAAGCAAGATAACTATTTTTGTGATTTTCGATAAAAAGGTACTAAAGCAAAAATGAAAGGTAAACTAACAAGACTAAAAAGCAAAGGTAAAAGATAGCGTGCAACTCCCCTATCCTGAAGAGTGGAGTCCCCGGCAACGGTGCCAGAAAATATTCCTTGATGGGCCTCGAACCCCTCGTTGGTTACCCCAAGTGGAAGGTGTAAGATGCAGTATGTAGAAGTGTTTTCCCTTAGCAAAGATGCCAAGGATCGAATCCCCAGAGACTCCTAGGTTCAACAAGTAGGTGTCAACTGCTACGGCGCCAGATTAGTAGCAATCAACGTGGACCTGCACACAGATACAAATAACTTTGCTCCCAACGAGTACAAAGAGGTTGTCAATCCCTCCGGCCTTGTAGTTCACAAAGGATTAAAAGCAATGATAGTAGTGATAGATAGTGTTTTGCAATAGTAAATAATAACGAAAAGTAAATAGTGGATGTGATCAATGATGGTAATATGGACCGGAGTCTCATGATGTTCACTAGTGATGTCTCTCTCCCAAAAGACGATAAAACAGCTATGTGAGGTAAACAAATTACAGCTGGGCAATTGACAGGACCACGAACGCAAACCAATGCTGACTACATTGCAAGAAAGGTTGAGGTTCAAAGCATGGGCGGTACGCCAAAGTAAGTAGGCCGAAATCCATCAATATCTACTACTAATCATCCACCATGAGGTATCTATCCAGAATATCTCGCTGGTATTAAGTTGCGAGTCCCACGCATAGTGTAAACTCAATGCAACAGACAACTGCATTAAAAGAACTTTGCGTAAAGTAAACAATCCTTGCACCCGCGGGCACAAGCACCGTTGTTTTCCCCCTTGTGGCAATAGCACATCCCCTAGACTCATGTTTCTGTCACTCAAGCTAGTCATCGAGGGGCATGAACCCACAATCGAGCATAACGTTCCCTCTTGGAGTCACTACCTACTACTTGGCCAAAGCAATAAATAACAACGGAGAACATGCAAGAATTACTTATGAACAAAAATATAAAAGAGGTAGATCAAATATATTACTCAAGATCAATCTGAACATAATCTCATAATCCATCGGATCCTAGCAAACTCAACATAGCAACAGCATAAGGATTACATATGTGCCTCGATCATGTAGGGCAGCTCACGAGGACTAATTAGTGAAGCACAAGAACGGGAGGAGAACATCACATAGCTACTGGTCATGGACTCATGGTCTAAGGGAGACTACTCACGAGTCATCCGGGAGGCGTCCATGGTGGTGGAGAAGCTCCCGGTGGTGATCCTCCCCTCCGGCAGGGTGCCGGGAAGAGTTCTCCTGGTGCTCCCGATCTTGGAAGCGGCGGCGGCGATGGAACAGAGATGGGATCGCGAAAAGAGTTCTTATTCTGAGGGTTTCGGAGGACCCTTTAAATATATGACAAAGTAGGGCATCGGGGGAGCTTCGGGGGGCCCAGGCGCCCCCCCGGCGCGGCCCAGGGGGGGGGAGGGGGGGGCGCCGCCAGGGCGCCTGGAGCCCTGGTGCCCCCCCGGCTGTCCTTCGGACGCAAGGTTGTTTCCGAAACGCTGATTTTTTATATAATTTTTCTGGATTTTTCTGGGCAGTTCTCGTAACGTGAAAACCTGAGATACAAAAACAGCCGAAAACAGAAACTGGCACTGGGGTGCACTGGATTAGTAAGTTAGTCCAAATATGATCAAAAGTGTATGGAAGTGTATGAATATCATAGCAATATCACCCAAAAGTGGCATGGAGCAAGCAGAAATTATAGATACGTTTTGGACGTATCAGAATGCAGTCATCAGCGCTGGTATTCTCATTTTCTTCAGCAGCCTGATGTTCTTCAGCGGTGCTGGCATGTTCTTCTGTAGACCGAACAGATGCTTCAGCCTGAGGAATTTCAATGTGCATTGGACGTGCAACATTTGAAGAAAATCCTTTTGTCAAATTCACAAATCTGACTTTGGCGCCCATCCAGTCTGCACGGTATGCGTCAAATTCATCACTAAGGGTTTTGATTTCTCCCTGAAGCTTCACAAGTTCATCAGTTGTCATATTGACAACGTTTTTCTTTACGTAGCGCTCCTTCTTGTACTGCGCTTTCTTTGTCTGCCTCTCCTTCTCAAATTTCCACTTTTCTTCGCTGATGAAGGCGGTCAGCATGTTACTTTGGCCAGGAGTCAGATTGAAGTCAGGCATAGGAGTGTTGGGATCCTGATGCCAGAGATCAATGAAGTCGAGGATCACTTTCGGATCCAAAAGTAGTGGCACAGTGCTTCCTTTGGCTCTAGCGGCCCTGTGTTACATGTCTCTGATGATTTCAACTAGTTCTTCATCATCAGCTTCGTCATCATCAGACGGCACTTGGAAAGCGACTTGCTTCTTGTGAGGACTTGGGCGAGAACCTCGTCCAGCAGTGGTCTTTTTCTTCAGCAGAGAGGGGCCAGCTGAGGAACTTGGAGCATCTGAGGAACTTGCAGAGGCTCCAGAGGCAATAGATATGCCCGCAGTCATTTGGCATGTGGCGAGATGCACTGGTGTAGAGGATTTTTTTGGAGCATCTGAAGACTTTGGTGGAGGAGCTGAGGACTTTGGAGGAGCAGGAGCAGTTTGAGGAGTTGGCCATGAGGGCTTTGAAGAATCTGGCCGTGAGGGCATTGCTGAAGAACTTGGCCTTGAGGGCATTGAAGATGAAGCACTGGGCTTATGAGCAGGCTTCTTTGACATGGCCTTCTTCGGCTTGCTAGCAGAGGCCTCAGTAGTGGCAACAGCAACAGCAGAGTCTTCGTTGAATTTCCTCACTGCTTCTTTTGCTTGTTTGGCCAACTTGGCCTGGCGCTTGGCCCATTCATCAGGATAATCCTCACCACGCTTAAGGCTAGTGGGATCTGCAACTTTGCCATGTGCCATTGGAGGTCTTGGGCATGGAGGATTGAGTGCGAATTTCTTCATGTACTTGGGAGTTACATACCTGTACTCCCTCCACTCTCTTGCCCATGTCCTCTGTATTCTCTGTATGCGCACCTTGCGCTTATTTTTGTCCTCTTTTCCATACTTTGCCACATCAGGAGTGCAGTAGTCAGCATACATGTCTTCAGGGATTTCAAAAGCAGAGTTGACCTCAGGCCTCTTTCCTCCCTTTTGTGGCTTCTTTCCATCAGCCATTTTCTTCAGACGAGGAATTTGAACAATGGAATTCTCTGAAGAAGTATGCAACTTTTCTTCGAGGAACGCTACAAATGAGTTAAGTTGATGAGAACCTAGTGATTCAGCAGCGGACATGAGTACCTGTGAACAGAGTATAGTTGCGAGGAATTTGGAGAGGTCATATGCGTTCTCAGAAGGTTTTGTAAAAAGAACAAGTTTGAGGAATTTGACCAGATGAGTCTTGAAGAATTTGACTAAGCGTTCATTGTCTTAGGTTCCAGACTTGTATAGATTGAAAATCCACACAATTGAGGAATCTTCAAGAAAAACATAGCTTAGAGAAATTGAATCAAGAACATATGACATGTGAGGTGTTTAGAGTGTGAAGATTTGAAGAAAAACACCTTTGAGGATTTTGTAGAAAACATTCGAATCAAAGAGGGCAGTAAAAGTAATTTTTAATTACCCTGGACGAAGAACACGATGAACTGGGAGGTGGAGATGTGAAGTTCGTCAGTGCAGATCTTCCACACCCTAACTTGGCAGAGGAAGACAACTGCTACTTCTCGAGCTTGCGTTGTATTCCCTCGAAGAGGAAAGGGAGATGCAGCACAGTATCGTAAGTATTTCCCTCATTTTTTGAGAACCAAGGTATCAATCTAGAAGAGACCACGCGCGAGTCCCTCGCACCTGCACAAACAAATAAGAACTTCGCAGCCAACGCGATAAGGGGTTGTCAATCCCTTTATGGTCACTTACGAAAGTGAGATCTGATAGAGATGATAGTTTATATTTTTGGTATTTTTAGTTTATAAGAACAGCAAATAAAAGCGATAAAAGTAAAGTAGACGCAGATTGATATGTTGAGAATAGACCCCGGGGCCATAGTTTTCTCTAGTGGCTTCTCTCATGATAGCGATATTCTACGACGGGTAAACAAATTACTGTCGAGCAATTGATAGAAAAGCGAATAATTATGAGACTATCTAGGCATGATCATTGTATACATGCATCACGTCCGAGACAAGTAGACCGACTCCTGCCTGCATCTACTACTATTACTCCACACATCGACCGCTATCCAGCATGCATCTAGTGTATTGAGTTCATAAGAACAGAGTGACGCCTTAAGCAAGATGGCATGATGTAGAGGGATAAACTCAAGCAATATGATATAAACCCCATCTTTTTATCCTCGATGGCAACAATACAATACGTGCCTTGCTGCCCCTACTGTCACTGGGAAAGGACACTGCAAGATTGAACCCAAAGCCAAGCACTTCTCCCATTGCAAGAACTATACATCTAGTAGGCCAAACCAAACTAATAATTCGAAGAGCCTTGCAAGGATATTATGAGCACACATAAAAAGTTCAGAGAAGAACCAAATATCTTTCATAGATAACCTTGATCATAATCTCACAATTCATCGGATCTCGACAAACACACAGCAAAAAGAGATTACATTGAATAGATCTCCTCGAAGACCGAGGAGAACTTTTTATTGAGATCCAGAGAGAGAGAAGAAGCCATCTAGATACTAGCTATGGACCTGAAGGTCTGTGGTAAACTACTCACAACTCATGGTGAGGGCGATGATGAAGGACTCCATGATGGATCCCCCTCCGCTGGAGCTCCGGAACAGGCTCCAAGATGGGATCTTCACGGGAACAGAAGGTACGGCGGTGGAATTAGGGTTTTCTCTCTGTTCACGGAGGTTCTGGGGTACATAGACTTATATAGGAAGAAGGAGGGCACCGGGGGACGCTCGAGGGGGCCACGAGGTAGGGGGTGCGCCCCCACCCTCGTGGGAAACCTCTTGATCCCCCGACGTGGTTCTCAAGCTCCACGTGCGTGATTTTCTCCAAAAATATCTCTCGCGAAGGTTTCATTCCGTTTGGACTCCGTTTGATATTCTTTTTCTGCAAAACCCTGAAACAGGCAAAAAACAGCAATCTGGACTGGGCCTTTGGGTTAGTAGGTTAGTCCCAAAAATGATATAAAAGTGAATGATAAAGCCCATTAAACATCCAAGACTTCATAAATAATATCATGGAACAATAAAATATTATAGATACGTTGGAGACGTATTAAGCATCCCCAAGCTTAATTCCTACTCGTCATCGAGTAGGTAAATGATAAAGAAAGAATTTTTGATGTGGAATGCTAACCAATATAGTTTTTCAATGTAATTCTCTTAATTGTGGCATGAATGTTTGGATCTAAAAGATTCAAGATAAAAGTCTATATTGACATAAGAAATATTAATACTTCAAGCATACTAAGAAAGCAATCATGTCTTCTCAAAATATTATGGCTAAAGAAAGTTATCCCTATAAAATCATATATTCTGGCTATGCTCCCTCTTCATCACACAAAATATTTATATCATGCACAACCCTGATTTCAGCCAAGCACTTGTTTTCATACTCTATCTTTTCAAACCTTCCAATTTTCACGCAATACATGAGCGTGAGCCTTGGATATAACACTATGGGTGGAATAGAGGTGGTTGTGGAGAAGACAAATTGGAGGGAGATAGTCTCACATCGACTAGGCGTATCAACTGGCTATGGAGATGCCCATCAATAGATATCAATGTGAGTGAGTAGGGATTGCCATGCAACGGATGCACTAGAGCTAAATATGAATGAAAGCTCAACAAAAGAAACTAGTGGCTCTACATCCAACTTGCTTGCTCACGAAGACCTAGGGCATTTGAGGAAGCCCATCGTTGGAATATACAAGCCAAGTTCTATAATGAAAATTCCCACTAGTATATGAAAGTGACTAAGCATGAGACTCTCTACAATGAAGAACATGGTGCTACTTTGAAGCACAAGTGTGGAAAAAAGATAGTAGCAATTGTCCCTTCTCTCTTTTCTCTCATTTTTTTGGAGGGGCTTTTTTTATTAGCCCCTCTCTATTTTTTTGGGCCATCTCCCCTTTTTTTATTGGCCTTTCCTCACATGGGACAATGCTCTAATAATGATGATCATCACACTTTTTATTACAACTCGATACTACAACAAGTATGACTCTACATGAATGCCTCCGGGGGTGTACCAGGATGTGCAATGAATCAACAATGACATATATGAAAAATTATGCATGGTGGCTTTGCCACAACTACAATGTCAACTACATGATCATGCATGGCAATATGACAATATGATGCGGGTCATATGGACGAAACGGTGGAAAGTTGCATGGCAATATATCTCGGAATGGCTATGGAAATGCCATGATAGGTAAGTATGGTGGCTGTTTTGAGGAAGTATATATAGTGGGTTTATGGCACCGGCGAAAGTTGCGCGGTACAAGAGAGGCTAGCAATGGTGGAAGGGTGAGAGTGCGTATAATCCATGGACTCAACATTAGTCATAAGAACTCGTATACTTATTGCAAAAATCTACGAGTCATCAAAACAAAGCAATCAACGCATGCTCCTAAGGGGGAGGTTGGTAGGAGTTAACCATCGCGCGCCCCCGACCTCCACACAAAGGTTGGCACTCTACAAATACCTCATGCTCTAACTTCGTCACACAACGGTTCACCATACGTGCATGATACGGGAATCACCAACCTTAACACAAGTATTTCTTAATTTCATAATAACTCCACTAGCATGAATCTAATATCACTATCATCATGTCTCAAAACAATTATCAAGCATCCAACATCTCATTCTATTCAATGCACTTAGTGTGAATTTTTTACTACATTGACATTGGATGTTTATCATGTGAAGACTAGTTTCTTTAGCCTAAACACATTACCATGCTGTTTTAAAAGACTCTCAAAAGGATATAAGTGAAGCATGAAAGTTCAACGATTTCTACAAAATATTACCACCACCGTGCTCTAAAAGATATAAGTGAAGCACTAGAGCAAAAACTATTCAACTCAAAAGATATAAGTGAAGCACATAGAGTGTTCTAATAATTTCTAGGCCATATTTAACTCTCTCAAATAGGTGTGTCCAGCAAGGATGATTGTGGCAAACTAACAAGCAAATACTCAAATTATACAAGACACTCCAAGCAAAACACATATCATGTTGCGAATAAAAATATAGCTCCAAGTATAGTTACCGATGGATGAAGACGAAAGAGGGGATGCCTTCCTGGGGGATCCCCAAGCTTAGGCTTTTGATTATCTTGAATTTAATTGGGGTGCCATGGGCATCCCCAAGCTTAGGCCTTTGCTACTCCTTGTTCCATAGTCCATCAAAGCAATACTCAAAACTTGAAAACTCCACAACACAAACTTAGATAAAAATTCTCGTGAGCTCCGTTAGTATAAGAAAGCAAACCACTACTCAAAAGTGCAGCAATGAATTCATTCTTTGTTTGTATTGGTGTTAAACCTATTGTATTCCAACTTCTTTATGGTTCATATCCTCCAATACTACTCATAGATGCATCGGAATAAGCAAACAACACACGAAAAACAGAATCTGTCAAAAACAGAACAGTCTGTAGTAATCTGCAGGTTTCGCCTACTTATGGAACTCCAAAAAATTCGACCTAAATTGGTAAATTTGTGGAATTTGTCTACCAATCATCTACAAAAATAATCAACTAAAAATCACGCTCGAGTAAAAATCTGAAGACCACTTTAGTGAGCGCTAATGATTCTGTTTTTCACAGCAAGATCACATAAACTTCACACAAGTCTTTCCAAAGGTTCTACTTGGCACGAACACTAAAAAAACATGAAACCACATCTAATCAGAGGATAGATGTAAAATTTATTCCCTAACAGCAGCAAAAACAAAAAAAAATAAAGTTGCGTTGCCTCCCAACAAGCGCTATCGTTTTACGCCCGTAGCTAGGCACGATGCAAGATAAATCTAGGGAATACCATAGTGGTACGATATATCGCGAAAGCTCATCTCATATTCCCTACGTTCAGCAACAAGCTTCCTTTGTGGAAAGCAAAAGTAATCAAAAGGGCTAACTTTAATGGGGCAAAAGTCCCCTACATCAATCTCAGGAGGAACATGTTCCTCCTTTAGCCCTTTGTAGTGTATTACCAATTCATCATTATAGGCATTCTTTTGACAGAAGGTCATAAGCCTTCGCTCAAGGGAGAAGCCTAATCCATTATTTTGAACAGCAAAGTCATCGTTTATCTCAGAAATTCTATCAATCAAGATCTCAATAGGAACCTTTTTCCTAAGGTTTTCATTAAAAGCGACATGATCAGGAGATCGCAACCGCATTAGGTCTTCTTGATTAAACAAGATAGCCTCTATAGGAGGTCGACCGGCATCTACTCTGTAATGAGCAAAGATTTCTCTGGCCTCTTTCATGATATATCTAAATTCATGAGCCAAAAAGATAGTGGCTGCATGCTTAATAGAATAATGTTCAATATTGGAAAATTCCAAAAAGATTCTCTGAATACAGAGATGCATATGGATAAATTGCCTTTCAATTTCTACTATAAGCATAGATACAACATCTGCAAGGGTACTAGTTCTGTGAAGAATAGAGCCACCCACATTGGGCAAAGCACCAGCACAAGTGAAGAAGTCTTGAAGAACTCCTTTTCCAATAATATTACCGCTACCAACCCGGAGTTTCTTAATATGTAAAGTGGTAGGTTCATCCTAGGATCAACATATACGTTGCCCTCGACATTACTACCCTTCTCGATAGGATCGTCCCCCATCTCAGACATGAGGGCAATCAGGCAAGCAAACATCACACGAGCAAACAAGAGGCAAACGAATGAAAAACACACGGCGGAAGAAGGGCAAATAAAACGGCAAGGGTGAAGTGGGGGAGAGGAAAACGAGAGGCAAATAAATGTAATGTGAAGGATAAGGTTTTGTGATAAGTACTTGGTATATGACTTTTGCGTAAGCCTCCCCAGCAACGGCGCCAGAAATTCTTCTTGCTACTTCTCGATCTTGCGTTGTATTCCCTCGAAGAGGAAAGGGAGATGCGGCACAGTAGTGTAAGTATTTCCCTCAGTTTTTGAGAACCAAGGTATCAATCCAGTAGGAGACCATGCGCAAGTCCCTCGCACCTGCACAAACAAATAAGAACTTTGCAGCCAACACGATAAGGGGTTGTCAATCCCTTTACGGTCACTTTCGAAAGTGAGATCTGATAGAGATGATAGTTTATATTTTGGTATTTTTAGTTTATAAGAACAGTAAATAAAACCGATAAAAGTAAAGTAGACGCAGATTGATATGTTGAGAATAGACCCGCGGGCCATAGTTTTCTCTAGTGGCTTCTCTCATGATAGTGATATTCTACGGCGGGTAAACAAATTACTGTCGAGCAATTGATAGAAAAGCGAATAATTATGAGACTATCTAGGCATGATCATTGTATATAGGCATCACGTCCGAGACAAGTAGACTGACTCCTGCCTGCATCTACTATTATTACTCCACACATCGACCGCTATCCAGCATGCATCTAGTGTATTGAGTTCATAAGAACAGAGTAACGCCTTAAGCAAGATGGCATGATGTAGAGGGATAAACTCAAGCAATATGATATAAACCCCATCTTTTTATCCTCGATGGCAACAATACAATACGTGCCTTGCTGCCCCTACTGTCACTGGGAAAGGACACCGCAAGATTGAACCCAAAGCCAAGCACTTCTCCCATTGCAAGAACTATAGATCTAGTAGGCCAAACCAAACCAATAATTCGAAGAGACTTGCATGGATATTATGAGCACACATAAAAAGTTCAGAGAAGAACCAAATACCCTTCATAGATAACCTTGATCATAAACTCACAATTCGTCGGATCTCGACAAACACACCGCAAAAAGAGATTACATCGAATAGATCTCCTCGAAGACCGAGGAGAACTTTGTATTGAGATCCAGAGAGAGAAAAGAAGCCATCTAGATACTAGCTATGAACCCGAAGGTCTGTGGTAAACTACTCACAACTCATGGTGAGGGCGATGATGATGATGATGATGATGAAGGACTCCGTGATGGATCCCCCTCCGGTGGAGCTCCGGAACAGGCTCCAAGATGGGATCTTCACGGGAACAAAAGGTATGGCGGTGGAATTAGGGTTTCTCTCTCTTCACGGAGGTTCTGGGGTACGTAGAATGATATGTCTCTAACGTATCTATAATTTTTGATTGTTCCATGCTATTATTTATGAAGTCTTGGATGTTTAATGGGCTTTATCATTCACTTTTATATCATTATTGGGACTAACCTACTATCCCAAAGGCCCAGTCCAGATTGCTATTTTTTGCCTATTTCAGGGTTTTGCAGAAAAGGAATATCTAATGGAGCCCAAACGGAATGAAACCTTCACGAGAGATATTTTTGGAGGAAATCACGCTCAGGAAACTTCTGGACCAAGTCAGGAGACGGAAGGTGTCCCCTCGAGGGTGGGGGCACGCCCCCTGCCTCGAGGCTGGCCCACACGGCCCCTGGTGCCCTCCTTCTTCGTATATATACCTACGTACCCCAGAAACTCCATACGTAGAGAGAAAACCCTAATTCCACCGCCGTAGCTTCTGTTCCCGTGGAGATCCCATCTTGGAGCCTGTTTGTGACGCCCGGATATTTAATCTACAGTAACCCGTGCTAATGATGCCACATCATCACGATTACTGTTGTAAGTGTCACGTTGATTCAAACCCGATTCAAATTCAAATGTCAAATACAGTCAAATTATTATTTATTAAAATGGTAAAACAAAAATGTTCGGTGGGTTACAAATATTCACTAACAAGTTGTCATGAAAGAATAAGAATTTTTCAAAATATAAAATTTCCCCGGGATATTAAAACAGTGGACCAACATCACCTTTTTATCCCATTTAAATATATACTCAAACTTAATAAATTATTTTGAACCCAAATACTTTTGTGGTAGTGCAAAGTAATGCGTAGTAATTATATGGCAAGGTTTTGCATTTAATTTGTTTTTCATTTTGATGCAAAAATAAAGTACAAAACAGTAGCTAAATAATTAAACAGAAAATAAAAAAAACTAGTACAAAGAAAATTGGATCTAAACTACTGGACCCATGGCCCATTTAGCAAAAATAGGCCCAGCCCACATCTACTTGTCCTCTTCCTCTCGCTACAGGAGACAGGGGGCCGTGGCGGTCATCCGCCGGCCGTGCTCGTGCGTGGCGGCCATCCCGCAGCCCCCGGCGCCTACAAGTCTCCCCTTGCCCCTCCGGAACCCTAGCCCCATCTCGATTATTCCCTCCCTCGATCCCCATCGTTCCCCTTCCTCTCTTGACCGAATCGAGGTCTTGAGATCCCACAGTGACCGTTGCCCCATCGTCGTTGTCATGGCCACTGGCGTCTTCGACGTGTGGGAAGGCGTCCAGGAGCTCCACCGTGCTCGACTTAATCGGTCCCGGGCGTCGCCTCAAGCCGAGGCACTTGGTTGCCGATGCCATCGACGTCTTCTCCATGCTCGGCCGCCACGACCTCACCGTCGATCCGTCACTCCGGTCCACCCCGGCCTCGTCGAGCTCGCCTACGACCTCTGCTGTGAGCGCCTCTCCTCGCCCCCCCGCTTTTCCATTCGATTCCGCCGTCGATTGGGTAGTCCCATGCTCGTCCGTCATGGCCGATGCTTCATGTAAGCTCAGTTCCCAAGCCCCTGCTTCTGCTATTCACGTTTCCTTGATGCGCGCCCCGCCGCTAGTGTCGCCGCTGCGCCCTCGCTCGTGCCCGCGCATCGCGCACGTACGCCATATGTGCCTGCGCTCCGCCGCGGCCCTGCGCTGCTGCCTCTGCTTCTATTGCCGTTGTCGCTTCTGCTCCCGCTGCTGCGGCTATTTCGTGCTACCTGCAGCGCCCGCCGCCGCTGCGCTCCTCCTTCTACCGCTCGCGTGCGCGCGCCGTGCAGACTGCTGCCGCGCCGCTCCCTTTGCTGTTGTTGCTCTGCTGCTGCACTTCTACTTCTGCTAGCCGCTGCCGTCCCCGCGCATTGCCGCTGCTACTGCATCCTGCCGCTGCTACTCTACTACAGTAACTGAATGTTACTGTAGCAGTAGCTAGCTTTGCTACGATTACACTGACTGCCCCTCTGTACTGCAGTAAAACAACAACAAAACAACTTCTAATGTGGGTAAAAATAATATGAGTGAAAAGTACACTTAACAAACTCCATTTTGTCCCATTGGAACAAATCCATTTGGTGCATGGATTAAATCCTATAAAAATCACAAATTGCCATCTTGTGTTAAAAAAATAACAGTGTGTGTGTGTGTATGCAGCGTGGTGTGTGTGAGTGTGATGTGTTAGTGCACGTGTGCGTGAGTGAGTGTGGTGCTCAACCTCACGGCTGGCTGTGCCGCCAAGCCGGCCCAAAAATCAATTAGGGACTAATCCCTCTTTAGTACTAGCCACCCCACGTCTATTAAATATGATCCCCACTAGTAAATTGTTTAACTAAATAATTTTAACACATGTTACACTTACATATGGGTCCACTGACCCAGTTGACCAGTCAGCTTTGACTGGTCAACTACTGCTGACTGGACCCACCGGCCCCACTGTCATACCCCTTGCTACACAGCCCCCATGTGACAAAAGTATTTAGATACTTATTCTCGAATTAAAATATTGCAGAAAATCTTTTAAACTTTAGAAATTAATATAAAATAAATCAGATATGAGATGAAAATAGTTTATATAGGAAAGTTGCTCAGAATTTCGAGACGAATCCGAATACGCGGTCCGTTTGTCCGCCACACACCTTTATCATATCGAACATGGAACAATCCCCCTCCGTTCCATCTAACCGAAAATGCCTAACACCGGGAATACTTTCCCCGATGTTTTTTCCTCTTCGCCTATATCACCGAGCACTGCGTTAGGTCACACGTAGCACCGCATATTGCCATGTTATGCTTTGTTTGCTTTATATTTATTGTTTCTTCCCCCTCTTCTCTCCGATAGACACCGTGACTGAGACTGCTGACGGTGCCTTTGTGATCGACTGCATCGACGACGACCCCTCCTTCTTGCCAGAGCAACCAGGCAAGCCCCCCCTGATCAACCTGATATCGCCTATTCTTCTCTCTACTGCTTGCATTAGAGTAGTGTAGCATGTTACTGCTTTCGATACTCGTATTCTGCTGCATAGCCTGTCATTGTTGCTACATCTGTTGATACTTTACCTGCAATCCTAAATGCTTAGTATAGGATGCTTGTATTCCATCAGTGGCCCTACACCCTTGTCCGTTTGCCCTGCTATTCTATCGTGCCGTGACCACTTGGGTGGGATCATGGGTATATACTACATACGCTTATACATGATACATGTTGTGATTAAAGTCGGGTCGGCTCGTTGAGTACCCATGGTTGATTCATGGATTGGGGGCTGAAAGGACATACTTTCCCGACGGCCCTTTGTGTGGATCTTTGTGGCGGAGCGACAGGGTAGGTTGAGACACCTAGGAGACAGGTGGGCCTGGCCCTGGTCATTGTCCGCGGTTATTTCATAATAACACGCTTAACGAGTTTGGATATTTGATCTGAGTCTGGCCGTTGGCCTATACGCACTAACCAGCTATGTGGGAATAGTTATGGGTACTTGACGTCGTGGTATCAACCGAAGCCTTCTTGACGTCAGCGACTCAGCGGCGCGCGCCGGATTGGACTGGAAAGCCTACTCTGGTATTAGGAGAGGCTAGGTCTGCTTACCGGCCGCCCTCGCAACATGCAGGTGTGCATTGGGCGATCGGCCCAGACCCCCGTGCGCTTAGGGTTTAGACCGGCGTGCTGACCTCTCTGTTGTGCTTAGGTAGGGCTGCGATGTGTTGATCTTCCGAGGCCGGGCATGACCCTGGAAAGCGTGTCTGGCCAAATGGGATCAAGCGTGCTGGGTTATGTGGTGCACCCCTGCAGGGAAGTTAATCTATTCGAATAGCCGTGTCCCTCGGTAAAAGGACGACTCGGAGTTGTATTCCGACCTCATGACAACTAGAACTGGACACTTGTTAAAACACACCCAAATGAGTTCCAGATAAACTCAGTGGTTGCTCCCTCACAGGGTGATGTGCGGGAGGATCGCCGAGTAGGTTATGCTATTCGATGATACTTGGTGAACTTACCTTCTACTCTCATCTACTGCTGCAACATGGAGGCTGCCAGAAGCATAGTCTTCAATTGGAATAGATATCCCCCCTCTTATTCTGGCTTGCTGCAGTTCAGTCCACCGATATTACCCATATCATTGTTACCATTGCATATGTAGTATAGATCCTTGCTTGCGAGTACTTTGGATGAGTACTCACGGTTGCTTTTCTCTCCCTTTTCCCCCTTGTCCCTTCTTCTCGGATGACGCAAAAAGATGGTGGAGTCCAGGAGCCAGAGGATCCCGAAGATGTTTCTACGTGGAGTTCGGCTTCGAGGAGTAGTTAGGAGGTCCCAGGCAGGAGGCCTTGCCTTTTCGATCGTTGCTATATTTGTGCTAGCCTTCGTAAGGCAAACTTGTTTAACTTATGTCTGTACTCAGATATTATTGCTTCCCGCCGACTCTCGTGTTTTTCGAGCTTATGTATTCGAGCCCTCGAGGCCCCTGGCTTGTAATATAAAGCTTGTATTGTTTTAATTTGTGTCTAGAGCTGTGTTGTGATATCTTCCAGTGAGTCCCTGATCTTGGTCGTACACATTTGCGTGCATGATTAGTGTACGATCAAATCGGGGGCGTCACAAGTTGGTATCAGAGCCGACTGCCTGTAGGAATCCCCCTCTCCAACTCCTTGGCCGAAGTTGAGTCTAGTCTTTGAAAAACAAATTTACTAACTTGTTGTGTGGCTTACGGGCCCACAGCACCAATGGATGGTGTTAGGATCTTTTATTCCTTGTCTATGCTCTGGGACTCTGATCTCTCTTCTATTTGGGTTAAAATATTTTACTAACTCCGACTCTAGGTTCTCGTAACTATTTCTCCTGGAGAGCCCTCATTCTGGAAGATCACCTGCTTCGTCAGAAGATTATGATGATATCCCTTGATAATTTCCCGAGACCCTTGTGGTCATCGCCTTTGCAATCCACTGCCACCGATATATCCCTATGGTTATCTGCATGCACTTGTCATTCTCATGATCATTCCTTGTCGCTCTTGTCATTACAAGATGCCTCGAAATATTCTCCGTTGTCCCGAGAATCCTTTGAGTTTACTATTTTGCAATTTTATTTCGCATGAAAACCCTTACGGTTATTTCCTCACATTTATCGAGGATCCGTTCCTCTCAATTGTTCATGTGTCTCACAAGATTCTTCGGAATACTTTTCGATATTTTGAAAATCCTCTGCAGCCTGTTACCCTTAAAATTATTGCCTGCTTGCGTTATGGTTAATTCCATATGACTAGTAGTCTTCGTTAACATCCATTGTCTCGGCCATTTTGAGCCTATTGATTCAATGTGTGCGTATGCACGCAATCATCAGGTTATCCTTTATAAAATAATCTTTCCGACTCAGACGTCATTTCGGACATGAGTTGGTTCTCGGCAATTTGAACCTTTATTGATTGTTCGACTTAGCGTTTTCAACTTATCCATCCTTGATCAGAGTGTTTGCTTCTAATCCTTTGTTTTGAAAACCATAATTTCTTTCTATTTAAGCATCAAACTAATCAGGTGATTCTTGAATCTGATGCCTCTGCATTCTTTCTTCCTCTGAGTGAGTACCGATACTCACATCAGTTCCGTTGTGGATCGCCCGATCCGTTGTTGGATCGTTATCCGACATTGTCCTTCATATTCAATCACCTTGTGAGTTCTTCCCCTGATACATAATGCCTTTGGTAAATTGTATCCTCTGTTTGACCAACCATGCTCTGGTTTCGAGCTCAAGTATTTACTTTTGAAACTTGTGGTATATATTACTAAGATGCCCGATGGGTTGAACCTATGCCTTCCCCTAATCCGTAAGAACCCAACAGTTTTCACAAGTCACACTCTTCCGGTGTTCTACCAAATATAATTCCAGCACTATAGTTTTATCAAAGCAAAAGGTGAATGAAATGATATGCATTAAAGAAGTGGGAGTCGACCTTGAACTTTGTGTTCATGCCCATGGAAATGATGTAGACCGACTCGGAAACTTCTTGCAAAATGATTACCCAGCTGTATGACTCTTTCGGTATTCTTGAATTGATTCCTTTGAGTTATGGTTCCGACCATGCTGTCCTTATCTAATATAGCTGATGGGAATTTATTCCAGTGCCTCGTCTATTTTTGGCAAGGTTGAAGTATCTACTGTCATAGGTCAATGACTCGGTTCTACTTCTATCATGTTCTACCTTCGAGTATTACCCCCTGGTATCTCGAAGATGTCTTGCCATTGCACCACATCTTACTAACTTTCTTGAAGTAATGTCTTTCCTTGTCGTAACCAGTCTACGGGTTCTGGGTTGTTGTCAACCAAGGACACCGACTAGTGAAATTATTCCGCATTACAAATCAAATACCCCTAGTATTTTTACTGGGAAATTCTGAACTCAATCTGGTCATTTCTAGACTATCGGCTACATCCTTGTCTTGCTATCTTTGACTGTGCTACCTCGTCCTTCTCTGGTGCACGAATTCTTCAGTGTGTGAGCACGACTTACGTCGAGCTTTCAACATGATGTTGATTTGGAAGGCAACTTTGGTTCCGAGCTTGCATCTTATATATTGATCCTATAACTTGCCACTTCGTCATTCCCTTGCTTGTTGCCATTGTTGTTTGATTGCATCCTCTTGAAACCTCCCGGCAAATGTGTCAGATCGCCTTCAACACTTTGACTTCTTCTGAGATGTCAACTGCGTTCATGATGAGAAATACCCTCCTTGCCCTCGATGATTTTTATTTATCATCGGCAACACCCTTGACTTCCTTTCATCACGAACTTGTCCACATTATGAATACAACTTGCTCTCCAGCTAGTGTTGTGCTCTGCCTTGAATTATTGTTGTCTTTTATGTCGAGAATGTTGTGGGGATTGCTCCACCTCTTAGAAATTCTCGGTATGATGATACTTCTCCCCATAACCATTCTTCCTTGGTCCCTGTGTTGTTTTAAACAGGATACCAATATGCCAACGATGCCGCTTGAGTTCTGTACTTCTAGCTACCCTATTGCTATGAAGTTAACGATCGACAGTTCGTTCTTAGACTGTTGGTTATTGAATCGCCACTCTAACATTGATCTTGCTGCCTAAGGTCATATTTCGGGCACACCTTTCAACTAATGATTAATAGTGTATGTTTTCCTCGAGCATACAACATTATATCATTTGAATTGACAAGTGTCTTCTTCTTGTTCACATTATTGTGGAAATCCATCCGTTTGGAATTCTCGATGAATTGTCGCTGAGCCCATCAGCCACATCCTCATCCCCTCCTTGGTTTAATGATGAACTATTGTTTCGGGAACCCGCTCCCATAGTTCATTTCCCGAGAATCTTGCAATGTCATTTCGTCGATTTGTGTTGCACCTTTTCTTCTCGAACATCCTGAGTCTAAGGTATCATGACACCAATCGGATTTGAATCTCGGTCACATATGATGGTTGGGACAACTTTCGAGTAGTTATAATGTTGGTCCTTTGATGACCCGGTAATATGAAGTCATGCCTAGCACCCCTGGCTGGAGGACCCATCATTATAATTTCTATTGCAAGGATAACCATTCTTCCAGGAGGAAATTGTAAGACTTATTTTATAAGTTGCTCCTGATGGATCATTTGTGTATCCAAAGTCTGGCCCTTGACTGAAACACCATATCATTGCTACCTCGAAGCATGACTATGATACCCCGCTCATCAACAAGAACATTGGAGGCGCGATGCTAAATGTTGCTTGGTCAGTTATCCAAACATTGTTGTATGGGTAACATCTTGATTAATCCTTACCTCTTTATCTGAATGGTTGGGTACTTGCTCTCCTACCGTGTATGCCATGTTCTGCTTGTCCATGGGAAGGATATACTCCTAATAATTGTGTGTAATCACAATTTTCCTTTCCATTTGTTTGTTTAACCTTTCTTTGATCTACATATAATCTAAGCAGTAATAATTTTCTACTTAAGTAAACAACTTGGTGTACAACTCTGTCAGTAAGAACCTGTTACTATTGTTCATAACATTCCGGTACTTCCGGTGGACGAGAACTTTGCCTATTGGTCCGCCTTATTCAACGAGCCGGAAATGGTTCTCTTTGTCCCCCGTCCTTGGTACCAACATTGTTACCGACATAGCTGACAGACTATTCCCTGACATGCCTTGCTGTCATGATCACGCAAGATGCCAGCGCCCTCTCTACTTTTAACCCACATGGTGGGCCCATAACCCACAGTTCCATAGGATCGAAACCCGACTCTCCTGTACACACTTGTTTCTACAGTTATTCCTCAGGTTTGACCTTGTATGTATTTTACGAGCCAACTTCAGATGATCTATTCTAGTACAATACGCAACACTTATTCCCGTTGCTCTGAACGCTTTTCACCCTTTGTCTCGGGCATCGAATGATTTCCTGCCCGCTTGAAATTTCTTATGGTATCTTCTAACTTAACTCTTGATGTTTTTTTAAGGTTCAATTCGAGAGTTACTTTCTACCACATTCCCCGAGTTATCTACCACATAGTCAACCTGGTAAGGCCCGTCCTTCTTGAGTCTTCCCCATATCCATTTCGTAAGAACGATGAAGGTCCCGAAGAAGAAAGGATGACGACTTCATCATGATGACCTGAAGCAGAGAAATGAAGACATCAATGTAATGGATCCACCTCTTCGAGAAGATCCACTAAGACCGAGAAGACTCGTTAGAATTTTGCAACCAAATCCCTTCCCCCTTACCTCCCCTCTTAAATCTTGGGACGAGATTTCTTGTAGTGGAGGAGAATTGTGACGCCCGGATATTTAATCTACAGTAACCCGTGCTAATGATGCCACATCACCACGATTACTGTTGTAAGTGTCACGTTGATTCAAACCCGATTCAAATTCAAATGTAAAATAAAGTCAACTTATTATTTCTTAAAACGGTAAAACAAAAATGTTCGATGGGTTACAAATATTCACTAACAATTTGTCATGAAAGAATAAGATTTTTTCAAAATATAAAATTTCCCCTGGAAATTAAAACAGTGGACCAACATCACCTTTTTATCCCATTTAAATATATACTCAAACTTAATAAATTATTTTGAACCCAAATACTTTTGTGGTAGTGCAAAGTAATGCGTAGTAATTATATGGCAAGGTTTTGCATTTAATTTGTTTTTATTTTGATGCAAAAATAAAGTACAAAACAGTAGCTAAATAATTAAACAGAAAATAAAAAAAAACTAGTACAAAGAAAATTGGACCTAAACTACTGGACCCATGGCCCATTTAGCAAAAATAGGCCCACCCCACCTCTACTTGTCCTCTTCCTCTCGCTACAGGAGACAGGGGGCCGTGGCGGGCATCCGCCGGCCGTGCTCGTGCGTGGCGGCCATCCCGCACCCCCCGGCGCCTACAAGTCTCCCCTAGCCCCTCCGGAACCCTAGCCCCATCTCGATTATTCCCTCCCTCAATCCCCATCGTTCCCCTTCCTCTCTTGACCGAATCGAGATCGTGAGATCCCACAGTGACCGCTGCCCCATCGTCGTTGTCATGGCCACTGGCGTCTTCGACATGCGGGAGGGCGTCCAGGAGCTCCACCGTGCTCGACTTAATCGGTCCCAGGCGTCGCCTCAAGCCGAGGCACTTGGTTGCCGACGCCATCGACGTCTTCTCCATGCTCGGCCGCCACGACCTCACCGTCGATCCGTCACTCCGGTCCACCCCGGCCTCGTCGAGCTCGCCTAAGACCTATGCTGTGAGCGCCTCTCCTCGTCCCCCCCGCTTTTCCATTCGATTCCGCCGTCGATTGGGTAGTCCCATGCTCGTCCGTCATGGCCGATGCTTCATGTAAGCTCAGTTCCCATGCCCCTGCTTCTGCTATTCACGTTTCCTTGATGCGCGCCCCGCCACTAGTGTCGCCGCTGCGCCCTCGCTCGTGCCCGCGCATCGCGCACGTATGCCGTGTGTGCCCGCGCTCCGCCGCGGCCCTGCGCTGCTGCCTCTGCTTCTGTTGCCATTGTCGCTTCTGCTCCCGCTGCTGCCGCTATTTTGTGCTGCCTGCAGTGCCGTCGCCGCCGCTGCGCTTCGCCTACTGCCGCTCGCGTGCGCGTGCCATGCAGACTGCTGCCGCGCC
>LR738715.1:768593504-768674992 GCA_902687465.1 Secale cereale
GGATTTTACTGGAACGAGCTTTTTAGTTGATTCCTTTGGCTGCTGATTGGTAGACAAATTCCGCAAATTTACCAGTTTAGTTTAGATTTTTTGGAGATATAGAAGTAGGCGAACCCAGCAGATTACTACAGACTGTTCTGTTTTTGACAGATTCTGGTTTTCGTGTGTTGTTTGCTTATTCCGATGCATCTATGAGTAATATTGGAGGATATGAATCATAGAGAACTTGGAGTACAGTAGGTTTAACACAATATAAACAAAGAATGAATTCCTTGCTGTACCTTTGAGTGGTGGTTTGCTTTCTCTTACTAACGGAGCTCACGAGAATTTTTGTCTAAGTTTTGTGTTGTGAAGTTTTCAAGTTTTGAGTATTGCTTTGATGGACTATGGAACAAGGAGTAGCAAAGACCCAAGCTTGGGGATTCCCATGGCACCCCAATTAAAATCTAGATAATCAAAAGCCTAAGCTTGGGGATGCCCCGGGAAGGCATCCCCTCTTTCGTCTTCATCCATCGGTAACTATACTTGGAGCTATATTTTTATTCGCAACATGCTATGTGTTTTGCTTGGAGCGTCTTGTATAATTTGAGTCTTTGCTTGTTAGTTTGCCACAATCATCCTTGCTGTACACACCTATTTGAGAGAGTTAAACCTAGAAATGATTAGAACACTCTATGTGCTTCACTTATATCTTTTGAGTTGAATAGTTTTTGCTCTAGTGCTGCACATATATCTTTTAGAGCATGGTGGTGGTAATATTTTGTAGAAATTTTTGAACTCTCATGCTTCACTTATATCTATTTGAGAGTCCTTTAAAACAGCTTGGTAATGTGTTTAGGCTAAAGAAACTAGTCTTCACATGCTAAACATCCAATGTCAATGTAGTAAAATTTTCACACCAAGTGCATTGAATAGAATGAGATGTTGGATGCTTGATAATTGTTTTGAGACACGAGGATAGTGATATTAGAGTCATGCTAGTGAAGTTATTATGAAATTGAAGAATACTTGTGTTAAGGTTAGTGATTCCCGTATCATGCACGTATGGTGAACCGCTATGTGACGAAGTTAGAGCATGATGTATTTGTAGAGTGCCAAACTTTGTGTGGAGGTCGGGGGCGCGCGATGGTTAACTCCTACCAACCTCCCCCCTAGGAGCATGCATTGATTTCTTTGTTTTTGATGCCTCGTATATTTTTTCAATAAGTATATGAGTTCTTATGACTAATGTTGAGTCCATGGATTATACGCACTCTCACCTTTCCACCATTGCTAGCCTCTCTTGTACCGCACAACTTTCGCTGGTACCATAAACCCACTATATATCGTTCCTCAAAACAGCCACCATATTGTTCCTCAAAACAGCCACCATACCTACCTATCATGGCATTTCCATAGCCATTCCGAGATATATTGCCATGCAACTTTCCACCATTCCGTTCATATGACACGCATCATATTGTCATAGTGCCATGCATGATCATGTAGTTGACATCGTAGTTGTGGCAAAGCCACCATACATAAATTTTCATATATGTCGCTCTTGATTCATTGCTTATGCCGGTACACCGCCGGAGGCATTCTTGTAGAGTCATACTTGTTTTAGTATCGAGTTGTAATTTCAAGTTGTAACAAAAAGTGTGATGATCATCATTACTAGAGCATTGTCCCGTGTGAGGAAAGGCCAATAAACAAAAAAAGAGAAGGCCCAAAAAAATATAGAGAGGGGCAAATAAAAAAGAGAGAGAGAAAAGCCACTCCAAAAAAATTGAGAGAAAAGAGAGAAGGGACAATTTCTACTATCTTTTTCCACACTAGTGCTTCGAAGTAGCACCATGATATTCATTGTAGAGAGTCTCATGATTAGTCACTTTCATATACTAGTGGGAATTTTCATTATAGAACTTGGCTTGTATATTCCAATAATGGGCTTCCTCAAATGCCCTAGGTCTTTTTGAGCAAGCAAGTTGGATGCACATCCACTAGTTGCTTTTGTTGAGCTTTCATTCATATTTAGCTCTAGTGCATCCGTTGCATGGCAATCCCTACTCACTCACATTGATATCTATTGAAGGGCATCTCCATAGCCCGTTGATACGCCTAGTCGATGTGAGACTATCTTCCTCTTTTTTGTCTTCTCCACAACCACTTCTATTCCACCCATAGTGCTATATCCATGGCTCACGCTCATGTATTGCGTGAAAGTTGAAAGGTTTGAAAAGAATAGAGTATGAAAACAAGTGCTTGGCTGAAATCGGGGTTGTGCATGATATGAATATTTTGTGTGATGAAGAGGGAGCATAGCCAGACTATATGATTTTGTAGGGATAACTTCCTTTAGCCATAGTATTTTGAGAAGACACAATTGCTTTGTTAGTATTGCTTGAAGTATTATTATTTCTTATGTCAATATAGACTTTTATCTTGAATCTTTCAGATCTGAACATTCATGCCACAATTAAGAGAATTACATTGAATAACTATATTGGTTAGCATTCCACATCAAAAATTCTTTCTTTATCATTTACCTACTCGAGGACGAGCAGGAATTAAGCTTGGGGATGCTTGATACGTCTCCAACGTATCTATAATTTTTGATTGTTCCTTGCTATTATTTATGAAGTCTTGGATGTTTAATGGGCTTTATCATTCACTTTTATATCATTTTTGGGACTAACCTACTAACCCAAAGGCCCAGTCCAGATTGCTGTTTTTTTGCCTATTTCAGGGTTTTGCAGAAAAGGAATATCAAATGGAGTCCAAACGGAATGAAACCTTCGCGAGAGATATTTTTGGAGGAAATCACGCTCGGGAAACTTCTGGACCAAGTTAAGGGACGAAAGGCCTGCCCTCGAGGCTGGCCCACACGGCCCCGGTGCCCTCCTTCTTCCTATATATACCTACGTACCCCAGAAACTCCATACTGTCGGGACCCCGATCCTAAGTCACACCGATCTAGCTGTAACACGTCATATCACTTTGCGGCCTCACGCACGGTAACCCCACGGGTGCCACCTTACCTGGCCCGGGACCGTTTGCGCATTTTGGCACACGTATATGACAGTGTCGCTAGCATCCATATGACAGAGAACCCGGGCCGACATGGCTAGTTATAAACCAAAAGTGGCACTAAATTACAGAGACAGGCATCCATGACCCAGCAACGAACGTGTCGGTCATCAACGTATGAACCCAAGTCGTAGCAGGCTACATGGACTTAAAGGAACAACGCGTGACATTTCCCCTAAGGGACAGACACAGGAACGAAGAAGGACACATGCCGGCCAGCCTACGTGTTCCGAGCAGTAGCAAGCTACCAAGGCTCATTGGAATCACTAGGAGGCATTTCCCTGTAAGATAGGCTACCAAAGGAAAACAACTAGGTGTCGGATCCCACACATACCAAGCATTTCAATCATACACGCAATATGCTCAATATGTGCAAATACAACATTGCATCACAACAGAACTCTATGACTCAAAGTACTTTATTTAAAAGGCTCCAAGAGCCATACATAACATAGTCATACAGGTAGGGGTCACATGACCCAACACTCAAGTCATACAGTCATACAAGCACAAGCGGAAGCTACATGTCTGAGTACAGACAACTTAGAAAATAAAACAGGCTTGGTGTAGCCTGACTATCTACAAGGCCCTTCACAAGCTCCAGATCACTGTCTGGGTGTCAAGCTACTCGTCGACGTCAACGTCTATGTAGAACCCATCAGCTGGGGCAGGGTTCTCCTCTGCAACAGTTATTAAGCAAACATGAGTACAAAGGTACTCAGCAAGTCTTACCACAGAACCTATCATACATGCAACATTATCAAGGGGGTAGTGGAGTTTATAGCAGAATGCCAGCTTTGACCTTGGCTAACCTATACTACAACTTCCAACAGATTGCAAGATGTTATTACGAACACGAGTCCTCTAGTCACCACATCAATACACTACCGAGGATCCTCTTCCGTCATCCTACGGAAGGGCCATCCACGTCACTCACGCTTATCTTGAGGCTTTTAGTAGTATCCATCAACTTGTCTATGAACTGTAAGAGTAACCAAGTAGTCCGTACCGCGAACAACGGCTATTCGAATAGTTTGATAACCCTGCAGGGGTGTACTTCTTCACACACGCTTCCACCGCTTATCGCCGTTTACTCGGCGTGTACTCGGCAACCTTCAAGCGGAAGCCCAGCGAGGGTGTCGGCCACGACCTGACTAACTACACAAGTCTCTCGTCCAGGTTTATCGCCTATTTGGGTTCCATCCGTGGGGAGATCCGGCCGGGGTGTCGCTCACGGCCCCAAACGATGTGTACAGGGTTCCCGAGTCACCAAACGGGCAACCGGTACACCGTGCCACGTACCTGTCGCATCACAACCCACCCCGAGGGTCAGCGTTGTGCACGACCTCCAGTAAGCTAAAAACACCAGAAACTAGTTGCAACTCCTGGACAGAGATCAAGGGTAATTAATAAGCCGAGAGGGTCAATTAAGGATCCCAATGCATGGTAGTAGCTGTAACTTGAACCACACATACAGATCTCGGGTCCTATGGACGATTCCAATGAAACAACCCACCATGTACTCCTACATGGCCTTTCATCGATACCTTTACCAAAAGTATTCCACACTTCCTTCTCTTATTGGTAAGATCATTTCACTCTGATCCATCACCCAGATGAACCAGACCAGACACAACTCTAAGCATAGCAGGCAACATAAGCAAATAGCATGGTGGATCACACATCACATGGCTCAAACAATTCCTACACATGCTAGTGGGTTTCAACTATTTACTGTGGCAATGACAGGTCATGCAAGGGAATAGGGTTCAACTACCGCAGCAAGTAGCAGTTCACGCGTTGTTGCCTTAATGCAGTAAAAGAGAGCAGGAGCGAGAAGATTGGGTTGTATCGGAATGATCAATGATTGCTTGCCTGACAAGGTAGCTGTCGGGTACTGCTCTTCAACTGGATACGCGGCAGTATCCTCGGGAGCAGGACCTAACATAGAGAATACCGACGATACAATCATTAACAAACAAATGCAACAATATGATGCATGTTTATGACATGGCAAGATGCATGTGTGTTGGCTAATGCAACTAAGACCAGAGGGGTTTGAACCTATTTGAATCAAGGATTCAAATTGAAGTTCAAACTAGTATTTAAATAAGTGCATTATCATGTTTTTGATATATATAGCAAGTTAACTTGTTCAAACATGCATGAAACCAGTGCCATTAGATAGATTGGATTTTTCTGATCATTTTTCATATATTAAACTTTTCCATCTGAGCTATGGTTGATTTTATATGATTTTTAGAAGTTTTGGGTATTTTCTGGAATTTCCTGAATTATTATTATATCTAAAAAATCCCAGAAAAACCTTTACTGCATCAGCATGACATCATGCTGACGTCAGCCAGTCAACAGGGCCAGTCCAGGTCAAACCTGACCAGTGGGTCCCTCATGTCAGTGTCACAGCTAATTAACTGAGTTAATTAGAGTTAAACTAAATCTAATTAGCTGTCAGTGGGGCCAGGGCCCACATGTCAGTGACTAAACTAATTAACTAATTAAAATTAAATTAACACCTAAACTAAGTTTGACTTGCGGGCAGGGCCCACATGTCATTGACCCAGGGGGTCAAACCCGTGGTCAAAACAGGTCAAACTCGCCGGCGTTTAGCCGCCGGCGAGGCCAAACGCGGCGGCGTGCCTCGGAAAACGTCTGTGGTGCATGGTTCGGGCTGTGGTTGGGTGCGTTGGAGAGCTCTTGCTCTTCCGCATCGGATGGAGGTGGTCGCCGGACCTGGGGTGGCCGGAGACAACGACAACAAGCTCGACGGCGGCGACCGGCGTCGGGCGTGTGTGGGGATGCGGCTGCAGGTGCCTAGGCGATGCGTGCGTAGCACCGTTCGCATCTACGGGCTGCGGTGAGTGCGATGGACGGGTGCCCGTGACCAAATGGTCACCGAAGCATCGTCGGCGGCGAGCACGGCGGCGGTGCGTTTCGGTGATCAACAGAACGGCGGTTACACGGTGCAAAAGGAACGGAGGAAGGAGGGGTTCGACGTAGAAACTCACTGCGGTGCTAATGAGCTCGACGGCGGGGTCGGGGACGCGCTGTAGCTTCGTAACGGCGGCGAGGCACTCCGGCGATCCGAGGAAGGGGACGACGGCGTGGGGTCGTTGCAGGGCTTCCGGTGGCTCGTGGCTCAGCGAGGAGGAAGAGGACGACGCGGCGGATCCTCTGGACACACTCACGGGGCGAGGGGGTGGCTCTGAGTGCGGCTACGGCGAGCGGCGGCGACGGCGGCTCGGTGATGGAGAAGAAAGAGCCAGGAGAGGGCGAAGGAGACGAGGGGGAGAAGTGAGAGCGGTCGGGGCAGCTGCGTGTCGACTCGTGGAGTCATCCAGGCCATCGGGGAGGCAGGCAAGCAGCCTGGAGGTGGCCGGGCGCGTGCCGGCGCGCGGCGGCCACGCGCGCGTCCTTCTGGCGCGAGGAGGAAGACGACAGGAGGAGGGCTGGTGGGCTGGGCCGGCTTGCTACAGGGCTGGGCCGAGGTAAGTACTTCTTCCTATTTTCCTTTTCCTATTTTCTTTCTGTTTTATATCTTTTGCAACTTTGTTCATTTAATAAAAATGCCTATACATTTTTATAACTCATGACACTTGTCATACCTGCTGTATATAATATGAACAGTAGGAAACATTATAGTTCATGATTATTTGAGCATTTAAAATATTTAAAAGTTTTTAAATGCCCAAATTCAATTACCATATGAATTAATTCAAAGCCCTAGATTGTCCTAGAAAATTGTGCACCATTTTTGGCAGAGGTTTAAGACCAAGGCAGAAATGATGAACATTTTGAAGGGCATTTTGGGTACATTGGAAAATATTTTAGCAAACCCTAGTTGTTAGGGGAGGGGGTGCTGGGGTTTCTGTTAATCCCATTTCAAGTTTCTTTGAAAGTAAACATGATGCACACTCTAGTCAGGTCCTAATGCAAGGGTTAGCTAGGGATGTGACAACTCACCCCCACTTAAAAGAATCGCGTCCCGAGATTCGGGTTCCTCCGGAAAGAGGGTGGGGTACTCAAGTCGAAGACGATCCTCCCTTTCCCAAGTGGCTTCACTCTCGGAATGATGTGACCATTGAACCTTGAGAAACTTGATATTGTGGCGTCGAGTGGTGCGCTCAGTTTGATCAAGAATACGAATGGGGTATTCTCGATATGTGAGATTGTCTTGGAGATCAAGCGTTTCGTGGTCCACTCCACGGATAGGATCCGAGAAGCAACGCCTGAGTTGGGAAACGTGGAAAACATCATGAACTCTGGAGAGGTGCGGAGGTAGTTCCAATTGGTAGGCAACTTCTCCTCGTTTGGCAAGAATGCGAAAAGGACCGATGAAACGAGGGGCCAATTTGCCTTTGATACCGAAGCGATGGGTTCCCTTAAGAGGAGTAACCCGAAGGTAAGCCTTATCGCCGACTTCAAAAGTCACAGCCTTACGATGACTATCATATTGGCTCTTTTGGCGAGACTGGGCTGTTTTCAATCTCTCACGAACGATGCGAACTTGTTCCTCTGCTTCCTGAATCATATCCGGGCCAAAGAATTGTCTTTCGCCGGTTTCTGACCAGTTAAGAGGTGTTCGACACCTTCGTCCATATAGAACTTCGAAGGGAGCTTTACCCAGGCTGGCTTGATAACTATTGTTATAAGCGAATTCGGCAAATGGAAGACATTTTTCCCATTCCATACCGAAAGATATGACAGAGACTCGAAGCATGTCCTCCAGAATTTGATTGACTCATTCCACTTGACCACTTGACTGCGGATGGAAAGCAGTACTGAAAGAGAGATGAGTTCCCATAGCATTCTGGAAACTTTCCCAAAATCGTGAAGTGAAAAGACTTCCACGGTCTGAGTTAATCTCCAACGGTACACCATGTAGTGATACTATTCGAGAGATATATAACTCTGCTAGCTGGCTAGCGGTAATACTCTCCCGAACAGGCAGGAAGTGAGCTACTTTAGATAGGCGGTCGATAACGACGAAGATAGCATTATTCCCTTTCCTGGACCTGGGAAACCCGGTAATGAAGTCCATACCGACTTTATCCCATTTCCATTCAGGAATAGCTAGAGGTTGAAGGGTGCCAGCAGGCCGTTGATGCTCTGCTTTAACTCGACGACAAACGTCGCAGTTAGCAATGAACTGAGCGATTTCTCTCTTCATCCTAGTCCACCAGAATCTTTGACGTAGGTCTTGATACATTTTGGTACTACCGGGATGAATCGTGAGAGGAGATTCATGAGCCTCCTTGAGAATCAGTTGTCGTAGTTGTGGTTTCTTGGGCACCACCAAGCGGTTCTCAAAGTACACTACACCTCGATCATCCATAGAGAAACTTCTAGCGAGTCCGCTAGCGATGTTCTCCTTGATCCGAGATATGCCTTTATCATACCGCTGGGCAACTATGATTTGATCCAAAAGGGTAGGTTTCGCCACCAAGGTGGAAAGGAATCCTCGAGGAACAATGTGAAGGTTAAGCTTACGAAATTCCTCGTGGAGAAGTGGTTGACTTTGTTGTAACATTAAATTGTTACAATAAGACTTACGACTTAGTGCATCAGCCATGACATTGGCCTTTCCAAGAGTATAAGTGATTCCTAAATCGTAGTCGGTGAGCAACTCAACCCAACGTCTTTGCCTGAGATTCAAATCCGGTTGGGTGAAGATATACTTCAAGCTTTGGTGATCAGTGAAAATTTCACAGCGATTACCAAGGAGGTAATGCCGCCATATTTTAAGTGCATGGACTACAGCTGCAAGCTCTAAATCATGAGTAGGATAGTTATCCTCATGTGGACGCAACTGTCGGGATGCATATGCAATCACTTGACGATCTTGCATGAGAATGCAACTTAGTCCTTGTCGCGAGGCGTCGCAATAGATTATAAAGTCCTTGGAAAAATCTGGTGGTACCAGTACAGGTGCAGATGTCAGGCGTCTTTTCAGTTCCTGAAAACTGGACTCGCACTGTGGGGTCCACTCAAACTTTTTATCTTTCTTGAGGAGTTCGGTTAGAGGTTTAGCAACCTTGGAGAAGTTCTCGACGAAACGTCGGCAATAGCTCGCTAAGCCAAGAAAACTCCTAACTTGCTTGACCGATTCAGGGGGAGTCCAATCAAGGACGGCTTGAACTCGCTCGGGATTGACAGCAATACCCTTGCCAGAGATTACATGACCTAGATAGGTTACTTCTGGCAACCAAAATTCACATTTAGAGAATTTGGCATAAAGGCGGTGCTCTCGAAGTTTCGTCAATACCAGCCTTAAATGCTCGGCATGATCTTCCTTGTTCTTGGAGAAGATGAGTATATCATCGAGGTATACCACGACGAATTTATCCAGGTACTCCATGAATATAGAATTCATTAACCGAGAAAAGGTAGCCGGGGCATTGGTTAATCCGAAGGACATGACGGTGTACTCGTATTGGCCATAACGAGTAACGAAAGCCGTTTTAGGAATGTCCCCGTTCTTGATTTTGATTTGATGGTAGCCCAACCTCAAATCCATCTTAGAGAAGACTGAGGATCCAGCGAGCTGATCATACAGATCGTTGATCCTGGGAAGCGGATACTTATTCTTTATGGTGACCAGATTGACAGGTCGGTAATCTACAACCATCCGCTCCGTTCCATCCTTCTTCTTGACGAAGAGGACGGGGCAAGCCCAAGGGGAAGAACTAGGACGGATGAAACCCTTTTGCAAGGACTCATCGAGTTGTTTCTTTAGCTCAGCTAATTCTAGTGGTGCCATCTTATAAGGTCTCCTAGAGATTGGGACAGTTCCAGGGATAAGATCTATCACGAACTCGACATCTCTGTCAGGTGGAACTCCTGGCAGTTCTTCTGGAAAAACATCCGGAAAGTCACGGACTACCGGGATATCTTCGAGTTCTGGTAGAGGGCTGGCATTAAGAGAGTAGAGCTGACGTTCAGCCATTCGAGTCAAGACATTGACTATCTTGCCGGATGGGTGTGTAAGTTGAACGGTCCTAGTAAAGCAGTCAATTTTGGCGTAATGGGTTGTCATCCAATCCATACCCAAAATGATATTTATGTCCGAGGACTTGAGAGCGATTAAGGATGCAAGGAAAACAAGTCTATCGACAAGGATTTCATTTCCATGGCTTACCCTAGAGGTCTGCCATTTTGAACCAGGAGTTTGAATAACCATGGAAGTAGGCATGTCACAAAAAGTCATGTTGTGCAATCGAGCATAGCTTTCAGATATGAATGAATGGGATGCTCCAGTATTGAAAAGAACAGATGCTGGATGGTAGTTTACGAGAAGCGTACCAAGGACGACGTTAGGATCCTCATAAGCTTCTTCAGCAGAAACATAGTTGACATGACCACGAGCAGTGGGGATTGGCTTAACATAGTTCACCTTGCTGGTTGGCTTACCATGGCCAACGGATTTTCCTGGCTGGTTCTGGGGACAATCACGCATGTAGTGTCCCGGTTCTCCACACTTGAAACATGTCACAGTGGTGGTGCGTGGAGCAAAGTTGGAGGGTGGACCTCCATAGGTCTTAGCAGGTGCAAACTGTTGAGTTGGACGAGGCGCCTCATAGGATGGCCTCGGTGTATACTTGGGTGGCAGAGCAGTGTTAGGAACCCATACACGGCGCTTGTGAGAACCAGAGCCGGATGAGGAACCAAGGTCTCGAGTATGCTTGCGGGTGGCCTCGAAGTCGGTCTGGCCTGTCTCAGCACTGATAGCCTTGTTAACCAACTTCTGGAACGAGGCGCACTCGTGCAGACGTAGATCACGACGAAGTTCAGGGCTGAGTCCCTTGCGGAACCTCGCCTGTTTCTTGGCATCGGTGGATACTTCCTCAGGTGCATAGCGTGCCAGATTACCAAACTCACGACTGTAGCCATCCACAGTCAGACGGCCCTGGGTGAAATTGCAGAATTGCTCCCGCTTGCGATCCATGAGACCTTCCGGAATGTGATGTTCACGGAATGCCTCACTGAACTCAACCCAGGTAGTGGCTTGGCCACCAGGACGCATAGCTTCAAAATTTTCCCACCAAAGACTGGCGGGGCCCTCAAGATGGTAGGCGGCGTAGATAACCTTGTCAGCTTCGGCCACACGAGCAGAGTGTAGCTTGTGGGTGATACTACGTAGCCAGTCATCAGCATCCAGAGGTTCAGTAGAGTGATGGAACTTCGGTGGACACATCTTGATAAAATCGTGGATTGACACCACGTCATTCCTCTGACGGAATCCAGTGTTTTGCTCTATGCGTTCCAGCAGACGGTTGGTCTCTCTCTTGTTCCGTTCTGCTTCAAGCATAACTTCCGCCAAGGAGGGTGGCTGGGGCAGATTTCCATCTCTAGCCCCACTAGCCTCACCCTGCTCCTGAGCAGCAGGAGTGTTGCGAGTGTTGACCATCCTAGGAAAAACAAAACAACGGTTTAGACAAGGATGGCAAAATTTGACATAGAAGTGCAGAATGTAATGGATGACACAGAATGCAGAGATGTTCATCCGTACGACATGGTAATATAGGAACTGCTATATATACACCAGTGGTCATACACACCATACAAAGTTTAGTACAAGCCAAGGCTAAAGTACAACTGCGGTGAAAGACGATACATCCCATCAGAGGCATTCCAGGCTCCTATACATTATTTAACTACACCTCCGGAACTCAGTACACACTAGTCATATTCCACAAGACACGCAGGACTGTGGAAATACAACTATTACAATACTACTACTACCACGGACTAGCTCAGACATTCGCGTAGTAATCCTCGTAAAGATTACCACCGTAGCCTGGAAGTGGTACAGACGGATATTGGAACTCGCGAGCACTCGAAGGTTGTGGACCATAGGGGCATGGGTGTGGTCTCGGTCCTGATGCTGGTGGTAACCGACGCCCACGTGGAGGTGTAATACCCCCAACGTCACGCCAATCCATGCGATCAGGCAGACGAGTCCGCACAGGATAAAAATCCCGCATGTCCAGATATCCGGCGTGCACAGCAGGTGCAAGCCGTGTCAAAGTAGTCCAGTGAGCGGCTCGGGTGTTATACAGCTCCATTCGGAGGGCACGGACCTCACGGTCCCTATCCTCCAACATCTGAACAGTAGTCTGAAGCAGTGGCTCTTCATGAGCAGCATCAGTATACAGACCAGTGTAGTAGCCTTCTTCTCAGGGGAGTGAAGCTGGCATGTAACAGAACTCAGTGTTCAGCAACAGGGCATGCCTAGCACGGAGAATGGTCATCATCAAATAAGCGGCATCCTGCACTGCCATCTCGATGGTAATCCCGAGTCCATAAGACCAATGGATGGGATCATTTGCTCCGGGATATGAGGGGTATATCCGGACTGTGCATAAATACTGACTTTGATTAAAATCCCGATACTGTTCCTCCACAGTGTATTCAGGATACCAGCGATAACCGGTCTCAGTCATCACACGGACTAGCATGGCCGTGTGACCGGGCACATTAATGCACCGAGTCAAACGAACCACTTGGTGAGGAATGCGTCCAGACATCTGAAACACGAAATAATGCAAAGCATTAGTGTTTCTGGAAGAAATCGGGCAGCATAACAACTGTAAATGCTCAAACAAAGATTTGAGACATCATACAAATGATAACATAGCCACTCAACAATTCCATATCAAGGTTCCGGTTCAATAATCATCATACTCAAAAGGATAGAAACTGAACTGAGGCTTGAAAACAAAAATCCTAAGAGTCTACGGATTAGTAACACGTGAACCTAGTAAGGATAAGAGGCCTAGTCCTAAATCCCCGTAGAAAGAATAGACAGACTCAGATCAGAAGGGCATAAGGTAAAGGAGTAAAAAGAGCCTTACGTTCCCTTCCACAATCAATTCCCCTACATATAACTAAGAATTTTTCTAGACTCAACATCGACCAGTTTGGCTTGAGAAACCTACAGGCAGTCCAGCTCTGATGCCAACGCTGTCGGGACCCCGATCCTAAGTCACACCGATCTAGCTGTAACACGTCATATCACTTTGCGGCCTCACGCACGGTAACCCCACGGGTGCCACCTTACCTGGCCCGGGACCGTTTGCGCATTTTGGCACACGTATATGACAGTGTCGCTAGCATCCATATGACAGAGAACCCAGGCCGACATGGCTAGTTATAAACCAAAAGTGGCACTAAATTACAGAGACAGGCATCCATGACCCAGCAACGAACGTGTCGGTCATCAACGTATGAACCCAAGTCGTAGCAGGCTACATGGACTTAAAGGAACAACGCGTGACATTTCCCCTAAGGGACAGACACAGGAACGAAGAAGGACACATGCCGGCCAGCCTACGTGTTCCGAGCAGTAGCAAGCTACCAAGGCTCATTGGAATCACTAGGAGGCATTTCCCTGTAAGATAGGCTACCAAAGGAAAACAACTAGGTGTCGGATCCCACACATACCAAGCATTTCAATCATACACGCAATATGCTCAATATGTGCAAATACAACATTGCATCACAACAGAACTCTATGACTCAAAGTACTTTATTTAAAAGGCTCCAAGAGCCATACATAACATAGTCATACAGGTAGGGGTCACATGACCCAACACTCAAGTCATACAGTCATACAAGCACAAGCGGAAGCTACATGTCTGAGTACAGACAACTTAGAAAATAAAACAGGCTTGGTGTAGCCTGACTATCTACAAGGCCCTTCACAAGCTCCAGATCACCGTCTGGGTGTCAAGCTACTTGTCGACGTCAACGTCTATGTAGAACCCATCAGCTGGGGCAGGGTTCTCCTCTGCAACAGTTATTAAGCAAACATGAGTACAAAGGTACTCAGCAAGTCTTACCACAGAACCTATCATACATGCAACATTATCAAGGGGGTAGTGGAGTTTATAGCAGAATGCCAGCTTTGACCTTGGCTAACCTATACTACAACTTCCAACAGATTGCAAGATGTTATTACGAAAACACGAGTCCTCTAGTCACCACATCAATACACTACCGAGGATCCTCTTCCGTCATCCTACGGAAGGGCCATCCACGGCACTCACGCTTATCTTGAGGCTTTTAGTAGTATCCATCAACTTGTCTATGAACTGTAAGAGTAACCAAGTAGTCCGTACCGCGAACAGCGGCTATTCGAATAGTTTGATAACCCTGCAGGGGTGTACTTCTTCACACACGCTTCCACCGCTTATCGCCGTTTACTCGGCGTGTACTCGGCAACCTTCAAGCGGAAGCCCAGCGAGGGTGTCGGCCACGACCTGACTAACTACACAAGTCTCTCGTCCAGGTTTATCGCCTATTTGGGTTCCATCCGTGGGGAGATCCGGCCGGGGTGTCGCTCACGGCCCCAAACGATGTGTACAGGGTTCCCGAGTCACCAAACGGGCAACCGGTACACCGTGCCACGTACCTGTCGCATCACAACCCACCCCGAGGGTCAGCGTTGTGCACGACCTCCAGTAAGCTAAAAACACCAGAAACTAGTTGCAACTCCTGGACAGAGATCAAGGGTAATTAATAAGCCGAGAGGGTCAATTAAGGATCCCAATGCATGGTAGTAGCTGTAACTTGAACCACACATACAGATCTCGGGTCCTATGGACGATTCCAATGAAACAACCCACCATGTACTCCTACATGGCCTTTCATCGATACCTTTACCAAAAGTATTCCACACTTCCTTCTCTTATTGGTAAGATCATTTCACTCTGATCCATCACCCAGATGAACCAGACCAGACACAACTCTAAGCATAGCAGGCAACATAAGCAAATAGCATGGTGGATCACACATCACATGGCTCAAACAATTCCTACACATGCTAGTGGGTTTCAACTATTTACTGTGGCAATGACAGGTCATGCAAGGGAATAGGGTTCAACTACCGCAGCAAGTAGCAGTTCACGCGCTGTTGCCTTAATGCAGTAAAAGAGAGCAGGAGTGAGAAGATTGGGTTGTATCGGAATGATCAATGATTGCTTGCCTGACAAGGTAGCTGTCGGGTACTGCTCTTCAACTGGATACGCGGCAGTATCCTCGGGAGCAGGACCTAACATAGAGAATACCGATGATACAATCATTAACAAACAAATGCAACAATATGATGCATGTTTATGACATGGCAAGATGCATGTGTGTTGGCTAATGCAACTAAGACCAGAGGGGTTTGAACCTATTTGAATCAAGGATTCAAATTGAAGTTCAAACTAGTATTTAAATAAGTGCATTATCATGTTTTTGATATATACAGCAAGTTAACTTGTTCAAACATGCATGAAACCAGTGCCATTAGATAGATTGGATTTTTCTGATCATTTTTCATATATAAAACTTTTCCATCTGAGCTATGGTTGATTTTATATGATTTTTAGAAGTTTTGGGTATTTTCTGGAATTTCCTGAATTATTATCATATCTAAAAAATCCCAGAAAAACCTTTACTGCGTCAGCATGACATCATGCTGATGTCAGCCAGTCAACAGGGCCAGTCCAGGTCAAACCTGACCAGTGGGTCCCTCATGTCAGTGTCACAGCTAATTAACTGAGTTAATTAGAGTTAAACTAAATCTAATTAGCTGTCAGTGGGGCCAGGGCCCACATGTCAGTGACTAAACTAATTAACTAATTAAAATTAAATTAACACCTAAACTAAGTTTGACTTGCGGGCAGGGCCCACATGTCATTGACCCAGGGGGTCAAACCCGTGGTCAAAACAGGTCAAACTCGCCGGCGTTTAACCGCCGGCGAGGCCAAACGCGGCGGCGTGCCTCGGAAAACGTCTGTGGTGCACGGTTCGGGCTGTGGTTGGGTGCGTTGGAGAGCTCTTGCTCTTCTGCATCGGATGGAGGTGGTCGCCGGACCTGGGGTGGCCGGAGACAACGGCAACAAGCTCGACGGCGGCGACCGGCGTCGGGCGTGTGTGGGGATGCGGCTGCAGGTGCCTAGGCGATGCGTGCGTAGCACCGTTCGCATCTACGGGCTGCGGTGAGTGCGATGGACGGGTGCCCGTGACCAAATGGTCACCGGAGCATCGTCGGCGGTGAGCACGGCGGCGGTGCGTTTCGGTGATCAACAGAACGGCGGTTACACGGTGCAAAAGGAACGGAGGAAGGAGGGGTTCGACGTAGAAACTCACTGCGGTGCTAATGAGCTCGACGGCGGGGTCGGGGACGCGCTGTAGCTTTGTAACGGCGGCGAGGCACTCCGGCGATCCGAGGAAGGGGACGACGGCGTGGGGTCGTTGCAGGGCTTCCGGTGGCTCGTGGCTCAGCGAGGAGGAAGAGGACGACGCGGCGGATCCTCTGGACACACTCACGGGGCGAGGGGGTGGCTCTGAGTGCGGCTACGGCGAGCGGCGGCGACGGCGGCTAGGTGATGGAGAAGAAAGAGCCAGGGGAGGGCGAAGGAGACGAGGGGGAGAAGTGAGAGCGGTCGGGGCAGCTGCGTGTCGACTCGTGGAGTCATCCAGGCCATCGGGGAGGCAGGCAAGCAGCCTGGAGGTGGCCGGGCGCGTGCCGGCGCGCGGCGGCCACGCGCGCGTCCTTCTGGCGCGAGGAGGAAGACGCCAGGAGGAGGGCTGGTGGGCTGGGCCGGCTTGCTACAGGGCTGGGCCGAGGTAAGTACTTCTTCCTATTTTCCTTTTCCTATTTTCTTTCTGTTTTATTTCTTTTGCAACTTTGTTCATTTAATAAAAATGCCTATACATTTTTATAACTCATGACACTTGTCATACCTGCTGTATATAATATGAACAGTAGGAAACATTATAGTTCATGATTATTTGAGCATTTAAAATATTTAAAAGTTTTTAAATGCCCAAATTCAATTACCATATGAATTAATCCAAAGCCCTAGATTGTCCTAGAAAATTGTGCACCATTTTTGGCAGAGGTTTAAGACCAAGGCAGAAATGATGAACATTTTGAAGGGCATTTTGGGTATATTGGAAAATATTTTAGCAAACCCTAGTTGTTAGGGGAGGGGGTGCTGGGGTTTCTGTTAATCCCATTTCAAGTTTCTTTGAAAGTAAACATGATGCACACTCTAGTCAGGTCCTAATGCAAGGGTTAGCTAGGGATGTGACACATACGCAGAGAGAAAACCCTAATTCCACCGCCGTACCTTCTGTTCCCATGGAGATCCCATCTTGGAGCCTGTTCCGGGAGGGGGATCCATCACGGAGGCCTTCATCATCATCATCATCGCCCTCACCATGAGTTGTGAGTAGTTTACCACAGACCTTCGGGTCCATAGCTAGTATGTAGATGGCTTCTTCTCTCTCTCTGGATCTCAATACAAAGTTCTCCTCGGTTTTCGAGGAGATCTATTCGATGTAATCCCTTTTTGCGGTGTGTTTGTCGAGATTCGATGAATTGTGAGTTTATGATCAAGGTTATCTATGAAAGATATTTGGTTCTTCTCTGAACTTTTTATGTGTGCTCATAATATCCTTGCAAGTCTCTTCGAATTATTGGTTTGGTTTGGCCTACTAGATCCATAGTTCTTGCAATGGGAGAAGTGCTTGGCTTTAGGTTCAATCTTGCGGTGTCCTTTCCCAGTGACAGTAGGGGCAGCAAGGCACATATTGTATTGTTGCCATCGAGGATAAAAAGATGGGGTTTTCATCATATTGCTTGAGTTTATCCATCAACATCATGTCATCTTGCTTAAAGCGTTACTCTGTTCATATGAACTCAATACACTAGATGCATGCTGGATAGCGGTCGATGTGTGGAGTAATAGTAGTAGATGCAGAATCGTTTCGGTCTACTTGTCTCGGACGTGATGCCTATATACAATGATCATGCCTAGATAGTCTCATAATTATTCGCTTTTCTATCAATTGCTCGATAGTAATTTGTTTAAACGCCGTAGAATACCGCTATCATGAGAGAAGCGACTAGAGAAAACTATGCCCCCTGGGTCTATTCTCAACATATCAATCTACATCTACTTTACTTTTCTTGCTTTTATTTGCTATTTTATTAAACCAAAAATACCAAAAATATAATTATCATCTCTATCAGATCTCACTCTCGTAAGTGACCGTAAAGGGATTGACAACCCCTTATCGCGTAGGGTGCAAAGTTCTTATTTGTTTTAGTAGGTGCGAGGGACTCGCACGTAGTCTCCTACTGGATTGATACATTGGTTCTCAAAAACTGAGGGAAATACTTACGCTACTGTGCTGCATCTCCCTTTCCTCTTCGAGGGAATACAACGCAAGCTCAAGAGGTAGCATAGACTTATATAGGAAGAAGGAGGTCACCGGGGGACGCTCGAGGGGGCCACGAGGCAGGGGGCGCGCCCTGGGAAGGGGGCTCGCGCCCCCCACCCTCGTGGGCGCCTCGATGCTCCCCTGACGTGGTTTTCAAGCTCCGCGTGCGTGATTTTCTCCAAAAATATCTCTCGCGAAGGTTTCATTCCGTTTGGACTCCGTTTGATATTCTTTTTCTGCAAAACCTTGAAACAGGCACAAAACAGCAATATGGACTGGGCCTTTGGGTTAGTAGGTTAGTCCCAAAAATGATATAAAAGTGAATGATAAAGCCCATTAAATATCCAAGACTTCATAAATAATAGCATGGAACAATCAAAAATTATACATACGTTGGAGACGTATCAACAGCTACGGCGGCGGCGGTGTGAAGAAATCCGCGGTCGGCGCGAGTACGAGGGCGACGAGGTCGAGGCAGTGAAGCTCTTCCTCACCGGCGACGATGAAGTAGCGGCGGTGCTAGGGTTGGAGAAGCTTGAGCGGGAGAGAGAACGAGCGGAGTAAAAGTGAAATGAGGAAGGGGAGGGGGTATTTATAGCGGAGATGAATAACTGTTCGCCCGAAGAATTTGGACAAACGTGCCCCTGACCCTTCTCATTCGCTCGACATGTGTCACCCACGTACTGTGAAGTGGAGATCGTGTGAGATCGTGGGTGAATAGATAAGTATTGTCGTGGGATGCGGAACGATTTGAGTGGCAAAAACCGAAAATTTGGATAAGATAAGTTTTAACGTTGCGTTCGCAAATTCTTCAGCTGACAAGGACACAGTGAAGATTTTGGACGAGTTTCAAATAGAACGCACATGAAGAATTTGTGAATAGAATGGGTTGAGTTTAGCATAGAGGGGGAAGGGTCCGATCACATTCACTTAGCAGGAAAAACAGCTTGAAGAATTAGCAATAAGTGAATGCTGTAGAGGACATAAACTCATATATATATATATATATAGCCAAAGAAGAAAAAAACAGAAAAGGTGAAGACAATGCAAAGTTAAAGAACATGAACAACTGAGGAATTTCAGAAAAACTCAAATTGAAGATTTTCAACTTTGGTGGTGGTGTGACCCACCGTATAAGAATGATGATTTCAGACACCGCGTCCAATTGTCGTAGGGTTCTGAGAATCAAATTCTTCGTTAATTTTTTCACACTTAGAGTGTTATTCTTCATTGATTGAAGAAAAACATTTCTTCATGTGTTGCACATCTAAGTCATCAATTTTGCATAAGTGTTTGGATGAGTGTCCTATTCAAAGAACATTCGAAGATTCTAAGATATTCAGCTCACACCGCAACTTGCTAAATCTCTTCTCATCGAAGGGCTTTGTGAAGATATCGGCTAGCTGTTCTTCAGTCTTCACATGCTGAATAGAAATGTCGCCCTTCAACACATGATTGCGAAGAAAATGATGAGGAATCTGAATGTGCTTTGTCTTCGAGTGCTGAACTGGGTTGTGAGCAATCTTGATGGCACTCTCATTGTCACAGAAGAGAGGCACATTCTTCACGTTGACGCCATAGTCCTTGAGAGTTTGCTTCATCCATAGCAATTGAGCACAACAAGAGCCAGCAACAATATACTCAGCTTCAGTAGTGGACAGTGATACGCAGTTCTGTTTCTTCGAAGACCAACAGACCAAAGATCTTCCGAGGAAGTGACATGTACCAGATGTTGACTTGCGGTCCACACGATCACCAGCATAGTCAGAGTCTGAATATCCAATGAGATCAAAAGCCAAGCCCTTGGGGTACCATAATCCAAGTATTGATGTGTGAGCTAGATATCGAAGAATATGTTTCACAGCCTTATGGTGTGATTCCTTCGGTGTAGCTTGAAATCGGGAACACATGCAAACACTAAGCATTATATCTGGCCTAGATGCACATAAGTACAATAAAGAACCAATCATGGAGCGGTATACCTTATGATCGTAGTCAATACCATTTTCATCAGTGCACAGATGACCATTTGTGGGCATAGGAATTTTGACACCTTTGCAATCTTGCATGCCGAATTTCCTCAGTACATCCTTGAGGTATTTCTCCTGAGATATGAATATGCCATTGCGTTGTTGACGAATTTGAAGACCTAAGAAGAATTTCAATTCTCCCATCATAGACATTTGATATTCTTCACTCATCATATAGGCAAATTCACCACTATAACGTTGGTCAGTACAGCCAAAGATAATATCATCAACATATATTTGGCACACAAATAATTCACCATCATACGATTTAGTGAAAAGATTAGGATCAAGTGAACCGGGTTTGAAGCCTTTCTTCATGAGGAATTCCTTCAAAGTATCATACCACGCCCGAGGGGCCTACTTGAGGCCATAGAGGGCCTTATTGAGTGTGAAGACTTTGTCGGGATTCTTTGGATCTTCAAAACCTGGGGGTTGAGCAACATATACTTCTTCCTCAAGCTTACCATTGAGGAATGCACTTTTCACATCCATTTGATATAGAGTGATATCATGATGGTTAGCATAAGCAAGTAATATGCGAATAGCCTCAATTCTAGCAACAGGTGCAAAAGTTTCATTGAAATCAATTCCTTCAACCTGTGTGTAGCCTTGAGCTACAAGCCGTGCCTTATTCCTTACCACAAGGCCATTTTCATCTTGCTTGTTGCAGTAGATCCACTTTGTGCCAATGATATTCTACTTGCAAGGATCTGGATGTTTGACCAGTTCCCAGACATTGTTGAGCTCGAATTGATGTAGTTCTTCTTGCATAGCTTGAATCCACTCAGGCTCCATAAATGCTTCATCTACCTTAGTGGGCTCTGTGATAGAGACAAAAGCAAAGTGCCCACAAAAGTTAGATAAATGTGAAGCTCTTAAGCGTGTGAGAGGACCTGGTGCTTCAATGTCATCGATGATTTTCTCAATCTGAACTTCTTTTGCAACGCGAGGATGAGCTGGTTGTCGTCGAGGAATTTGATCAGCATTTTCTTCAGGTGCATTAGCTCGACGTTCCTCACGTTCTCGAATGAATTCTTCAACAGATTCTTCGGTCGGAATAACATCCTCAGTTGCCTTGAACTTGATAGTTTCCTCAGGTGTAGGTTCATCTATCACAGAAGGTAGGTGCTCTCTTTGTGAGCCATTAGTTTCATCGAACCGCACATCTACAGTTTCAACAGCCTTGTGAAGAACATTGTTGAAGACTCTGTAGGTGTGCAAGTCCTTTCTGTAACCAATCATAAACCCTTCATGTTCTTTCGGTGCAAATTTTGAGTTGTGATGAGGATCTCTAATCCAATATTTAGCACCGAAGACTTTGAAATAACTCACATTGGGTTTCTTGTCAGTGAGGAGTTCATTGGCAGTCTTCTTGAAGAAATAACTCTGTTGATGATGTGGCACGCAGTATCAATTGCATCAATCCAGAAATGACGAGGCGTTTTGTGTTCATCAAGCATAGTGCGAGCCATCTCAGCAAGAGTCTTGTTCTTGTGCTCCACGACGCCATTCTGCTAAGGAGTATAAGGAGCAGATAACTCATGAGTAATACCAAGTTCATCAAGATAGTCATTGATACGTCTCCAACGTATCTATAATTTTTTATTGTTCCATGCTATTATTTATGAAGTCTTGGATGTTTAATGGGCTTTATCATACACTTTTATATCATTTTTGGGACTAACCTACTAACCCAAAGGCCCAGTCCAGATTGTTGTTTTTTTGCCTGTTTCAGGGTTTTGCAGAAAAAGAATATCAAACGGAGTCCAAACGGAATGAAACCTTCGCGAGAGATATTTTTGGAGAAAATCACGCACGGGGAGCTTGAGAACCACGTCAGGGGAGCATCGAGGCGCCCACGAAGGTGGGGGCACGCCCCCTTCCCAGGGTGCGCCGCCTACCTCGTGGGCCCCTCGAGCGTCCCCCGGTGCCCTCCTTCCTATATAAGTCTACGTACCCCAAAACCTTCGACAACAGAGAGAATACCCTAATTCCACCGCCGTAACCTTCTGTTCCGGTGAGATCCCATCTTGGAGCCTGTTCCGGAGCTCCACCGGAGGGGGATCCATCACGGAGTTCTTCATCATCATCATCATCGCCCTCACCATGAGTTGTGAGTAGTTTACCACAAGCCTTCGGGTCCATAACTAGTATCTAGATGGCTTCTTCTCTCTCTCTGGATCTCAATACAAAGTTCTCCTCGGTCTTCGAGGAGATCTAATCGATGCAATCTCTTTTTGCGGTCTGTTTGTCCAAATCCGATAAATTGTGAGTTTATGCTCAAGGTTATCTATGAAATATATTTGGTTCTTCTCTGAACTTTTTATGTGTAATCATAATATCCTTGCAAGTCTCTTCGAATTATTGGTTTGGTTTGTCCTACTAGATCTATAGTTCTTGAAATGGGGGAAAGTGCTTGGCTTTGGGTTCAATCTTGCGGTGTCCTTTCCCAGTGACAATAGGGGCAGCAAGGCACGTATTGCATTGTTACAATCGAGGATAAAAAGATGGGGTTTATATCATATTGCTTGAGTTTATCCCTCTACATCATGTCATCTTTCTTAAGGCGTTACTCTGTTCTTATGAACTCAATACACTAGATGCATGCTGCATAGCGGTCGATGTGTGGAGTAATAGTATTAGACGCAGGCAGGAGTCGATCGACTTGTCTCGGGCGTGATGCCTATATACAATGGTCATGCCTAGATAGTCTCATAATTATTCGCATTTCAATCAATTGATCGACAGTAATTTGTTTACCCGTCGTAGAATATCGCTATCATGAGAGAAGCCAATAGAGAACACTATGGCCCCCGGGTCTATTCTCAACATATCAATGTACATCTACTTTACTTTTACCGCTTTTATTTGCTGTTCTTATAAACCAAAAATACCAAAAATATAAACTATCATCTCTATCAGATCTCACTTTCGTAAGTGACCGTAAAGGGATTGACAACCCCTTATCGCGTTGGCTGCGAAATTCTTATTTGTTTGTGCAGGTGCGAGAGGCTCACGCGTGGTCTCCTACTGGATTGATACATTGGTTCTCAAAAACTGAGGGAAGTACTTACGCTACTGTGCTGCATCTCCCTTTCCTCTTCGAGGGAATACAACGCAAGCTCGAGAAGTAGCAAGAAGAATTTCTGGCGCCATTGCCGGGGAGTCTTACACAAAAGTCATATACCAAGTACTTATCACAAACCCTTATCCTTCGCATTACATTTTTTTGCCTCTCGTTTTCCTCTCCCCCACTTCACCCTTGCCGTTTTATTTGCCCTTCTTCCGCCGTGTGTTTTTCGTTCGCTTGCTTCTTGTTTGCTTGTGTGTGTTGGATTGCTTGCTTGTCACTATGGCTCAGAACAATACCAAATTGTGTGACTTCTCCAATACCAACAACAATGACTTTATTAGAACTCCGATTGCTCCTATTACCGATGCTGAATCTTGTGAGATCAATGCTGCTTTGTTGAATCTTTTCATGAAAGATCAATTCTCCGGCCTTCCTAGTGAAGATGCCGCTACGCATCTAAACAACTTTGTTGATTTGTGTGATATGCAAAAGAAAAGGGATACGGATAACGATATTGTTAAATTGAAGTTATTTCCGTTTTCACTTAGAGATCGTGCTAAAACTTGGTTTTCCTATTTGCCTAGAAATAGTATTGATTCGTGTAATAAGTGCAAAGATGCTTTTATCTCTAAGTTTTTCCCTCCTGCTAAGATTATCTCTCTTAGAAACGATATTATGAATTTTAAGCAACTAGATCATGAGCATGTTGCACAAGCTTGGGAGAGAATGAAATTGATGACACGTAATTGCCCTACACATGGTTTGAATCTATGGATGTTTATTCAGAACTTTTATGCTGGCTTGAATTTTGCTTCTAGAAATCTTTTAGACTCGGCCGCGGGAGGAACTTTCATGGAAACCACCTTAGGAGAAGCTACCAAACTCCTAGATAATATTATGGTTAATTATTCTCAATGGCACACCGAAAGATCTACTAGTAAAAAAGTGCATGCTATCGAAGAAATTAGTGTTTTGAGTGGAAAGATGGATGAACTTGTGAAATTATTTGCTGCTAAGAGTGCTTCTTCTGATGCTAATGATATGCATTTGTCCACTTTGATTGAGAATAACAATGAATCTTTGGATGTGAATTTTGTTGGTAGGAATAATTTTGGTAACAATGCTTATAGAGGTAATTTTAATCCTAGGCCTTTTCCTAGTAATTTCTCTAATAATTATGGTAATTCCTACAACAACTCTTATGGAAAGATGCCTTCTGAATTTGAAATTAGTGTTAAGGAGTTTATGATCTCGCAAAAGAATTTTAATGCCATTCTTGAAGAGAAATTGCTTAAGGTTGATGAATTGGCTAGAAGTGTGGATATAATTACTCTTGATGTTGATTCTTTGAAACTTAGATCTATCCCACCTAAGCATGATATCAATGAGTCTCTCAAAGCTATGAGAATTTCCATTGATGAATGCAAAGAAAGTACCGCTAGAATGCGTGCTAGAAGAGAGGATTATATTAAATCGTGTTCTTCTAGTTATCATGAAAATAAAGATGAAGATATGAAAGTTATTGATGTATCTCCTATTAGATCCTTGTTTTCTAGTAGTAATCTTGATGAAGATAGGATTGGAGATGATTCTGCTTTAAGGTGTCCCAATGATTCGGAGTTTTTAGATCTTGATGCTAAAATTGCTAACAGTGGGAGTGAAGAGATTAAAACTTTGCATAGTGATGAACCCACTACTTTGGATTTCAAGGGATTCAATTATGATAATTCCTCTCTGATTGATTTTATTTCTTTGTTGCAATCCGTGCTAAATTCTACGCATGCTTATAGTCAAAATAAAGCTTTCACCAAACACATAGTTGATGCTTTGATGCAATCTTATGAAGAAAAACTTGAGTTGGAAGTTTGTATCCCTAGAAAGCTTTATGATGAATGGGAACCTACTATTAAAATAAAAATAAAAGAACATGAATGCTATGCTTTGTGTGATTTGGGTGCAAGTGTTTCCACTATCCCAAAAACTTTGTGTGATTTGCTAGGGTTCCATGAACTTGATGATTGTTCTTTAAATTTCCATCTTGCGGATTCCACTATTAAGTAACCTATGGGAAGAATTAATGATGTTCTTATTGTTGCCAATAGGAATTATGTGCCCGTAGATTTCATTGTCCTTGATATAGATTGCAATCCTTCATGTCCTATTATTCTTGGTAGACCTTTCCTTAGAGCGATTGGTGCAACTATTGATATAAAGGAAAGAAATATTAGATTCCAATTTCCGTTAAGGAAAGGCATGGAACACTTTCCTAGAAATAAAATCAAATTACCATATGAATTTATCATGAGAGCCACCTATGGATTGCCTTCCAAAGATGGCAATACCTAGATCTATCTTGTATCGTGCCTAGCTAGGGGCGTAAAACGATAGCGCTTGTGGGAGGCAACCCAACTTTATTTTTTGTTTTTGTTTTTCACGCTGTTAGGGAATACATATTTCATCTAGCCACTGATTAGATTTGGTTTCATGTTTTGTTTAGTGTTTTTGCCAAGTAGAACCTTTGGGAAGACTTGTGTGAAATCTTGCTGTGAAAAATAGAATCGTTAGCGCTTGCTAAAGTGGTCTTCAGGTTTTACTAGAGAGTGCTATTTAGTTGATTCGTTTTGCAGATGATTGTTAGGCAAATTCCGCAAATGTACCAATTTAGTTTGAATTTTTTGGAGTTCCAGAATTAGGAGGAACCTGCAGATTACTACAGAATTTTCTGTTTTTGACAGATTCTGTTTTTCGTGTGTTGTTTGCTTATTTCAATGCATCTATGAGTAGTATTGGAGGATACGAACCATAGAGAAGTTGGAATACAGTAGGTTTAACACAAATATAAACAAAGAATGAATTCATTGCTGCACCTTTGAGTAGTGATTTGTTTTCTTATACTAACGGAGCTCACGAGAATTTTTGTCTAAGTTTTGTGTTGTGAAGTTTTCAAGTTTTGAGTATTGCTTTGATGGACTATGGAACAAAGAGTAGCAAAGGCCTAAGCTTGGGGATGCCCATGGCACCCCAAAGAATTCAAGGATAATCAAAAGCCTAAACTTGGGGATGCCCCGGGAAGGCATCCCCTCTTTCGTCTTCATCCATCGGTAACTATACTTGGAGCTATAATTTTATTCGCAACATGATATGTGTTTTGCTTGGAGCGTCTTGTATAATTTGACTCTTTGCTTGTTAGTTTGTCACACTCATCCTTGCTGGACACACCTATTTGAGAGAGTTAAATACGGCCTAGAAATTGTTAGAACACTCTATGTGCTTCACTTATATCTTTTGAGTTGAATAGTTTTTGCTCTAGTGCTTCACTTATATCTTTTAGAACACGGTGGTGGGAATATTTTGTAGAAATTGTTGAACTCTCATGCTTCACTTGTATATATTTGAGAGTATATTAAAACAGCATGGTAATGTGTTTAGGCTAAAGAAACTAGTCTTCACATGATAGACATCCAATGTCAATGTAGTAAAAAAATTCACACTAAGTGCATTGAATAGAATGAGATGTTGGATGCTTGATAATTGTTTTGACACATGAGGATAGTGATATTAGAGTCATGCTAGTGGAGTTATTATGAAATTGAGAAATACTCCCTCCGTTCCTAAATATTTGTCTTTCTAGGGATTTCAACAAGTGACTACATACGAAGCAAAACGAGTGAATCTACACTCAAAAATATGTCTACATACATTCGTATGTTGTAACCATTTGAAATGTCTAGAAAGACAAATATTTAGGAATGGAGGGAGTACTTGTGTTAAGGTTAGTGATTCCCGTAGCATGCACGTATGGTGAACCGCTATGTGACGAAGTTAGAGCATGAGGTATTTGTAGAGTGCCAACCTTTGTGTGGAGGTCGGGGGCGCATGATGGTTAACTCCTACCAACCTCCCGCCTAGGAGCATGCGTTGATTACTTTGTTTTGATGACTCGTAGATTTTTGCGATAAGTATATGAGTTTTTATGACTAATGTTGAGTCCATGGATTATACACACTCTCACCCTTCCACCATTGGTAGCCTCTCTTGTACCGCGCAACTTTCGCCGGTGCCATAAACCCACTATATATCCTTCTTCAAAATAGCCACCATATTATTCCTTAAAACAGCCACCATACCTACCTATCATGGCATTTCCATAGCCATTCCGAGATATATTGCCATGCAACTTTCCACCGTTCCGTTCATATGACACGCATCATATTGTCATATTGCCATTGCATGATCATGTAGTTGACATCGTATTTGTGGCAAAGCCACCATGCATAATTTTTCATACATGTCGCTCTTGTTTCATTGCACATACCGATACACCATCGGAGGCATTCATATAGAGTCATACTTTGTTGTTGTAGTATCAAGTTGTAATATCGAGTTGTAATATCGAGTTCTAATGAAAGTGTGATGATCATCATTATTAGAGCATTGTCCCATGGGAGGAAAGGCTAAATCTATAAAGCCCCTCCGCAAAAAAAAGAAAAAAAGAAAGACCAAAGAAAAAAGAAAAGGCCCAAAAAAAGGAAAAAGAAAAAGAAAAGAAAAAGGGACAATTGCTACTATCTTTTTTCCACACTTGTGCTTCAAAGTAGCACCATGTTCTTCGCTGTAGAGAGTCTCATGTTTAGTCACTTTCATATACTAGTGGGAATTTTCGTTATAGAACTTGGTTTGTATATTCCAGCGATGGGCTTCCTCAAATGGCCTAGGTCTTCGTGAGCAAGCAAGTTGGATGCACACCCACTAGTTTCTTTTGTTGAGCTTTCATTCATATTTCGCTCTTGTGCATCCGTTGCATGGCAATCCCTACTCACTCACATTGATATCTATTCATGGGCATCTCCATAGCCCATTGATATGCCTAGTTGATGTGAGACTATCTTTCTCTCTTTTTTGTCTTCTCCACAACCACCTCTATTCCACCCATAGTGCTATGTCCATGGCTCACGCTCATGTATTGCGTGAAAGTTGAAAGGTTTGAAAAGATATAGTATGAAAACAAGTGCTTGGCTGAAATCGGGGTTGTGATGATATGAATATTTTGTGTGATGAAGAGGGAGCATAGCCAGACTATATGATTTTGTAGGGATAACTTTCTTTATCCATAGTATTTTGAGAAGACATGATTGCTTTGTTAGTATGCTTGAAGTATTATTGTTTCTTATGTCAATATAGACTTTTATCTTGAATCTTTCAGATCTGAACATTCATGTCACAATTAAGAGAATTACATTGAAAAAAAATATTGGTTAGCATTCCACAACAAAAATTCTTTCTTTATCATTTACCAACTCGAGGACGAGCATGAATTAAACTTGGGGATGCTTGACACGTCTCCAACGTATCTATAATTTTTGATTGTTCCATGCTATTATTTATGAAGTCTTGGATGTTTAATGGGCTTTATCATACACTTTTATACCATTTTTGGGACTAACCTACTAACCCAAAGGCCCAGTCCAGATTGTTGTTTTCTGCCTGTTTCAGGGTTTTGCAGAAAAAGAATATCAAATGGAGTCCAAACGGAATGAAACATTCGCGAGAGATATTTTTGGAGAAAATCACGCACAGGGAGCTTCAGAACCACGTCCGGGGAGCATCGAGGCGCCCACAAGGGTGGGGGGGGGCGCCCCCCTTCCCAGGGCGCGCCCCCTACCTCGTGGTCCCCTCGAGCGTCCCCCGGTGCCCTCCTTCTTCCTATATAAGTCTACATACGCCGAAACCTTCGACAACAGAGAGAAAACCATAATTCCGACGCCGTAACCTTCTGTTCCCCTGAGATCCCATCTTGGAGCCTGTTTCGGAGCTCCACCGGAGGGGGATCCATCACGGAGTTCTTCATCATCATCATCGTCGCCCTCACCATGAGTTGTGAGTAGTTTACCACAGACCTTCGGGTCCATAGCTAGTATCTAGATGGTTTCTTCTCTCTCTCTGGATCTCAATACAAAGTTCTCATCGGTCTTCGAGGAGATCTATTCGATGTAATCTCTTTTTGCGGTGTGTTTGTCGAGATCTGATGAATTGTGAGTTTATGATCAATGTTATCTATGAAAGATATTTGGTTCTTCTCTGAACTTTTTATGTGTGCTCATAATATTTTTGTAAGTCTCTTCGAATTATTGGTTTGGTTTGGCCTACTAGATCTATAGTTCTTGCAATGGGAGAAGTGCTTGGCTTTGGGTTCAATCTTGCGGTGTCCTTTCCCAGTGACAGTAGGGGCAGCAAGGCACATATTGTATTGTTGCCACCGAAGATAAAAAGATGGGGTTTATATCGTATTGCTTGAGTTTGTCCCTCTACATCATGTCATCTTGCTTAAGGCGTTACTCTGTTCTTATGAACTCAATACACTAGATGCATGCTGGATAGTGGTCGATGTGTGGAGTAATAGTAGTAGATGCAGGCAGGAGTCGGTCTACTTGTCTCGGACGTGATGCCTATATACAATGATCATGCCTAGATAGTCTCATAATTATTCGCTTTTCTATCAATTGCTCCATAGTAATTTGTTTACCCGTCGTAGAATATCGCTATCATGAGAGAAGCCACTAGAGAACACTATGGCCCCCGGGTCTATTTTCAACATATCAATCTACATATACTTTACTTTTACCGCTTTTATTTGCTGTTCTTATAAACCAAAAATATAAACTATCATCTCTATCAGATCTCACTTTCGTAAGTGACCGTAAAGGGATTGACAACCGCTTATCGAGTTGGCTGCGAAGTTCTTATTTGTTTGTGCAGGTGCGAGGGACTCGCGCGTGGTCTCCTACTGGATTGATACCTTGGTTCTCAAAAACTGAGGGAAATACTTACGCTACTGTGCTGCATCTACCTTTCCTCTTCGAGGGAATACAACGCAAGATCGAGAAGTAGCAGTCATCAAGACCAGAATTCTTGAACTCAGTTCCATTATCACTTCTGATGCGCTTGATCCTCACACCAAAGTTGGTTGAAGCCCTCGAGGAAAATCGTTTGAAGACTTCCTGCACTTCATGTTTGTAAGCAACAATGTGTACCCATGTGTATCGAGAGTAATCATCAACAATAACAAAGCCATATTCGGATGCATCATTTGAAACAGCAGAATAATGGTTAGGACCGAAGAGATCCATGTGAAGCAATTCAAAAGGTCGAGTAGTAGTCATGATAGTCTTTGCTGGATGCTTGGCCTTGGTCATCTTTCCAGCTTCACAGGCACCACATAAGTGATCCTTGAGGAATTTGACATTCTCAATGCCAATGACATGCTTCTTCTTCGCAAGCGTGTGCAAATTTTGCCTGCATGACCAAGTCGTCGATGCCATAGCCAGCCTTCTGAAGCTTTTGCAAGTAGACACACAGCTGGTTGAGGTCCTGTAGAGAAATAAATAATATACAAGTCTCCTCTCCTAAAGCCTTCGAAGACTTTGGAATTGTCAGATTCCATGATCACAAAACAACGATACTTGCCAAAGACTACAACCATATCAAGATCGGAAAGCATTGAGATAGACATGAGGTTGTATCCTAAGGACTCGACAAGCATGACTTTGTCCATGTGTCGATCCTTTGAGATCGCAACCTTACCTAGACCCAATACTTGACTTTTGCCTTTGTCAGCGAAGATGATATGCTTCAGATGAGATGGAGATAAGGGAGCATCCATCAATAGATTCTTGTCACCAGTCATGTGATTTGTACATCCACTATCGAGGACCCACTCATTGGCTTTGGGTTGATCATCCTGCGGATGAATTAGTGCAGCTTACAAACTCATATACTTCATCGGTGAAGAATATGACATCAATTCATCAGATCAATTTCATCAAGCAATGCGACAGATAAAGCAGTAGGAGGACGTGAGAAATGAGAGTTCATTTCTTCATGATTAGCCTGTGTCCTTTCAGGCACTTTTTAGGTCTCCAGCAAATTCATCAGATGTTAGAGCACGTCTGGAGACCCGACCCTGCAGAAGAGATTAGTTCTTTTTCTTCACCACCCACATCTGCAGGGGTGACAAAGAGTTCATCACTCTGCGAGCTCCATACGAGAAAGGTGGCAAAGAAGCCAGCACTTTTGTTTCACATAAGAGGAGTTAGGATAAGCATATGAATAAGCAGAGAAATTCTTCAAGGACTTATGAACATAATGGTTAGAAGAATAATGCTCATATTCATATGCCTTAGCTCTTCCCTTCGAAATAGAGTTGTTAGCACGAAGATATTCATATGAGGACTTTGATCCTTTTGAGGAATTTGATCCATGTGAGGAATTTGGTCTGTATGAGGATTTGAATCCATCTTAAGATTTTGATCCATATGAAGAATTGGATCTGGGGTTTCTATTCCTCACACGAGGTGTCATGAGGACATTAACTTGAAGATTTTCAAGGTGCCTCTTGGGGACCCATATTTTCTTTATAGGGGGACCATTCCTGCAGTTAGTTCCAACATATCTAGCAAATACTTCACCATTATGATTTTTGAACAGTTTATAGTTGGAGTCAAATGACTCATCAGAAGAATGAGGAGATTCACATGTAAAGCCAGATAAATTGGATGGACCAATTGGAGGTCCTTTTGCAGCAACCCATGAGGTTTTGGGGTACTGCTCAGGCTTCCAATATGTACCATCATCGTTAAGTTTCCTCTCAAAGGCAATACCCTCTTTCATAGGGTTCCTGTTGAGGTTCTGCTTTTTAAGCACATCACAAAGAGTCTGATGCCCTTTGAGGCTTTTGTACGTGCATGTCATGTACAATTCCTTCAGCCTTGCATCATTAGTGATACTAGAAATGTCGTCAGATGAGGAATTAGTGATAGCAGAGACAGTTGAAGAATTTGTAGCAATAGAAGCATTTGAACATTCAGGTGAAGAATTAGAAGTTTCACGTTCAATGCATTTAAGGCATGGCGGAATGAATTCCTCCTGAGAAGCGCTAATTTGTTGAGCAAGTAATGAATCATGCTCGTTCTGAAGATCTTCATAACTCACTCTTAGCTTTTCAAGATCTTGCTTTCTTTGAAGAAATTCATAAGAAAGGTTCTCATGATCAGATAAGAGAGTGTTATGATGACCTTGAAGATTGTCAAACCTAGACTGAAGTCTCTGAAGATTTTCAATCAAGATTTTAGTGCGATCCATTTCTTCACCCAACATATCATCTCTTTTATCTAGCATGTTTTGAAACTTTTCAAAAGCCTTTTGTTGTTGCACAACAATCTTAGCAAGTTTAGAATAGCTGGGCTTGATGTTTTCATCAGATTCATTCTCACTAGATTCAGAGGAGGCATATTTGAGTACCTTGGCACCCTTTGCCATGAAGCAATAGGTGGGCACATAGTCATCATTACCTTCATCAGCCTTGTTGGTGAAGCCATTTTCTTCAGGGTTGAAGATAGACTTGCTGACGAATGCAGTAGTGAGAGCTAGACTCGCCACACCAGACTCAGACTCCTCAGATTCCTCCTCTTCCTCATGATCCCCAGATTCAGCCTCAGAGTCCATTTCCTTGCCAATGAATGCCCGAGCCTTCTTGGAGCTGCTCTTCTTGTGAGATGAAGACTTCGAGATTTTGATGATGAAGATTTTGATTATTTCTTCTTCTTCTTCGCGTCATCAAAACTGTAATCCTTGTATTTGTTCTTCTTTGTTTCCTTTTCCCACTGAGGACAATCTTGAATGTAGTGACCAGGCTTCTTGCATTTGTGGCATAGCCTCTTATTGTAGTCACTGGATGAGGAATCATTTCTTCTTGAGAATTTTCCAAAGCGACCACGTCTTGACAACCTTTGGAGTTTCTTCACGAGTAGTGCTAGCTCCTGGCTCAGTTCTTCAGGATCACCAAGGCTACTACCAGAATCTTCACCTTTAGATTCAGAGACGACCTTGGCCTTCAGGGCACGTGATCTGCCATAGCTCGGACCATAGAGATCTCTCTTCTCAGCAAGCTAGAACTCATGAGTATTTAACCTTTCGAGGATATCAGCGGGATCAAGTGACTTGTAATCACCACGCTCTTGTATCATCAATGCCAGAGTATCAAATGAGGAATCAAGCGATCTCAGCAATTTCTTCACCACCTCATGGGCGGTGATGTCAGTGGCACCAAGTGCTTGAAGCTCATTTGAGATGTCAGTGAGGCGATCAAAGGTTTGCTGAAATTTTTCATTGTCAAGTCTTTTGAAGCGGTTGAAGAGATTGTGAAGAACATCAACTCGAGAGTCACGCTGTGTTGAGATTCCTTCATTGACTTTGGACAGCCTATCCCAGATAAGCTTAGCAGTTTCCAAAGCAGTCACTCTTCCATACTGTCCTTTGCTCACATGTCCACAAATGATATTCTTCGCTTGAAAATCGAGTTTCTTGAATCTCTTCACATCAGCAGCATTCAGAGAAGGTGAGACTGAGGGACACCATTTTCCACAACATACCAGAGATCATTATCAATTGCCTCAAGATGCATTCGCATCTTATTCTTCTAGTAGGGATACTCCGTCCCATCAAAGGTAGGACACCCAACAGAGACCTTGATCATACCTGCGGTCCACATAACTAAAACTCCAGGCGGTTAAACCAAAATCACACAGAACAAGGGAGTACCATGCTCTGATACCAATTGAAAGTGCGTTATATCGAATAGAGGGGGTGAATAGGCATTTTTATGAATTCTTCACTGAGGAATTTGTGGGTGAGGAAATTCCTTAGCGAATAACTACTTGCAGCAAAATAAGTACTCAGAAGTAAACATAACAGAACACAAGCATGGTCATCATGATGAAATGAAGACAAGCACAGAGTACAGAAAGCGTAAACACAGGATCAAGACAGACAGACTGAAGAAATTGAACTGAGGAAATTGAGAAAGTCTTCAGTCAAAGTCTTCAAACAGGTATGAACAACCACACAACACAGTTATGAGGAAATGTAAGAGTTGAGGAAATAGAACCAGTAGGCTTGGTGAAGACAATGATTTGTTAGACCAGTTCCAACTGTTGTCTCAGTTGTACATCTGGTTAGGGCGGCTACGTATTTAAACCTGAGGACACACAGTCCCGGACACCCAGTCCTGGACACGCAGTCTAGGACACCAAGTCCTCACCGTATTCCCCTTGAGCTAAGGTCACACAGACCTCGCCCAATCACTCGTGGTAAGTCTTCAGGCGACTTCCGGACCTTTACAAACTCGGTCACTCGGCGATCCACAATTCCTCTTGGATGCTCTACACCAAGACGCCTATTGGGATGATATTGGGATGGATTTTATTGTTGGACTGCCATGGTCACAGCACGAAAATGATGCCATATGGGTCATCACAGAGAGACTGACCAAGGTGGCACACTTCATTCCAGTTAAGACAACCCACACCACCCAAAAGCTTGCCAAGCTTTACCTCGCCCGTATAGTATGCCTACATGGGGTTCCAAAGACTATAATATCCGACAGAGGCACTCAGTTCGTCTCCAAATTTTGGGACCAGTTGCAGCAAGCCCTCGGAATGCAACTAACATTCAGTACAGCTTATCACCCCCAGACTAGAGGACAAACGGAACGAGTAAATCAAATACTAGAAGACATGCTAAGGGCATGTGTCCTCACCTATGGGACCAGTTGGGAGGCAAGCTTACCATATGCCGAATTTGCATACAACAATAGTTACCAAACCAGCCTGCAGATGGCACCTTTCGAAGCCTTGTACGGACGAAGATGCCGTACTCCATTAAACTGGTCAGAAACAGGGGACAGTCGTATGTTCGGCCCAGATATGTTGAGAGAAGCTGAGGAAAGAGTTAAAATAATACGGGATCGACTCAAAACATCCCAAAGCCGATAGAAGAGCTATTACGATGAAAAGCATCGGGAAATAAGTTTTGAGCCTGGTGAAGACGTATACCTACGTGTATCTCCTATGAGGGGACTGCAACGATTTAAGGTCAAAGGGAAACTACCACCACGATTTATCGGACCCGTCCGTATAGTCGCACGGAGAGGCACAGTGGCTTACCAGTTGGACCTTCCCAAGGAACTGCCAGACGTCCACAACGTGTTCCATGTTTTGCAACTGCGGAAGTGTGTAAGCAACCCAGAGAAGCATGTGTTGCATGAAAGTCTTGATGTGCAACCAGATCTCACCTACCGGGAACACCCAATAAAAATATTGGAGGAGTCTGAAAGGAGAACCCGTCAGAAGACTATTAAATTTCTCAAGGTTCAGTGGAGTAATCACACCGAGGATGAGGCAACATGGGAAAGGGAAGATTTCCTTCGGACAGAACACCCACACCTATTTGAGGATCAGCTGAAATCTCGTGGACGAGATTTTTCCTAAGGGGGTAGGTGTTGTAACACTCCAAATTTTTGGGTTTGGTTTTTCTTCCAAACTTTTAGTCTTTTGGAAGGGGGTGTTTGATCTTCTCTTGAAACCCTTCTAAAATCTCTACTGGCCAAAGTTTGTGTGTTATTCTCTAGCTTGATTTTTGGTCTTGAAAGTTTCTTCTTGTGTTAGCTAAACACAAGTTGTTTTCTTAGGGATTTGTTTGATTCTTTTCCCTTCTTGATTTAAACATCTTAGGTTTTACCTTGGGCTTATCTTCCTCTCCAACTATCACCTTGCAATGACACCCAACAGAAATAATTCTCTCCAAGACCTCCTCTTCACCTTAGGACAAGTCTCACATTAATTCCAGTGAGTTTCAACCTTATTGGAATTTTTCCTCTATTTATTTTACTCCTAAAACAATTTCTGTCCATTAAAGTGAACCTTGGTGATTTGCAAAGGAACCACCATGTCCACCTTGTTATTTGTTTCCAAACTAACTTCCCTAGATAGTCCTTAGTACCCACAACCTAGATCCATCTTGTTTCACTAGTCCACAGTTCAAAGTTTTCAAATTTCACCTACTGCAAGTTTGGACCAGATTTGCAAGTTTTGGTGAAATTCATATTTTTAGTCTTCCAAAAATTCTGTGAAAATTCAGGCAGCCTCTAGATGCATCAAGAGGCCACTCCACAAAATATCAGCCTGAGAAACATTTCCCACATGCCAAAATCATTTCATCATACACTTGGCGTGCACTGTCTTTATCAGTTTCAGAAACTGCTAACTGAACTTTGCAGGCGACAGTGCAGTTCGTCAGTTTCGTCAGTCAACATCGTCAATCTCGCCAGTGCTCGCCTTGGATCGATGCTCACTGCACCTCCTCCTTATCCAGCGTGCCGCACGCTTGCTTGGCTGCTTCTTGGCGTCGGTGGCGCCCTGGCCCGCCCACGTCGGCGTCTTCCGCGGCGACAGAACCTCCCGTGGCGGCCGACAGGAGGCATCCTGCGGCACAACGCCGTTTGGCACCTCCCAAGCCACCCGAGAGCTCCGCGTGGCCTTCTCCACCGCCAGCGCACGCCTGCAGCACCGTCGCTGTGGCCTGGCGCGCACAGAGCGCGTTCTCTGCCGCCGACGTGCCGCACGACCGTTCCGTCGAGGGCAGACCGTAATCGCCCCTCCCCTGCTGAGTTAGGCACTGGAATGGAACCAGTACATCTCCTAGTCGATGCTCAAGCCCCTAAACCCACCGTCCAGCCACTGCGCTGCCGTAATCGCTCGCCGGACTTATCCCGTTCACGGCAACCGCCTCGGGATGGCTATATAAAGCACCCCTGAGCTCGCTCTCGAGCCCGCACACCTCCACCATCTCTCTAGACCACGCCTAGCCTCTGGAAGAGCCTCGAGGGGCCCTTCTTCCTCAATTCCGGCCAACTCCATCCGCCTCAGGCTCCAGCAACGTTCTCTCCGGTGAGAACTCCTCCGCCGCCCTAGGCTCGAGCGTAACCCCTGGCACCTACCTGAGTCTAACCCCCACTCCAATTTGACCCCAGGAGCCCTCTCCGACGAGGCCCACGACCACCCGAGCCGCCATCCACCGGAGACAGGGTCGCCGTCGACGTGGGGCTCGCCGACGCTCAACTCCACCACCCACCGACGCGGAAGAACACCAGGAAGCTGTACGTACCTCTCCCTTCCCCTACCTCACCGTGGATCGGCGCCGGCGACCGCCGCAGCTTCTGGCGCCGGCGCGACTCTGTTTCTGCGTTTAAACCCGACGAGTGGGACCCCCTCGTCAGCCTCTCGTTTCCCTCCGAAACGTTTTTCTGGAAAGCGCCTTCGCGCAAAGTACGTCTTCGTCTTCAGTTGGCGTACTGCGTACTGGTTCGCTTTTCTGTTTTCTATTCGAGCCCCTGGAAACTTTCTGTTTCAATACAGATGAGTCCCTAGACAGAAACTCTAATATCTTTTTAACTAAAGATGATTTTGAGTTGATTCCTTTTCTGTCCTCTTTAGTTTTCTGTCTAGTTTTTTGTCATATTTATTGGAAAATATTTGGAGCAACTTTCTTTGCACGCGCGATATTTATGTTAGTATCCGTTTGTTTGAATACGTAGATACCGAAGGACGTGACAGAGCCGCAAACCTCACCGAGTTAGACTCCGACTACTCCGAACCAGGCAAGCATGTTTGAACCTTTGATATGATGGATGTGTTGCATGTTTTCTTGAGTAGTTCTTTTCATAGCATGGTCATATAAGCATTTTGTATGGTTATATTTCTTGCAAGCAAGCTTCGGGTGAGCCCCGTATGATAATGGTTGAACCACCTCGATCATGTAGTGACATGATGGGTGGTGTACTGGTAGTGTTGGAGCATGCCAGTAGAGGGTTAACTTAGTCTCAGTATGGATCAAGTCATGATCCCGCTCATCTCCTTTTTGGTACTATCATATGTCGTATGTTATGATTACGGCTAGTCAGTTGCAAACCACTTTCCGAGTACACACCAAGTAGAGGGGCCGGGATGAGGGTTCCATGGCCCTGGATTAAAGCCCGTCATCCGGTCAGGGGGCATGGGTGTTTCCGGTTGGGACCGAGAGGGGGGCACCCCTTAGAGCGTGCATATATAAATTTGATCCCATGCTATTCGAGGTTGTTGCCTTCCCGTCTTAAAGTTTTTCGTGAATGTTGTCACGGGTGATTCCGGATAGCAGGGTGTGAAATGGGTGTGTACGGGTCAGTTGGGTTTCTGCTAAAACACCGTAGACGGAACTAGTCCCTCTGGCTAGTAGAATCCGTTGGCTATGATTTTATAGTACAAGCTCTGCAGAGTCAAATCCCCGAGTAGCCATGGTTATGGCCTAGGGTCAATCTTCGTGTCAACACCGGTGACCATCTCTAGTAAATTCTTGATGGTAACAATAGTGGTGATTTTACCATATTCATTTTTGGGTAGATGAACTAATCGGTTATCTCTGTATTGATTTACTATCTGGAATAATTCACCGTTATATTGTTATTTATAAGCCCTTTATGTGATGTCGCTCAGACGTCCGACTGTGGCATTCTTGTTATTTATTTTCCTTATAAGCCCTTTATGTGATGTCGCTTAGACGTCCGACTGTGGCATTCCTGTTATTTATCTTCTTTATAAGCCCTTTATGTGATGTCGCTCAGACGTCCGACTGTGGCATTCTTATTATTTATTTTCATTATAAGCCCTTTCTGTGATGTCGCTCAGACGTCCGACTATGGCATTCTTGTTATTTATAAGCCCTTTATGTGATGTCGCTCAGACGTCCGACTGTGGCATTCTTGTTATTTATTTTCATTATAAGCCCTTTATGTGATGTCGCTCAGACGTCCGACTGAGGCATTCTTGTCATTTATCTTCTTTATAAGCCCTTTATGTGTTGTCGCTCAGACGCCCGACTGCGGCATGTTTCTATTTATTTATTCCTCACGAGGCGTCACTCAGACACTCGTTTGGTTTCCTTTGATTGATCTTATGAATTTCGGGAGGATTACCGCCCGACTTCTATTCTTGCTTACAGTACAGAAATCATATTATCCGGTTGCATTTCGCTAGAATCCTCATATGCATCATGTTTGCATTTATTATATCTTAAGTCCGAACTGTCTTGCGAGTACATTAAAAGTACTCACCTGGCTTGTTGATTTGGCCAGATGTGGATGAAGGCGATCTCATGGATGAAGAATTCGATAGCGAGTCCGACGTCTAGTGGGGTCCCAGTCAGTCTCTTGCGATCCTGGAGTTGATCACTGTTATATAACCGCTTCCGCTAATCACCAAATAAATTCATCGGGTCTCACTCCAACACCCAATGAACTGTACGATAGTGGAGTCACGGCACCCGCTACACTGTGACATACCCACCACCTTTTTATTACGAGTTAGTAGTATGCCACCCCACCATTGTGTCATATCCGCCTTTATGTACTATATTGGCGTACTTGTAATAAAATTATTGAGCAACCTCAGCTCTACCTTGTATAATATTCAGTATTCTGGAATTCTGTATCAAGGAATTGTCTATCGGCAGGAAGTATTCTTCATTGCTGGTTTAATAAAAAGGTCGGTCTTTCGGTAATTATTTTACTGAAAAATCGGTCCTGACAACCTTGGTACCAGAGCCAGGCTGACTGTAGGAAGCCACTAGGTGCGATCACTAATCGGTTATTAGCGTAATAACTGCTATTCAGCATTTTTGCATCTGTAGCAATTTTCTGTTAGTCATCATAAATTTATGACTTGACTATTCGGAATTTTTGTCTACTTTTGTAGATGGCCAGCAACGACTGTGATGCACAAGTGTTCGCCAACATTCCTGAGGGGTTTGTCAAGCTCCTCTTCGCCATCACCATGGTCGCGATTGGGCCATCAACCCGTCCAGAGTTTACACTCTACCGTCACAAGCTCAACGACAGTGTGTCAATGCACCAGGCCGTGGTGCACTTCAAGGGAGGGCGTTCTGAAGCGCGCCGCCTCCGATTTGTGGGCAGGGCCATGCCTACGGAGAGGCATGCCATGCAAATGGCTGCCCGTGAGGCGATAGCTCGTCTCCGGGACATTCTTCCTTCAATGAAGACTCGTCGCTACCGTTACCTCCCATGCCACGTGCCCTACACGTGCTACTATGTGTTTGCTTGCACAAATGGGGAACATGATGAAGCCATCGAATCAATGGTTGAGTACCTCAAGGCACTTGAGGCAGCATTTGATAACCTTGTGGACGACTTGGTGGCTGCTCGTATGGACTTGGTCCAGAGTGGTTCCGCCAACAGGAGGGAGCTACTCCATACTGCGCCACCACTAACATTTGTCTCGTTCGCCGCGTCCTATGCACCTTCCATCTTAGCCACCGCTCGCCGTCTGCCTACCACTGAGGAGTTTGACCAGGTCATTGCTCCTACCCAGTCAGAGCTGCACCACCTGCCGCACCTGCATCAACACCTCGTACCCATACTCCGCGCCTGGAGCCTATTAGTGAGGAGGAAGTTGAGTCTCCATCACCATTGGGCCTTACCCACGGCAGGCCGAGGGAAATCTTCAACATCTCCGACTAGTGCGTCTATCCGCGACGCGTTATGCTCGCTTGTATGATATGTGTGACATGTAAAATAGGTTGAGGGGAAGTAGTCCGTTTGCGCATCATGTAGGAACTTGGAGAAGTGCACTAGCTTTAATAACATGTCAGGAATGTGTACGCGCATCCTGAGTGACGTATGTATAATTACGACTCGCATGTAAGATATGTACTAAGAGGTCCTTCTCCGTGCGCAATTAAGTTTATTTTAAAAATTTCTTTGGAGCTCGTGTTTTTGTTGCCTTTGCAAATCTTGGTTTATTTTTGCTGCCCGGTTCTTCTCATGATTTCTGCAATAATACCCCATAGTAAGAAATGACTCGTCCCTGGACGCGTTCCATGCCAAGTCTGCCAGAGGAAAATTATGGCACACAGACAGGTAACAATTTCACGCAGGGGCAGTCAAGTCAGTAGGGCAGCGAAACAGCATTTTCTCAAGTATGCCGTCTTTACGAGCAAAGTCAGCAACATCATCAGGATATGATGAACCATGTCATTAACATGGGAAATCACCGTGAGCCATACCAGCAGCACTCAAAATTATCCGACATTCAGAAGACACGTCCGCCAACATTTTCTCACACAGACAAACCTCTTGAGGCCGATGATTGGCTTCAAGATATTGAAAGGAAATTAATTGTGGCACAATGCTCAGACCGTGAAAAGGTACTTTACGCACCACATTATCTTACTGGAGCAGCCACGTCATGGTGGGAGAATTTTCTGCATATGCACCCCAACATAAATGATATCACCTGGGAAGATTTCAAAGAAGGCTTTCATGGGGCGCACATCCCTAAGAGCATTATGAAGATCAAGAAAAGAGAATTTGATGACCTCAAGCAAAGGGGCATGACAGTAACTGAGTACAACAGTCAGTTTACACAATTATCCCGCTATGCCAACGAAGAGCGTATGACTGAAAATAAGAAGATGGAAAAATTCCTGGACGGACTGGCACCAGCACTTAAATGCCAGTTAGTCGTACACACTTTTCCAGATTTCAAGACACTGGTGGACAAGGCTATTACGTTGGAAAATGAACGTCGCAGTCTGGAAGACATTCGCAAAAGAAAAAGGGATCAGACCAACCACCCTCGCAACAACAGGAATAAGGTAAATTTCCAGAAAAGTGGGGTGAACAAATCCATGACAAATGACACACGTCCAAGCAGGAATTTTCATGCAAGGGACAAGGATTTCACCTATCGCCCAGGTGTTACTTGCTACGCATGTGGAGAAGAGGGACACTATGCTAAACAGTGCCCAAAGCCAAGAAACTCAGCACCGAAGCCTAACAGCAACGGAAACAATTCCGCGCCCAAGCGTAACAACTTCAACCCCAATAACAATCACAAGAAAGGCCACCTGAACCATGTGACCAAGGAGCAAGCACAGGATGCCCCGGATATCGTACTCGGTACGTTCCCTGTCAACACAATAACTGCCACGGTTTTGTTTGATTCTGGAGCTTCTCATTCGTTCATTTCGAAGAGTTTTGCTTTGCAACATGGTTTTTCGATGCTTCCCTTGGAAAAGTCAATGATCATCAAGTCCCCCGGAAGTAAGCAGATCACTCAGAATTACTGCCAAGGTTTGACAATTGAAATTGAAGGGTTAAAGTTTCACGCAAACCTCATCGTGTTGGAAAACAAGGGGCTGTATGTTATCCTGGGTATGGACTGGCTAACCACCAACAAGGGATTTATCGACTGCTTCAACCAGACTGTGATTCTTACTCATCATCACGGAAAGACAATAAGATTAAGAAAGACCAGTATCGCGGCAACAAAAATTAAACAAGGTAGACACTTCTGAGTTAAGCAAAGTTCCAGTTGTATGTGAATTTCCGGATGTATTTCCCGAAGAACTACCAGGCATGCCACCAGACAGAGAAATAGAATTAATTATTGAACTAGCGCCTGGAACCACCCCCATATACAAGAAGCCATACAGAATGGCACCATCCGAGTTGATTGAACTAAAGAAGCAAATAAAGGAATTGCTGGACAAAAGATTTATACGGGCCAACTCCTAACCTTGGGGTTCGCCGGTATTATTTGCCAAAAAGAAGGATGGGACTATGAGATTGTGTATAGACTACCGAGCGCTCAACATGGTCACTATCAAGAACAAATATCCGATGCCACGGATAAATGATTTATTTGACCAGCTCGCGCAAGCCAAGGTTTTCTCAAAAGTTGATCTAAGGTCGGGTTATCGTCAATTAAAAGTACGTACAGAAGATATCCCGAAAACAACATTCACCTCTAGATACGGACTATATGAATTTACAGTAATGCCATTTGGACTGACCAACGCCCCCGCATATTTCGTCCACCTCATGAACAAAGTATTTATGAAATTCATGGACAACTTTGTGGTAGTATTTATTGATGATATCTTGGTATATTCAAAGACACCAGAAGAGCATGCTGAACACCTCCGTATTGTACTGGGAGAATTAAGGAAACATCAGCTCTACGCCAAATTCAGCAAATGTGAATTTTGGTTGAGGCAAGTCGGTTTTCTAGGACACGTATTGACACAAGAAGGAGTTGTCGTGGACCCGGAAAAAGTCAAGGCTGTACTTGGTTGCAAGTCACCGGCCAATGTAACGGATATACGAAGTTTCCTCGGTATGGCTGGATATTACAGAAGGTTTATTGAAGGATTTTCCACCATAGCCAAACCAATGACACAGTTACTCAAGAAGGATAAGAAATTCGTATGGACCGAAGCGTGTGAGAACAGCTTCCAGGAACTCAAATAGAAATTAACAACAGCCCCAGTATTGGTTGTACCAGACATACACAAGAGTTTTGAAGTATATTGCGACGCATCCCGGAAAGGTCTCAGATGCGTACTAATGCAAGAAGGCGAAGTAGTCGCCTACGCTTCCCGGCAACTACGGAAACATGAAGAAAATTATCCTACTCACGATTTGGAATTGGCATGTCACACCCTGCATTTTGTAACATGTCATTTGTATCAATGAAGCATGAAAATTTGGACTAGCAAATTTTTTTGGCATCATTTGGCTTTTATTTGGAATTGAGTTTTCCTTCTTATGTTTTTCTTGTGCTCATTAAAGTCAACTAATACCTCTTGTAGAATTCATCTCCTTACCCAAAACTTCTGCCCAATGATCATACCAAGTGTTTATAGCAGTATAGTATTTTCTTATAAAAATAATTTGTCCAAAATGTATTTTTTAAAATTTAGTATTCCAAAAACCCCTAAATTGAGGTTTGCACTGCAAGTGCTTGATTTAGGGTGAGAAAATTATTTCAAAAAGTATATTTGAGACCTAGTAGTCATAGGACTCCCAGAAACCACAAAAGTATAATTTTAAAAGTTATTTTCCTATTTTATTTAAAAGCTTTTTCTTCAGGCCAGAAATAGTCTTTAATAGGGAAAAATTATTTAAGTATTTCAAAAATATTTGCCAAAATTCAGGGAGACTCATAGGACATATATTGTCCATATATAAGAGTTTCAACACTTGGTCATGTTCAAAATAATGGGCTAATCCCTCTAAAACCCTTTCTGGATATTTCAAGCTTTTGAAATATTTACAAAGGAATTAATCTCCAAAAATTCCAGGGAAATTCTATCATGTCATATGTGACATATTTTATGATCTTGCCAAGCCCCATGCCCTGGGAAGCAAGATAACATCCTCAAAACCCTTCAAAACCATTATGTCCATATTTGAAGTTTGAGCAACTTTACATTGCCAAACTTGTCCAAATGCTCTCAAACTTGGTGCACATGCTAGAATGGCCTAATAAGGCACCTAGACCAAATGGTACAAGATTTGGAGTAGGGCAACTTGATCAGATGTCACATCCCTAGTTAGCACTTGCATTAGGACTAGCTAGAGTGTGCATCATGTTTACTTATCAAAGAAACTTGAAATGGGAATGACAGAAACCCCAGCACCCCTCTTCTAACAACTAGGGTTTGATAAATTCTTTTCCAATGTACCCAAAATGCCCTTCAAAAATGTTCATCATTTCTGCCTTGGTCCTAAACCTCTGCCAAAAATGGTGCACAATTTTCTAGGACATCTAAGGTCTTTGGATTAAATCATATGGTATTTGTATTTGGGCATTTAAATGCTATAAAATATTTTAAATGCTCAAATAATCATAAACTATAATGTTCCATACTGTTCATATTATATACAGTGGGCATGACTAGTTTTATGAGTTATAAAAATGTTCTGGCATTTTTATTAATTAAACAAAGTTGCAAAAGAAATGAAACAGAAAAGAAATAGGAAAGAAAAGAAAGAGAGAAAGGTTTTACCTGGAACCCAGCACTGTTGCAGGCCGGCCCAGCCCACCAGCGCCGCTCCTGTCGCCTTCCACCTCGCGCCAGTAGGTAGCGCGCGTGGCCACCGCGCGCCGGCACGCGCCCGGCCACCTCCAGCCTGCCTGCTTGCGTCCCCGACCCCCTGGACGTCTCCCTGCGTCGCCACGCAGCTGCCCCGACCCCTCTCTCACTTCCCCTCGTCCTCATCTCCTTCCCCTGGCTCTCTCCCTCTCATCACCGAGGCTGCCCGTCGCCGCCGTTCGCCGTTGCCGCACCTAGAGCCTCCCCCTCGTCCCGTGAGAGTGTCCAGAAGGATCGCCGCGACGCCCTCTTCCTCTTCGCCGAGCCACGGATCACCGGAAGCCCTGCAACGCCTTCACGCCGTCGTCCCCCTCCTCGGATCGCCGGAGCACCTCGCCGTCGATTAAGGAGCTGCAGAGCATCCCCGACCTCTCCGTCGAGCTCGCTAGCACCGCTGTGAGCCCCTACGCCGAATCCCTTCCTCCTCCGCCTCGTTTGCACCGCGTAGCTGCTGCTCCGCTGATCACCGAAACCCGCCGCCGCCGTGCTTGCCGCCGGTGATGCTCCGGTGACCATTTGGTCACGGATGCACGTCCATCTCGCTCGCCGCAGCACGTAGATGAGCTAGGTGCCACGCACGCATCGCCTAGGCCACCGCAGCCGCGTTTCCATACACGCCCGAACTCCGGCCGCCGCTGTCGAGCTCGTAGTCGTCGCCTCCGGCCACCACAGACCCGGCGGCCACCACCATTCGACGCGCATCGGCGAGGGCATTCCAACGCGCCCAACCGCAGCTCGAACCGTGCCCTGTAGGCGTTTTCCGAAGCTCGCCGGCGTCACATCGCCGGCGGGTTTGACTCGTTTGACCGGGGGGTTGACCACCCCTGGGTCATTGACGTGTGGGCCACCCCTCCCCTAATTAGCTAGTTTAGTTAAGTAAATGTTAATTAAATCAGTTAGTTAGTTTAGTCACTGACCCGTGGGCCCAGACCCCACTGACAGCTAATTAGCTCCTAGCTTAACACTAATTAACTTTGCTAATTAGTTATGACACTTACATGCCGGGCCCACATGTCATGTTTGACCTGGACCAGCTCCTGTTGACCTGCTGACGTCAGCATGAGGTCATGCTGACGCAGTAAAGTGTTTCTGGAATTTAAAATAAATCTTAATTAATTTATGAATTTTAGAAAATACTCAAAACTTCTAAAAATCATATAAAATCAACCGTAGCTCAGATGAAAATAATTTATATATGAAAAATGATCAGAAAAATCCAATCTTTCCAATGGCACTGTTTTCATGCATGTTTGAGCAAGTTAACCTTGCTGTATACATTAAAACATGATAATGCACTTAATTAAATAATAGTTTGAATTCCAATTTGAATCTTTGATTCAAATAGGCTCAAACCCTTCTGGTTATAGTTGCATTAGCCAAAACACATGCATCTTGCCATGTCATGAGCATGCGTCACATTGTTGCATTTGTTTGTTTAATGATTGTATCGCCGGTATTCTCCGTGTTAGGTTCCGCTCCCGAGGATACTCCTGCGTATCCAGCTGAAGAGCAGTACCCGACAACCACTTTGTCAGGCAAGCAATCATTGATCATTCCGATACAAACCCAATCTTCTCGCTCCTGCTCTCTTTTACTGCATTAAGGCAACAGCGTGTGAACTGCTACTTGCTGCGGTAGTTGAACCCTATTCCCTTGCATGACCTGTCATTGCCACAGTAAATAGTTGAAACCCACTAGCATGTGTAGGAGTTGATTGAGCCATGTGATGTGTGATCCACCATGCTATTTGTTTATGTTGCCTGCTATGCTTAGAGTTGTGTCAGGTCTGGTTCATCTGGGTGATGGATCAGAGTGAAATGATCATACCGATAAAGAGAAGGAAGTGTGGAATACACTTGGTAAAGGTATCGATGAAAGGCCATGTAGGAGTACATGGTGGGTTGTTTCATTGGAATCGTCCATAGGACCCGAGATCTGTATGTGTGGTTCAAGTTTCAGCTACTACCACACATTGGGATCCTTAATTGACCCTCTCGGCTTATTAATTACCCTCGATCTCTGTCCAGGAGTTGCAACTAGTTTCTGGTGTTTATAGTTTACTGGAGGTCGTGCACAGCGCTGACCCTCGGGGTGGGTTGTGATGCGACAGGTACGTGGCACGGTGTACCGGTTGCCCGTTTGGTGACTCGGGAACCATGTACACATCGTTTGGGGCCGTGAGCGACACCCCGGCCGGATCTCCCCACGGATGGAACCCAAATAGGCGATAAACCTGGACGAGAGACTTGTGTAGTTAGTCAGGTCGTGGCCGACACCCACGCTGGGCTTCCGCTTGAAGGTTGCCGAGTACACGTCGAGTAAACGGCGATAAGTGGTGGGAGCGTGTGTGAAGAAGTACACCCCTGCAGGGTTATCAATCTATTCGAATAGCCGTTGTTCGCAGTACGAACTACTTGGTTACTCTTACAGTTCATAGACAAGTTGATGGATACTACTGAAAGCCTCAAGATAAGTGTGAGTGCCATGGATGGCCCTTCCGTAGGATGACAGAAGAGGATCCTTGGTAGTGTATTGTTGTGGTGAGTAGAGGACTCGTGTTTGATGGCTTCTCGCCCCTCGTTGGTTACCCCAAGTGGAAGGTTTGAGATGCAGTGTAGTGGAAGTTTTCCCTTGGCAATACCAAGGATCGATTTCCCTGAGACTCCCAGTTTCAACAAGACGGTGTCGACTGCTAACGGTGCCAGATATTTAGCAATCAACGTGGACCTGGACACAGATACAAATAACTTTGCTCCCAACGAGTACAGAGAGGTTGTCAATCCCTCCGGCCTTGTAGTTTACAAAGGATCAAACGCAAATGATAGTAGTGATAGATATTGCTGCAATAGTAAGTAAAAAGCGGAAAGTAAATAGTGGATGTGATCAATGATGGTAATATGGACCGGAGTCTCATGATGTTCACTAGTGATGTCTCTCTCCCAAAAGTCGATAAAACAGCTATGTGAGGTAAACGAATTATAGCTGGGCAATTGACAGGACCATGTGCGCAACCAATGCTGACTAAGTTGCAAGAAAGGTAGAGGTTCAAAGCATGGGCGGTACGCCGAGGTAAGTAGACCGAAATCCATCTGCATCTACTACTAATCATCCACCTTGAGATATCTATCCAGAACATCTCGCTGGTATTAAGTTGCGAGCCCCACCCATAGTGTAAACTCAAAGCAACAGACAACTGCATTAGAAGAACTTTGCGTAAAGTAAACAATCCTTGCACCCGCGGGCACAAGCACCGTTGTTTTCCCCCTTGTGGCAACAGCACATCCCCTAGACTCATGTTTCTGTCACTCAAACTAGTCATCGAGGGGCATGAACCCACACTCAAGCATAACGTTCCCTCTTGGAGTCACTACCTACTACTTGGCCAAAGCAATAAATAACAACGGAGAACATGCAAGAATTACTTACGAACATAAATATAAAAGAGGTGAATCAAATATATTACTCAAACACAATCTGAACATAATCTCATAATCCATCGGATCCCAGCAAACTCATCATAGCAACAGCATAAGGATTACATATGTGCCTCGATCATGTAGGGCAGCTCACGAGGACTAATTAGTGAAGCACAAGAACGGGAGGAGAACATCACATAGCTACTGGTCATGGACCCATGGTCCAAGGGAGACTACTCACAACTCATCCGGGAGGTGTCCATGGTGGTGGAGAAGCTCCCGGTGGTGATCCTCCCCTCCGGCAGGGTGCCGAGAAGAGTTCTCCTGGTGCTCCCGATCTTGGAGGCGGCGGCAGTGGCGGAACTGAGATGAGATCGCGAAAAAGAGTTCCCGTCTCGAGGGTTTCGGGAGACGCTTTAAATATATGCCAAAGGGGGGCATCAGACGAGGCTCGGGGGGCCCAGGCGCCCCCCCGGCGCGGCCCAGGGGGGGGGGCGCCGCCAGGGCGCCTGGAGCCCTGGTGGCCCCCCCGGCTGTACTTTGGCTACGTGGAACCTTCCGGAACGCTGATTTTTTATATAATTTTTCTGGATTTTTTCTGGCAGTTCTCGTAATGTGAAAACCTGAAATACAAAAACAGCCGAAAACAGAAATTGGCACTGGGGTGCACTGAGTTAATAGGTTAGTCCAAATATGATCAAAAGTGTATGGAAGTGTATAAATATCATAGCAATATCACCCAAAAGAGGCATGGAGCAAGCAGAAATTATAGATACGTTTTGGACGTATCAACATCCCCAAGCTTAATTCCTGCTCGTCCTCGAGTAGGTAAATGATAACAAGAATAATTTCTGTGGTGACATGCTATTAACCATATAGGACTTTTTCATAGTCACATGACAAAAGCTTACTGAGACAATGAATCTGTAGTAATTAAGTTGCCTCATGAGAAAATCACAAAGAACTGAAAGTTTTACAATATAATACTGAAACATCAAGTAGATTTGTAATGAACATGATGTGCAAATATGATAAAGTGATATCTCGCTTGCCCACTTTAGTGAAGCAAAACATAAATGTAGGGGCACCTTCAAGGTTTAAGTGATGACTAGATACAATGATTTCAAAATAAACAATATCACAATCATGCAAAAGACAATGCTACTTTGGGACAATGCACATTACACTCAGAATGACAATCATGCTCTCAGTAGTTGGTGCTTTTAAAAGAAGGTGGAGACTCTCGAACCGTGGCTTTTGTTGGCAAGGTTGAAAACCCGTAGTCAGAAACAAAGACAAAACATGTACCAGAGCTCTTGGTTTTAAAACAAAGGTAATAATTTTTTTTAGATCATGCATGTTTCGTCAACGAATGCTAGCAGATAACTCAATCACTTCTTGAGATGGACAAGTTTCGAGGAACGGCTCCCGAATGAGGACGATCACATCCTCTTAATCTCCTTTGTTTATCACTGCCAAAGTTTTCTGATTTCTCATGAACAAAGCGTGAAGGAGGGTTTGTTTGTTATATTAATTTTGAGTCGGGCGCACTCAATGCCAGTTCCTTCTCGTATTATGGGTTTGCACATTATACATGCAATCCCAGGGTGAAGCTTGTCCAACTTAAAAAGATTATGAATTAACTACTACTTCCTCATGAACTTACAACAGATGCACAAAATAGGAATGCATTTTTCTTTGAATAATTTCGAGATGGCACATGCAAGTCTCCGTTAGGAATGGCAGGTAAATACCATGTAGGAAGATATGGTGGACTCATATGGCATAACTGGTTTAAAAGAATGTGGATGCACAAGCAGTCAGTCCGCTTAGCACAGATGGAGGTTAGCAAAAGACTGGGAGCGACCAACTAAGAGAGAAATGACGGTCATAATCATGCAGAGCGACAAAGCAACATTGAATCAGGCATGGAAGTTATATCGCTACTCAGAAACAAAAGATCATCAAGGCTTGACAGACCTTCTTTACAGTCTTAAATATGCGTGAGCATACGCCAAGTCGATCAAAATAAATTCTTTGAAGGAAGATATTACTAAACCATACCACATCATAGGCAAACAAATCATGTTTGGTACTCCAATAACACATTGGGAACCCCCCAGCTATTTGAGACTAACCATAAGAAAACATGAACTACTAAGCGCCATTATGCACGTAGCATCTTTATCATAGACATATCAACCAATGCAACGGAAGCAAACTCTCTTAATAAGATAAGCATGATAACTAAAGAGAGTTCAAGCAACCATCTAAACGAAAGCTCTTTAAAAAGATAAGAATGAAAGTTAAAAGCTAAGCATGATAGTAGCTATTAAAAGACAAAGAACACACACAGCAAAGATAGACATGAAAATTCTATGTTATGTTCTAGGTAGAAGTGGAGCGTGTTTCTCTCCCACATAAAGAAAGCTGAGTTCCGACTCGTTATGAAAAGCTAAAGAAACTAAAAAGGGAAAACTAAAAGCAAGACGCTCCAAGCATAGCACATAACACATGAAGTGATAAAAATATAGTGGAACGAAAGACGAACTGATAATGTTGATGGAGAAGGGGATGCACGGGGGCATCCCCAAGCTTAGACGCTTGAGTCTCCTTGAATATTTCTTGGGGGTGCACGGGGGCATCCCCAAGCTTGAGCGCTTGACACTCCTGAATCTTTTTATCATCTTCCCTCGCACACTTGAAAACTCCCTTCATACATAACTCATCATAATCTGATTAGCGAGGTTAGTACCCATAATAAAATAATTGTTCCTTGCTGGAAATAAGGATATTCTTGAATATCTACTGTTTCTCAAGATTGCCAAAAGGTTTTTGCAAAGAAAAAGCAAGCTCAAGGTTTGCAAAATGAAGGAAAGGCAAAACAGGACAGAATCTGTGAAAAACAGAACAGCAGGTAGTAAATGATTTGTTCGGGGCACTTCTGCAACTCTAATCAAAAAACTCAGAACAGATGCACGAAATAAAATTATATAGAGCACGCTGTCGAAAAAATTCAGACCAAAAAGATGATCTAGTGATTTTATACGAATTTTCTATCCAAGGACAGAATCTGTTTCCTGGACAGCACGTCACAACTTTTGAACTTTCTTGCAATCAGAGGCTATACTTGGCACAAAATTTAAAAGCAAAGATACAATGATGATGCTACTATAGTAAACAACATCAAGACACAACAAAAGAAAAATAAATTTATTCATTGGGCTGCCTCCCAAGAGCGCTTTCTTTTATGCCTTTAAGCTAGGCATAATGCATAGAGGAATCAATAGCCATCATAATAATCGGAGCTATAGATTGCTTCAAATGGTTCCTCAACAAGTTCACTCTTGTTCCTTCTAGGAAAGGGGTACACACCTTTTGCCTTTCCGCGTAAGCGGATTTGTCCCTTACCTATATCAATGAAGCCTTTTACCGCTCGGAGGAAGTTCCTTCCAAGCACTATATTTCCTTGGTTTGGCTCCATGATGAAGAAATCAACCATTGCAATCCCGTTAAGGAATTAAACTGGCACGTCCTTGATTCTTCCCTGGATTTCAGAAATATCTCCATTAGTGTGTTCATGATAAGATGGTAATCTATCCATGTTAAATTTTAAAGAATCATGAACAATTTTTGGCATAGTAGAAACCATAGATCCAATATCACAATAAGCAAGGAAGTCTTGATTAGAGATGCTAATCCTAACAAAAGGCTCCCAATCATTGTCTATTTCCAAAATATCTCTCTTATTGGGTTTGGGTTTCTCTACTTTTATTAAGTCTAGAGCATCCATTCTCTTCTCGATAGTAGCAAGTCTATCTATGACAGTATCAAAATTATGATCATAAACAAAGTAACTAGATAGACCATGTATAATTTCAAGAGCTCTAGCTTCATCACACTCTAGGAAATCTCCCTCAGCTATAACATCAAGAGAGTGTTTACACCATTTAAAAAGACCATGGTAAAAATTTCTAAGCACAATTTTTATAGGTATCCAAGGCATAACTCTCCTATGTGCATCAGAAATTCTGTCCCATGCCTTCTTTATATTTTCTCCATCCCTTTGATGGAAATCTAGAACTTCTGATTCCCTCAAAGCACCAAATCCTAACATGCTTGACTAAACAGAAAGGACTACCAGCAAATAATTAATATTTTTTTTGTGGTTTTCGATAAAAGATACTAAAGCAAAAACTGAAAGGTAAACTAACAAGACTAAAAGCAAAGGTAAAAGATAGCATGCAACTCCCCTATCCTGAAGAGTGGAGTCCCCGGCAACGGCGCCAGAAAACTTTGATTGATGGCTTCTCTCCCCTCGTTGGTTACCCCAAGTGGAAGGTTTGAGATGCAGTGTAGCGGAAGTTTTCCCTTGGCAATACCAAGGATCGATTTCCCTGAGACTCCCAGTTTCAACAAGAAGGTGTCAACTGCTAACGGCGTCAGATATTTAGCAATCAACGTGGACCTGCACATAGATACAAATAACTTTGCTCCCAATGAGTACAGAGAGGTTGTCAATCCCTCCGGCCTTGTAGTTTACAAAGGATCAAACGCAAATGATAGTAGTGATAGATATTGCTGCAATAGTAAGTAAAAAGCGGAAAGTAAATAGTGGATGTGATCAATGATGGTAATATGGACCGGAGTCTCATGATGTTCACTAGTGATGTCTCTCTCCCAAAAGTCGATAAAACAGCTATGTGAGGTAAACGAATTACAGCTGGGCAATTGACAGGACCATGTGCGCAACCAATGCTGACTAAGTTGCAAGGAAGGTAGAGGTTCAAAGCATGGGCGGTACGCCGGGGTAAGTAGACCAAAATCCATCTGCATCTACTACTAATCATCCACCTTGAGATATCTATCCAGAACATCTCGCTGGTATTAAGTTGCGAGCCCCACCCATAGTGTAAACTCAAAGCAACAGACAACTGCATTAAAAGAACTTTGCGTAAAGTAAACAATCCTTGAACCCGCGGGCACAAGCACCATTGTTTTCCCCCTTGTGGCAACAGCACATCCCCTAGACTCATGTTTCTGTCACTCAAACTAGTCATCGAGGGGCATGAACCCACAATCAAGCATAACGTTCCCTCTTGGAATCACTACCTACTACTTGGCCAAAGCAATAAATAACAACGGAGAACATGCAAGAATTACTTACGAACATAAATATAAAAGAGGTGAATCAAATATATTACTCAAACATAATCTGAACATAATCTCAGAATCCATCGGATCCCAGCAAACTCATCATAGCAACAGCATAAGGATTACATATGTGCCTCGATCATGTAGGGCAGCTCACGAGGACTAATTAGTGAAGCACAAGAACAGGAGGAGAACATCACATAGCTACGGGTCATGGACCCATGGTCCAAGGGAGACTACTCACAATTCATCCGGGAGGCGTCCATGGTGGTGGAGAAGCTCCCAATGGTGATCCTCCCCTCCGGCAGGGTGCCGGGAAGAGTTCTCCTGGTGCTCCCGATCTTTGAAGCGGCGGCGGCGGCGGAACAGAGATGAGATCGCGAAAAAGAGTTCCTGTCTCGAGGGTTTCGGGAGACGCTTTAAATATATGCCAAAGGGGGGCATCAGACGAGGCTCGGGGGGCCCAGGCGCCCCCCCGGCGCGGCCCAGGTGGGGCGCGCCGCCAGGGTGCCTGGAGCCCTGGTGCCCCCCCCCCCGGCTGTACTTTGGCTACGTGGAACCTTCCGGAATGCTGTTTTTTTATATAATTTTTCTGGATTTTTTCTGGCAGTTCTCGTAATGTGAAAACCTGAAATACAAAAACAGCCGAAAACAGAAACTGGCACTGGGGTGCACTGAGTTAATAGGTTAGTCCAAATATGATCAAAAGTGTATGGAAGTGTATAAATATCATAGCAATATCACCCAAAAGAGGCATGGAGCAAGCAGAAATTATAGATACGTTTTGGACGTATCAGTGTTTGTAATAATATCTTGCAATCCGTTGAGAGTTGTAGTATAGGTTAGCCAAGAGTCAAAGCTGGCTTTCTGCTATAAGCTCCACTACCCCTTGTTGATAATGTTGCATGTATGATAGGTTCTGTTGTAAGACTTGCTGAGTACCATTGTACTCATGTTTGCTTAATAACTGTTGTAGAGGAGAACCCTGCCCCTTCTGATGGGTTCTACATAGACGTTGACGTCGACGAGTAGCTTGACACCCAGACGGAGATCTGGAGCTTGTGAAGGGCCTTGTAGATAGTCAGGCTACACCAAGCCTGTTTTATTTCCTAAGTTGTCTGTACTCAGACATGTAGCTTCCGCTTGTGCTTGTATGACTGTATGACTTGAGTGTTGGGTCATGTGACCCCTACCTGTATGGATATGTTATGTATGGCTCTTGGAGCCTCTTAAATAAAGTACTTTGAGTCATAGAGTTCTGTTGTGATGCAATGTTGTATTTGCACATATTGAGCATATTGTGTGTATGGTTGAAATGCTTGGTATGTGTGGGATCCGACACCTAGTTGTTTTCCTTTGGTAGCCTATCTTACAGGGAAATGCCTCCTAGTGTCTCCAATGAGCCTTGGTAGCTTGCTACTGCTCGGAACACGTAGGCTGGTCGGCATGTGTCCTTCTTCGTTCCTGTGTCTGTCCCTTAGGGGAAATGTCACGCGTTGTTCCTTTAAGTCCATGTAGCTTGCTACGACTTGGGTTCATACGTTGAGGACCGACACGTTCGTTGCTGGGTCATGGATGCCTGTCTCTGTAATTTAGTGCCACTTTTGGTTTATAACTAGCCATGTCGGCCCGGGTTCTCTGTCATATGGATGCTAGCGACACTGTCATATACGTGTGCCAAAATGCGCAAACGGTCCCGGGCCAGGTAAGGTGGCACCCGTGGGGTTACCGTGCGTGAGGCCGCAAAGTGATATGACGTGTTACAGCTAGATCGGTGTGACTTAGGATCAGGGTCCTGACATCAGAATACCCCAAAACCCTTTTTGTTCAAATTCAAATTTGAACAACTTTACATTACCAACTTTTTATCTGGAGCTTCAAACTTTGTGAGCATGATCAATATCCCAAATGATGAAACTACACCAAGTGGTGCATCAAGGGGAGATGATTAGCTTGACTTAAACAAGATGAAGCCATTTCTGTTGTTTTCTAGGGTTCACCAAAGTTACATTGGCTAGTTTCTTCAAATGAGCCCAAATTTGGTGAAACACCCTATTTCCTTATGACACTCAATCCTGTTAAGTGTCATGGCTAGTGGAAATCATTTGCTTGACCAAAACTTGATCAAACACCTTCTGCCATTTTACCAAAACCATCATCTTGGCCTCTTTTACCATTTACTTTTGCCTCAGCTTTGTACCACAGCTTCACCTAGTTACATTCTATCTCCAGTAACTTCCCCATGTACACAGCTCCATGATTGAGGGGTGAAAACCCTAAGTTAACATGCTGGACAGCCGAATTCTACCTAGTTACCAGCCTCACTCCCCTCTCACTGATCATCCAGAGCATCCAAAGCCACAGCTGAGTCGTCTACTTCGTGCTGGACCCCCCAGACACGGCGGACACGCCCAGAGAGCCAATGGCATGCCATGGCATGCGATAAGCTCGCTCCAGAGCGCGCTACAGTGCGCACCCGCACTGTAGCTTCGCCCAATCGCTCGCCTCCGACCACCACGTGCTCCCTCCTCGCGCCTACCGATGCGCCTCGACGTCTGCGACTCTCCCCGGCGTTGTCCCCCTCCTCCTCCTCCCTCCAGTGGCCACCCTCGCACGTGCGCTGGCCGCCCGCAACCTCCACTCGTCGGCCTCACACGCGCACACCCTCTGGAGCCTTCCCCGCTCCTCCTCTCCCCTCTACTAGGCGTGGACCTCACCCATGAACCTTCCCGACTCAAACACGAGCGCCTGCACGGCCTCTGGCCTCGCCCGTGACCTCGCCGGCGCACGAGTCCACGGTGGACCGGGGCTCGGCTATATAAGCACGCCCCGAGCCTCTCCAACGGCACCCCCTCCTCCACACACTCCCAGTAGCACTCCAGCACCACCCATTCACCCTCGGAGAGCCTCAGTGCTCGGGATCGACTGGAGCTCCGCCGCGTCGGGCAACCGGAGATCTCGCAGTACAGCCCCTCTCCGCCCCTACTATCCCTCGATCTGGAGCCAGCAGACCTCACTGACCCGTTCCCCTCCTTCTCCCACTCCTATTGCAGCCCGGAGCAAGCCAGCCAGCAACCCCCCGACGCTCCTCCGCCGTTCCACCTCGCCGCCGACGAACCAAGCCTCTCCGGCGAGCCGCACCACCACCACTACATCTGCGACTCACTTCTGAGCCCGTTCCTGCCCTCCGTTTGCCCCGCCGTGCCCGGAATCGCCGCCGGTGAGCTCGCCATCGCTTTGGCCGTGAGGTTGAAGATGACAGGCGGGCCCCGCCTATCATCCTCACCACTCTCTCTCTCCCCTCTCTGCCACTGACCGTCGGGCCCCGCTCGTCAGGTTAAAAAACCCTGACGCGCGCGCGCTGGCGCCCGAGCGGTGGGCTATTCGCCTGGGCCGTGCACTGTGGCCGTTCTGGCCCAGTGGCACAGGGCCTTTTCCTTTTATTCTTTTCTGTGATATTTCAAATAATTTCACAGAAATAAATATATGTCCAAATGAATTAATTCCAACTCCTAAAATCTTGTAAAATTCCAACCTATTTAATGGTGTCACTTTCACACATATCCATGAACCTTTTCTGTTCTGTTCAAATTTAAATTCATATTTGAACATTAAAACTACTGTTCAAAAATCATTAGATCCCATTCTGCAACTCCAAAACTCCAACTAAGAATTTTTGCCATCTTAGTTTTCCCTCTAGTATTTAAGAAAAATAAGTTGACATTTTTCTGAGCACTTTGATTTTTCTGTTTTTATTGTGGTCTTATTTTCCCGTTGTTATTTTGCGACGATTAGATACCGTATTTGACGAGGTTGCTGAGGAAGAAGGTGGAGAAGGATTTGAAGACTTTGAAGACCAAACCAATCCAGGCAAGCAGCCCTTTGACCATGATACACTTGTGTTCTTCGGAACCCGTTTGTTTCCGAATGCATGATGAAAAGAGTTACAGTGGTGACCTAGTTAAGAACCACCACATGATGCATGCTTACTCATGATCTTGCTATGTGCTAGATGTCATGCATATGATTAGTAGTGATGCTTAGTGATGCATGTGTGCCGTGAAACCTTCGTGGTTGAAATCTTTTCGTAAACCCCATCAGGTGCCCCTAATGCCCGAGGGTGATATTGAGTTAGGTCATCACTTGAGGAAGAAGTGATGTGCCGGTTAAAATCTTGTGCATGGGTGAAATGATGGATTAGATTTATGTGTGACTACCGTCCCAACCAATTATGTGCAACCACTCTACCCCTTATGGGACGGGGCGTTATTGATTACTTAGGCCGATACTAGCATGGTGCCCGCATTACTAGTGACGGGAAGACTTGAGGTCTTTCCCGGGACGGGGTCGTGCTTGGATAGACGACCATGACTGTTTTCACAGGGCACCGGACACACCGTTGGTCCCTTTGTGTATGTGTGACATTGAAAATAGGGCAAGTCCCATGATCTATTGTTTGTACTCAAGGGCTATGCACCAACGAGTGGACTCTATGTTAGTGTCCTCTAAGGAAAGATAATGACAGGGTGCTTCCCCCGAGTACTTGAGGTACTGCGGGATCGTGGGTGACACGAAAGCTTCCCGGATCTTGTGGGTAAAGTGCGCAACCTCTGCAGAGTGTAAAACTATTCGAATAGCCGTGTCCATGGTCATGGACAGTTGGGTGGTGCTACTTAAACTATGTCCAGAGTTTTACTACATCGGTGAAAGTATGTGTGTGTGATGAGTCAAGGTGGTGACTTGACTCGTAAGTAGAATCATATTCATGTTGATATCGGTAACCTGTTCTCAAGGTTACGTGAAGTCATTGATGCATATACTTGTTGGTAGAATATTTATTCTAGCTCGTTGCTAGGTTGCTCATTGTTGTTCAATTGCATTGTTACTTTGAACCAAATCATGGGTTGCATGCGAGTACATTCAAAGTACTCATTGGCTTGTCACTGGTTATTTAATTGGCCAGGCATGGGGGAACAGGAATGTGAAGAAGAGTTTTATGGAGACGAACATGCGAACTAGGAAGCTATCCCAGTCAGAATGCCTGTAGGGTTAAGGCAGATGGCATGGGTTCTACTTATCATCGAAGACTTCTGCTATTTGAGTTATTTGCTATTCAGCCCGTGAGGCTTTATCTATGTAAGACTTGGCCATAATGGCCTTAATTTGTGTAAGACGGTATGTATGGATGTAAGACTCTTGTTATTCAGCTTCTGTGTGTTCAGTGAGCATTGATCTCTGGGATCACTGTACAGGTGCATTCGGTGATCTCGGCTTCTAAGTCGGGGTCCCCACATGGCAGCAGTCATTCATGCACTCAAGGAGTGGAGGCACTTTTTGCTTGGGAATCGTTGTGAAATATATACGGACCATAAGAGCCTCAAATATATTTTCACGCAACCAGAACTCAATTTACGACAACGACGCTGGCTGGAACTGGTAAAAGATTATGACATTGGCAGCCACTATCACCCAGGAAAAGCAAACGTGGTAGCTGATGCTCTCAGCCGTAACCCCAGCCTAAACAACGACAACCTACAGAACCTGAGACACGAATTTCAGCAAGAGTTCGCCAAGCTCAACTTAATGATGGTCACTGAAGGCGAAGTGTCAAATCTGGAAATACATCCTATGCTAATAGAACAAATAAAGAAGGCTCAGCATGGACACCCCAGCATCGAAGGAATAAAAAGAAAAGTAAGTCTGAGCAAGGCCTCAGAATTCACCATAGACAGTGAGGGAGTATTATGGTTCGGAAACAGGCTTTGCGTACCAAATAGCGAAGACCTAAAATAGCAAATTCTAGCAGAGAGCCACACCGCTCCGTACTCAATTCACCCTGGAGGGACTAAAATGTACAAGGACATTCAGGAAAGATTTTGGTGGCACGGCATGAAGAGGGATATAGCCACATATATTGCATGATGCGATTCATGTCAATGCATTAAAGCCGAGCACCAAAAACCCGCAGGACTCTTACAGCCAAACAAGATACCAGAGTGGAAATGGGACGATATTGGGATGGATTTTATTGTTGGACTGCCACGGTCACAGCACGGAAATGATGCCATATGGGTCATCACAGATAGACTGACCAAGGTGGCACATTTCATTCCAGTCAAGACAACCCACACCACCCAAAAGCTTGCCAAGCTTTACCTCGCCCGTATAGTATGCCTACATGGGGTTCCAAAGACTATAATATCCGACAGAGGCACTCAGTTCGTCTCCAAATTTTGGGACCAGTTGCAGCAAGCCCTCGGAACGCAACTAACATTCAGTACAGCTTATCACCCCCAGACTGGAGGACAAACGGAACGAGTAAATCAAATACTAGAAGACATGCTAAGGGCATGTGTCCTCACCTATGGGACCAGTTGGGAGGCAAGCTTACCATATGCCAAATTTGCATACAACAATAGTTACCAAGACAGCCTGCAGATGGCACCTTTCGAAGCCTTGTACGGACGAAGATGCCGTACTCCATTAAACTGGTCATAAACAGGGGACAGTCGTATCTTCGGCCCAGATATGTTGAGAGAAGCCGAGGAAAGAGTTAAAATAATACGGGATCAACTCAAAACAGCCCAAAGCCGACAGAAGAGCTATTACGATCAAAAGCATCGGGAAATAAGTTTTGAGCCCGGTGAAGACGTATACCTACGTGTATCTCCTATGAGGGGACTGCAACGATTTAAGGTCAAAGGGAAACTAGCACCACGATTTATCGGACCCGTCCGTATAGTCGCACGGAGAGGCACAGTGGCTTACCAGTTGGACCTTCCCAAGGAACTGTCAGACGTCCACGACGTGTTCCATGTTTCGCAACTGCGGAAGTGTGTAAGCAACCCAGAGAAGCACGTGTTCCATGAAAGTCCTAATGTGCAACCAGATCTCACCTACCGGGAACACCCAATAAAAATATTGGAGGAGTCTGAATGGAGAACCCGTCAGAAGACTATTAAATTTCTCAAGGTTCAGTGGAGTAATCACACAGAGGATGAGGCAATGTGGGAAAGGGAAGATTTCTTTCGGATAGAACACCCACACCTATTTGAGGATCAGCTGAAATCTCGGGGACGAGATTTTTCCTAAGGGGGTAGTTGTTGTAACACTCCAAATTTTTGGGTTTGTTTTTCTTCCAAACTTTTGGTCTTTTGGAAGGGGGGGGTGTTTGATCTTCTCTTGAAACCCTTCTAAAATCTCTTCTGGCCAAACTTTGTGTGTTATTCTCTAGCTTGATTTTTGGTCTTGAAAGCTTCTTCTTGTGTTAGCTAAACACAAGTTGTTTTCTTAGGGATTTGTTTGATTCTTTTCCCTTCTTGATTTAAACATCTTAGGTTTTACCTTGGGCTTATCTTCCTCTCGAACTGTCACCTTGCAATGACACCCAACAGAAATAATTCTCTCCAAGACCTCCTCTTCACCTTAGGACAAGTCTCACATTAATTCCAGTGAGTTTCAACCTTATTGGAATTTTTCCTCTGTTTATTTTACTCCTAAAACAATTTCTGTCCATTAAAGTGAACCTTGGTGATTTGCAAAGGAACCACCATGTCCACCTTGTTATTTGTTTCCAAACTAACTTCCCTAGATAGTCCTTAGTACCCACAACCTAGATCCATCTTGTTTCACCGGTCCACAGTTAAAATTTTTCAAATTTCACCTACTGCAAGTTTGGATCAGATTTGCAAATTTTGGTGAAATTCATATTTTTCTTCTTCCAAAAATTCTGTGAAAATTCAGGCAACCTCTAGATGCATCAAGAGGCCACTCCACCAAATATCAGCCCCAGAAACATTTCCCACATGCCACAATCATTTCATCGTACACCTGGCGTGCACTGTCTCTATCAGTTTCAGAAACTGCTAACTGAACTTTGCAAGCGACAGTGCAATTCGTCAGTTTCGTCAGTCAGCATCGTCAATCTCGCTAGTGCTCGCCTTGGATCGATGCTCACTGCACCTCCTCCTTATCCAGCGCGCCGCACGCTTGCTTGGCTGCTTCTTGGCGTCGGTTGCGCCCTGGCCCGCCCACGCCGGCGTCTTCCGCGGCGACAGAACCTCCCGTGGCGGCCGGCAGGAGGCATCCTGCGGCACAACGCCGTTTGGCACTGCCCAAGCCACCCGAGAGCTCCGCGTGCCTTCTCCACCGCCAGCGCACGCCTGCAGCACCGTCGTCGTGGCCTGGCGCGCACAGAGCCCGTTCTCTGCCGCCGACGTGCCGCACGGCCGTTCCGTCGAGGGCAGACCGTAATCGCCCTCCCCTGCTGAGTTAGGCACTGGAATGGAACCAGTACATCTCCTAGTCGATGCTCAAGCCCCTAAACCCACCGTCCAGCACTGCGCCGCCGTAATCGCTCGTCGGACTTATCCCGTTCACGGCAACCGCCTCGGCCGGCTATATAAAGCGCCCCCGAGGTCGCTCTCGAGCCCGCACACCTCCACCATCTCTCTAGACCACGCCTAGGCTCTGGAAGAGCCTCGAGGGGCCCTTCTTCCTCCACTCCGGCCAACTCCGTCTGCCTCGGGCTCCTGCAACGTTCTCTCCGGTGAGAACTCCTCCGCCGCCCTAGGCTCGAGCGTAACCCCTGGCACCTACCTAAGTCTAACCCCCACTCCAATTTGACCCCAGGAGCCCTCTCCGACGAGGCCCACGACTACCCGAGCCGTCGTCCGCCGGAGACAGGGTCGCCGTCGACATGGGGCTCGCCGACGCTCAACTCCACCACCCACCGACGCGGAAGAACACCAGGAAGCTGTACGTACCTCTCCATTCCCCTACCTCGCCGTGGATCGGCATCGGCGATCGCCGCAACTTCTGGCGCCGGCGCGACTCTGTTTCAGCATTTAAACCCGACGAGTGGGACCCCCTCGTCAGCCTCTCGTTTCCCTCCGAAACGTTTTTCTGGAAAGAGCCTTCGGGCAAAGTACGTCTTCGTCTTCAGTTGGCGTACTGCGTACCGGTTCGCTTTTCTATTTTCTATTCTAGCCCCTGGAAACTTTCTGTTTGATTACAGATGAGTCCCTAGACAAAAACTCTAATATCTTTTTAACTAAAGATGATTTTGAGTTGATTCCTTTTCTGTCCTCTTTAGTTTTCTGTCTAGTTTTTTGTCATATTTATTGGAAAATATTTGGAGCAACTTTCTTTGCACGCGCGGTATTTATGTTAGTATCCATTTGTTTGAATACGTAGATACTGAAGGACGTGACGGAGACGCGAACCTCACCGAGTTAGACTCCGACTACTCCGAACCAGGCAAGCATGTTTGAACCTTTGATATGATGGATGTGTTGCATGTTTGCTCGAGTAGTTCTTTTCATAGCATGGTCATATAAGCATTTTGTATGGTTATATTTCTTGCAAGCAAGCTTCGGGTGAGCCCCGTACGATAACGGTTGAACCACCTCGATCATGTAGTGACATGATGGGTGGTGTACTGGTAGTGTTGGAGCATGCCAGTAGAGGGTTAACTTAGTCTCAGTATGGATCAAGTCATGATCCCGCTCATCTCCTTTTTGGTACTATCATATGCCGTTTGTTATGATTACGGCTAGTCAGTTGCAAACCACTTTCCGAGTACACACCAAGTAGAGGGGCCGGGATGAGGGTTCCATGGCCCTGGATTAAAGCCCGTCATCCGGTCAGGGGGTGATACGTCCAAAGCATATCTATAATTTCCGCTTGCTCCATGCCTCTTTTGTGTGATATTGCTATGATATTTATGCACTTCCATACACTTTTGATCATATTTGGACCAACCTATTAACTCAGTGCACCCCAGTGCCAGTTTCTGTTTTCTGCTGTTTTTCTATTTCAGGTTTTCCCATTACTTAAATTGCCAGAAAAATTCCAGGAAAAATATATAAAAAATCAGCGTTCCGGAAGCTTCCATGCGGCAGAAGTAGGGCCAGAGGGGGGCCACAGGGGCTCCAGGCGCCCTGTGGGGGCGTCCCCCCTCCTGGCCGCCGCGCCAGGCCGCCTGGGCCCCCCTTACCTCCGCTGATGCCCCCCTTTGGCATATATTTAACACCCGCCGCGAAAACCCTGATTCCAGACCCCTTTTCTCCAGACGCAATTCCGATCTCCACCGCCATCGCCACCAAGTTTCGGGGGACCAGAATTCCTGTGCCGGCATCCTGCCGGGACGGGGAAGTGCCCCCGGATTCATCTCCATCGACGTTGCTTCCTCCCTCCATGATGCGGGAGTAGTTCCTCCTCGGGGCTGAGGTTTCTACCAGTAGCTATGTGGTCAATTCTCTCTCCCATGATGTGATCTTCGTTGTGATTATAGGCTATGTTAATCTAGGGTGATCCCATGATATTTCCCCTTCCTCTATGTATTGGATTGATGTACTCACTTGTCTTTATCTAGTATAATCTCCGAGACCAAGGTGACAGCGGTCTATTGGACATGGATTAGAAGAATATTTTCATGAGTGATTTCCTCTTTTTGTGTGTGGATTGAAGATTGAGAGTCTCTTGGTGCTTGTCTTTGACTATCCTTGAGATATGTTGTTGTGATTGTGGTACTCTCTTTGGATGGCCGCGGTGACATTGGGAAATCCATATATTGGGAACTATGAACTTTGAGGTGTGCTTTTGTAGCCTTACATAATTCTCGTCCTCTCTTTACCACAAAGGAATGACCTCCGAGTGCGTCCCCCTTGCATGTTTTATGGGAAATATCATGTGATTCGATTATGTTAATGTTGTTGGGAGTTGCCACTAGTGAAAGTATGAAGCCTAGGCCTTGTTTCCACCATTGCAATACCATTTGTGCTCACGTTTACCACTTGTTTGCTTGATGCACTTTTTATTACAGATTTATATTACTTTGCTTTGCCACTCCTATCATCCATATTTTACCATCTCTTCGCCGAACTAGTGCACCTATACATCTGACAAGTGTATTAGGTGTGTTGGGGACACAAGAGACTTATTGTATCTTGATTGCAGGGTTGCTTGAAAGGGGTACGTTCAACCTCCACTTCCCTGAGTTCGATAAACCTTGGTTACTCACTTAAGGGAAATTTGCTGCTGTCCTACGAACCTCTGCTCTTGGAGGCCCAACACTGTCTACAGGAATAGAAGCGTGTAGCAGACATCAAGCTATTTCTGGCGCCGTTGCCGGGGAGGTGAGGTAAGTGAAGGTACCTTCTCTAGATCTTGCAATTAAATCTTTTCGTTTCTTGTTTTTATTTCACTAGTTATGTTTATGGAAAACCGCACTCTTAGTTCACTGCTTGGGGAAGGCCGCTTTACCACACCCGTGGTAGAGAAGTCTCCTCCACCTACTGTATGTATCCCGTTCCAAATACCACTTAGGATAATTGAAATAATTAGGAATGATTGTTATGATGGGACAGTCAATCCTAGTATTCATTTGTTGAAACTTACAGAACTTTGTGAGTTGTTTAAGATTTCAGGCTTGACAAGAGATGGAGTCATGAGGAAATTATTTGCCTTGTCACTGAAAGGAAAAGCATTGGAATGGTATAGGCTACTAGATGACTCTCACCTGCTGGATTGGGAAGAGATCCAGTCTCTCTTTTACTCCAAGTTTTATCCTCTTCATGAAGTCCATGAGAATAGGAATTATGTTTATAATTTCTATCCTCATGACGGAGAGAGCATAGCTCAAGCTTGGGGGAGACTGAAAACGTTAATGCTAAAATGTCCTAACCATGGGCTCCCCAAAGATATGATTATTACTAATTTCTATGCGAGGCTCTCTCGACAGGATAAAGATTTGCTCGATGCTTCCTCTATGGGTTCTTTCACAAACGAAAAGATTGATGCTAAATGGGAACTCCTTGAAATAATTCAACGCAACACTGAAGATTGGGAGATCGACAAAGGTAAAGAGTCAGGTATAATTTATGAGTATGATTGCATTAAGTCCTCTGTTGAAACTACAAGTTGTAATAAGTTTAGTGCTAAGTTTGGGCTTGATTCTCAACTCCTTGTTGATTTCCTCAAATCTTTTGCTTCGCATCTTAATATGCCTAAGGAGGATTGGATCAAGCATCATGAACCTTTTAAAGAGATTTGCAAAGAAAATGAAATTGTTCATGATGATTGCAACATGCATGATCCAATTCCTAAAAATGAAGTTTTATATAAGCATGTTAATTTTTGTGGAGTGGATAGACCTTGTGAAAGGCCTATGATTGAAGAAGAGAAGTATTGTAAGCAACATAAGCATGAAAGAACAATCACTTGGGTCAAAGATTTAAATGAAATTGCTAGAGAATTGTGTGACCTTTATCCTTTTACTTGTGAACTTTGCTGTATAGAGGGTCACTTTAATTTTCAATGCATGCACTTTCAAAACATAACTGTTAACCAGTTGTGTGATAACATGATCACCTCTGATCTTTATGATGAGCTTATGTTATTTCTGATGTGTGAAGAGTTATCAGAAAATACTTCTTGGCTAGATGTTAATGCCATAGGAATAAAAAACACTGTGTGTTGTTAATTTCCATGAAAATGATTACATAAGTAAGATTAGAAAGGAGGGAACTTTACCAAAGTATAAAAATGTCTCTTATATTTCTGCTAATAAAAAGGAGAGTTTCTCCCAAGTTCCCCCTATTGTTTCTAATGACAAACCAGGATATGTGGAGAAGCTTCATCTCCAACCACTCCCTCCTAAGGTGAAGATGAAGAAAAAGAAGAGGAGGAGGAAGAGGAGCAAGAAGGAAGAAGAATGGGTATCAACCTGGCCTGAGCATATTCCTCCCATCAACTTTTATCCTAAGGGTTGTAAGTTTAAAGAAGAAGGTGAAGTTTATTGCCTTAATTATCATCTTGATGATACGTCCGTAGGTACTATTGAAGATGATTTTGATTATGATATGCATGTTACTTATTGTGATTGGGAAAATGATGATAATGCTACTTATGATCTTGAAAATCTTTTTGGTACCAACTCTGAAAGTGATGATATGGAAAGCTCTAAGCTTGGGGATGATAGGATTGCAAATCCTTTACCCACTAGTGATGTGATAATTGATAATTCTTTTGCTAGTAAGAATAAAGACAACATGTTTACAAATATAGTTGCTAGCAATGATAATGCTCTTCTCTACTATGATGATGTTATAACTCCAATCTATAGTGATTATAAAGGTACCTATGACATAAGGAGAAATTATCCTTATGAAACTTGTCATAATCATGGAGGGAATTACTCCCTTGTTGAATACCATCTTCCTAATACACAATTAATCTATAGTGTTCAAGTTGTTTATGATAGTCCTACTCCCACTATTACCAATGAGAAAGATTATGCTTATGTGGAGAGTAAGAGTACCTTTTTGCATGTGGATCATGGTAACAATGCTTTATGTGATGCTTATATTGTTGAGTTTATTCGTGATCCCACTGAAAATTATTATGAGAAGGGAACATATGCTTATAGATATTTCAATAATGTCAAGTTCCCTCTCTTTATGTTGAAGGTTTTGAAGCTGCACTTGTTTTGTCTTCCTATGCTTATTGCTTTGTGCTTCAATGAATTATTCTATTGCAATATTCCTATGCATAGGAAGCATGTTAGGCTTAAATGTGTTTGGTATTTGCTTCTTGATGCTCTCTTTTGTTCTTCAACTCTTATTCCTACGAGAGCATCATTAAAGTCTTAAGCCTATCTTTATGGCTATAAAGAAAGAGCTCTAGGGAGACAACCCTTGTTATCCTTGCTTTCAGTTTGTTCTTTCAGTTTTTAGTGGTCTTGATGTTTGTTACTACTGTAGCAACATCATTGTATCTTTATTTTTCAGCTTTGTGCCAAGTTTAGCCTCTGATTGCAAGAAAGTTCAAAAGTTGTGACGTGCAGTCCAGAAAACAGATTATGTCCTTGGACAGAAAAATTCGTATAAAATCACCAGATCATCTTTTTTATCTGAATTTTTTTGAGAGCGTGCTCTATACAATTGGCTTTCGGGTGTCTGTTCTGAGTTTTTTGATTTGAGTTGCAGAAGCGCCACGAAAATATTATATACTACCTGCTGGTCTGTTTTCCACAGATTCTGTCCTGTTTTGCCTTTTCTTCGTTTTGCAAACCTTGAGCTTGCTTTTTCTTTGCAAAAACCTTTTGGCAATCTTGAGAAACAGTAGCTCTTCAAGATTATCTTTATTTCCAGCAAGGAAAAATTATATTATTATGGGTACTAACCTCGCTAATCAGATTATGATGAGTTATGTATGAAGGGAGTTTTCAAGTGTGCGAGGGAAGATGATAAAAGAAGATTCAGGAGGGTCAAACGCTCAAGCTTGGGGATGCCCCCATGCACCCCCAAGAAATATTCAAGAAGACTCAAGCATCTAAGCTTGGGGATGCCCCCGTGCATCCCCTTCTCCATCAACAATTATCAGTTCGTCTTTCGTTCCACTATATTTTAATCACTTCATGCGTTATGTGCTATTCTTGGAGCGTCTTGCTTTTAGTTTCCTTTTTAGTTTTCTTTAGCTTTGCTTGCTATTCATAACGAGTTAGAACCCAGCTTTCTTTGTGTGGGAGAGAAACACGCTCCACTTCAACCTAGAACACAACATAGGATTTTCATGCTTATCTTTGCTGTGTGTGTTCTTTGTCTTTCAATAGCTACTGTCATGTTTAGCTCTTAGTTTTCATGCTTTTCTTTTTAAAAGAGCTTTTGTTTAGTTGGTTTCTGAACTCTCATGAGTTTTCATGTTTATCTTGTTAAGAGAGTTTGTCTGTTGCACTGAGTTGTGTATCTTAACTTAAAGTAGGTAATTGAGGTTGCTATTTGATTTTAGTAGTAACCTGCAATAGTTTTGAGGTATTGCCATGAGTAATGTTTGAACTTTTGGTGTCAAGAGCTTTAGCCTATTAGTGATAGATGTTGTATTTTGGGCAATCCGTGTTTATTTTCGAAAACCTACAAAATAGTTGAGAACTTTAGCTACTAAATGGATCACTAATCTTTGGAGGGATCGAATATTAGAGTACACTCACGTACCATGGGTCGAGGATGAGCAAGGGTAACCAAACCCTCATACACACCTCCTCGGGGTACTTGTCTCTTTGTGAACCTCCTAATTAGATTGAGAGTTACCGATAATAAGTGCATGAGTTCTTCGGACTACTGTGAGTATTCGAAGGTTGACACTTCCACCTATCCATATTTTTCTAGCCTCTTCAGTACCGTGCATTGCCCTTTCTCACCTCGAGAGTTGGTGCATACTTCGCCGGTGCATCCAAATCCTTGGCACGATACGCTCTGTCATCATAAGCCTCATTATATCCTTCCTCAAAACAGCCACCATACCTACCTATTAAGGCATTTCCATAGCCTTTCCGAGATACATTGCCATGCAACATCCATCCTCTCATGACTTGATCTTCATGTCATACATGCTTTTTGCTTGATCGATGAGCCGCATGCTAGTTGGGTCTTGCACTAATCATTGCTACATGACGCGCTAGTATCATTGCATATCCTACTACACTGGCAGAGGCATACATTTGCATACATCATGATAGTTTCATTTTCTTTATGTTGAGTACTTTTGTAAAGTGTGAAAGATCTTCTATGCTTCTTGTAATACATAGAGTGTTGCCCCTAAAGTAAGGAAAAGATCCCAAAGAGGACAAATCAAAAGATCCCAAAGAGGACAAAATCAAAAGATCCCATAGAGGACAAATGAGAGATAAATAGAAAGAGCCATTGAGGCCACAGAAAAAATAAAAAAAATAGAAAAAAGAGAAAAAGAAATAAAAAGAGAGAAGGGGGCACACTACTATTTCTTTTGAGAGATCCACACTCGTACTCCATCTTATACTTTGTACTCCATAGAGATTATCATTTATGCATATAGCTATGTGGGGACCTTTACACTATAGAACTTGGCTTGTATATTCCAATGATGAGCCTCCTCAAAAGAGCTCTAGGTCTTCTTGAGCAAGCAAGTTGGATGCACCTCCACTAGTTCCATTGGAGAGCTTACCTTAGCTCATATGTGCATCCGTTGCATGGCAATCCCTACTCCTCGCATCATATCTATCATTTGGCTGTCTCTCGCCGATGGTTGTCCTCATTGATGTGAGCCTTTCACACCTTTTTTGTCTTCCCCCTCTATCATTTTTCTCTTTGCCATCCTAAGTGTCGACTTTCTTGCTTACGCTCATCCATTGCATGAGTGCTCAAAATATCGAAAGGGAGTGGATCATTTTGACTTGTACCTGGCTGACGGTCTGGGGATGAGTCAAGATAAGATTCCAAAGAAGAGCAAGTGTGAAACTTTAGTAGATTAAGTTCTCAACAATACAAAAACTATGTTTTACTCTCATATATCCATATCCCCTTTCTTGCGTGCAAACACCATTTGGAGACATTCGATTCACGGACAGCGAGAGCTCTTGCACCTTTATGTTCTTATGTTACTTGTTACAATGCTAATATTGGCTCTTGCTTGTTATGACTTGAATTGGATTACATGCCTTGATTGCTTTACTTAAAAGTTCTTATATGGTTAATAGCATGTCACCACAGAAATTATGCTTGTTATCATTTACCTACTCGAGGACGAGCAGGAATTAAGCTTGGGGATGTTGATACGTCCAAAACGTATCTATAATTTCTGCTTGCTCCATGCCTCTTTTGGGTGATATTGCTATGATATTTATGCACTTCCATACACTTTTGATCATATTTGGACTAACCTATTAACTCAGTGCACCCCAGTGCCAGTTTCTGTTTTCTGCTGTTTTTCTATTTCAGGTTTTCCCATTACTTAAATTGCCAGAACAATTCCGGGAAAAATATATAAAAAATCAGCGTTCCGGAAGCTTCCATGCGGCAGAAGTAGGGCCAGAGGGGGGCCACAGGGGCTCCAGGCGCCCTGTGGGGGCGCCCCCCCCCCTCCTGGCCGCTGCGCCAGGCCGCCTGGGCCCTCCTTACCTCCGCTGATGCCCCCCTTTGGCATATATTTAACACCCGTCGCGAAAACCCTGATTCCAGACCCCTTTTCTCCAGACGCAATTCCGATCTCCGCCGCCATCGCCACCAAGTTTCGGGGGACCAGAATTCCTATGCCGGCATCCTGCCGGGATGGGGAAGTGCCCCCGGATTCATCTCCATCGACGTTGCTTCCTCCCTCCATGATGCGGGAGTAGTTCCTCCTCGGGGCTGAGGTTTCTACCAGTAGCTATGTGGTCAATTCTCTCTCCCATGATGTGATCTTCGTTGTGATCATAGGCTATGTTAATCTAGGGTGATCCCATGATATTTCCCCTTCCTCTATGTATTGGATTGATGTACTCACTTGTCTTTATCTAGTATAATCTTCGAGACCAAGGTGACAGCGGTCTATTGGACATGGATTAGAAGAATATTTTCATGAGTGATTTCCTCTTTTTGTGTGTGGATTGAAGATTGAGAGTCTCTTGGTGCTTGTCTTTGACTATCCTTGAGATATGTTGTGGTGATTGTGGTACTCTCTTTGGATGGCCGCGGTGACATTGGGAAATCCATAGATTGGGAACTATGAACTTTGAGGTGTGCTTTTGTAGCCCTACATAATTCTCGTCCTCTCTTGACCACAAAGGAATGACCTCCGAGTGCGTCCCCCTTGCATGTTTTATGGGAAATATCATGTGATTCGATTATGTTAATGTTGTTGGGAGTTGCCACTAGTGAAAGTATGAAGCCTAGGCCTTGTTTCCACCATTGCAATACCATTTGTGCTCACGTTTACCACTTGTTTGCTTGCTGCACTTTTTATTACAGATTTATATTACTTTGCTTTGCCACTCCTATCATCCATATTTTACCATCTCTTCGCTGAACTAGTGCACCTATACATCTAACAAGTGTATTAGGTGTGTTGGGGACACAAGAGACTTCTTGTATCTTGATTGCAGGGTTGCTTGAAAGGGGTACGTTCAACCTCCACTTCCCTGAGTTCGATAAACCTTGGGTTACTCACTTAAGGGAAATTTGCTGCTGTCCTACGAACCTCTGCTCTTGGAGGCCCAACACTGTCTACAGGAATAGAAGCGTGTAGTAGACATCAGGGGGCATGGGTGTTTCCGGTTGGGACCGACAGGGGGCACCCCTTAGAGCGCGCATATATATATTTTATCCCATGCTATTCGAGGTTGTAGCCTCCCCGTCTTAAAGTTTTTCGTGAATGTTGTCACGGGTGATTCCGGACAGCAGGATGTGAAATGGGTGTGTATGGGTCAGTTGGGTTTCTGCTAAAACACCGTAGACGGAACTAGTCCCTCTGGCTAGTAGAATCCGTTGGCTATGATTTTATAGTACAAGCTCTGCAGAGTCAAATCCCCGAGTAGCCATGGTTATGGCCTAGGGTCAATCTTCGTGTCAACACCGGTGACCATCTCTAGTAAATTCTTGATGGTAACAATAGTGGTGATTTTATCAGATTCATTTTTGGGTAGATGAACTAATCGGTTATCTCTGCATTGATTTACTACCTGGAATAATTCATTGTTATATTGTTATTTATAAGCCCTTTATGTGATGTCGCTCAGATGTCCGACTGTGGCATTCTTGTTATTTATTTTCCTTATAAGCCCTTTATGTGATGTCGCTCAAACGTCTGTCTGTGGCATTCCTGTTATTTATCTTCTTTATAAGCCCTTTATGTGATGCCACCCCACCATTGTGTCATATCCGCCTTTATGTACTATATTGGCGTACTTGTAATAAAATTATTGAGCAACCTCAGCTCGACCTTGTATAATATTCAGTATTCTGGAATTCTGTATCAAGGAATTGTCTATCGGCAGGAAGTATTCTTCCTTGTTGGTTTAATAAAAAGGTCGGTCTTTCGGTAATTATTGTACTGAAAAATCGGTCCTGACACATTAGTCCCTTAACATATAAGTCTTCAATACACGAAAATCACTAAGGGGCACTAGATGCACTTACAGCTGCTCCTAGGCGACACCCTCACCGGCAGTGAAGAGGGAACCAGAGTAAGCAGCTTTAGAGAGAAATTTAGGTAGCGGATCAACCTGTCCGCTGCTCACTTGTGAGGCACATCCAGCGTGACGTCGGTGCCCCTGCCCTCCCTCTCCAGATGTGGCGGCGCGACGTGCATTTCCGCCTGTACTGCCTCCGATTGGGGCGGAAGGAGGCACGCGGGTGGACGGCACCGTGGGCAATGCGCGTTGGAGGACGACGATGGAGGTGGTCGAAACTCCGGAGGCAGCTGGGAGTGGTGGCTAGATTCGTCGAGGCGTGGAGAACTCACGAAGAAGAGATTGATTTCGCCAAACGAGTAGTTAGCGATCATAATTGCGTGATTGTAGGGGTCATGGAACCGGTAGTTCGAATATTCCTCTCGTGGTGGAGTACGGTCAGTCATAAAAAATTGCTAGCTCCACATCATAGAACTATTAAATCAATGACGACTGTTAGATTTAGATGTGTGGGTCTAATCATGCGGTGTTGATTGATACGGGCGGTGTGGTGGGGCTAATTATGAGGTACACCTAAGAAAGTTCTTGTTTGATTGTTTAATAGTAGTGGAGATAAGTTATTCAGTTATTTTTTGGTAAAACTAATGAGCAAAACAGATAGCAAAGTGCCTTTCTGTGAACCAGGCTTGATAAGGACGCACACACATGGCCTGGATGATTACAAATCAGCTAGCTCATGATTACATCACATGACAAATCATGCCCATGTTGATATTTTATTTTAACTCTGAGCAATAGGGCTAAAAGCCTGAAAATTTGTCTTTAGAATGAATCATGGTAATTGAGACTAAATTGTACTGTGGTGGATTCAAAACCTCAGAGTTAACTAAATTGTATTGTGCAATCAAAACTTGAGATAAACAGTTACAGCTGCAAGCCAGCAATGTATGTAGTTTTTTGTTTTGCATTACAGTCCTACAGTCAAATCAGATCAAACATGCCAGACATACCAAAATTGCTATTGATGTTATCTTGGGCGGTGGTTTGACGAAGTAAAACTGGAGCAGAAGAGGCTAGGAACATCAGGAATACTAACGACAATTCACTCGGAAGCAACTGCTACCAAAAATGTAGTACTAATGACAAATGCATTTGGAAGCGTTCGATATACATGTGATTCCAGAAATGTCCCTATAAGCTGTACTTATCAGAGGCTGGGAAGCGCAAAAAGGGCAGTTTCTTACGGTAGCCATCTAGCTAATCAACCTGACGAACAAAATTTGGGGTAAACCATGGTCGCGAACAGAAACATATAATTCACATGAACATAGCTGAGCATAAAAGAACAGAGGCATGAACATACGGTGATCTTGTGTGTGAAGTCGGCGAGGTCAGGGAGTCCGGTTCTCCGCCGCCGCCGCACTGGAGGTACTCGCTAATGAGCATGGCTGCATGGCCAGGCCCATCTCACTCTCGTGGCTCTCGTTGTATCTCCCGGGCCCTTCACCCCCCCTCCTCGCGTCCGCAGCCACAGGTCGGCCATCGGGCATCGGCGACCCACCGCCCCTGCCGCTCCTAGGCGACACCCTCACCGGCGGTGAAGAGAGAACCGAGAGTAAGCAGCTTTAGAGAGAAATTTAGGTAGCGGATCAACCTGTCTGCTTCTCACTTGTGAGGCACATCCAGCGTGACGTCGGTGCCCCTGCCCCTCTCTCTCCAGATGTGGCGGCGCGACGTGCCTTTCCGCCTATACTGCCTCCGATTGGGGCAGAAGGAGGCACGTGGGTGGACGGCACCACGGGTGAGGCGCGTTGGCGAACGACGATGGAGGTGGTCGAAACTCGGGAGGCAACTGGGAGTGGCGGCTTGATTCATCGAGGCGTGGAGTGAAGGAAATATTCCCTAGAGGCAATAATAAAGTTGTTATTTATATTTCCTTATATCATGATAAATGTTTATTATTCATGCTAGAATTGTATTAACCGGAAACTTAGTACATGTGTGAATACATAGACAAAATAGAGTGTCCCTAGTATGCCCCTACTTGACTAGCTTGTTGATCAAACATGGTTATGTTTCCTAACCATAGACATGTGTTGTCATTTGATGAATGGGATCACATCATTAGAGAATGATGTGATGGACAAGACCCATCCGTTAGCTTAGCACTATGATCGTTTAGTTTTATTACTATTGCTTTCTTCATGACTTATACATGTTCCTCTGACTATGAGATTATGAAACTCCCGAATACCGGAGGAACACCTTTTGTGCTATCAAACATCACAATGGAACTGGGTGATTATAAAGATGCTCTACAAGTGTTTCCGAAAGTGTTTGTGGTATTGGCATAGATCAATAATAGGATTTGTCACTCCGAATGTCAGAGAGGTATCTCTGGGCCCTCTCGGCAATACACATCGTAATAAGCCGCAAGAAAATGACTAATGAGTTAGTCACGAGATGATGTATTACAAAACAACTAAAGAGACTTGCCTATGACGAGATTGAACTAGGTATGATGATACAGATGATCGAATCTCGGGCAAGTAACATACCGATGGCAACGGGAATAACGTATGTTGTTATGCGGTTCGACCGATAAAGATCTTCATAGAATATGTAGGAACCAATATGAGCATCCAGGTTCCGCTATTGGTTATTGACCGGAGATGAGTCTCGGTCATGTCTACATAGTTCTCGAACCTATAGGGTCCGCACGCTTAACGTTCGATGACGATCGATATTATGAGTTTATGTGTTTTGATGTACCGAAGGTAGTTCGGAGTCTCGGATGTGATCACGAACATGACGAGGAGTCTCAAAATGGTCGAGACATAAAGATTGATATATTGGAAGGTTATATTTGGACACCGGAAGAGTTCCGGAGTGTATCGTGTATTTTTCGGAGTACCGAGAGGTTACCGGAACCCCCAGGGGAGTCTATGGGCCTTATTGGGCCCTAGTGGAGAAATAGGGCAGCAAGCATGTGCTGGCCCCCCCTTGGCCCAAACCGAATTGGTTTGGGGCTTGGGGGCGGCCCCCCTTTCCTTCTCCCATCCTCCTCTTTCCTCCTTTCTCCTAGTAGGACTAGGAAAATGAAAGCACAAGTGCTCCTTGGGTGATTTTGGTAATTAATGTCAACATATCTCTTGTTGGACTAATGTTTTCATCTAGTATATTTCAGAAAGGTTCAACATGGAGTGGCATGGACTAGAGGATGTGGAACCCCTTCAAGATGATAAGGACAAAGGATTGGCTCAAGCTCAAAGCTCAGGACTCTACATTTTCTATTTTAGTGATCCAAGATAACATTGAGTCCATAGGAAAGCCAATACTATTAAAAGGGGATGAGGTGTTGCTTAATGGCTTGCTTGCTCAAAGTGCTTAGTGATATGCTCCAGAACTCTCAACCACTTTCTCACATCCATATATGTTCCAAACCAAAAGTCAAACTCAGCCCCACCGAAACTTTCTATCCGGCGCCACCGAGTTCAGTTGACATAGCCACTGCCACGAACCCTAATCAATTCGATCTCACCGATGGGATCTCGGTCTCACCGAGATGGGATTGCAAACTCTCTGTTGCTTGTTGCAATATTTTCGGTCCCACCGAGATATGAAATTGGTCTCACCGAGTTTGCTTGGCCAACTCTCTGTTTCGCTTATTACCTAAATTGGTCCCACCGAGTTTGTGTACTCGGTCAAACCGAGATGAGGCTTTACCCTAACCCTAGCACATCAGTCCTACCGAGTTGATCATATCAGTCCCACCAAAATGCCTAACTGTCACATTATGAACTAAATCGATCTGACCGAGTTTTCTGATTCGGTCCCACCGAGTTTGGTAAATTGTGTGTAACGGTTAGATTTTGTGTAGAGGCTATATATACCCCTCCACCCACTCTTCATTCATGGAGAGAGCCATCAGAACCTGCCTACACTTTCAACATACATTTTCTGAGAGAGAACCACCTACACTTGTGTTGAGGTCAAGATATTCCATTCCAACCACATAAATCTTGATCTCTAGCCTTCTCCAAGTTGCTTTCCACTCAAATCATCTTTCCAACAAATCCAATCCTATGAAAGAGAGTTTAGTGTTAGGGAGACTATCATTTGAAGCACAAGAGCAAGGAGTTCATCATCAACACACCATCTATTACCTTTTGGAGAGTGGTGTCTCCTAGATTGGTTAGGTGTCACTTGGGAGCCTCCGTCAAGATTGTGGAGTTGAACCAAGGAGTTTGTACGGGCAAGGAGATCGCCTACTTTGTGAAAATCTACCCTAGTTAGGCAAGTCCTTCGTGGGCGATGGCCATGGTGGGATAGACAAGGTTGCTTCTTCATGGACCCTTCGTGGGTGGAGCCCTCCGTGGACTCGTGCAACCGTTACCCTTCGTGGGTTGAAGTCTCCATCAACGTGGATGTACGATAGCACCACCTATTGGAACCACGCCAAAAATCTCCATGTCTCCAATTGTGTTTGCACACTCCAATCCCATCCCTTTACATTCTTGCAAAATTGCCTGCTTTACTTTCCGCTGCCCGTATACTCTTGTCATGCTTGCTTGATATGTATTGTGAATTTTTAAACATGTGCTAAATCTCCACCTCAACTTGAAGGAATTAAAAACTGTCACTTTTCTTGCTAAGAGTCTATTTACCCCCCTCTATACACCTCTTCTTGATCCTTTCAATTGGTATCATAGCATTGGTGTCCATTGCTTTGGTTTAATCACCATTGGAGGAAGATGGACGAGTCTAGGTTGGGGAGTCTTAGACATAGAGTGCCTATACTTGATAGAGAGTACTTCCATGAGTGAAAAAATGAGATGCTTGAGATTTTCAATGAATATCATTTGAACAAGTACATTCCTACTCCTTGTGCTTGCCTTGTTGATCCTTTGCATCCCACACCCGATGAGGATCTTGACATGATTCACAATCTTAGAACTATCAATCTTATTGTTAGAGGATTGCCCAAAAATTTGATTGCTAGCTTACCTGCTCTAGATTGTGCTTACACCATATGGTGTTTCCTAGAGGAACGATTCCCAAATTATTCCTTGAAAAATCTGGATGAGATTCTCCATAAGTCTATTGCCTTGAATGGGATGAGTACTAGTGATCCTAAGTTTGATGATTGCCTATTTGAGCTTCGTGATCTCATGCGTGCCGAAGGAGATGTTGGAATTATTAGCAATATCATTTCCAAAGTCATTAGAATTCATAGAGATGAACATTGTTACGGTCATACTTCTAATAAATCACTCTCTCTAGGAATTGATCCATCACATGACGATGTGGAACATGGATACTATGATGAGGATGATGATAGTGACTATGATCTTGATGATGCGATGAGACACTTTGGTCTTATGGCTAATCTTCGTGGCTACATGGCTAGAGGAAAGGAATGGGTCCTTGATAGTGGATGTATCGATCTTATGACCGGAGACAAGGATATGTTTCATGAGCTTGCTGAAAACGACGGCCCTCGAAAGTACTTCACTTTTGGTGATAACTCAAAGGGTAAGGTGGTTGGCCTCGGTAAGGTGGCCATCTCACATGATAGCTCCATACAAAATGTCATGCTCGTTGAATCTCTTGGCTACAATTTACTTTCCGTATCTAGACTTGCTGACTTCGGCTTCAATGTCCTATTTACCAAAATAGATTGCCAGGTGTTCTGTAGAGATAATCATAAAATGGTCTTTATCGGTATTCCTAGAGGTGATCTTTACATTGTTGATTTCACTAAAAAGGCTCAACCTAGAACTTTCTTAATTGCTAAATCTTCAAAAGGCTGGTTGTGGCATAGAAGGTTAGGTCATGTGGGCATGGGAAATCTTGATAATCTTATTAAAGGTGATCATATCCTTGGAGTAAAAGATGTTATATTTGACAAGGATAGACTTCGTAGTGCTTGTTAAGAAGGAAAACAAGTTGGAGGAAGCCACCCAGTGAGAACATTATGACCACGAGAAGACCGCTCAAGCTACTTCACATGGATCTCTTTGGTCCCAATGCCTACAAGAGTCTCGGTGGTAACTCATTTGGCCTGGTCATAGTTGATGATTTTTCAAGATTTCTATGGGTGTTCTTTCTTGATGATAAATTGCAGGTCCAAAAGATCTTCAAGAACTTCGCTAGGAAGGTCCAAAATCAATTTGAAGTGAAGATCAAAAAGGTTCGAAGTGACAACGGAATGAAGTTCAAGAATGCAAATGTGGATACCTTTCTTGACGAAGAAGGGATTTCACACGAGTTCTCGACTACGTACACGCCTCAATAAAATGGAGTTGTTGAGAGGAAGAACCAGACTCTTATCGAGATGGCAAGAAAGATGCTTGACGAGTACAAGACTCCAAAACACTTTTGGGCGGAAGCGGTTGAGACAGCTTGTCATGCAACCAATCGCTTGTATCTTCACAAGCTTCTCGGCAAGACAGCATACGAGCTTCTCACCGGTAACAAACCCTGAGCTAGATACTTTCGAGTATTCGGCTCAAAGTGCTACATTCTTGATAAGCATCGTCGTTCTAAATTTGCTCCTAAATCTCATGAAGTTTTCCTACTTGGTTATGGCTCAAACTCTCACACTTACAGTGTCTACAACAATTTCACCCAAAAGGTTGAAGAGACGGTATATGTGAAGTTTGATGAATCTAACGGCTCACAAGTAGAGCAATTGCAAATTGATGTAGGAGATAAAGATCCTTCGAAAGCAATTCAAGGCTTGTCTATTGGCAAGATCCGTCCAGCGGAGGTGAAAGAGAGTACTTTGTTCGTCCACGTGGAAGCTTCTACCTCACGACAAGGTGAACCAAGACTTGATACGGGAGCATCCACAAGTGGGACACACCAAGTTGAAGAAAACGAGGAAGTACGCCAAGATGAACCTCATCAACCTCCTTCTCCACCACGACAAGGAAACGACAACGTCAACAATGAAGAAGGCCAAGAAGAAGAAGAATAGGATGAAGAAGATGTTCCACCCCGATCGAAACAAAAGCTCTCACGAGTTCGAGCAAGAGTCGCCAGAGACCATCCCGTCGAACAAATCTACAATGATATCCAAACCAGGAGAATCACTCGCTCTAAAACTCGTTTGGCTAACTTATGGGAACATTATTCATTCATCTCTAGCATTGAACCTATGAAGGTTGAAGAAGCATTGGAAGATCCGGATTGGATAAATGCCATGCACAAGGAGCTTCACAACTTTGAGAGAAATCAAGTGTGGACATTGGTCGAGAAGCCCGACAACAACCACAACATCATTGGTACCAAATGGGTGTTTTGCAACAAGCAAGACGAAGATGGTCAAGTCGTCCACAACAAAGCACGTCTCGTCGCCGAAGGCTACACTCAAGTCGAAGGTATGGACTACGGTGAGACATATGCCCCCATTGCTAGTCTTGAGTCCATTCGCATCTTAATTGCTTATGCTAATCACCATGATATCACCTTGTACCAAATGGACATTAAAAATGCTTTTCTAAATGGTGAAATTGAGGAGGAAGTTTATGTTAACCAACCTCCCGACTTTGTCAATCCTAAGAAACTCGATCATGTTTACAAACTTCACGAAGCTCTTTATGGTCTTAAACAAGCTCCTAGAGCGTGGTATAAATGCAAGAACAAGTTCCTTATTGATAAAGGCTTTGAGATTGGAAAAATAGATGCTACTCTTTTAACTAAAAGGGTTAATGGTGAATTATTTGTGTGCCAAATTTATGTTGATGATATAATATTTGGTTCGACTAATCCTCATTTTAGTGAGAAGTTTGGAAAGCTTATGTCGGAGAAGTTTGAGATGTCTATGATGAGTGAACTCAAATTCTTTCTTGGTTTGCAAATCAAGCAAACTAAGGAAGGTACCTTTGTCTCTCAAACAAAGTACACCAAGGACTTATTCAAGAAGTTCAATATGCAAGAATTCAAAGGTATGAATACACCCATGGCTACTAGTGGACATCTTGATTTGGCTAAGGACGGTGAACCGGTTGATCAAAAGGTTTACCGCTCTATGATTGGTTCCTTGTTGTATCTATGTGCATCCCATCGTGGTATCATGCTAAGTGTGTGCATGTGTGCACAATATCAAGCGGCCCCTAAAGAATGCCATCTTAAGGCTGTGAAAAGGATAGTGAGATACTTAATACATACATCAAATTTTGGCATTTGGTATCCTAAGAGGTCCTCTTTTGATCTTGTTGCCTACTCCTATTCGGCCTATGCGGGAGACAAGGTTGATAGAAAGTCCACTTCGGGTACATGTCAATTTCTTGGTAGATCTCTTGTGTCTTGGTCCTTGTGACGCCCGGGAAATCTAGGTACAGTAACCCTCTGGTAGTGACGCCACGTCACCTCAGTTACGGTCGATAAACTCACGTTAGTTTAAAACTGATTCAAATTTAGTTTGAACTAAAGTCAAATGCGGTAAGTTTTCAAATGTTAAAACTAAAATGTTCGGGTCATGCGAAATAATGCATAGGTAAACATGCTGGAGAAACCACATTTTTATCAAGTGTTTGAATGTCCAAAAATAGTTAAAACAATAGCCAAACAATTAATTAAGTGCCTTTTACAATAAACAGATATTAAGCTATTTTATTTAGTTGCCCAAACTTATGTGGGAGTAGCATATTTATTAACACTAAACTAGGGACTACTTTTTATGATTTTTAAAACTATAAATGAAAACAGAAAAGAATAAATAAAAGAAGGAGAAAAAAAAGAAAACAAAAAAGACCAAC
>LR738715.1:768675064-768692675 GCA_902687465.1 Secale cereale
CCCCCCCCCCCCCCCCCCCCGCACGATCCCCTCCCCACTCAGCGCCGCCACGCTCCCTGTCCTCACCCTCCCCGATCCAGAACTGGATCGGTGGATCGGGGCACGGCCTCATGCCCGACGCCACCGCCTCCGCCGCCCAACGACCCAGTCCGGTCGGCCTTTGCCACCCCGTCCCATTCCCGAACGGATCCGGCGGCATCCACGCCGTCCTCGGCGTCAAGAGCATCGCTGCCCGAGGAGCACCAAGTCGCCGTCTTGGAGCTCGTTGCTGTCGCCCTCCCCCACCGTCTCTGTCCTCCTCTGCGAAAGGACCTCGCCGGACCGTCGCCCGCCGTCCTCATCTCTTCCTCGCCGGCCACCTCAAGCCTCGCCGCCCTGTACCCCGGCAACGAGGGTGAGGTTCCGTCCTCCTCTGACCCCTTGCCACTGCTGCCACCGTTGCGTCCCTGCCCTGCAGCATGTCGGCCTCGCCGGCTGGCGCAGCCCGCTTTTGGCCTCGCCCCGCGCACGCCCCTACTCCCTCCACCCGCGCCTCTAGTGCCTGCATGCGTGCCACCGCCGGCTGCTCCCGCAGCTAGCCACCGCCGATTCGCTGCGCGCCGTCGTCGGTCATCGCCTGGACCTTCCCCACGCCCGGGTTCAGCAACGGGCGCCCGTCCCCGCGGCGCTCGCACCCGCGCCCGTTAGCCCTCACGGCCTATGGAGCCACTGACCACACAGACCCGCCCTGTTAAAAAAAAAAAGAAGAAGGAAATTAATGATAATAATAATTGTTAATTAATTAATGAATTAATTAAGTTAATTAATTCGGTTTTACTAAACTAATTCAATCTAGTTAATAAACCATCTGTTAAGACATGTACCTATGACACATGGGTCCCACTGGTTCTTTTGACCAGTCAAACTGCTGACTGGGATAACCCGGCCAATGACAAGCCATCCTGATACGTCTCAAACGTATCTACTTTTCCAAACACTTTTGATATTGTTTTGACCTCATTCTTGCATGATTTGAACTAAACTAACCCGGACTGACGCTGTTTTCAGCAGAGCTGCCTGTATGGTTTTATTGTGTGCAGGAAAACGGATTTTTAGGTATCTCAGAAAAATCCACGAAAAATCACAAAAAATCCACGCACCCGAAGGAACCAGGTGCCAGAAGGTGGACCAGAGGGGTGCCAGGGGGCGCCCAGGCGCCCTATGGGCGCCCCCCCTGGGCCGCGCCGGGGGGTCGCCTGGGTGGGGCCCACACCCCCTGGTGCCCTACTTTACCTCGTATTTTTACTCGCGACACGGAAACCCCAGATCAGAAGTTCTTTTCGCAGTTTTCCGTCGCGGAGCCGCCGCCACCCTCTGTTCTTCCTCGGGAGGGCTAATCTGGAGGCTGATTTGGCCTCCGCAGAGGGGAGATCGCCGCCATCGTCATCATCATCACCACTCCATCATCCCTCCATGACTTCCCCTTCCATGTGTGAGTAATTCCCCTGCTGTAGGCGAAGGGGATGGTGGGGATTGGATGAGTTAGATCATGTAATAGTTTATCAGATCGTTGGGGGCATGTTGCCTATCATCTACTATGGTGTTTATCATCTTTGCTTCAACTTGTTATTCTTAATGCTTGACACTTAGGGCCCGAGTGCCATGATTTCAGATCTGAACCATATGTGTTTGCATGAATATATTTGTGTTCGTGATCCTATCTATGAGTTTTTTGCACCTGTTACGGTTCGGAACCGGCGATCCCAAAAGTGACAGCTTGGGACACCAAAGGGGATGGTCCGTAGTTTGAGGATTACATGTATCCATTGAGTTCATTGCTTTGTTCCGGTGCTCTTTGACAGGAGCACCTTAATATCCATAAGTTCCTTTTGGCCCCGTTCGTAGCGGGATGGTAGGACAAAAGATGTTGTGCAAGTTCTTGTTGCAAGCACGTACAACTACCTATGGGATACATGCCTAATGTTTGATATTTGCCTAGATGATCATTACTTTTCCGTGTGCCGTGCCCCAAGTTAGAATCTATCTCATCCATGCAGCGCCCAACCATCCATCTCCCTAGCCTACAGTGTTTTAAATCCTGCTGGTTACTAGTTGCTATTCTGTCATTTACTTTTGCTATTTACTTTTACTATCACTATCATCGTTATCATATCACTGTTACCACTTATCTTTTGTTGCAAGTAAGTATATTTCAGGTGCTGTTGAATTGACAACTCAACTGTCAAAGCTTATAAATACTCTTTGGCTCCCCGTGTGTCGAATCAATAAATTGGGTTATTCTTACCCGCGAAGACTATCTCGATCCCTTACGGTTGAGGGTTATCAAGTACATTTTCTGGCGCCGTTGCCGGGGAGCATAGCAATATTTACAAGTCTACTTGAGGTATCCTACCTGCTGCACTTCATCCACTATGGGTAAGAAAGGAGACCACAAGGTTCCGATCTTACTATCCACTACAAGAAGAGGTACTGCTCTGAGCATTAGTGCTACACTTGATTCACCTTCTATTATGAGTAAGTTTGCCTCACCACCACCACATGATGCTCCTACCGAATCTGTTACTTTGTCTGATACTCTTGATGATGCTTCTACTACTTTTGATGATATTAGTTCGCTTGGTTATGCTCTTGAGAAACAAATTGCTGCTGCTGCTAAAAAGTCTGGAATTGAACTTCCTGTTACTCGCTACCCTATTGGTGAAACTTATGATTATCCTGATTTGAGTAAACTCAAAGAGAGGCTCCTTGATGATGATTACTATACGCTTGATGAAGATTTATGCAGGGAACTGACAGAGTTTTCTGGCTCTGACCCTGAAGTCATTAAGAAGCTATTTGAAAAACACTCTTTGAAGAACAAAACCGCTCCTAATCCTGAATTTGCTACATCTCCTATATGCATTGATGATCCTGATTATGATTTCTCTGTTGATCTTTCACTTATACCTATGGTTGAAGCTGACCCCTTTTATGGCAGAGAAAATAATGATGCTATTGCACACCTAACTAAACTCGGTGAGCTAGGTGGCCGATTTACCACAGATGAAAAGATACGATACTTTTATGTGACCAAGCTTCTTCCTTTCTCGTTGAAGGAATGTGCCAAAGCATGGTATGATTCACTCCCATACGGTTCCATTAAGAGTCCTCAAGATTTAGCTCACTCTTTTGTTGATAAGTACTTTCCTGCTCACATGCAACATGCTGCTTTACAAAGAATTTATAACTTTAAACAGTTGCAGGATGAGTCCCTCCCTAAAGCTTGGGGGAGGTACTGCGGTCTGATTCGGGCTAGACCTGGACATGAAATCCCTAAGAACGAATTAATCGATATATTCTATGCTGGTCTAACTGATGAATCCAGGTCCTATTTGGACAGTTGTGCTGGTTGTGTTTTCAGGAAAAGAACATCGGACGATGCAGAAGATTTGATGGGCAGGATTGCCAAAAACCATGAAGATTGGTCCGTTCCTGAACCACCTCCACCACCAAAGAAGACGGGCATGTTTGTTCTAAGTCCCGAAGATATGCGAGAAGCAAAGAAGTCTATTAAAGAGAAAGGTATTAAAGCTGAAGATGTGAGGAATCTACCCCCTATTGAGAAGCTGTGTGAGCCTACCACTCACCCTCCTATGGTAGAGGTACACTCTCTTTTAGATTTCAACGCAAGTGACATCCCTCATGGTAAGCCTCCTGATCAATGTTTAGATGAGTTTGATAATTTTATTATGAAACAAAATCATTTTAATGAGAGGATACAAAGTCAATTGCATGATAATTCCCTTGCTATCAAAAGACTGCTTGATGTTTTAGATAGAACAGTTAATGATGTTCAATGTCTTGTGAAGCATTTTCATATGGTTCAAACTCAGCTTGATCAAATTTCTAATGTGCAAAGAGATTTGCTTGCTAATAATGCCAAACAAGATAATTTGCAGGCTTTCGGGATTAAGACCCGAGGAGGAACTAACACTCAAGATCCTCTCTACCCAGAGGGGCATCCGAAGAGAATCAAGCAGGATTCTCAAATGCAGGAAGAAGAAATTGTTGGCTCTCCAAAGAAAAAGAAGAAACATAAGGAGACTGACAATTCTAATGATCCTATTGCAGATGAAGAGCCAACTATTGATCCTAACAGCGTATCTATCTCCGATGCTGAGACTGAAGACAGTGCTGAACCTGAAGGTAAGGATAATGAGAAGAATGATCCGCCTAAAGTTCGAGAAGAAGAAGCACCTGACAAACGTAGGAGGTACACTAAAGAAGACTTCATCGCGAGAAAACATGGGAAGGAAAGAGAACCATGGGTACAGAAACCCATGCCCTTTCCAGGTAAGTCCATCAAATCTAAAGAAGAAGAGCATTACAATAAGTTTTGTGAGTGGATTAAACCTCTTTTTCTTCAAATCCCTTTGACTGATGCTATTAAGTTACTTCCTTATTCAAAATATATGAAAGATATTGTCACTAATAAAAGAAAAGTTCCTAATGATGCAATATCTACTATGCTTGCTAACTACTCTTTCAGTGGCAAGATTCCTGAGAAGCTCGGTGATCCAGGTATACCCACCATTCCTTGCTCCATAATGAATAATTATGTCAAAACTGCTTTATGTGATCTTGGAGCAGGAGTGAGTGTTATGCCTCTCTCTCTTTACGAGAGGCTTTGTTTAGAGAAACTAATTCCTACATATATCTCCCTCCAGATGGCTGACAAGTCAACCGCTGTTCCGATAGGTATTTGTGAGGATGTTCCCGTAGAAGTTGCTAATTGTTTAATTCTTACTGATTATGTTGTGCTTGACATGCCCGAGGATGGGAGCATGTCCATTATTCTTGGTAGACCTTTTCTTAACACCGCAGGTGCTATTATTGATTGCAATAAAGGGAAAGTTACTTTCCATGTGAATGATAAAGAACACACGGTATATTTTCCAAAGAAGACCGACAGGAGGCATGGCCTCAACTCTATAGAGAATATCGAGACCGTGAAAATTGGAGAATGGGACTGTCCACTACATGTGCCTCCCAAATATAAAACTATCATGGTGGGGACAATGTCCATCAAAGTAAAGGTTTAGTAACTACTTCGTAGGAGGTGAGACTTTTTGCTCTATATATCGCCTGTTTGTTGGTAAGACTTGATCAACCTTACTTGTAAACATGTTTTATATAGATAAAAAGTTGAGCTTGTTATGTTTTCACTTGTTTTTAGTTTTGTCCTACTTGCTGTACCAAGTATTTATGTTTTTGAAGCTTCACAATACTACTAACTGCTTCAAGTTTTCAGAGAGTTTCGCAGCTTTTTGAACTTCGAAAAAATTTCAACAGTGAAGTTTTCAGAAAAATTACAAAAAAAATAAAATAAAAATTTCCACGTCGGGAGAGAGCTAGAGGGGCCTGGGGCCAGCCAGGGGGACCCACCAGTGGCCCAGGCGGCCAGCTGGCGCGACCCAGCCCCTGGCCGCGCCCATAGGGCGCCTGGGGCCCACGGGACCCCCCTCCAGGTATGTCTTCTTCCTCCCTCTCTCTCTTTCTCCAAAAACTCGAGTTCTGCTCTTGTTCTTGTGTTCTTGCTGTTCTTGGAGGCGATTCTTCGATCTCTCTCTACAGCCCATCATTTGAGCTGAAATTTTGAGCAAATACTCCCTGGTATGTGACTCCTCCACCCCTCCAATTAGATTTTTGATTGGTGGCTTCATTTGTGAGTATTTAGTAGTTCTTGGTGCTGTATAGATGAGCTTGCATGCATATGTAGAAAGTTATTTTTCAAGTTTTGATGCAAGTTTATGCCTTGGGCAAGTGAGTTGAGTAGTTTGCCTTAGCTCACTTTGTTTTAATCCTCGTTTTTGTAAATTGTAATTTTTTTGCAGAAATGAGTTTGTTAGGAAGGGCAAAAGGGTGGCTTGAGAAGAGGAGGCCCGCACACTCCGATCGAGTTACTAGAGCCGCAGCTTCACCATCGACTGCTAGGGTGAGCTATAATGAAGATCATGTGCCCCTGGAGTTGTTGGAAGATACAAGTCCAGCACGTGCGATGACATTTCCATGTGATGAATTCCTTGAAGCTGCGGGAATCAAGGATGAGTTTTATAATCTTTGTGCTAATGCAGGTTTGACACGGCTCATCATGAGCCGTGTTACCCAGTATCAAAAACTCACTTCCAGTTTTATTAACAGTTTTAGATATAATCCCGATTCAGGTGCTATTGAGTTTAAAATTTATAATGATCTTATCACCATGACTTTGGGAAATTTTTGTGAAATAATAGGTGTGCCGAACGTTGGGAGGACAGCTAGGATGGCCACTCAGCCCTCCGAGCTGAAAACCGTCATCAACTCTCTCTGCAGCATGGGTACGAGGGATATTCATCGGTCGAAGATCTCCAGCATCTTATTTCCTCACCTCAGGTATTTTGCATATTATATTGCCAGTGGGGTGTTAGCTCGTGACAACACGAGCAACATTTCTGCTCCGGATATTGCTATCCTGGCAGCAGCCCTCTTGGGGAGGTCTGATTATAATCTGGGTGCCTTAATTGCTCGACGCCTTGCTATGAACGGTAACAAGGGGGACTTATATGGTGGCGTTTATGCCACACTTATCTTAGAACATCTTGGAGGCACCCCACACCCTGATGATAATCCTTTTACTTATTTAAGCTTTGATCTTGCTGCTATGAAAAGGCATAAGTTTGTTACCATGGCTTCTGAGCTTGATAATCTTGTTTATATCTTGCGTTTCGGAACTACCGCGGAACGCGAGATCCGTCTACCTGCACCCCTTTTGTTTGATTTTTCTCGTAGGAACGGATGGTCCTTTGATGTTGTCCAGTTCGATGAGTTCATGGTCCAGCATCAGTTTCATAACCCCATGGAGGGGGTTGTGCCCGACGAGGAGGAGCACGGTGAGATACCACCTTTTCAGGGAGAAACCGCCACCGAGTTTGGTGAAGGTTCTTCCTCTGTTTGTCGTTCGGAACCTTCCTCGTGGGAGACTCCGAGGAGTTCGGTGTACGCGCCAGCATCTTTCTACGACCCTTGGACTCACCACCATACCCCCGGAGCAGGAGGCTCCTGGGGGCAGTAGCTGCTACCAACTTAGGCCAAAAGCCTAAGCTTGGGGGAGTACGTGCCCCTCTCACTTTTCCATTGTATTATCCGTTTTATTCGCTTTGATCTTTTCGAAGTTTTTGCCCGTTCTTCTTTATTTCTCTCTTTGCAAAAACAACAAAAAGATTTTCTCTTTCTTTTGCTTTTATTCAACCTTTGATAAATCCAAAAAGATTTCCTTTTCTCTTTAGTTTGCTTTGCTTTCAGAGTTCAGCTCGAGTCCGTGATGGCATTTAATTATATTTCCGACGTTCGATCATGCAAGTGACAAGCAGTAATGACGAAGATCGACTGAAGGGAAGCAACAAGGAAGACCGGTATGAACTCTTTTTGTTTCTACTTTTGTACATATGCCTGTACTTATGATCTAGAGACCATCTTGTAGCGACATAGTGCTATGTTTACAATGCCCTTCCAGTGGTTCATGCTTTCCTTGTGGCTAGTCTCGAGTAACTAGAGTATATAATGTGTTATTGAAATGATCTACATGCATTGCACTGTTCATAGTCTGGTATACTAAGGTGGTATTTCCCTTTAGAGAATTTTTGGATTGACTTGGCACATGCTTACACATGTTTAAGACTAAAAAGTCTACTCTGCCTTGATGATCTTTGAGTTTTAGAATAGTTATATCACTTTCATGCCCGATTCAATGTTGCTTTGTCGCTCTGCATGATTATGACCGTTATTGCTCTCTAGTTGGTCGCTTCCTAGTCTTTTGCTAAACCTCCACCTGTACTAAGCGGACTGACTGCTTGTGCATCCAAAATCCTTAAAACCTGTTATGCCATATGAGTCCACCATACCTTCCTATACATGGTATTTACCTGCCATTCCTAACAAAGACTTTCGTGTGCCATCTCGAAATTAATCAAAAACATTTCTCTTTTTGTGCCTATGTTTTAGCTCATGAGGAAGTAGTAGTTAATTCATGATCTTTTTAAGTTGGACAAGTTTCACCCCTGGATTGCATGTATAATGTGCAAACCCATAATACGAAAAGGAACTGGCATTGAGTGCGCCCGGCTCAAAAAGATAATATAACAAACAAACCCTCCTTCACGCTTTGTTCATGAAAAATCAAAAAACTTTGGCAATGATAAACAAAGGAGATTAAGAGGATGTGATCGTCCTCATGCGGGAGCCGTTCCTCGAGACTTGTCCACTCAAAAAGTGATTGAGTTATCTGCTAGTATTCGTTGACGAAATATGCACTTCTCAAAACGTGTTTACTTCTGTTTTTAAAACCAAGAGCTCTGGTACATGTTTAGTTTTTGTTTCCGATCACGGGTTTTCAACTTTGCCAACAAAAGCCCGGTTCGAGAGTCTCCACTTTCTTTCTTCGAAGCACTAACTAGGAGAGCATAATTGTCATTCTGAGTGTAATGTGCATTGTCCCAAAGTATTACATTGTCTTCTGCATACTTGTGATATGATTTATTCTAAAATTCTTAGTTCTAGTCTCCTTTAAAACTCTGGAGGAGTCTCTGCATTTATGTTTTGCTTCACTCATGGAGACTAGCGAGATACCACCCTAGTATGCTCAAGCTATGTGCAATGTAATCTTGTCTTGATTTTCAGTAGTATATTATTTACTTTTAAGTATTTGTGACTAGTCACTTGAAAGAAGGATTGCTTCTTGCATTGTCCTCATAGTACTGTTTCAATACTTGCTAGACTCTTTTCGTAGTACATGCTTATATACATCTAATGAAGCAAAAGAGTTTGTCAAAGTTTTCTTTGTCGCGTCCAGTTCGTTGAACTGAATTGCTTGAGGACAAGCAATATGCTAAGCTTGGGGGAGTTGATACGTCTCAAATGTATCTACTTTTCCAAACACTTTTGATATTGTTTTGACCTCATTCTTGCATGATTTGAACTAAACTAACCCGGACTGACGCTGTTTTCAGCAGAGCTGCCTGTATGGTTTTATTGTGTGCAGGAAAACGGATTTTTAGGTATCTCAGAAAAATCCACGAAAAATCATAGAAAATCCACGCACCCGAAGGAACCAGGTGCCAGAAGGGGGACCAGAGGGGGGCCAGGGGGTGCCCAGGCGCCCTGTGGGCGCGCCCCCCCCCCCCCCTGGGCCGCGCCGGGGGGTCGCCTGGGTGGGGCCCACACCCCCTGGTGCCCTACTTTACCTCGTATTTTTACTCGCGACACGGAAACCCCAGATCAGAAGTTCTTTTCGCAGTTTTCCGTCGCGGAGCCGCCGCCACCCTGTGTTCTTCCTTGGGAGGGCTAATCTGGAGGCTGATTTGGCCTCCGGAGAGGGGAGATCGTCGCCATCGTCATCATCATCACCACTCCATCATCCCTCCATGACTTCCCCTTCCATGTGTGAGTAATTCCCCTGCTGTAGGCGAAGGGGATAGTAGGATTGGATGAGTTAGATCATGTAATAGTTTATCAGATCGTTGGGGGCATGTTGCCTATCATCTACTATGGTGTTTATCATCTTTGCTTCAACTTGTTATTCTTAATGCTTGACACTTAGGGCCCGAGTGCCATGATTTCAGATCTGAACCATATGTGTTTGCATGAATATATTTGTGTTCGTGGTCCTATCTATGAGTTGTTTGCACCTGTTACGGTTCGGAACCGGCGATCCCAAAAGTGACAGCTTGGGACACCAAAGGGGATGGTCCGTAGTTTGAGGATTACATGTATCCATTGAGTTCATTGCTTTGTTCCGGTGCTCTTTGACAGGAGCACCTTAATATCCATAAGTTCCTTTTGGCCTCGTTCGTAGCGGGATGGTAGGACAAAAGATGTTGTGCAAGTTCTTATTGCAAGCACGTACAACTACCTATGGGATACATGCCTAATGTTTGATATTTGCCTAGATGATCATTACTTTTCCATGTGCCGTGCTCCAAGTTAGAATCTATCTCATCCATGCAGCGCCCAACCATCCATCTCCCTAGCCTACAGTGTTTTAAATCCTGCTGGTTACTAGTTGCTATTCTGCCATTTACTTTTGCTATTTACTTTTACTGTTTACTTTTACTATCACTATCATCGTTATCATATCACTGTTACCACTTATCTTTTGTTGCAAGTAAGTATATTTCAGGTGCGGTTGAATTGACAACTCAACTGTCAAAGCTTATAAATACTCTTTGGCTCCCCGTGTGTCGAATCAATAAATTGGGTTATTCTTACCCGCGAAGACTATCTCGATCCCTTACGGTTAAGGGTTATCACCCCCTCCCCAAAAAAAGAAAGAAAGAAAAGATTGTATATATATATATATATATATATATATATATATATATATATATATATATATATATATATATATATATTAATTAATTGAAGAAGTAATTAAATTATTTAATTGTGTTTCATTAACTTAATCAGTTAACTAAACTAAATATAACTGTTTAGTTAAAATGTGGCAATGACAGGTGGGTCCCACACACGCTATCCACACCTTTGACCAGTCAACAATTGACTTGGTCAATTGGGCCCCCTGACCCACATGTCAGCCTCTATGTACACCTCTGTGTACATGGGGCTGGGTGCACGTAGCAATTCTGCTTTATTTTCGAATTATTAATAATTCCAAAAAAATGAATTAAAACTTTGAAAAAATCATATAAAATAAACCGTAACTCGGATGGAAAAGTTTTATATATGAAAGTTGCTGAGAACGGCGAGACGCATCCGAATGCGCGGTCCGTCCGTCCGCCACACATCTCTATCATACCGAACGAGCAACATTCCCCCTTCGTTTCATCTGCCCAAAAATGGCTAACACTGGGAATACCTTCCCGGATGTTTTCCATCCTTGCTAGCATCACTCAGTACCGCGTTAGGTCACACGTAGCACCGCGTATTGCCATGTTATGCTATGTGGTGTGATGTTTGCTTTATATTTATTGTTTCTTCCCCCTCTTATCTCCGATAGACACCGGGACTGAGACCGCTGACGGTGCCACCGTGATCGACTGCGTCGATGACGACCCCTCCTTCTTGCCAGAGCAACCAGGCAAGCCCCCCCCCCCTTGATCACCAGATATCGCCTATTCTCCTCCCTCTTACTCTTGCATTAGTTTACTACTGTTGTTGATTCGGTAGCTCCTATTCTGTTGCATAGCCTGTCATTGTTGCTACAACTGTTGACACCTTACCTGCCATCCTAATGCTTACTATAGGATGCTAGTACTCCATCAGTGGCCCTACATTCTTGTCCGTCTGCCATGCTATACTATCGGGCCGTGGTCACTAGGGTGGTGATCACGGGTATATATATACATACTTTACATGACACATGATGTGACTAAAGTCGGGTCGGCTCTTTGAGTACCCGCAAGTGATTCGATGTGGGGGCTGAAAGGACAGGTGTCTCCTTCCAGGTAGTGATGGGCCTGAGTTCCTGACGGCCCCCCGAGTGGATCTTTGTGGCGGAGCGACAGGGCAGGTTGAGACACCAAGTGGAGAGGTGGCCTGGCCCTGGTCGTTGTTCGCGGTTATTTCATAATAACATGCTTAACGAGTTTGGATATTTGATCTGAGTCTGGCCATTGGCCTATACGCACTAACCAGCTACGTGGGAATAGTTATGGGCACTCGATGTCGTGGTATCAGTCGAAGCCTTCTTGACGTCAGTGACTTAGCGGCGCGTGCCGGATTGGACCGGAACGCCTACTCTGGTATTAGGAGAGGCTAGGTCTGCTTACCGGCCGCCCTCGCAACGTGCAGGTGTGCATTGGGCGATGGGCCAGACCCCCGTGCGCTTAGGGTTTAGACCGACGTGCTGACCTCTCTGTTGTGCTTAGGTAGGGCTGCGACGTGTTGATCTTCCGAGGCCGGGCCTGACCCTGGAAAGTGTGTCCGGCCAAATGGGGTCAAGCGTGCTGGGTTATGTGGTGCACCCCTGCAGGGAAGTTAATCTATTCGAATAGCCGTGTCCCTCGGTTAAAGGACGACCCGGAGTTGTACTCCGACCTCATGACAACTAGAACCGGATACTTAATAAAACACACCCTTACCAGTGCCAGATACAACTCGGTGGTTGCTCTCTCACAGGGTGATGTGCGGGAGGATTGCCGGGTAAGATTATGCTATACGATGTTACTTGGTGAACTTACCATATATTCTATTCTACTGCTGCAAGACGGAGGCGGCGAGAAGCGAGGATACTTGTTACTTTCCAACTACTCTCATCTACTACTGCAAGATGGAGGTGGCCAGAAGCGTAGTCTTCGATTGGATTAGCTATCCCCCTCTTATTCTGGCATTTTGCAGTTTAACCGACATATATTAACCCTTTACAAAGATACCATTGCATGTGTAGTGTATATCCTTGCTTGCGAGTACTTTGGATGAGTACTCACGGTTGCTTTGCTCCCCCTTTTCCCCCTTTTGTTCCTTCTTCTCGGATGATGCAACTAGATTGATGGACTCCAGGAGCCAGAAGATCCCGAGGATGTTTCTACGTGGAGTTCGGCTTCGAGGAGTAGTTAGGAGGTCCCAGGCAGGAGGCCTTGCCTTTTCGATCGTTGCTATATTTGTGCTAGCCTTCTTAAGGCAAACTTGCATAACTTATGTCTCTACTTAGATATTGTTGCTTCCGCTGACTCTTGTGTTTTCCGAGCTTATGTATTTGACCCCTCGAGGCCCCTGGCTTGTAATATAAAGCTTGTATTATTTTAATTTGTGTCTAGAGTTGTGTTGTGATATCTTCCAGTGAGTCCCTGATCTTGGTCGTACACATTTGCATGCATGATTAGTGCATGGTGAAATCGGGTGCGTCACAAGTTGGTATCAGAGCCGACTGCCTGTAGGAATCCCCCTTTCCAACTCCTTGGCCGAAGTTGAGTCTAGTCTTTGAAAAACAAATTTACTAACTTGTTGTGTGGCTTATGGGCCCACAACACCAATGGGTGGTATTAGGATCTTTTACTCCTCGTCTATACTCTGGGACTCTGATCTCTCTTCTATTCGGGATAAAAGATTCTACTAACTCTGACTCTAGGTTCTCGCAACTATTTCTCCCGGAGAGCCCTCGTTCCGAAAGATCACCTGCTTCGTCAGAAGATTCTGAGGATATCCCTCGATACTTTTCCCGAGACCCTTATGCTCATCCCCTTTGCAATTCACTGCCACCGATATATCCCTACGAATATCTGTGTGCATTTGTCATTCTCACGATCGTTACTCGTCGCTCTTGTCGTTACAAGATGCCTCGAAATATTCTCCGTTGTCCCGAGAATCCTTTGAGTTTATTGTCTTGCAGTTTTATTTCACATGAAAACCCTTATGGTTATTTCCTCACATTTATCGAGGATCCATTCTTCTCAATTGATCATGTGTCTCACAAAATCCGTCGGAATACTTTTCGATCTTTCGAAAATCCTCTGCAGCCTGTTACTCTTGAAATTCTTGACTCCTTGCATTATGGTTAATTTCATATGACTAGTAGTCTTCGTTAACATCCCTTGTCTTAGCCATTTTGAGCCTATTGATTCAATATATGCGTATGCACGCAGTCATCAGGTTATCCTTTTTAAAATTATCTTTCCGGCTCAGATGTCATTCCGGACATGAGTTGGTTCTCGGCAATTCAAACCTTTATTGATTGTCCAACTAAGTGTTTTCAACTTATCCATCCTTGATCAGAGCGTCTGCTTCTGATCCTTCGTTTTGGAAACCATAATTTCTTTCTATTTAAGCATCAGGCTAATCAGGTGATTCTTGAATCTGATGCCTCTGAATTCTTCTTCCTCTAAGTGAGTACCGATACTCACATTAGCTCTGTTTTGGATCATCCGATACATTGTTGGATTGTTATCCGACATTATCCTTCATATTCAATCACCTTGTGAGTTCTTCCCCTGATACATAATGCCTTTGGTAAAATGTATCCTCTGCTTGGCCAATCATGCTCTGCTTTTGAGCTTGAGTATTTACTTTTGAAACTAGTGGTATATGTTACTAAGATGCCCGACGGGTTGAACCTATGCCTTTCGCTAATTCGTGAGAACCCGAAAGTTTTCACAAGTCATACTCTTCCGGTGTCCCACCAAATGAAATTCCAACACTATAGTTTTATCAAAGCGAGATGTGCATGAAATGATTTGCATTAAAGAAGTGGGAGTCGACCTTGAACTTGTGTTCATGCCCATGAAAATGATGTAGACCGTCTCGGAAGCTTCTTGCAAAATGAATTATTGTCTGAATAACCCTTTCGGTATCTTTAAATTGATCCCTTGCAGTTATGGTTCCGACCATGCTATCCTTATTCAATATATCTGGAAGAAATTCATTCCCGTGCCTCGTCAATTTTTGACAAGGTTAAAATACCTGTTGTCGTCGGTCAATGACCTAGTTCAACTTCTATCGTGTTCTACCTTTGATTTTTACCCTCTGATATCTCGAGGATATCATGCCCTTGCACTACACCTTTTGAACTTTTGATGAAGTAATACCTTTGCTTGTCGTAATCACTCTACGGGTTCTAGGTTGCCGTCAACCGAGGACACCGTTTAGTAAATCAAATCCGCTCAAAAAAATTCAACACCCCTAGTAGATGTTACTGGAAATTTTTAAACTCAATCTGGTTTATTCCTAGACTATCGGGTACATCCCTTGTCTAGCTATCTTTGACTGTGCTACCTCGTCCTTATTTGGTGCACGAATTCTTCAGAGATTGAGCACAACTTACGTCAAGCTTTCATCATATGGTTGCTTATTCAGTAAGGCAACTTTGATTCCGAGCATCTTTTATATTGCTCCAATAACTTGCCACTTCGTCATTCCCTTGCTTGACGCAGCCGATCTTCGATTGCATCCTCTTGAAACCTCCCGACAAATGTGTCGCATCACTTTCAACACTTTGACTTCTTCCGAGATGTCAACTGTGTTCATGATGAGGAATACTGTCCTTGCCCTTGATGATCTTTATTATCATCGGCAACACCCTTGACTTCCTTTCATCACGGACTTGTCCACATTATGAATACAACTTGCTCTCCAGCTAGTGTGGTGTTCCGCATTGAAGTATTACTGTCTTTTATATCAAGAATGTTGTGGGGATTGCTCCGCCACATAGAAATTCTCGATATGGTGATACTTCTCACCATCACCATTCATCCTTGGTCCCCGTGTTGTTTTTTTTACCGGGATACCTATGTGCTAACGTTGCTGCTTGAGTTCTATACTTCTAGCAACCCTATTGCTATGAAGTTAACGATCGACAGTTCGTTCTTAGACTGTTGGTTATTGAATCATCACTCTAACATTGATCTTGTCGTCTAAGGTCATATTTCGGGCACACCTTTTCAACTAATGATTAATGGTGTATGTTTTCCTCGAGCATACACCATTATATCATTTGAATTAACAAGTGTCATCTTCTTGTTCACATTATCGTGGAAATCCATCTGTTTGGAATACTCGATGAATTGTCGGGGAGCCCATCACCCACCTCCACATCCTCTCCTTGGTTTAATGATGAACTATTGTTTCGAGAACCTGCTCCCATAGTTTATTTCCCGAGAATCTTGCCATGTCATTTTGTCAATTTGTGTTGCACCTTTTCTTCTCGAACATCCTGATGTCTGAGTTATCATGTCACCAATCGGATCTGAATCTCGGTCAGATATGATGGTTGGGACAACTTTCTAGTAGTTATAATGTTGGTCCTTTGATGACCCGGTAATATGATGTCATGCCTAGCACCCCTGGCTAGAGGACCCATCATTATAATTTCTTTTGCAAGGATAGCCATTCTTCCGGGAGGAAATTGTAAGACTTATGCTATAAGTTGCTTCTGATGGATCAATTGTGTATCCAAGGTCTGGCCCTTGACTGAAACACCATATCATTGCTACCTCGAAGCATGACTATGATACCCCGCTCATCAACAAGAACATTTGGAGGCGTGATGCTAAAAATTTCTTGGTCAGTTATCCAAACACCGTTGTATGGGTAACATCTTGATTAATCCTTGCCTCTTTGTCTAAATGGTTGGGGTACTTGATCTTCTACCCTGTATGCCATGTTCTGCTTGTCCATGGGAAGGATATACTCCTATTAATTGTGTGTAATCACAATTTCCTTCCATTTGTTTGTTTAACCTTTCTTTGATCTACATATAATCTAAGCAGTAATAATTCTCTACTTATGTAAACACCTTGTTGTATGACTCTGACAGTAAGACCTTGATTCTATTGTTGATAACATTCCGGTACTACCGGTGGACGAGAACCTTACCTATTGGTCCCCCTCGTTTTAACGAGCGGGGAAATGGTTCTCTTCGTTCCCCGTCCTTGGTACCGACAATGTTGCCGACATAGCTGACAAGCTATCCACTAACATGCCTCCCTGTCGTGGCTGTGCAAGATGTCACCACCCTTCCTAATTTCAACCCACATGGTGGGCCCATAACCCGCCGGTCCACTGGATCGAAACCTGACTCTTCTTTACAACCTGGATGCTAACGTATCCTTTGCACCTGGCTTTGTATGTGATTCATTCTATACCATTATTTGACCTGGAATCAAACACCATGTTATTTTCGTTGTTCAAGCCCCCATTCCAGCTTCTGTCTAGGCATCGAATGATTGCCTACACATTTAAATAATTGGTACCATCGTATATTGCACTCAACGAATTCACTGAAATACAACTCGTGGGGTACCTCGTGTATTTCCCATTTAGTTCACCGTCAGATGCCCAGCTTTGTGGAGATGCGTTCTTCCGGAGTTTTTCCCCCTGGTCGCGTTCGTAGGACGATGGAGATCCCGGAGAAAGGATGACGACTTGATCACAATGACTTAAAGCGGAGAAATGAAGACATCAACAAAAGAGATCAACCTCTTCGAAAGGGCAGCCAAGACCGAGAAGACTCGTTAGGTTTTTGCTACCAACACTTTTTTTCCCGTGCTCCACCGCTTAAATCTCGGGACGAGATTTCTTGTAGTGGAGGAGAATTGTGACGCCCGGGAAATCTAGGTACAGTAACCCTCTGGTAGTGACGCCACATCACCTCAGTTACGGTCGATAAACTCACGTTAGTTTAAAACTGATTCAAATTTAGTTTGAACTAAAGTCAAATGCGGTAAGTTTTTAAATGTTAAAACTAAAATGTTCGGGTCATGCCAAATAATGCATAGGTAAACATGCCGGAGAAACCACATTTTTATCAAGTGTTTGAATGTACAAAAATAGTTAAAACAATAGCCAAACAATTAATTAAGTGCCTTTTACAATAAACAGATATTAAGCTATTTTATTTAGTTGCCCAAACTTATGTGGGAGTAGCATATTATTAACACTAAACTAGGGACTACTTTTTATGATTTTTAAAACTACAAATGAAAACAGAAAAGAATAAATAAAAGAAGGAGAAAAAAGAAAACAAAAAAGACCAACTCCCCGCCCCCCTTGCTGGGCCGCGAGGCCCAGCTGGCTAGCCGGCGGCCCACCTGATCGTGTGGCCATATGGCCTCCCCAACCCTAACCTAGAACCCACGCACCCCACTCC
>LR738715.1:768692752-768707140 GCA_902687465.1 Secale cereale
CACGATCCCCTCCCCACTCAGCGCCGCCACGCTCCCCGTCCTCACCCTCCCCGATTCAGAACTGGATCGGTGGATCGAGGCACGGCCTCATGCCCGACGCCACCGCCTCCGCCGCCCAACGACCCAGTCCGGTCGGCCTTTGCCGCCCCGTCCCATTCCCGAACGGATCCGACGGCATCCACGCCGTCCTTGGCGACAAGACCATCGCTGCCCGAGGAGCACCAAGTCGCCGTTTTGGAGCTCGTTGTTGTCGCCCTCCCCCACCGTCTCTATCCTCCTCTACGAAAGAACCTCGCCGGACCGTCGCCCGTCGTCCTCATCTTTTCCTCGCCGGCCACCTCGAGCCTCGCCGCCCTGTACCCCGGCAACGAGGGTGAGGTTCCGTCCTCCTCTGACCCCTCTCCGTTCCGTTGCCACTGCTGCCTCCGTTGCGTCCCTGCCCTGCGGCATGCCGGCCTCGCCGGCTGGCGCATCCCGCTTCTGGCCTCGCCTCGCGCACGCCCCTACTCCCTCCACCCGCGCCTCTAGTGCCCGCATGCGTGCCACCGCCGGCTGCTCCCGCGGCTAGCCGCCGCCGATTCGCTGCGCGCCGTCGCCGGTCATCGCCTAGACCTTCCCCACGCCCGGGTTCAGCGACGGGCGCCCGTCCCCGCGGCGCTTGCACCCGCGCCCGTTAGCCCTCATGGCCGGTGGAGCCACTGACCACACGGACCCGCCCTGTTAAAAAAAAGAAGAAGAAGGAAATTAATGACAATAATTATTGTTAATTAATTATTGAATTAATTAAGTTACTTAATTCTGTTTTACTAAACTAATTCGATCTAGTTAATAAACCATCTGTTAAGACATGTACCTATGACACATGGGTCCCACTGGTCCCTTTGACCAGTCAAACTGCTGACTGGGATAACCCGGCCAATGACAAGCCCCCCTCCCCAAAAAAAAGAAATAAAAGATTAAATATATATATAATAATTAATTAATTGAAGAAGTAATTTAATTAATTAATTGTGTTTAATTAACTTAATGAGTTAACTAAACTAAATATAACTGTTTAGTTAAAATGTGGCAATGACAGGTGGGTCCCACACACGCTATCCACACCTTTGACCAGTCAACAATTGACTTAGTCAATTGGGCCCCCTGACCCACATATCAGCCTCTATGTACGCCTCTGTGTACATGGGGCTGGGTGCACGTAGCAATTCTGCTTTATTTTCGAATTATTAATAATTCCAAAAAATGAATTAAAACTTTGAAAAATCATATAAAATAAACCGTAACTCGGATGGAAAAATTTTATATATGAAAGTTGCTTAGAACGGCGAGACGCATCCGAATAAGAGGTCCGTTCGTCTGCCACACATCACTATCATACCGAACGAGCAACATTCCCCTCCGTTTCATCTACCCGAAAATGGCTAACACTGGGAATACCTTCCCGGATGTTTTCCATCCTTGCTAGCATCACTCAGTACCGCGTTAGGTCACATGTAGCACCGCGTATTGCCATGTTATGCTTTGTGGTGCGATGATTGCTTTATATTTATTATTTCTTAACCCTCTTATCTCTGATAGACACTGGGACTGAGACCGTTGACGGTGCCACTGTGATCGACTGCGTCGACGATGACCCCTCCTTCTTGCCAGAGCAACCAGGCAAGCCCCCCCTTGATAACCAGATATTGCCTATTCTCCTCCCTCTTACTCTTGCATTAGATTACTACTGTTGTTGATTCGGTAGCTCCTATTCTGTTGCATAGCCTGTCATTGTTGCTACAATTGTTGACACCTTACCTGCCATCCTAATGCTTAGTATAGGATGCTAGTACTCCATCAGTGACCCTACATTCTTGTCCGTCTGCCATGCTATACTATCGGGCCATGGTCACTAGGGTGGTGTTCACGGGTATATATATACATACTTTACATGACACATGATGTGACTAAAGTCGGGTCGGCTCTTTGAGTACCCGCAAGTGATTCAATGTGGGGGCTGAAAGGACAGGTGCTCCATCCAGGTAGTGATGGGCCTGAGTTCCTGACAGCCCCCAGAGTGGATCTTTGTGGCGGAGCAACAGGGCAGGTTGAGACACCCAGTGGAGAGGTGGCCTGGCCCTGGTCGTCGTCCGCGGTTATTTCATAATAACACGCTTAACGAGTTTGGATATTTGATCCGAGTCTGGCCATTGGCCTATACGCACTAACCAGCTACGTGGGAATAGTTATGGGCACTTGACGTCGAGGTATCAGCCGAAGCCTTCTTGACGTCAGCGACTTAGCGGCGCGCGCCGTATTGGACCGGAACACCTACTCTGGTATTAGGAGAGGCTAGGTCTGCTTACCGGCCGTCCTCGCAACGTGCAGGTGTGCATTGGGCGATGGGCCCAGACCCCCGTGCGCTTAGGGTTTAGACTGGCGTGCTGACCTCTCTGTTGTGCTTAGGTAGGGCTGCGACGTTGTGATCTTCCGAGGCCGGGCATGACCCTGGAAAGTGTGTCCGGCCAAATGGGATCAAGCGTGCTGGGTTATGTGGTGCACCCCTGCAGGGAAGTTAATCTATTCGAATAGCCGTGTCCCTCGGTTAAAGGACGACCCGGAGTTGTACTCCGACCTCATGACAACTAGAACCGGATACTTAATAAAACACACCCTTACCAGTGCCAGATACAACTCGGTGGTTGCTCTCTCATAGGGTGATGTGCGGGAGGATTGCCGGGTAGGATTATGCTATACGATGTTACTTGGTGAACTTACCATCTATTCTATTCTACTACTGCAAGACGGAGGCGGCGAGAAGCGAGGATACTTGTTACTTTCCAACTACTCTCATCTACTGCTGCAAGATGGAGGTGGCCAGAAGCGTACTCTTCGATTGGAATAGCTATCCCCCTCTTATTCTAGCATTCTGCAGTTTAACCCACATATATTACCCCTTTACACAGATACCATTGCATGTGTAGTGTAGATCCTTGCTTGTGAGTACTTTGGATGAGTACTCACAGTTGCTTTGCTCCCCCTTTTCCCCCTTTTGTTCCTTCTTCTCGGATGATGCAACCAGATTGATGGAGTCCAGGAGCCAGAAGATCCCGAGGATGTTTCTACGTGGAGTTCGGCTTCGAGGAGTAGTTAGGAGGTCCCAGGCAAGAGGCCTTGCCTTTTCGATCATTGCTATATTTGTGCTAGCCTTCTTAAGGCAAACTTGTTTAACTTATGTCTGTACTCAGATATTGTTGCTTCCGCTGACTCTTGTGTTTTTCGAGCTTATGTATTCGAGCCCTCGAGGCCCCTGGCTTGTAATATAAAGCTTGTATTATTTTAATTTGTGTCTAGAGTTGTGTTGTGATATCTTCCAGTGAGTCCCGGATCTTGGTCGTACACATTTGCGTGCATGATTAGTGTACGGTCAAATCGGGGGCGTCACAGTCCTCCAAGAAACAAAACTCGGATCCTTATCCACCGCCGAAGCGGAATACATTGTCGCTGGATCATGTTGTGCTCAATTACTTTGGATGAGCCAAACTCTTAAAGATTATGGGATATGTGTGAAACATGTTCCATTGCTTTGTGACAATGAAAGTGCTATTAAGATTGCTCACAATCCCATCCAACATTCTCGAACTAAGCATATTGAAGTTTGTCATCATTTCATTCGAGATCATGTTGCTAAAGGGGACATTAATCTTAAGCATGTTCAAACCTATAAGCAATTGGTGGATATATTCACCAAACTGCTTGATGAGAAAGTCTTTTGTCAATTGAGAGTTGAATTGAACATCATTGATGCTTCAAACTTGGAGTAGGAATTCCATTTGGATACTTGCAAGGCATGTGCCTATGACTAATCCTTGACTTTTTCTCCTATGATGTTGATCATACGTCTTGGATACATTTGTACCCTTGCATGTTATCTAACCCCTGTAGGAACTTGGATGAATCTAAATCCATGGGATTGCAACTCACTCACATCTTGAGCAATCTCTACATCACCAAGTCCCTACACCGTGGTAGTTGAAGACAAGGAAGCATGAAACCCTTCAACATATCCTTTGACAAATTCTATATATCATTTGGTATCAAATATCATGATTGTCACTTTGGATGCACAAGTGCTCTTCCTTGCAAGACTAACCCATGTAGGTAGATGAACTCAAATACAAGTGGTGCTCCCAATTCTTGATGAGCTACATCAACCTTGAGCAACTCACACAAGTTCAACTACATGATCAAAATCAACACCACCACCCAAGGTATGTTATTCCATCTTAGAGAAGCTTTACCCCAAGACATGGGTAAAAGCAACTCAACAGGATGAGAATACATCAAATGCTTAAACGAAAAATGGTAACCCCATTTTGAGATTAAACGATGAGTATGACTTATGATCAAGTGTTCTCACTTGACACCTTATTCAATATACTCTAACATAGGTGACTTTGTCATCGCCCAATTCTAGATGAGGTTCTCTAGTGTTTCTCTAAGTTCGTTCATTTGCCTTGCATTTTGTTCCTCTTCTTTTAAACACAAAAAAAAAACCTCATCTAGATTTTCTTTTGTCTGTTTTCGTTCTGCATCTAATTCATTGCAAATCCTCCAGTTAATTCCTTGCAAATCTTTGTGAGATCTTATTTTTCTAGTGAGCTGAGGTGACTATTGCTCTTTTTCTGTGTTGAACTCGGTCCCACCGGTTTGTCACTTTCGGTCCAACCGAAGAACACAACTCGGTGTCACCGATTTCACTTCAGAAAAGACAATTTGCCACTTGTTCCTGCACTTTTGTTGTAGCTCCACTCAATGATTCTTGTCCTCTACCAGCATCACATTTTATATGCTGCTCTACTCTGTGACTCAAGGACCAAACCTATTTTGACTCACACTGTAGAAGATCCCTTCTTGGAAATTGATGTCAAAGGGGGAGAGAGAGTTCACATCAAAGCTTAATGAGAGAATGCTTCAAACAGGGGAGAGGGGAATCACATGCCCTAGATGCTTGGTGTTCAAGAGGAGAGAAGTCACATGTCTTTAAGAGGGGAAAGACATGTCTATGTTATGTCTCTGTGATCTGATCTATTTTTGTTCTGCTCTGATTCTGTTTCCCTACTCTCTTCCATTATCCAATATAAGATTCAGGGGGAGAAAGACTGCTGGGGAAGGAAGTCTTTGAATTCATTGCATATCTTTTACCTTTGGGAACATGTTTGTATTCAAGAGTACCCAATACTCACTCTCTACATGTTATCCCAATCTTGGTACTCATGTGGCTCTTTTGTTGCTCTGTCTAGTAGATGTACATGTGTTATCTAACCTTGTTTACTCAGGATCATCCCTTCATAAGCCAGCTCAAGATCACAAGGTAAGTATATGCATCACACTCATGTGCATGAAGATTTCTTGCTAATGTAGATATTGTTTGCAAGAAGGAATCATGAACATGAGGATACACTTCATATATTCATATCATTTGCTCTGATGCATATAGCCAAGATACATGTAACTCATTGCTTGCTCTGTCATGTCTATGCTTTCACATGCTCTTATATTCCATATTTACATGATTGCATACATGTAGGGGGGCCTATGCATGTTACATGTCCTTCCAAAGTTTTACTTGTTATTCTTCATATGTTTATCTAAAGCTTTGATGTATGTTGTCATCAATTACCAAAAAGGGGGAGATTGAAAACACAAGTGCTCCTTGGGTGATTTTGGTAATTAATGTCAACATATCTCTTGTTGGACTAATGTTTTCATCTAGTATATTTCAAACAGGTTCAACAAATGGAGTGGCATAGACTAGAGGATGTGGAACCCCTTCAAGATGATAAGGACAAAGGATTGGCTCAAGCTCAAAGATCAGGACTCTACATTTTCTATTTTTGTGATCCAAGATCACATTGAGTCCATAGGAAAGCCAATACTATTAAAAGGGGATGAGGTGTTGCTTAATGGCTTGCTTGCTCAAAGTGCTTAGTGATATGCTCCAAAACCCTCAACCACTTTCTCACATCCATATATGTTCCAAACCAAAAGTCAAACTCGGCCCCACATAAACTTTCTATCTGGCGCTGATGTCTACTACGCACCCTTCTTCTTGTAGACATTGTTGGGCCTCCAAGTGCAGAGGTTTGTAGGATAGTAGCAAATTTCCCTCAAGTGGATGACCTAAGGTTTATCAACCTGTGGGAGGCGTAGGATGAAGATGGTCTCTCTCAAAGAACCCTGCAAACCAAATAACAAAGAGTCTCTTGTGTCCCCAACACACCCAATACAATGGTAAATTGTATAGGTGCACTAGTTCGGCAAAGAGATGGTGATACAAGTGCAATATGGATGGTAGATATAGGTTTTTGTAAACTGAAAATATAAAAACAGCAAGGTAGCAAGTGGTAAACGTGAGCATAAATGGTATTGCAATGATAGTAGAGAAGGCCTAGGGTTCATACTTTCACTAGTGCAAGTTCTCTCAACAAGGATAACATAATTGGATCATATTACTAGCCCTCAACATGCAACAAAGAGTCACTCCAAAGTCACTAATAGCGGAGAACAAACGAAGAGATTATGGTAGGGTACGAAACCACCTCAAAGTTATTCTTTCTGATCGATCTATTCAAGAGTCCGTAGTAACGTTCAATCTATCATAGAGTTCGTACTATAATAGCGTCTTAAGACACAAATCAATCAAAACCCTAATGTCACCTAGATACTCCATTGTCACCTCAAGTATCCATGGGCATGATTATATGATATGCATCACACAATCTCAGAAACATCTATTCAACCAACACATAGAACTTCAAAGAGTGCCCCAAAGTTTCTATCGGGGAGTCAAGATGAAAACGTGTGCCAATCCCTATGCATAGATTCCCAAGGTCACGGAACCCGCAAGTTGATCAACAAAACATACATCAAGTGGATCACAAGATATCCCATTGCCACCACAGATAAACACGCGCAAGACGTACATCAAGTGTTCTCAAATCTTTAAAGACTCAATCCGATAAGATAACTTCAAAGGGAAAACTCAATCCATTACAAGAGAGTAGAGGGGGAGAAGAAGATCCAACTAGAATAGCAAAGCTCGCGATACATCAAGATCGTGACATCTCAAGAACACGAGAGAGAGAGAGAGAGAGAGAGAGAGAGAGAGATCAAACACATAGCTACTTGTACATACCCTCAGCCCCGAGGGTGGACTACTCCCTCCTCGTCATGGAGAGCGCCGGGATGATGAAGATAGCCACCGGAGAGGGATTCCCCCCTCCGGCAGGGTACCAGAATGGTTGTAGATTGGTTTTCGGTGGCTAAAGAGGCTTTCGACGGTGGAACTCCCGATCTAGGTTAATTTCCGAAGGTTTCAGTATTTATAGGAATTTTTGGAGTCAGGGCCAAGTAAAGGGGAGCTACGGGCCGTCCTCGAGATAGGGGGCGCGCCCCCCTTCCCAGGGCGCGCCCTCCACCCTCAAGGGCAGCACGTGGCTCTCCTGGCCCAATTCTTTTGCTTCGAGGGCTTCTTTTGGTCCAGAAAAAATCATAAAAAAATTGGCTCATCAATTGGACTCCGTTTGATATTCCTTTTCTGTAAAACCCTAAAACAGGAGAAAAACAGAAACTGGCACTGGGCTCTGGGTGAATAGGTTAGTCCCAAAAATCATATAAAATTGAATAATAAAGCCCATAAGACATCCTAGAAGGATAATATAATAGCATGGAACAATAAAAAAATTATAGATACATTGGAGACGTATCAGCATCCCCAAGCTTAATTCCTGCTCGTCCTCGAGTAGGTAAATGATAAAGAAAGAATTTTTGATGTGGAATGCTAACCAATACAGTTTTTCAATGTAATTCTCTTAATTGTGGCATGAATGTTCAGATCTGAAAGATTCAAGATAAAAGTCTATATTGACATAAGAAACAATAATATTTCAAGCAATACTAACAAAGCAATCATGTCTTCTCAAAATACCATGGCTAAGAAAGTTATCCCTACAAAATCATATAGTGTTGGCTATGCTCCCTCGTTATCACACTAAATATTCATATCATGCACAACCCCGATTTCAGCCAAGCACTTGTTTTCATACACTATCTTTTCAAACCTTTCAACTTTCACGCAATACATGAGCGTGAGCCATGGACATAGCACTATGTGGATTAGAGTGGTGGTTGTGGAGAAGACAAAAAAGGAGGAAGATAGTCTCACATCAACTAGGCGTATCAACGGGCTATGGAGATGCCCATCAATAGATATCAATGTGAGTGAGTAGGGATTGCCATGCAACGGATGCACTAGAGATAAATATGAATGAAAGCTCAACAAAAGAAACTAGTGGGTGTGCATCCAACTTGCTTTCTCACGAAGACCTAGGGCATTTGAGGAAGCCCATCGTTGGAATATACAAGCCAAGTTCTATAACGAAAATTCCCACTAGTATATGAAAGTGACTAAACATGAGACTCTCTACAATGAAGAACATGGTGCTACTTTGAAGCACAAGTGTGGAAAACGATAGTAGCAATTGTCCCCCTTTTTTCTTTTTTTTCTTTTCCTTTTTTTGGGCCTTTCCTTTTTTTGGCCTTTCTTCTTTCTTTCTTTTTGCGCAGGGGCTTTATTGATTTAGCCTTTCCTCCCATGGGACAATGCTCTAATAATGATGATCATCACACTTTTATTACAACTCGATACTACAACAAAGTATGACTCTATATGAATGCCTCTGGTGGTGTACCGGGATGTGCAATGAAACAAGAGTGACGTGTATGAAAAGATTATGCATGGTGGCTTTGCCACAAATACGATGTCAACTACGTGATCATGCATGGCAATATGACAATATGAAGCATGTCATATGAACGGAACGATGGAAAGTTGCATGGCAATATATCTCAGAATGGCTATGGAAATGCCATTACAGGTAGGTATGGTGGCTGTTTTGAGGAAGGATATATAGTGGGTGTATGGCACCGGCGCAAGTTGCGCGATATAAGAGAAGCTAGCAATGGTGGAAGGGTGAGAGTCCGTATAATCCATGGACTCAAGATTAGTCATAGGAACTCATATACTTTTATTGCAAAAAATTACGAGTCATTAAAACAAAGCAATCAACGCATGCTCCTAGGGGGGAGGTTGGTAGGAGTTAACCATCGCGCCCCCGACCTCCACTCAAAGGTTGGCACTCTACAAATACCTCATGCTCTAACTCCGTCACATAGCGGTTCACCATACGTGCATGCTACGGGAATCACTAACCTTAACACAAGTATTTCTCAATTTCATAATAACTCCACTAGCATGACTCTAATATCACTACCCTCATATCTCAAAACAATTATCAAGCATCCAACATCTCATTCTATTCAATGCACTTGGTGTGAATTTTTTTACTACATTGACATTGGATGTCTATCATGTGAAGACTAGTTTCTTTAGTCTAAACACATTACCATGCTGTTCTAATAGACTCTCAAAAGGATATAAGTGAAGCATGAGAGTTCAACAATTTCTACAAAATATTACCACCACCGTGCTCTAAAAGATATAAGTGAAGCACTACAGCAAAAACTATTCAACTCCGAAAGATATAAGTGAAGATCAATGAGTAGTTGAATAATTATGTAACTATGTGAAGACTCTCTAACATTTAAGAACTTCAGATCTTGTGATATTATTCAAGCAGCAAGCAAAACAAAATAAACTATATTGACGCTCCAAGCAAAACACATATCATGTGGTGAATAAAAATGTACCTCCGAGTATAGTTACCGATGGATGCAGACGAAAGAGGGGATGCCTTCCCGGGGTATCCCCAAGATTAGGCTTTTGGTTGTACTTGAATTTTACCTTGGGGTGCCATGGGCATCCCCAAGCTTAGGCCTTTGCTACTCTTTGTTCCATAGTTCATCAAAGCAATACTCAAAACTTGAAAACTTCACAACACAAAACTTAGAAACAAATTCTCGTGAGCTCCGTTAGTATAAGAAAGCAAACCACTACTCAAAGGTACTGCAATGAATTCATTATTTGTTTATATTGGTGTTAAACCTACTATATTCCAACTTCTCTATGATTCATACTTCCCAATACTACTCATAGATGCATTGAAATAAGCAAACAACACAGGAAAAACAAAATCTATCAAAAACAGAACAGTCTGTAGTAATCTGTAGGATTCGCCTACTTATGGAACTCTAAAAAATTCAAACTAAATTGGTAAATTTGCGTAATTTGTCTACGAATCATCTCCAAAAAGAATCAACTAAAATTGCGCTCCAGTAAAATCTAAAGACCACTTTAGCGAGCGCTAATGATTCTGTTTTTCACAGCAAGCTCACATAAACTTCACACATGTCTTCCCAAAGGTTCTACTTGGCAGAAACACTAAACAAAACATGAAACCACATATAATCAAAGGCTAGATGCATTATTTATTCCTTAACAACAGAAAAAACAAAGAAACTAAAATAAAGTTGGGTTGCCTCCCAACAAGCGCTATCGTTTAACGCCCCTAGCTAGGCATAATGATGCTCACATAAAAGATAAGAATTGAAACATAACGGGAGCATCATGAAGCATATGAATAGCACATTTAAGTCTAACCCACTTCCTATGCATAGGGATTTTGTGAGCAAACAACTTATGGGAACGATAATCAACTAGCATAGGAAGGCAAAGCAAGCATAGCTTCAAAATTTTAAGCACATAGAGAGGGAACTTGATATTATTGCAATTCCTACAAGCATATGATCCTCTCTCATAATAATTTTCAGTAGCATCATGAATGAATTCAACAATATAACCAGCACATAAAGCATTCTTTTCATGATCTACTTGCATAGAAATTTTACTACTCTCCACACAAGCAAAATTCTTCTCATTCATAGTAGTGGAAGCAAACTCACCAAAATAACTATCATGTGAAGCATAATCCAATTGAAAATTAAAATCATGATGACAAGTTTCATGGATATCATTATTCTTAATAGCATACAAGTCATCACAATAATCATCATAGATAGCAACTTTGTTCTCATAATCAATTGGAACCCCTTCCAAAATAGTGGATTCATCACTAAATAAAGTCATGACCTCTCCAAATCCACTTTCATCAATATAATCATCATAAATAGGAGGCATGCTTTCATCATAATAAATTTGCTCATCAAAACTTGGGGGACTAAAAATATCATCTTCATCAACCATAGCTTCCCCAAGCTTGTGGCTTTGCATATCATTAGCATCATGGGTATTCAAAGAATTCATACTAACAACATTGCAATCATACTCATCATGCACATATTCTATGCCAAGCATTCTATGTAATTCTTCTTCTAGTACTTGAGCACAATTTTCCTTTCCACCATTTTCACGAAAGATATTAAAAAGATGAAGCATATGAGGTAACCTCAATTCCATTTTTTCTAGTTTTCTTTTATAAACGAAACTAGTGATAAATTAGGAAACTAAAAGATTCGATTGCAAGATCTAAAGATATACCTTCAAGCACTAACTTCCCCGGCAACGGCGCCAGAAAAGAGCTTGATGTCTACTACACACCCTTCTTCTTGTAGACGTTGTTGGGCCTCCAAGTGCAGAGGTTTGTAGGACAGTAGCAAATTTCCCTCAAGTGGATGATCTAAGGTTTATCAATCCGTGGGAGGCGTAGGATGAAGATGGTCTCTCTCAAACAACCCTGCAACCAAATAACAAAGAGTCTCTTGTGTCCCCAACACACCCAATGCAATGGTAAATTGTATAGGTGCACTAGTTTGGCGAAGAGATGGTGATACAAGTGCAATATGGATGGTAGATATAGGTTTTTGTAAACTTAAAATATAAAAACACCAAGGTAGCAAGTGGTAAACGTGAGCATAAACGGTATTGCAATGATAGTAGAGAAGGCCTAGGGTTCATACTTTCACTAGTGCAAGTTCTCTCAACAAGGATAACATAATTGGATCATATTACTAGCCCTCAACATGCAACAAAGAGTCACTCCAAAGTCACTAATAGCGGAGAACAAACGAAGAGATTATGGTAGGGTACGAAACCACCTCAAAGCTATTCTTTCTGATCGATCTATTCAAGAGTCCGTAGTAACGTTCAATCTATCATAGAGTTCATACTAGAATAACACCTTAAGACACAAATCAATCAAAACCCTAATGTCACCTAGATACTCCATTGTCACCTCAAGTATCCGTGGGCATGATTATACGATATGTATCACACAATCTCAGAAACATCTATTCAACCAACACATAGAACTTCAAAAGAGTGCCCCAAAGTTTCTATCGGAGAGTCAAGACGAAAACGTGTGCCAACCCCTATGCATAGATTCCCAAGGTCACGGAACCCGCAAGTTGATCACCAAAACATACATCAAGTGGATCACATGATATCCCATTGTCACCATAGATAAACACGCGCAAGACGTACATCAAGTGTTCTCAAATACTTAAAGACTCAATCCGATAAGATAACTTCAAAGGGAAAAGTCAATCCATTACAAGTGAGTAGAGGGGGAGAAGAAGATCCAACTAGAATAGCAAAGCTTGCGATACATCAAGATCGTGACATCTCAAGAATACGAGAGGGAGAGATCAAACACATAGCTACTTGTACATACCCTCAGCCCCGAGGGTGGACTACTCCCTCCTCGTCATGGAGAGCGCCGGGATGATGAAGATAGCCACCGAAGAGGGATTCCCCCCTCCGGCAGGGTGCGAGAACGGCGGTAGATTGGTTTTCGGTGGCTACAGAGGCTTTCGACGGCGGAACTCCTGATCTAGGTTAATTTCCGAAGGTTTCAGTATTTATAGGAATTTTTGAAGCCGGGGCCAAGTAAAGGGGAGCTGCGGGCCGTCCTCAAGATAGGGGGGCGCGCCACCCTTCCCAGGGCGCGCCCTCCACCCTCGAGGGCAGCCCGTGGCTCTCCTGGCCCAACTCTTTTGCTTCGGGGGCTTCTTTTGGTCCAGAAAAAATCATAAAAAATTGGCTCGTCAATTGGACTCCGTTTGATACTCCTTTTCTGTAAAACCCTAAAACAGGAGAAAAACAAAAACTGGCACCGGGCTCTGGGTTAATAGGTTAGTCCCAAAATCATATAAAAGTGAATAATAAAGCCCATAAGACATCCTAGAAGGTTAATATAATAGCATGGAACAATCAAAAATTATAGATACGTTGGAGACGTATCAGGCAGCACCGAGTTCAGTTGACATAGCCACTGCCACAAATCCTAATCAATTCGGTCTCACCGATGGGATCTCGGTCTCACCGAGATGGGCTTGCAAATTCTCTGTTGCATGTTGCAATATTTTCGGTCCCACCGAGATATGAAATCGGTCTCACCGAGTTTGCTTGGCCAACTCTCCGTTTCGCTTATTACCCAAATCGGTCCCACCGAGTTTGTGTACTCGGTCAAACCGAGATGAGGCTTTACGCTAACCCTAGCACATCAGTCCTACCAAGTAGGTCATATCGGTCCCACCAAAATGCCTAATGGTCAGATTATGAACTAAATCGATCTGACCGAGTTTTTTGATTCGGTCCCACCGAGTTTGGTAAATTGTGTGTAACGGTTAGATTTTGTGTGGAGGCTATATATACCCCTCCACCCACTCTTCATTCATGGAGAGAGCCATCAAAACCTGCCTACACTTCCAACATACATTTTCTGAGAGAGAACCACCTACACTTGTGTTGAGGTCAAGATATTCCATTCCAACCACATAAATCTTGATATCTAGCCTTCTCCAAGTTGCTTTCCACTAAAATCATCTTTTCGCCAAATCCACTCCTATGAAAGAGAGTTGAGTGTTGGGGAGACTATCATTTGAAGCACAAGAGCAGGATGTTCATCATCAACACACCGTCTATTACCTTTTGGAGAGTGGTGTCTCCTAGATTGGTTAGGTGTCACTTGGGAGCCTCCATCAAGATTGTGGAGTTGAACCAAGGAGTTTGTACGGGCAAGGAGATCGCCTACTTTGTGAAGATCTACCCTAGTGAGGCAAGTCCTTCGTGGGCGATGACCATGGTGGGATAGGCAAGGTTGATTCTTCGTGGACCCTTCGTGGGTGGAGCCCTCTGTGGACTCGCGCAACCGTTACCCTTCGTGGGTTGAAGTCTCCATCAACGTGGATGTACGATAGCACCACCTATGAGAACCACGCGAAAAATCTCCTTGTCTCCAATTGCGTTTGCACTCTCCAATCCCATCCCTTTACATTCTTGCAAAATTGCATGCTTTACTTTTCGCTGCCCATATACTCTTGTCATGCTTGCTTGATATCTATTGTGAATATTTGAACATGTGATAAAACTCCACGTCAACTTGAAGAAATTTAAAACTGCCACTTTTCTTGCTAAGAGTCAATTCACCC
>LR738715.1:768707245-768817150 GCA_902687465.1 Secale cereale
AGACACCTCTTCTCGATCCTTTCAGAAAGGGTGGAACCTACTCCTACTAGGAGTAGGATTCCTACTCCTTGGTGTGCCACATGTAGGTCGGTGATAACCCACAAGTGTAGGGTATCGCAACAGTTTTCGAGGGTAAAGTATTCAACCCAAATTTGTTGATTTGACACAAGGGGAGCCAATGAATACTCTTAAGTATTAGCAGCTGAGTTGTCAATTCAACCACACCAGGAAACTTAGTATCTGCAGCAAGATAGTTTGGTAGCAAAGTAATATGATAGTGGCGGTAGCAGCAGTAAAAGTAACAGTAGTGTTTTTGTAGTTTTTGTAATAGTAGCAGCAGAAAAGTAAATAAGCAACAAGCAATATAGGAAAATCTCGTAAGCATTGGATCGGTGATGGGAAATTATGTCGGATGAAATTCATCATGTAGAAGTTATAACCTAGGGTGACACAGAACTAGCTCCAGTTCATCAATGCAATGTAGGCATGTATTCCGAATATAGTCATACGTGCTTATGGAAAAGAACTTGCATGAAATCTTTTGTCCTACCCTCCCGTGGCAGCGGGGTCCTATTGGAAACTAAGGGATATTAAGGCTTCCTTTTAATAGAGTACCGGACCAAAGCATTAACACATAGTGAATACATGAACTCCACAAACTATGGTCATCACCGGGAGTGGTCCCGATTATTGTCACTTCGGGGTTGCCGGGTCATAACACATAGTAGGTGACTATTGACTTGCAAGATAGGATCAAGAACACCCATATATTCATGAAAACATAATAGGTTCAGATCTGAAATCATGGCAGTCGGGCCCTAGTGACAAGCATTAAGCATAGCAAAGTCATAGCAACATCAATCTCAGAACATAGTGGATACTAGGGATCAAACCCTAACAAAACTAACTCGATTACATGATAGATCCCATCCAACCCATCACCGTCCAGCAAGCCTACGATGGAATTACTCACGCACGTCGGTGAGCATCATAGAATTGGTGATGGAGGAAGGTTGATGATGACGATGGCGACAATCTCCACTCTCTGGAGCCCCGAACGGACTCCAGATCAGCCCTCCTGAGAGAGATTAGGACTTGGCGGCGGCTCCGTCTCGTGAAACGCGATAATTCTTTCTCTCTGATTTTTTTCTCCTCGAAAGTGAATATATATGATCTGGGGATACGTCGGCGGAGCACCAGGGGGCGCGCCCTGGGCAGGGGGCGCGCCCCCACCCTCATGGACAGGGTGTGGGTCCCCTGGTCTAGATCTTCTTGCAGGTATTTTTTATATTTTCCAAAATAATTCTCCGTGGATTTTCAGGCGATTGCAAGAACTTTTATTTTTGCACAAAAACAACACCATGGCAGTTCTGCTGAAAACAGCGTCAGTCCGGGTTAGTTCCATTCAAATCATGCAAGTTAGAGTCCAAAACAAGGGCAAAAGGGTTTGGAAAAGTAGATACGTTGGAGACGTATCAACTCCCCCAAGCTTAAACCTTTGCTTGTCCTCAAGCAATTCAGTTGATAAACTGAAAGTGATAAAGAAAAACTTTGACACACTCTGTTTGCTCTTGTTGTTGTAAATATGTAAGCCAGCATTCAGGTTTTCAACAAGATCATGAACTAACCACATTCACAATAACTTTCAAGTCTCAAGACTACTCACATCAATGGCATAATCAACTAGCGAGCAATAATAATAAACCTCGGATGACAACACCTTCTCCAAACAATCATGATATGATATAACAAGATGGTATCTTGCTAGCCCTTTCTGAGACCGCAAAACATAAATGCAGAGCACCTTTAAAGATCAAGGACTGACTAGACATTGTAATTCATGGTAAAAGAGATCCAGTCATGATCATACTCAATGCAAATTAATAGTAATACATGCAATGGCAGAGGTGCTCTCCTACTGGTGCTCTTTGATAAGAGGATGAAGACTCTGCATAAAAATAAATAGATAGGCCCTTCACAGAGGGAAGCAGGGATTTGTAGAGGTGCCAGAGCTCGATTTTTAAATAGAGATGAATAACATTTTGAGCGGTATACTTTCATTGTCAACATAACAACCAAGAATCTTGATATCTCCCATGCTACGCACATTATGGGCGGTTCCCAAATAGAATGGTAAAGTTTATACTCCCCCAACCACCAACAAGCACACTCCACGGCTAGCCTGAAACAACGGATACCGTCCAAACCAGCAACAGCCCTGGGGGAGTTTTGTTTAATTATTATGATTTTCAGCATGGGACTGGGCATCCAGGTTACCGGCCATTTTCTCATGAATGATGAGCGGAGTCCACTCATCATGAGAATATCCCACCTAGCATGGAAGATATAGACAACCCTAGTTGATACATGAGCTGTTCGAGCATACAAAACAGAATTTCATTTGAAGGTTTAGAGTTTGGCACATACAAATTTACTTGGAATTGCAGGTAAATACCGCATATAGGAAGGTATGGTGGACTCATATGGAACAACTTTGGGGTTTATGGAAGTGGATGCACAAGCAGTATTCCCGCTTAGTACAGGTGAAGGCTAGAAAGAGACTGGGAAGCGACCAGCTAGAGAGCAACAACGATCATGAACATGCATTAAAATTAATCAACAATGAATGCAAGCATGAGTAGGATATAAATCACCATGAACATAAATATCGTGGAGGCTATGTTGATTTGTTTGAACTACATGCGTGAACATGTGCCAAGTCAGATCACTTAAATCGTTCAAAGGAGGATACCACCCCATCATACCACGTCACAACCATTTTAATATCATGTTGGCACGCAAGATAGACCATTATAAACTCTCAGCTAATTAAGCATGGCATAAGCAGCTATGATCTCTAATTGTCATTGCAAGCATGTTTCATTCATAACAAGCTGAATCAAGAACGATGAGCCATCATATTTACCAAAACAAGAGAGGTCGAGTTCATACCAGCTTTTCTCATCTCAATTAGTTCATCATATATCATCCTTATTGCTTTTCACTCGCACGACCGAACGGTGTGGAAATGTAGCGACCAGACCTCAAACAGTCTGATCTCTGTGCATCAGTGTCATCCCTGGATCAATAATGCTGACACGCACAGTACTTGAAGGATTTATAACAGAGTAGCAATCACACACTTATTACATCGAAATTCTCAAAAGAGAACTTATTACAATAAAAAGGGCTTAAGGCCATCTAATAACGATAACAGCGGAAGGCTTGGAAGATAAGTGAGTCCATCAACTCCAACGGCATCACTAAGTATAGAACCACAACCTAAAAGCACCTTACTCGTCGTCTGAAAAGTCTGCAACCTGAACGTTGCAGCCCGAAGACAGGTCAGCACATGGAATATGCTGGCGAAGTAACACATAGAGAGTAATGAAAGAGTAAAGCTATACTACATGCATATATGGCTGGTGGAAAGCTCTATGGTTACAGTTTTTGCATAAAGCCAATTTTTTCCAACTGCAAAGGAATAGATTTTCATTTAACTATCATGGTAGTTGACACATCATTGAGAAGGTACCTCCAACTCAATCCCAATTAAGGTAATCATTAACCCAACAAATTAGTTTTAAAGTGATGAGATGCACATGATAATCCAAGTACTAGATACTCAAAAAGTCCATAACCGGGGACACGGCTAACCATGATTAGTTTGTACACTCTGTAGAGGTTTGTGCACTTTTCCCCACAAGACTCGATCTCCTCCGTTGGGATTCTCGCACTACATGATGTTTGAGAAATGGATGACTGAGACATAGTCTTTCAGAAGCGCTAGCACCTTATGATCGGGTGGACCGTACCAACCTACATCCCCTACATCTGCTAGTCCACCACTGTAAGAGTTCGCACGACTTAGTCAACTATGCTAGAGCCCATAGTAGCTTGTGGCTGCACACGGAAGTTTCTAGTATGAAATACCTCATGATCCCTTTGAGCCTGGGTGGCGGTCCATAAAGAAAGCAGGCAATCACTGGAATACCCAGGTGCCTCAATCCACCCAGATGTGTGTTCAAGTTTCCACCTTAAGTAAACCATTAATTTAACAATTTCACATCTGTCATGGATACACTCACCCAATCCATGTCTACTAGCATAGCATATCATGATAAGCAAACGTAGAAGTAACACCCAAGGGTTTGTTAATAAAACAGGTAATAGGTACTACCTCATCTACTTCCCAGAACCCACATGTTAAATAGATCCTAGTCATGCAAGTGTTTGAGGATTGTTCTAATGCAGTGAAAATTGGGTATTGGAAAGTATGATCAAAGTGTTACTTGCCTTGCTGATGATCCACGAAACCTAGAGATTCAAAGTAGCAAGCGGCGCACTCCGGGTACTCTATCGCAAACAAACAAGCATACAATAAGTACTCATCTAATGCACGGGTAAAACTCAAATAAGAGATCTAACCAGAAAGTTCAACTTAAGAACTCCGGTTGGCAAAAAGAAACAAACCAAACGAAGCAACGAAAGTCAAACGACGAAAGAACCAAACTTCGTTTACTAATCTGGACCTAAGTCCAGATTTTACAGAAGCAAAAACTTGGTTGACTAGGTTAAACGGAAAGAGGGTTTTGAGACGAAACTCCAGGCGCTTGAATCGCCTGATTCCAATAAACGAGTGAAAAGTTATACTAAAACAAAAATCGGATCAGAAATCGCAATCAGAAAATAACCGTGGAAAATCTGAGAAAAAGAAAAATTGACGAACAGATTAACGAACGAACATTCGTTAACTGAAACTAAGCGACGAATTTGTTCGTTAAAACGAATGAACAGGCGAACGCTCGCTAAACAGCTAAACCGAAAAAAAACCGATCTAATAAAAAAACGAAACAAGGGTTTTCTAAAAGAACAGATCAGTTTCTTTAGAAAACCAGGGCGGCTACCTCGGCTCGGCTCCGGCGGGGTTCCGGTGCGGCGGCGGGGTGGCGGGGTGTGGCGGGGCTGCGGCGCGGCGAACGCGGTGGCGGCGGGAGCTCCTGGCGGCGGCGGCTACTGCTGCTGCTGCGGGAGGCGAGGCGGGGCGAGGTGGCGGGGTGGCGGCGGTATTTATTGAGGGAGGGCTGTGGTTTGGGGGAGGGGGCAAGGCAGCGGCGGGGTGGCGGAGTCCGGCTCGGACTCGGCGGCGGCGCGGGCCGGCCTGGCTCGGCGCGGGGAAGGCACGGGAACTCTTTTTTTAAAACAAAACCGCCGAAACTAAGAAAAATTCTAGAAAATAAAATAAAATTCTAAAAATGCCAAAACAAATTTTCACCGTCTAAATAAAATATTTAGAACAAGATGAACATTTTCTTGGCCCTAAAATGCAGTTTTAAAAACGTGCCATTTTTCCTAAATTCAAATAAAATAGTAGAAACTCCAGAATAAAACTTATTTGATTTTTTTATTAAATCCTCAATATTTCTTTATTTTGGGAGAGTCATTGTACTCCCTCTCTCATATTTTCATTTTAGAAATACTTGAAGATAAAATAAATAAAATCAATGATCCTCTTTTCAAAATTTGAGAAAACTCAAATATGAAAATAACGAAATTCCCAACTCTCTCCGAGGGTCCTTGAGTTGCGTAGAATTTCTAGGATCAAACCAAAAGCAAGAAAATATGATATGCATTGATGATCTAGTGTATAACATTCCAAATTGAAAATTTGTGAAGTTACAGGAAAATAATAATAGTGCACGTGCATTGGACTAAGCTGGAATCTGCACACAATTTAATACAAGAGAGAAGACAAGGTAATGTGGCTCAAGGTTAAATCAACAACAAAGCATATGAGAGCCACTAAGCAATTTCAATCATGGTCTTCTACTCTTAACCCCCAAAGAAAAGAAAAGAAACTATTTACACGGGAAAGCTCCCAACAAGCAAAAGAAGAATGGGAAATCTTTTTGGGTTTTAATTTTAACTACTACCACAAGCAAAGAAAGTAAAGTAGCTAGAAGCTACAACTAATATTTTTTGTTTTTCTGGGTTTTTCTAGCACACAAGAAAAATACTAGGAAAAAGAAATTAAAACTAAGCATAGGTGGTACAGTGAAAGAGTGTGAGCACCGACAACTAGAATAAGTGTGTGAACATGAATGTAAAGTCGGTGAGAAACACATACTCCCCCAAGCTTAGGATTTTGTCCTAAGTTGGTCTATGGCCAGTATTGGCCTGACGGATATCCAAAGTTGTAGCCGGGGTTGTACTGAGATGCAGCAATCACCGCATGTTGAGCTGTAGCTCGAAGGCGGGCTGCGTCCGTCATGTTATAATAAGCATTTGCCTCCTCCATAGTTATAGTGTATCTCCCTTTTGCCTGAAAGTTAAACAAGTGGGGGCAGGAAGAATAATAGGGATGGCATGCTGCCTGTTAAGATTAGTCGATATTTGAGGGTTTGATCATCTCACTCTATAAACCGGTGACTAGTCATAGCATGGCAATCTAAATGAGCAAGAGGTAAAGGTTCATCATTCACATGCACAGGCACACCAAGACGGCGGGCTATGCGAGTGGCATAAATCCCACCAAATAAATCTCCATGCAAACCATTATGATGTAGCCTACGTGCAACAATGGCTCCCAAGTTATATTGTCTATCACCTAATATAGCACTCTTGAGAACACTAAGATCAGGGACACACATGTGGCAAGCCTCATCCTTACCATTTATGCATCTACCGATAAAGAGAGCAAAGTAATGAATAGCAGGAAAATGAATGCTCCCTATGGTAGCCTGTGTGATTTCCTTGGATTCCCCCACTGTAATACTAGCAAGGAATTCTCTAAATTCAGATTTGCGAGGATCTCCCATACTGCCCCATTGTGGGAGCTTACAAGCATCATTAAAATCCTCTAAGTCCATGGTATAGGATTTATCATAAAGGCCAAACAGGACAATGTGAGAATTACGTGAAGATGAAAATTTAAACCTTCTCACAAAGCTATCAGTTAAGCCATGGTATTAAGGGCACTTATCTTGTATGAAGCCCTCGAGGTCAGCGTTGCGCACGTATGCGTAAAATTCATCCTTGATGCCAGCCTGATCCATGAAGTCATCTGACGGCCACTCACAAGGCCGCACATCAGCATCCCTTGGTATTTCATCGTCCGGCTCACGGAATGCGAGCCTCGGTTCTTTCTTCCTTGAAGAACCACCTTGGAAGTTTTTCTTATCCATTTTTCTGAAATTTTTAGTAACTCAAGATAAAAGTTAACCAAACTCAACAAGAACGATAGCAACAACTCCTACTAGTGCCTAGAGACTATATCATGCATTAGAACTACTTGGGACCAACAAAATTTGATATGCAAGCTCAAGAACAAGGTCACCACAGCATCAAAAAATTACAATAAATAGAGCACTAGAACAAAAACTAATTGAACCAATGGAGGAGTCACATACCAAGGAACAATCTCCCCAAACAGTTTGGTGAATGGTGCTTTGAGCAAGGAGATCGAAAATGGCAGCAAGATGAGCTAGAACTCGGGTTTGAGCTAGTTGGTGATTTTTTTTTGGGAGGAAGAAGAAGAGTGTGGGTGCAGGAATAAGTGGAGGGAGGCCACGTGGGGCTCACGAGGCAGGGGGCGCGCCCTGGACCCTCATGGCCAGGTGTTGGCTCCCCTCGCTGTGTGTTCTGTGCCATATTTTCTCAAATAATCTAGAAAAAAATATATTTCATTTTCATGGCATTTGGAGAACTTTTATTTTCGGGGTATTTTTTATTGCACGGATAAGTCTAGAAACAGACAGAAAATACTATTTTTGCTTTATTTATCCTAATTAACAGAAAGTAAGGGTACAGAAGGTTGTGCTATCTAGATTCACCTATCCCATGCTCATCAAAAGGAATCCATTAACAAGGTTGATCAGGTCTTGTTAATAAACTCTTTCCGAGTAACATGAAACCGGAGAATTTTCGAATAACACTAGGTTACCTCAATGGGGATATGTATGTCCCCAACAATAAGGATGTCATATGTCTTCTTGATAGCAGGAATAGGAAACTCAAAACCTCTAATAGTGACAGCTGAAATTTTTCCAATATAATTGATACTGTGGACCTGAGGTTGTTTCCTCGGAAAGTGTACCGTATGCTCATTACCGTTGACATGAAAAGTGACATTGCCTTTGTTGCAATCAATAACAGCCCCTGCAGTATTCAAAAAGGGTCTTCCAAGAATAATAGACATATTATCGTCCTCGGGAATATCAAGTATAACAAAGTCCGTTAGAATAGTAACATTTGCAACTACAACAGGCACATCCTCACAAATACCGACAGGTATAGCAGTTGATTCATCAGCCATTTGCAAATATATTTCAGTAGGTGTCAACTTACTCAAGTCAAGTCTACGATATAGAGAGAGAGGCATAACACTAACACCAGCTCCAAGATCACACAAAGCAGTTTTAACATAGTTTTTCTTAATGGAGCAAGGTATAGTAGGTACTCCTGGATCTCCTAATTTCTTAGGCATTCCACCCTTAAAATTGTAATTGGCAAGCATGGTGGAGATTTCTACTTCAGGTGTCTTTCCTTTGTTGGTAATAATATATTTCATGTACTTGGCATAAGGATTTGTTTTGAGCACATCCGTCAAACGCATATGCAAAAAGATAGATCTAATCATTTCAGCAAAGCGCTCAAAATTCTCATCATCCTTTTTCTTGGATGGTTTAGGAGGAAAAGGCATGGGTTTCTAAACCCATGGTTCTCTTTCCCTACTGTGCTTCCTAGCAACAAAGTCTCTCTTATCATAACGTTGATTCTTTGACTGTGGCTTATCAAGATCAACATCAGGTTCAATCTCTACATCATTATCATTGCTAGGTTGAGCATCATCATGAACATCATCATTAATATTATCACTAGGTTCATGTTCATTACCAGATTGTGTCTCAGCATCAGAAACAGATAAATCATTGGGATTCTCAGGTGTGTCAGCTACAGGTTCACTAGAAGCATGCAAAGTCCTATCATTTTTCTTTTTCTTCTTCTTAGAAGAACTAGGTGCATCTAAATTAGCTCTTTGAGAATCTTGCTCAACTCTCTTAGCGTGGCCTTCAGGATACAGAGGTTCCTGAGTCATTTTACCACCTCTAGTAGCAACTCTAACAGCATAGACATTATTCTTACTATTTAATTCATTGAGCAAATCATTCTTAGCCTGAAGTACTTTTTCTACTTGAGTGGTGAACATAGAAGCTTGTATACTAGCTCTAGACAGATAATCACTCAAGCGTTCAATCATATAAGCATTGTGTTGTAATTGTCTACCAACATAAGCATTGAAGTTTTCTTGTTTCACAATAAAATTGTCAAACTCATCTAAGCATTGGCTAGAAGACTTATAACGAGGAATATCACCTTCATCAAATCTGTAAAGAGAATTTACCTTTACTACCTATGTCAGGTTATCAAGACCATGTATTTCTTCAATAGGCGGTAAATTCTTAATATCTTCAGCTTTAATACCTTTTTCTTTCTTAGATTTCTTTGCCTCTTGCATATCTTCAGGACTGAGAAATAGAACACCTCTTTTCCTCGGAGTTGGCTTAGGGGCTGGTTCAGGAAGTGTCCAATTATTTTCATTGGCCAGCATATTATTCAATAGTAGTTCAGCTTGTTCAACCGTTATTTCCCTGAAAACACAACCAGCACAACTATCCAGGTGGTCTCTAGAAGCATCGGTTAGTCCATTATAAAAGACATCAAGTATATCATGCATCTCAAGAGGATGATCAGGCAAAGCTTTAAGTAATTGGAGAAGCCTCCCCCAAGCTTGTGGGAGACTCTCTTCTTCAATTTGCACAAAGTTATATATTTCCCGTAAGGCAACTTGTTTCTTATGAGCGGGAAAATATTTAGCAGAGAAGTAATACATCATATCGTGGGGACTACGCACACAACCAGGATCAAGAGAAGTAAACGAGGTCTTAGCATCACCCTTTAACGAGAACAGAAATAGCTGAAGGATATAGTAGTAACGAATATTTTCATCGTTGGTAAACAGGGTGGCTATATCATTCAACTTAGTAAGATGTGCCACAACAGTTTCAGACTCATAGCCATGGAAAGGATCAGATTCAACCAAAGTAATTAACTCAGGATCAATAGAGAATTCATAATCCTTATCAGTAACACAGATAGGTGAAGTAGCAAAAGCGGGGTCATGTTTCATTCTAGCGTTCAAGGACTTTTCTTTTAGCTTAGCTAATAACTTCTTAAGATCATATCTATCATTGCAAGAAAGAAAGTCTCTAGCAATTTTTTCATCCATAACATAACCCTCAGGCACAACATGCAATTCATATCTATTGGGAGTAGCTTCATCATCACTTTCATAAATATTATCAGTTTCAATATTTGCATTCTCCCTAACCTTAGCAATTTGTTCATCTAGAAATTCACCTAGTGGCACAGTATTATCAGGCATAGAAGTAGTTTCATCATACATAGCAGAAGTAGCATCATCAAGAACATACGACATATCAGATTCAATAGCAGGAGTAGGTATCGCAAGTTTACTCATAACAGAAGGAGAATCAAGTGCAGAGCTAGATGGCAGCTCCTTACCTCCCCTCGTAGTTGAGGAAAAGATCTTGGTTTTTGAGTCCTTCAAATTCTTCATAGTGATCAACAGATATAAATCCCAAGTGACTTAAAGAATAGAGCTATGCTCCCCGGCAACGGCACCACAAAATAGTCTTGATAACCCACAAGTGTAGGGGATCGCAGCAGTTTTCAAGGGTAAAGTATTCAACCCAAATTTGTTGATTCAACACAAGGGGAGCCAATACTCTTAAGTATTAGCAGCTGAGTTGTCAATTCAACCACACCTAGAAACTTAGTAGCTGCAGCAAGATAGTTTAGTAGCAAAGTAATATGATAGTGGCGGTAGCAGGAGTAAAATTAACGGTAGTGTTTTTGTAGTTTTTGTAATAGTAGCAGCGGAAAAGTAAATAAGCAACAAGCAATATAGGAAAAGCTCGTAGGCATTGGATCAGTGATGGGAAATTATGTCAGATGCAATTCATCATGTAGAAGTTATAACCTAGGGTGACACAGAACTAGCTCCAGATTACCAATGCAATGTAGGCATGTATTCCGAATATAGTCATACGTGCTTATGGAAAAGAACTTGCATGACATCTTTTGTCCTACCCTCCCGTGACAGCGAGGTCCTATTGGAAACTAAGGGATATTAAGGCCTCCTTTTAATGGAGTACCGGACCAAAGCATTAACACAAAGTGAATACGTGAACTCCTCAAACTATGGTCATCACCGGGAGTGGTCCCGATTATTGTCACTTCGGGGTTGCCGGATCATAACACATAGTAGGTGACTATTGACTTGCAAGATAGGATCAAGAACACACATATATTCATGAAAACATAATAGGTTCAGATCTGAAATCATGGCAGTCGGGCCCTAGTGACAAGCATTAAGCATAGCAAAGTCATAGCAACATCAATCTCAGAACATAGTGGATACTAGGGATCAAACCCTAACAAAACTAACTCGATTACATGATAGATCCCATCCAACCCATCACCGTCCAGCAAGCCTACGATGGAATTACTCACGCACGGCGGTGAGCATCATGGAATTGCTGATGGATGAAGGTTGATGATGACGATGACGATGATATCCACTCTCAGGAGCCCCGAACGGACTCCACACGAGCCCTCCCGAGAGAGATTAGGGCTTGGCGGTGGCTCCGTCTCGTGAAACGTGATAATTCTTTCTCTCTGATTTTTTTTCTCCCCGAAAGTGAATATATAGGATCTGGGGATATGTCGGCGGAGCACCAGGGGGCCCACAAGGCAGGGGGCGCGCCCTGGGCAGGAGGGCGCGCCCCCCACCCTCGTGGACAGGGTGTGGGCCCCCTTGTTTGGATCTTCTTGCAGGTATTTTTATATTTTCCAAAATAATTCTCCGTGGATTTTCAGGCGATTCCGAGAACTTTAATTTCTGCACAAAAACAACACCATGGCAGTTCTGTTGAAAACAGCGTCAGTTCTGGTTAGTTCCATTCAAATCATGCAAGTTAGAGTCCACAACAAGGGCTAAAGGGTTTGGAAAAGTAGATACGTTGGAGACGTATCAGTCGGCCTCCTCCTCCCTCCCTCCTTTATATACGTGGGGAGGGGGCACCCCATAGACACACAAGTTGATTTCTTAGCCGTGTGCGGTGCCCCTCTCCAAAGTTACACACCTCTGTCATCTCATTGCAGTGCTTAAGCGAAGCCCTGCGCCGGTAACTTCATCATTGCTACTTCTCGAGCTTGCGTTGTATTCCCTCAAAGAGGAAAGGGTGATGCAGCACAGTAGCGTAAGTATTTCCCTTAGTTTTTTAGAACCAAGGTATCAATCCAGTAGGAGACCACGCGTGAGTCCCTCGCACCTGCACAAACAAATAAGAACATCGCAGCCAACGCGATAAGGGGTTGTCAATCCCTTTACGGTCACTTACGAAAGTGAGATCTGATAGATAGGATAGGATAATATTTTTGGTATTTTTATATAAGAACAGAAAGTAAATAAGCAACGGCAATAGAAATTGAAGGTAAAGTAATATGATAAAGATAGACCCGGGGCCATAGGTTTCACTAGTGGCTTCTCTCATGATAACAGAATTCTACGGTGGGTGAACAAATTAATGTCGAGCAATTGATAGAAGAGCGCATAGTTATGAGAATATCTAGGCATGATCATTATATATAGGCATCACGTCCGTAACAAGTAGACCGAAATGATTATGCATCTACTACTATTAGTCCACACATCGACCGCTATCCATCATGCATCTAGAGTATTAAGTTCATAAGAACAGAGTAATGCTTTAAGAAAGATGACATGATGTAGAGGGATAAACTCAAGCAATATGATATAAACCCCATCTTTTTATCCTCGATGGCAACAATACAATACTTGCCTTGTTGCCCCTACTGTCACTGGGAAAGGACACCGCAAGATTGAACCCAAAGCCAAGCACTTCTCCCGTTGCAAGAACTATAGATATAGTAGGTCAAACCAAACCAATAATTCGAACAGACTTGCAAGGATATTATCATCATACATAAAAGATTTCAGAAAAGAATCAAATATTGTTCATAGATAATCTTGATCATAAACCCACAATTCATTAGATCTCGACAAACACACCGCAAAAAGATTACATCGAATAGATCTCCTCGAAGATTGAGGAGAACTTTGTATTGAGACCCAAAAAGAGAGAAGAAACCATCTAGCTGATAACTATGGCCCCGAAGGTCTGTGGTAAACTACTCACAACTCATTGGTGAGGCTATGGTGTTGATGTAGAAGCACTCCGTGATCGATCCCCCCTCCTGCGGAGCTCCGGAACAGGCCCCAAGATGGGATCTCACGGGAACAGAAGGTTGCAGTGGTGGAATTAGGGTTTTTTCTGTTGCCTCGATGTTTTCAGGGTACATGGATATATATAGGAGGATGGAGGGCATCGGGGGAGCCAAATGGGGCCCACGAGGGTGGGAGGCGCGCCTGCCCCCCCTGGGCGCGCCCTGGACCCTCGTGGCCGCCTCTCTCGTTCCCTCGTGTGTACTCCAAGTCTTCTGTGAAGATACGGTTCCAACAATAACTCTCCCGAAGGTTTCATTCCGTTTGGACTCCGTTTGGTATCCCTTTTCTGCGAAACACTGAAATAGGCAAGAAAACAGCAATTTGCACTGGGCCTTGGGTTAGTAGGTTAGCCCAATAATAATATAAAAGTGTATCATAAATCCCATTAAACATCCAAAACAGAATATATAATAGCATGGAAAAATCAAAAATTATAGATACATTGGAGACGTATCAAGCTTCCCCAAGCTTAATTCCTGCTCGTCCTCGAGTAGGTAAATGATAAAAACAGAATTTTTGATGTGGAATGCTAACCAACATAATTTTCAATGTAATTCTCTTTATTGTGGCATGAATGTTCAGATCCAAAAGATTCAATACAAAAGTCTATATTGACATAAGAAATAATAATACTTCAAGCATGCTAACAAAACAATCATGTCTTCTCAAAATAACATGGCCAAAGAAAGTTATCCCTACAAAATCATATAGTCTGGCTATGCTCCCTCTTCATCACACAAAATATTCATATCATGCACAACCCCGGTTTTAGCCAAGCACTTGTTTTCATACTCAATTTTTTCAAACCTTTCAACTTTCACGCAATACATGAGCGTGAGCCAGGGATATAGCACTGTGGGTGGAATAGAATGGTGGTTGTGGAGAAGACAAAAAGGAGGAAGATAGTCTCACATCGACTAGGCGTATCAACGGGCTATGGAGATGCCCATCAATAGATATCAATGTGAGTGAGTAGGGATTGCCATGCAATGGATGCACTAGAGCTATAAATGTATGAAAGCCCAACAAAAGAAACTAAGTGGGTGTGCATCCAACTTGCTTGCTCATGAAGACCTAGGGCATTTGAGGAAGCCCATCGTTGGAATATACAAGCCAAGTTCTATAATGTAGATTCCCACTAGTATATGAAAGTGACTAAACATGATCATGAAGATCATGGTGCTACTTTGAAGCACAAGTGTGGAAAAGGATAGTAGCATTGTCCCTTTTTTCTTAATCTTTTGGGCCTTTTTTTTTCTCTTCGGCCTTTCTTTTTTCTTTTTCTTTTTTCTTTCTTTTTTCTTTGGGACAATGCTCTAATAATGATGATCATCGCACTCATATTAATTTACAACTCGATATTACAACGCGATACTAGAACAAAGTATGACTCTATATGAATGCCTCCAGCGATGTGTGACGCCCCCGATTTGTCCGTACACTAATCATGCACGCAAATGTGTACGACCAAGATCAGGGACTCACTGAAAGATATCACAACACAACTCTAGACACAAATTAAAATAATACAAGCTTTATATTACAAGCCAGGGGCCTCGAGGGCTCGAATACAAAAGCTCGAAAACACAAGGGTCAGCGGAAGCATTAATATCTGAGTACAGACATAAGTTAAGCAAGGTTGCCTTAAGAAGGCTAGCACAAAAGTAACAAAGATCGAAGAGGCAAGGCCTCCTGCCTGGGACCTCCTAACTACTCCTCGAAGCCGAACTCCATGTAGAAACATCATCGGGGTCTTTTGGCTCCTGGGCTCCACCATCTGGTTGCATCATCCGAGAAGAAGGAACAGAAGGGGGAAAAAGGGGAGCAAAGCAACCGTGAGTACTCATCCAAAGTACTCGCAAGCAAGGATCTACACTACATATGCAATGATATCTGTGTAAAGGGACAATATCTATGGGCTAAACTGCAGAATGCCAGAATAAGAGGGGGATAGCTAATCCAATCGAAGACTACGCTTCTCGCAACCTCCATCTTGCAGCAGTAGAAGAGAGTAGATGGAAGTATCAAGTATCCTCGCTTCTGGAAGCCTCGGTCTTGCAGCAGTAGGAGGGAATAGATGGTAAGTTCACCAAGTAACATCGAATAGCATAATCCTACTCGGCGATCCTCCCGCACATCACCCTGTGAGAGAGCAACCACCGAGTTATATCTGGAACTCATCTGGGTGTGTTTTATCAAGTGTCCGGTTCTAGTTATCATGAGGTCGGAATACAACTCCGGGTCGTCCTTTTACCGAGGGACACGGCTATTCGAATAGATTAACTTCCCTGCAGGGGTGCACCACATAACCCAGCACGCTTGATCGCATTTGGCCGGACACACTATCCAGGGTCATGCCCGGCCTCGGAAGATCAACACGTCGCAGCCCTACCTAAGCACGGCAGAGAGGTCAGCACGCCGGTCTAAGTCCTAGGCGCGCAGGGGTCCGGGCCAATCGCCCAACGCACACCTGCACGTTGCGTACGCGGCCGGTGAGCAGACCTAGCAACCTCCATTACTAAGGAAGTTGCGTTACGCGGTCCAACCCGGCGCGCGCCGCTAAGTCGCTGACGTCAAGAAGGCTTCGGCTGATACCACGACGTCGAGTACCCATAACTATTCCCACGTAGCTGGTTAGTGCGTATAGACCAAATGGCCAGACTCAGATCAAATATCCAAACTCGTTAGGCGTGTTATTATGAAAATCACCGCGGACAACGACCAGGGCCAGGCCACCTCTCGACTGGGTGTCTCAACCTGCCCCTGTCGCTCCGCCACAAAGATCCACTCGGGGGCCGTCAGGAACTCAGGCCCACCACTACCTGGATGGAGCCACCTGTCCTTTCAGCCCCCACATCGAATCACTTGCGGGTACTCAATGAGCCGACCCGACTTTAGTCACATCAAGTATCATGTAAAGTATGTATATAGTATATACCCGTGATCACCCCCAAGTGATCACGGCCCGATAGAATAGCAGGGCAGACGGACAAAGGTGTAGGACCACTGATGGAATACTAGCATCCTATACTAAGCATTTAGGATTGCAGGTAAGGTATCAACAGTGGTATCAACAATGACAGGCTATGCAGCAGAATTGGAGTATCGAAAGCAGTAACATGCTACACTACTCTAATGCAAGCAGTAGAGAGAAGAATAGGTGATATCTGGTGATCAAAGGGGGGGCTTGCCTGGAAGCTCTGCAGACAAAAAGAATCTTCGGAATCATAGCCGTAGTCGAACACTGAAGCATCAACGGTCTCGGGGTCTATCACAGTATCGGAGTCTACCGAAAATAAGCAACGAAGGGGAAACAAATAAATAACAGAGCAAACAATAGCACACAAAGCATAACATGGAAATACGCAGTGCTACGGGTGACCTAACGCAGTGCTCGGTGGTACAGGCGAAGAGGAATAACATCCGAGAAAGTATTCCCGGTGTTAGGCATTTTCGGGCAGATGAAACGGAGGGGAAAGTTGCATGTTCATTATGATAGAGATGTGTGGCGGACGAACGGACCGCGTATTCGGGTTCGCCTCGTCGTTCTGAGCAACTTTCATGTTCAAAGTTTTTCGATTTGGGCTATGGTTAATTTTCTATTAATTTTCAAAGTTTAATTGAATTTCCAAATTATTTAATAAGCTGACTAAGTCAAAGGTCCAGTCAGCAGATCCAGTCAGCGTTGACTGGGTCAATGTTGACCAGTCAACAGGGTCAAGGGGGACCCACATGTCATAGTCTAGTCTGACCTAATTATAGCTTATCTAGCTAATTAACTTAACTAAATTAATTAGACTAACTAAACAGATTTAATTAACTTAATTAATCACTAAACTAATTATTTATTTAACATTTTTTTTTATTTTTTTTATTAAGTTATGTGGGTGGCCCCCCTGTCATAGACACAGGGGGCCTTCTTGGGTTCGGGCGTGCGGGCGCTGGGCGTCGGCCCAACGCGCACACGGGCGACAGAGCCGGGCGCCGAACCCGGCCGGCAGCCAGCCGGGGCCATGGCCGCAGACGACGGCGGGGAAACGCAGAATGGCGCCGGTGAGCACGGCCGTCGACGCCGGCGGTCGGCGAGCAGCTGCTGTGGGGAGGGGCGAACACGGCTCGCGACGGCCAGAGACGAGTGGCGAGGCGCATAGCGCCGCGAGGCCGTGCGGTGGCGGCCGGAGGCGAGTGGCGAGGCCAGGGCGCGGCCGGAGCGATGGGGGAGGGCGCGGTGACCGTGGCCTCCGGCGAACGGGCGCGGCCGCATCAGTCGAGGTGAAAGGGCGACGGCGTTGCAAGATGGAGGGGAAGAGAAGGGCCTACGGGGAGCTCACAGCGAGGGCATTCGGGGAGGCGTTCGAGGAGGCCGGCGGCGCCATGGCCCTCCGACGAGCCGAGGACGGCGCGGGGCTGCCGCGGTGCAGGGGAGGTCCGGGACGGCGGGAACGTGCACCGGAGGATGTGGAGGCGCGAGATCCGGTGGGTTCTTGGGCGAGGACAGCAGCGCAAGGACGGTGGCGACCGTGAGCGCCGGTGGCGTTAGGGGCGGGGCGCGGCCTAGATCGAGAGAGGGGGAGGGCGAGGGGGGATCGTGGGGGAAGTGGGGGCAGTGGGCGATGCGGTTAGGTTTTCCCCCGGGTGGGGGATATGGAGGGGAAGTGGGGCACCGACTAGGCCGGCCTGGCTGGCCCAGTGGTCAGCTGGGCCAAGGCCCAGTGGGGGGTTCTTCTCTTTTTTTGTTTTTGTTTTGTTTTACTTTTTCCTATTTTCTTTTCTGTTTTTATTTTACTTTCTTTTTAGTCTAGTTTTTAACTAATATTAAAATGATCCCTAATTTAGTAATACCTCAAAAGTTTGTTGTTATAATAACATACTCTATACTATTTTATTTATTTAAAATGCTTTTGAATATTTGTTCCTGTGACTTATTATATTTGTTTAGTGCATTTATGTACTTTATAAAAAGTGTGGTTTCTCCAACATGATCACCTATACATTATTTGGCACGACCCGAACATTTTAGTTTAAACATTTGAATAATTTTATCGTTTGACTTTAATTCAAATTTGAATTTGAATTGGTCTTTAAACTAACGTGAGTTTATCGACAGTAACCGCGTTGACGTGGCATCATTAGTATAGGTTTACTGTAGCTTGATTATCCGGGCGTCACAATTCTCCTCCACTACAAGAAATCTCGTCCCGAGATTTAAGCAGTGTAGTAAGGGGGGTGCTGGTAGCGCAATCTAACGAGTCTTCTCGGTCTTGGCTGCCCTTTCGAAGAGGTTGACCCCTTTCATTGATGTCTTCATTTCTCTGCTTCAAGTCATCGTGATCAAGTCGTCATCCTTTCTTCGGGGTCTCCATCATCCTACGAACGCGACCAGGGGGAAAAACTTTGGAGGAACGTATCTCCACGAAGTCTGTGCATACGACGACGAATTCAGAAGTGATACACGAAGTACCCTACGAGTAGTATTTCGGTGAATTCATTGAGTGCACTATACGATGGTACCAAAGTTTCAAATGGGTAGGCAATCATTCGATGCCTAGTCAGAAGCTGGAATGGGGGCTTGAACAACGAGAATAACATGGTGTTTGATTCCAGGACGAATAATGGTATAGAATTTCGCTCGTGAATCACATTCGTACCCAGGTGCAAAGGATACATTAGAATTCGGGTTGTAAAGAAGAGTCAGGTTTCGATCCAGTGGACCTGTGGTTATGGGCCTACCATGTGGGTTGAAATAGAAAGGGTGGTGACATCTTGCACAGCCTCGACAGGGAGGCATGTCAGTGGATAGCTTGTCAGCTATGTCGGCAACAATGTCGGTACCAAGGACGGGGAACAAGGAGAACCAGTTTCTTGCTCGTTGAAACGAGGCGGACCGGTAGGCAAAGTTTTCGTCCATCGGCAGTACTGGAATGTTATTAACAATAGAATCAAGGTCGTACTGACAGAGTTGTACAACGAGGTGTTTACATAAGCAGAGAATTATTACTGCTTAGATTATATGTAGATCAAAGAAAGGTTAAACAAACAAATGGAAAGGAAAATTGTGATTACACACAATTAATAGGAGTATAACCTTCCCATGGACAAGCAGAACATGGTATACAGGGTAGGAGAGTAAGTACCCAACCATTCAGATAAAGAGGCCAGGGATTAATCAAGATGTTACCCATACAACGGTGTTTGGATAACTGACGATGAAACATTTAGCATTGGGCTTCAAATGTTCTTGTTGATAATTTGGAGTACCACAGCCATGCTTCGAGATAGCATTGGCATGGTCTTGAAGCAAAGGTCAGACTTGGATACACTAAGGATTCATCAGGAACAACTTATATAATAAGTCTTATAATTTCCTCCTGGAAGAATGGTTATCCTTGCAAAAGAGATTATAATAATAGGTCCTCCAGCAAGGGTGCTAGGCATGACATCATATTACCGAGTCATCAAAGGACCAATATTATAACTACTGGAAAGTTGTCCCAACCATCATATCTGACCGAGATTCAGATCCGATTGGTGTCATTTTACCTCAGACTCGGGATGTTCGGGAAGAAGAGGTGCATCACAAATCGACGAAATGAAATTGCAAGATTCTCGAGAAATGAACTATGGGAGCGGTTTCCCAAAACAATAGTTCATCATTTAAGCAAGGAGAGGATGAGTAGGTGGCTGATGGGCTCAGCGACAATTCACCGAGAATTCCAAACGGATGGATTTCCACAATAATGTGAACAAGAAGATGACACTTATCAATTCACATGATATAATGTTGTATGCTCGAGAAAAACATACACCATTAATCATTAGGTGAAAGGTGTGCCCGGAATATGACCTTAGGCAGCAAGATCAATGTTAGAGTGACGATTCAATAACCAACAGTCTAAGAACCAACTGTCGATTGTTAACTTCAAAGCAATAGGGTTGCCAGAAGTGCAGAACTCAAGCAGCGTCTTTAGCATATTGGTATCCCGGTTGAAAACAACACGGGGACCAAGGAAGAATGGTGATGATGAGAAGTATCTTCATACCGAGAATTTCTAAGAGGTGGGGCAATCCCCTCAACATTTCGATATCAAAGACAGTAATACTTCAAGGCAGAACACAACACTAGCTGGAGAGCAAGTTGTATTCATAATGTGGACAAGTGCGCGATGAAAGGAAGTCAAGGGTGTTGTCGATGATATTAAAAATCATCGAGGGCAAGGAGGGTATTTCTCATCACGAACTCAGTTGACATCTCACAAGTAGTCAAAGTGTTGAAGGTGATCCGACACATTTGTCGGGATGTTTCAAGAGGATGTAATCAAACAACAACGGCAACAAGCAAGGGAATGACGAAGTGGCAAGTTAACGGATCAATATATAAGATGAAAGCTCGGAACCAAAGTTGCCTCTCAAGACAAGCAACATGATGCTGAAAGCTCGACTTAAGTCGTGCCCACATTCTGAAGAATTCGTGCACCAAAGGAGAACGAGGTAGCACAGTCAAAGATAGCTAGACAAGGGATGTACCCGATAGCCTAGGAATAAAACCAGATTGAGTTTTAAAAAAATTTCCCAGTAACATCTACTAGGGGTGTTGAATTTTTAGAGCGGATTTGATTTACTAAACGGTGTCCTCGGTTGACGGAAACCTAGAACCCGTAGGGTGATTACGACAAGCAAAGGTATTACTTCATCAAAAGTTCAAAAGGTGTAGAGCAAAGTCATGATATCCTCGAGATATCAGAGGGTAAAACTCGAAGGTAGAACACGATAGAAGTTGAACTAGGTCATTGACCTAGGACAGTAGATGATTTAACCTTGTCAAAAATTGACGAGGCCTGGAATGGATTTATTCCAGATATATTGAATACGGACAGCATGGTCGGAACCATAACTGCAAGGGATCAAATTTATTGTCACCGAAAGAATTATTAGATGAACAATCATTTTACAAGAAGCTTCTGAGACGGTCTACATTATTTTCATGGGCATGAACACAAGTTCAAGGTCGACTCCCACTTCTTTAATGCGTATCATTTCATTCACCTCTCGCTTTGACCAAACTGTAGTGTTGGAATTTCATTTGATGAGACACCGGATGAGTATGACTTGTGAAAACTTTCGGGTTTTCACGAATTAGGGGAAGGCATAAGTTCCACCCATCGGGCATCTTAGTAATTTATACCACAAGTTTCAAAAGTAAACACTCAAGCTTGAAAACAGAGCATGGTTGTCCAAGAAGAGGATACAATTTACCGAAGGTATTATGCATCAGGGACAGAACTTCTCGAGGTTTTTGTATACGAAGGACACTGTCGGATAATATTTCAGCAAAGGATCGAGCGATCCACAACGGAGCTGATGTGAGTATCGATACTCGCTCGGAGGAAGAAGAATGCAGAGGCATCAGATTCAAGAATCACCTGATTAGCATGAAGCTTAAATAGAAAGAAATTATGGTTTCCAAAACGAAGGATCAGAAGCAGACGCTCTGATCCAGGATGGATAAGTTGACAACACTTAGTTGTACAATCAATAAAGGTTTGAATTGCCGAGAACCAACTCATGTCCGGAATGACGTCTGAGTCGGAAAGATAATTCTATAAAGGATAACCCGATGATTGCGAGCATACGCACACATTGAATCAATAGGCCCAAAATGGCCAAGACAATGGATGTTAACGAAGACTACTAGTCATATGGAATTAACCATAATGCAAGCAGGCAATAACTTTAAGGTTAACAGGCTGCAGAGGATTTTCGAAACATCGAAAAGTATTCCGAAAAATTTTGGGAGACATATGAACAATCAAGGAGAACGGGTCCTCGATAAATGTGAGGAAATAACCGTGAGGGTTTTCATGCAAAATAAAACTGCCAGACAGTAAACTCAAAGGATTCTCGAGACAACGGAGAGTATTTCGAGGCATCTTGTAACAACAAGAGCGACAAGGAACGATCATGAGAATGACAAATGCACACAGATATCCATAGGGATATATCGGTGGCAGTGAATTGCAAAGGTGATGAGCACAAGTTCTCGGGTTAACAACGGAGAGTATCTTCAGGGTCTTCAGGTGCAGCAGACGATCATCGGTCATAAGGTGCTCTCCGGGTGAATGTGATAACGAGATCCTAATGTTAGATTTAGCAAAATTCATTTATCCCGAATAGAAGAGAGATAAGCGTCCCAGAGTATAGACGAGGAGTAAAAGATCCTAATACCACCCATTGGTGTTGTGGGCCCGTAAGCCACACAACAAGTTAGTAAATTTGTTTTTCAAAGACTAGACTCAACTTCGGCCAAGGAGTTGGAAAGGGGGATTCCTATAGGCAGTCGGCTCTGATACCAACTTGTGACGCCCCCGATTTGTCCGTACACTAATCATGCACGCAAATGTGTACGACCAAGATCAGGGACTCACTGAAAGATATCACAACACAACTCTAGACACAAATTAAAATAATACAAGCTTTATATTACAAGCCAGGGGCCTCGAGGGCTCGAATACAAAAGCTCGAAAACACAAGGGTCAGCGGAAGCAATAATATCTGAGTACAGACATAAGTTAAGCAAGGTTGCCTTAAGAAGGCTAGCACAAAAGTAACAAAGATCGAAGAGGCAAGGCCTCCTGCCTGGGACCTCCTAACTACTCCTCGAAGCCGAACTCCATGTAGAAACATCATCGGGGTCTTCTGGCTCCTGGGCTCCACCATCTGGTTGCATCATCCGAGAAGAAGGAACAGAAGGGGGAAAAGGGGGAGCAAAGCAACCGTGAGTACTCATCCAAAGTACTCGCAAGCAAGGATCTACACTACATATGCAATGGTATCTGTGTAAAGGGACAATATCTTTGGGCTAAACTGCAGAATGCCAGAATAAGAGGGGGATAGCTAATCCAATCGAAGACTACGCTTCTCGCAACCTCCATCTTGCAGCAGTAGAAGAGAGTAGATGGAAGTATCAAGTATCCTCGCTTCTGGAAGCCTCGGTCTTGCAGCAGTAGGAGGGAATAGATGGTAAGTTCACCAAGTAACATCGAATAGCATAATCCTACTCGGCGATCCTCCCGCACATCACCCTGTGAGAGAGAAACCACCGAGTTATATCTGGAACTCATCTGGGTGTGTTTTATCAAGTGTCCGGTTCTAGTTATCATGAGGTCGGAATACAACTCCGGGTCGTCCTTTTACCGAGGGACACGGCTATTCGAATAGATTAACTTCCCTGCAGGGGTGCACCACATAACCCAGCACGCTTGATCCCATTTGGCCGGACACACTTTCCAGGGTCATGCCCGGCCTCGGAAGATCAACACGTCGCAGCCCTACCTAAGCACGGCAGAGAGGTCAGCACGCCGGTCTAAGTCCTAGGCGCGCAGGGGTCCGGGCCCATCGCCCAACGCACACCTGCACGTTGCGTACGCGGCCGGTGAGCAGACCTAGCAACCTCCATTACTAAGGAAGTTGCGTTATGCGGTCCAACCCGGCGCGCGCCGCTAAGTCGCTGACGTCAAGAAGGCTTCGGCTGATACCACGACGTCGAGTACCCATAATTATTCCCACGTAGCTGGTTAGTGCGTATAGACCAAATGGCCAGACTCAGATCAAATATCCAAACTCGTTAGGCGTGTTATTATGAAAATCACCGCGGACAACGACCAGGGCCAGGCCACCTCTCGACTGGGTGTCTCAACCTGCCCCTGTCGCTCCGCCACAAAGATCCACTCGGGGGCCGTCAGGAACTCAGGCCCACCACTACCTGGATGGAGCCACCTGTCCTTTCAGCCCCCACATCGAATCACTTGCGGGTACTCAATGAGCCGACTCGACTTTAGTCACATCAAGTATCATGTAAAGTATGTATATAGTATATACCCGTGATCACCCCCAAGTGATCACGGCCCGATAGAATAGCAGGGCAGACGGACAAAGGTGTAGGGCCACTGATGGAATACAAGCATCCTATACTAAGCATTTAGGATTGCAGGTAAGGTATCAACAGTGGTATCAACAATGACAGGCTATGCAGCAGAATAGGAGTATCGAAAGCAGTAACATGCTACACTACTCTAATGCAAGCAGTAGAGAGAAGAATAGGTGATATCTGGTGATCAAAGGGGGGGCTTGCCTGGAAGCTCTGCAAACAAAAAGAATCTTCGGAATCGTAGCCGTAGTCGAACACCGAAGCATCAACGGTCTCGGGGTCTATCACAGTATCGGAGTCTACCGAAAATAAGCAACGAAGGGGAAACAAATAAATAACAGAGCAAACAATAGCACACAAAGCATAACATGGAAATACGCAGTGCTATGGGTGACCTAACGCAGTGCTCGGTGGTACAGGCGAAGAGGAATAACATCCGAGAAAGTATTCCCGGTGTTAGGCATTTTCGGGCAGATGAAACGGAGGGGAAAGTTGCATGTTCATTATGATAGAGATGTGTGGCGGACGAACGAACCGCGTATTCGGGTTCGTCTCGTCGTTCTGAGCAACTTTCATGTTCAAAGTTTTTCGATTTGGGCTATGGTTAATTTTCTATTAATTTTCAAAGTTTAATTGAATTTCCAAATTATTTAATAAGCTGACTAAGTCAAAGGTCCAGTCAGCAGATCCAGTCAGCGTTGACTGGGTCAATGTTGACCAGTCAACAGGGTCAAGGGGGACCCACATGTCATAGTCTAGTCTGACCTAATTATAGCTTATCTAGCTAATTAACTTAACTAAATTAATTAGACTAACTAAACAGATTTAATTAACTTAATTAATCACTAAACTAATTATTTATTTAACATTTTTTTTATTAAGTTCTGTGGGTGGCCCCCCTGTCATAGACACAGGGGGCCTTATTGGGTTCGGGCGTGCGGGCGCTGGGCGTCGGCCCAACACGCACACGGGCGACAGAGCCGGGCGCCGAACCCGGCCGGCGGCCAGCCGGGGCCATGGCCGCAGATGACGGCGGGGAAACGCGGAATGGCGCCGGCGAGCACGGACGTCGACGCCGGCGGTCGGCGAGCAGCTGCTGTGGGGAGGGGCGAACACGGCTCGCGACGGCCAGAGACGAGTGGCGAGGCGCATAGCGCCGCGAGGCCGTGCGGCGGCGGCCGGAGGCGGGTGGCGAGGCCAGGGCGCGGCCGGAGCGATGGGGGAGGGCGCGGTGACCGTGGCCTCCGGCGAACGGGCGCGGCCGCATCAGTCGAGGTGAAAGGGTGACGGCGTTGCAAGATGGAGGGGGGAGAGAAGGGCCTACGGGGAGCTCACAGCGAGGGCATTCGGGGAGGCGTTCGAGGAGGCCGGCGGCGCCATGGCCCTCCGACGAGCCGAGGATGGCGCGGGGCTGCCGCGGTGCAGGGGAGGTCCGGGACGGCGGGAACGTGCACCGAAGGATGTGGAGGCGCGAGATCCGGTGGGTTCTTGGGCGAGGACAGCAGCGCAAGGACGGTGGCGACCGTGAGCGCCGGTGGCGTTAGGGGCGGGGCGTGGCCTAGATCGAGAGAGGGGGAGGGCGAGGGGGGGTCGTGGGGGAAGTGGGGGCAGTGGGCGATGGGGTTAGGTTTTCCCCCGGGTGGGGGATATGGAGGGGAAGTGGGGCACCGACTAGGCCGGCCTGGCTGGCCCAGTGGTCAGCTGGGCCAAGGCCCAGTGGGGGGTTCTTCTCTTTTTTTGTTTTTGTTTTGTTTTACTTTTTCCTATTTTCTTTTCTGTTTTTATTTTACTTTCTTTTTAGTCTAGTTTTTAACTAATATTAAAATGATCCCTAATTTAGTAATACCTCAAAAGTTTGTTGTTATAATAACATACTCTATACTATTTTATTTATTTAAAATGCTTTTGAATATTTGTTCCTGTCACTTATTATATTTGTTTAGTGCATTTATATACTTTATAAAAAGTGTGGTTTCTCCAACATGATCACCTATACATTATTTGGCACGACCCGAACATTTTAGTTTAAACATTTGAATAATTTTATCGTTTGACTTTAATTCAAATTTGAATTTGAATTGGTCTTTAAACTAACGTGAGTTTATCGACAGTAACCGCGGTGACGTGGCATCATTAGTATAGGTTTACTGTAGCTTGATTATCCGGGCGTCACACGATGTACCAGGATGTGCAATGAATCAATAGTGACATGTATGAAATTATGCATGGTGGCCTAGCCACAAATACGATGTCAACTACATGATCATGCATGGCAATATGACAATGATGAAGCGTGTCATAGCAAACGGAACGATGGAAAGTTGCATGGCAATATATCTCGGAATGGCTATGGAAATGCCATGATAGGTAGGTATGGTGGCTGTTTTGAGGAAGGTATATGGTGGGTGTATGGTACCGATGAAAGTTGCGCGGTACAAGAGAGGATAACAATGGTAGAAGGGTGAGAGTGTGTATAATCCATGGACTCAACATTAGTCATAAAGAACTCACATACTTATTGCAAAATCTACAAGTCATCAAAACAAAGTACTACACGCATGCTCCTAGGGGAAGGATTGGTAGGAGTTAACCATCACGCGATCCCGACCTCCACACAAAGGATGACACTCAATGAAATACCTCATGCTTCAAATTTGTCACACAACGGTTACCATACGCGCATGCTACGGGACTTGCCAACCTCAACACAAGTAGTTCTCAAATTCACAACTACTCTACTAGCATGACTCTAATATTACCATCCTCATATCTCAAAACAATCATCAAGTATCAAACTTCTCATAGTATTCAATGCACTTTATGTGAAAGTTTTTACTATACCCAACTTGGATGCCTATCATATTAGGACTAGTTTTATAACCAAAGCACATTACCATGCTATTCCAAAAGACTCTCAAAAAGATATAAGTGAAGCATGAGAGATGAACAATTTCTACAAAATAAAACCACCACTATGCTCTAAAAGATATAAATGAAGCACTAGAGCAAAACTATCTAGCTCAAAAGATATAAGTGAAGCACATAGAGTATTCTAATAAATTCTAAATCATATTTATCTCTCTCAAAAGGTGTGTCCAGCAAGGATGATTGTGGCAAACTAACAAGCAAAGACTCAAATCATACATGACGCTCCAAGCAAAACACATATCATGTGGTGAATAAAAATATAGTCTCAAGTATAGTTACCGATAGACGAAGACGAAAGAGGGGATGCCTTCCCGGGGCATCCCCAAGCTTAGGCTTTTGGTTGACCTTGAATTTTACCTTGGGGTGCCTTGGGCATCCCCGAGCTTAGTGATACGTCTCCAACATATCTATAATTTTTGATAGTTCCATGCTATTATTTATGATGTTTTGGATGTTTAATGGGCTTTATTATACACTTTTATATTATTTTTGGGACTAACCTATTAACCCAAAGGCCGAGTCCAGATTGCCGTTTTTTTGCCTATTTCAGGGTTTTGCAGAAAAGGAATATCAAACGGAGTCCAAACGGAATGAAACCTTCGGGAGAGTTATTTTTGGAATGATATCTTCAGGAGAGACTTGAGCACCAAGGCAGAGGACATACGGGGTGTCCAAGAGGGTGGGGGCGCGCCCCCCTGCCTCGTGGGCCCCATGTTGCTCCATCGACGTACTCCTTCCTCCTATATATACCCATGTACCCTGAAAACATCAAAGCAACAAAGAAAACCCTAATTCCACCACAGCAACCTTCTATTCCCGTGAGATCCCATCTTGGGGCCTTCCACGGAGTGCTTCTGAATCAACACCATCGCCTCACCATGAGTTGTGAGTAGTTTACCACAGACCTTCGGGTCCATAGTTAGTACCTAGAGGGCTTCTTCTCTCTTTTTGGATCTCAATACCAAGTTCTCCTCGGTCTTCGAGGAGATCTATTCGATGTAATCTTTTTGTGGTGTGTTTGTCGAGCTTCGATGAATTGTGGGTTTATGATCAAGATTATCTATGAGAAATATTTGGTTATTTTCTGAATTCTTTTATGTATGATTATAATATCCTTGAAAGTCTCTTTGAATTATCGGTTTGGTTTGGCCTACTAGATCTATAGTTCTTGCAATGGGAGAAGTGCTTGGCTTTGGGTTCAATCTTGCGGTGTCCTTTCCCAGTGACAGCAGGGGCAGCAAGGCACGTATTGTATTGTTGCCATCGAGGATAAAAAGATGGGGTTTATATCATATTGCTTGAGTTTATCCCTCTACATCATGTCATCTTGCTTAAAGCATTACTCTGTTCTTATGAACTTAATACTCTAGATGCATGCTGCATAGTGGTCAATGTGTGGAGTAATAGTAGTAGATGCAAAATCGTTTCGGTCTACTTGTCACGGACGTGATGCCTATATATAATGATCGTGCCTAGATATTCTCATAATTATTCGCTTTTCTATCAATTGATCAACAGTAATTTGTTCACCCACCGTAGAATTCTGCTACCATTAGAGAAGCCACTAGTGAAACCTATGGCCCCCGGGTCTATTCTCAACATATCAATCTACAATCTACTTTACTTTGTTGTTTTTAATTTCTGTTCTTATATCAAAAATACCAAAAATATCAAACTATCCTATCTATCAGATCTCACTTTCGTAAGTGACCGTAAAGGGATTGACAACCCCTTATTGCGTTGGCTACAAAGTTCTTATTTATTTGTGCAGGTGCGAGGGACTCGCGCGTGGTATCCTACTGGATTGATACCTTGGTTCTCAAAACTGAGGGAAATACTTACGCTACTGTGTTGCATCACCCTTTCCTCTTCGAGGGAATACAACGCAAGCTCGAGAAGTAGCAAGAAGAATTTCTGGCGCCGTTGTCGGCGAGGCTTATGCAAAAGTCATCTACCAAGTACCTATCACAAACCCTTATCCTTCGCATTACATTTATTTGCCTCTCATTTTCCTTTCCCCCACTTCACCGTTGCCGTTTTATTTGCCCTTCTTTTTACCGTGTGTTTACCGTTCGCTTGCTTCTTGTTTGCTTGTGTGTTGGATTGCTTGCTTGTCATTATGGCTCAAAATAATACCAAATTGTGTGACTTCTTCAATACCAACAATAATGATTTTATTAGCACTCCGATTTCTCCTATTACCGATGTTGAATCTTGTGAGATCAATGTTGCTCTGTTGAATCTTGTCATGAAAGATCAATTTTCCGACCTTCCTAGTGAAGATGCCGCTACCCATCTAAACAACTTTGTTGATTTGTGTGATATGCAAAAGAAAAGGGATACGGATAATGATATTGTTAAATTGAAGTTCTTTCAGTTTTCACTTAGAGATCGTGCTAAAACTTGGTTTTCCTCTTTGCCTAGAAATAGTATTGATTCGTGGAATAAGTGCAAAGATGCTTTTATCTCTAAATATTTTCCTCCTGCTAAGATTATCTCTCTTAGAAACGATATTATGAAATTTAAGCAACTAGATCATGAGCATGTTGCACAAGCTTGGGAGAGAATGAAATTAATGATACGTAATTGTCCCACACATGGTTTGAACTTATGGATAATTATACAAAAAAATTATGTTGGCTTGAATTTTGCTTCTAGAAATCTTTTAGATGCGGTCGCAAGAGGCACTTTCATGGAAACTACCTTAGGAGAAGCTATCAAACTCCTAGATAACATTATGGTTAATTATTCTCAACGTCACACCGAAAGATCTACTAGTAAAAAAGTGCATGCTATTGAAGAGATTAGTGTTTTGAGTGGAAAGATGGATGAACTTATGAAATTATTTGCTGCTAAGAGTGCTTCTTCTAATCCTAATGATATGCCTTTATCCACGTTAATTGAAAATAATAATGAATCTTTGGATGTGAATTTTATTGGTAGGAATAATTTTGGTAACAATGCTTATAGAGGAAACTTTAATCCTAGGCCTTTTCCTAGTAATTCCTCTAATAATTATGGTAATTCCTTCAATAACTCTTACGGAAAGATGCCTTCTGAATTTGAAACTAGTTTTAAGGAGTTTATGAATTCGCAAAAGAATTTCAATGCCTTGCTTGAAGAAAAATTACTTAAGATCGATGAATTGGCTAGAAGTGTGGATAGAATTACTCTTGATGTTGATTCTTTGAAACTTAGATCTATTCCACCTAAGCACGATATCAATGAGTCTCTCAAATCCATGAGAATTTCCATTGATGAAAGCAAAGAAAGAACCGCTAGGATGCGTGATAAAAAAGAGTTTTATAAAAGCGTGTTCTTCTAGTTATCATGAAAATAAAGATGAAGATCTGAAAGTTATTGATATGTATCCTATTAGATCCTTGTTTTCTAGTATTAATCTTGATAAAGATGGGACTGGATATGAGTCTACTTTAATTAAAAGGCGTCCCAATGATTCAGAGTTTTTAGATCTTGATGCTAAAATTGTTAAAAGTGGGATTGAAGACATTACAACTTTGCATAGTGATGAACCCACTACTTTGGATTTCAAAGGATTCAATTATGATAATTGCTCCTTGATTGATTGTATTTCCTTGTTGCAATCCGTACTAAATTCTCTGCATGCTTATAGTCAAAATAAAGCTTTTACCAAACACATAGTTGATGCTTTGATGCAATCTTATGAAGAAAAACTTGAATTAGAAGTTTCTATCCCTAGAAAGCTTTATGATGAGTGGGAACCTACTATTAAAATTAAAATTAAGGATCATGAATGCTTTGCTTTGTGTGATTTGGGTGCAAGTGTCTCCACTATCCCAAAAACTTTGTGTGATTTGTTAGGTTTCCATGAGCTTGATGATTGTTCTTTAAATTTGCATCTAGCGGATTCTACTATTAATAAACCTATGGGAAGGATTAATGATGTTCTTATTGTTGCCAACAGGAATTATGTGCCCGTAGATTTCATTGTTCTTGATATAGATTGCAATCCTTCATGTCCTATTATTCTTGGTAGACCTTTCCTTAGAACGATTGGTGCAATTATTGATATGAAGGAAGGAAATATTAGATTCCAATTTCCATTAAGGAAAGGCATGGAACACTTCCCTAGAAATAAAATTAAATTACCTTATGAATCCATTATGAGAGCCACTTATGGATTGCCTTCCAAAGATGGCAATACCTAGATCCATCCTTGTATCTTGCCTAGCTAGGGGCGTTAAACGATAGCGCTTGTTGGGAGGCAACCCAATTTTATTTTCTTTGTTTTTGCTTATATTTAGGAATAAATATTGCATCTACCTTCTGTTTAGATGTGGTTTTGTGTTTTAATTAGTGTTTGTGACAAGTAGAACCTTTGGGAAGACTTGTGTGAAGTTTATATGATCTTGCTGTAAAAAACAGAAACGTTAGCGCTCACGAGAATAGTCACCAGATTTTACTGGAGAGTGCTATTTAGTTGATTCTTTTTGCAGATGATTAATAGACAAATTCCTCACGTTTACCAATTTATTTCATTTTTTGGAGTTACAAAAGTATGCGAAAGTTACAGATTTCTACAGACTGTTCTGTTTTTGACAGATTCTGTTTTTCGTGTGTTGTTTGCTTATTTTGATGAATCTATGAGTAGTATTGGAGGATATGAATCATAGAGAAGTTGGAATACAGTAGTTTTAACACCAATATAAACAAAGAATGAGTTCATTACAGTACCTTTGAGTAGTGGTTTGTTTTCTTATACTAACGGAGCTCACGAGATTTTTGGCTAAGTTTTGTGTTGTGAAGTTTTCAAGTTTTGAGTATGGCTTTGATGGACTATGGAACAAAGAGTGGCAAGAGCCTAAGCTTGGGGATGCCCAAGGCACCCCAAGGTAAAATTCAAGGACAACCAAAAGCCTAAGCTTGGGGATGCCCCGGGAAGGCATCCCCTCTTTCGTCTTCATCTATCTGTAACAATACTCGGGACTATATTTTTATTCACCACATGATATGTGTTTTACTTGGAGCGTCATGTATGATTTGAGTCTTTGCTTGTTAGTTCGCCACAATCATTCTTGCTGGACACACATTTTTGAGAGAGATAAATATGGCCTAGAATTTGTTAGAACACTCTATGTGCTTCACTAATATCTTTTGAGCTAGATAGTTTTGCTCTAGTGCTTCACTTATATCTTTTAGAGCACGATGGTGATTTTATTTTGTAGAAATTGTTGATCTCTCATGCTTCACTTATATCCTTTTGAGAGTCTTTTAGAACAGCATGGTAATGTGCTTTGGTTATAAAACTAGTCCTACTATGATAGGCATCCAAGATGAATGTAGTAAAAACTTTCATACAAGTGCATTGAATATGATGAGAAGTTTGATACTTGATGATTGTTTTGAGATATGAGGATTGTGATATTAGAGTCATGCTACTGGAGTTATTTTGAATTTTAGAAATACTTGTGTTAAATTTTGTGATTCCCGTAGCATGCACATATGGTGAACCGCTATGTGACGAAGTTAGAGCATGAGCTATTTGTAGAGTGTCATCCTTTGTGTGGAGGTCGGGGGCGCACGATGGTTAACTCCTACCAACCTCCCCCTAGGAGCATGCATTGATTGCTTTGTTTTGATGACTCGTAAATTTTTTCAATAAGTATATGAGTTCTTTATGTCACCCTTCCACCATTGCTAGCCTCTCTTGTACCGCGCAATTTTTGCCGGTACCATACACCCACCTTATACCTTCCTCAAAACAGCCACCATACCTACCTATCATGGCATTTCCATAGCCATTTCGAGATATATTTCCATGCAACTTTCCATCGTTCCATTCATATGACACGCTTCATATTGTCATATTTCCATGCATGATCATGTAGTTGACATCGTATTTGTGGCAAAGCCACCATGCATAAATTTTCATACATGTCACTCTTGATTCATTGCACATCCCAGTACACCGCCGGAGGCATTCATATAGAGTCATACTTTGTTCTAGTATCGAGTTGTAATATCGAGTTGTAAATTAATATAAGTGTGATGGTCATCATTATTAGAGCATTGTCCCAAAGAAAAAAGAAAGAAAAAAAGAAAAAGAAAAAAGAAAGGCCGAAGACAAAAAAAAGGCCCAAAAAAATTAAGAAAAAAAGGGACAATGCTACTATCCTTTTCCACACGTGTGCGTCAAAGTAGCACCATGATCTTCATGATAGAGAGTCTCATGTTTAGTCACTTTCATATACTAGTGGGAATTTACATTATAGAACTTGGCTTGTATATTCCAATGATGGGCTTCCTCAAATGCCCTAGGTCTTCATGAGCAAGCAAGTTGGATGCACACCCACTTAGTTTCTTTTGTTGGGCTTTCATACATTTATAGCTCTAGTGCATCCATTGCATGGCAATCCCTTTTCACTAACATTGATATCTATTAAGGGCATCTCCATAGCCCGTTGATCCGCCTAGTCGATGTGAGACTATCTTCCTCCTTTTTGTCTTCTCCACAACCACCATTTTATTCCACCCATAGTGCTATATCCATGGCTCACGCTCATGTATTGCGTGAAAGTTGAAAGGTTTGAAAAAATTGAGTATGAAAACAAGTGCTTGGCTGAAACCGGGGTTGTGCATGATATGAATATTTTGTGTGATGAAGAGGGCGCATAGCCAGACTATATGATTTTGTAGGGATAACTTTCTTTGGCCATGTTATTTTGAGAAGACATGATTGTTTTGTTAGCATGCTTGAAGTATTATTATTTCTTATGTTAATATACACTTTTGTCTTGAATCTTTTGGATCTGAACATTCATGCCACAATAAATAGAATTACAGTGAAAATTATGTTGGTTAGCATTCCACATCAAAAATTCTGTTTTTATCATTTACCTACTCGAGGACGAGTAGGAATTAAGCTTGGGAATGCTTGATACGTATCCAATGTATCTATAATTTATTATTGTTCCATGATATTATTTATGATGTTTTGGATGTTTAATGGGCTTTATTATACACTTTTATATTATTTTTGGGACTAACCTATTAACCCAAAGGCCCAGTCCAGATTGTTTTTTTTTTTGCCTATTTCAGGGTTTTGCAGAAAGGGAATATCAAACAGAGTCCAAACGGAATGAAACCTTCGGGAGAGTTATGTTTGGAACGATATCTTCACGAGAGACTTGAGCACCAAGCCAGAGGACATACGGGGTGTCCACAAGGGTGGGGGCGCGCCCCCCTGCCTCGTGGACTCCACGTTGCTCCACCGACGTACTCCTTCCTCCTATATATACCCATGTACCCCGAAAACATCGAAGCAATAGAGAAACCCTAATTCCACCGTAGCAACCTTCTGTTCCCATGAGATCCCATCTTGGGGCCTATTCCGGAGCTCTGCCGGAGGGGGGATCTCCCATGGAGTGCTTCTACATCAACACCATCGCCTCACCATGAGTTGTGAGTAGTTTACCACAGACCTTCGGGTCCATAGTTAGTACCTAGATGGCTTCTTCTCTCTTTTTGGATCTCAATACCAAGTTATCCTCGGTCTTCGAGGAGATCTATTCGATGTAATCTTTTTGCGGTGTGTTTGTCGAGATCAGATGAATTGTGGGTTTATGATCAAGATTATCTATGAGAAATATTTGGTTCTTTTCTGAATTCTTTTATGTATGATTATAATATCCTTGCATGTCTCTTCGAATTATCAGTTTGGTTTGGCCTACTAGATCTATAGTTCTTGCAATGGGAGAAGTGCTTGGCTTTGGGTTCAATCTTGTGGTGTCCTTTCCCAGTGACAGCAGGGGCAGCTAAGCACGTATTGTATTGTTGCCATCGAGGGTAAAAAGATGGGGTTTTTATCATATTGCTTGAGTTTATCTCTCTACATCATGTCATCTTGCTTAAAGCATTACTCTGTTCCTATTAACTTAATACTCTAGATGCATGCTGGATAGTGGTCGATGTGTGGAGTAATAGTAGTAGATGTAATCGTTTCGGTCTACTTGTCACGGACGTGATGCCTATATATAACGATCATGCCTAGATATTCTCATAATTATTCGCTTTTTTATCAATTGCTCGACAGTAATTTGTTCACCCACCGTAGAATTCTGCTATCATGAGAGAAGCCACTAGTGAGACCTATAGGCCCCGGGTCTATTCTCAACATATCAATCTGCAATCTACTTTACTTTGTTGTTTTTACTTTCTGTTCTTATATCAAAAATACCAAAAATATCAAACTATCCTATCTATCAGATCTCACTTTCGTAAGTGACCGTAAAGGGATTGACAACCTCTTATCGCGTTGGTTGCGAAGTTCTTATTTGTTTGTGCAAAAGCGAGGAACTCGCGTGTGGTCTCTTGCTGGATTGATACCTTGGTTCTCAAAAACTGAGGGAAATATTTACGCTACTGTGCTGCATCACCCTTTCCTCTTCGAGGGAATACAACGCAAGCTCGAGAAGTAGCACTTAGGCTCTTGCCACTCTTTGTTCCATAGTCCATCAAAGTCATACTCAAAACTTGAAAACTTCACAACACAAAACTTAGCCAAAAATCTCGTGAGCTCCGTTAGTATAAGAAAACAAAACACCACTCAAAGGTACTGTAATGAACTCATTCTTTGTATATATTGGTGTTAAACCTACTGTATTCCAACTTCTTCATGATTCATACCCCCCGATACTACTCATAGATTCATCAAAATAAGGAAACAACACACGAAAAACAGAATTTGTCAAAAATAGAACAATCTGTGGTAATCTGTAACTTTCAAATACTTCTGTAACTCTAAAAAACTTAAAATAAATTGGTAAACGTGAGGAGTTTGTCTATTAATCATCTGCAAAAAGAATCAACTAAAACGCACTCTCCAGTAAAAATTGACAGCTAATCTCGTGAGCGCTAATGTTTCTGTTTTTTTACAGCATGATCACATAAACTTCACACAAGTCTTCCCAAAGGTTCTACTTAGGGCAAACACTAATTAAAACACAAAACCACATCTAAACAGAAGCTAGATGCAATATTTATTCCTAAACAGAAGCAGAAACAAATAAAATAAAATTGGGTTGCCTCCCAACAAGCACTATCGTTTAACGCCCCTAGCTAGGCACGATACAAGAATAGATCTAGGTATTGCCATAATGATAAGGTAGATCGCGAAAACTCATCTCATATTCTCTATGTTCAGAAGCAAGTTTTCTTTGTGGAAAACAAAAGTAATTAAAAGGGCCACATTTAATAGGACAAAAGTCCCCCATATCAAGCTCAGGAGGTATAGGTTCCTCCTTTGGCCCTTCATATTGCACAACCAATTCATCATTATAAGCATTCTTTTGGCAAAAGGTCATGAGCTTTCGCTCAAGGGAAAAACCTAACCTATTGTTTTGAATAGCAAAATCATCATTTAATTTAGAAATTCTATCAACCAAGATATCGGTAGGAACCTTTTTCCTAAGGTTCTCATTAAAAGCAACATAATCTAAAGATTGCAAACGCATTATGTCCTCTTGATTGAATAAGATAGCTTCTATGGTAGGACGACCAACGTCCACCCTATAATGCGCAAAGATCTCTTTGGCCTCTTTCATGATCTGAACTCATGAGCCAAAAAGATAGTAGCTGTGCGCTTAACAGAAGAATGCTCAATATTGGAAAATTCCAGAAAGATTCTCTGAATGCAAGGATGCATATGGATAAATTGCCTTTCAATTTCAACTATAAGCATAGATATGGCATCTGCAAGACTACTAGTTCTATGAAGAATAGATCCACCCATAGTGGGTAAAGCATCGGCACAAGTAAAGAAGTCTTGAAGAACTCCTTTTCAAATAATATTATCACTACCAACCCGGAATTTCTTAGTATGTAAAGTGGTAGTTTCATCCGGAGGATCAACAAAGGTGAAGTTGCCCTCAACATTACTACCCCTTTCAACGACATCTTCCCCCATCTCAGACATGGTAGCGCCAACCCGCGATAAAGATGAACACACACGAGGCAAAGCGAACGGTAAACACACGGAAAAAAGAAGGGCGAATAAAACGGCAAGAGTGAAGTGGGTGAGGGGAAAACGAGAGGCAAATAATGTAGTGCGAAGGATAAGGGTTTGTGATAGGTACTTGGTATATGACTTTTGCGTAGATCTCCCCGGCAACGGTGTAAGGGCATATTTCTCCCTAAGTAGTTTTGGTGATTGATGACAATGCTTTTGCGGACTAATCGTATGCTCTAAGCTCCTACAGGTATATCTCACTTAGGCACAAGACGATTGATTGCCCCTCGGATTCGATAGAAGACGGTGTTTCCTTTTTGCTCCCTGTCGGTGGCTTTGAGTAATAGGAAAGCCGTACTATTAAGAGGGGGTCCGCTTTGGAAAGGTTTGGGTGGAATCAACACGTACACTTCTTTCTCTCACACCACCTTTCCCTCGCTTCTCTGGAGTTCCAACCGCTTATTATCATATATGCAAAACTTGACTTCTTAACTAAATCAACTACCTGGCAAGCGGTAGTACCGCTCCTTAAAGCGGTAGTACTGCACAGCCACGCGGTAGTACCGCCTGAAGACACGGTAGTACCGCGGCTCCAGATCGGTAGTACCGCGTATCTGGCCCGGCACTGATTCTAAGTGCAGAAGTAGGTGCGGAAGTAAATTTTTACTTCCGCATCCTATGCGGTAGTACCGCTTACTCCGAGCGGTAGTACCGTGTCGTGTTTTGCTACTACTGTTTTCTCTGCGGATGTAGCCGCGGATGTAATTTATTTCATCCGTGGTCGTCAATCATGTCGCATGTTTTTGCCTAGCGGTAGTACTGCTCCCGAAGCGGTAGTACCGCTCAGTCAGCGGTAGTACCGCAACTTACGTGCGGTACTACTGCTCTCTACGGGCTGAAAACGCACATAACGGCTGGATTAGCTCTCCCACTATATATAGGGGGTCTTCTTCTCCTAGAAGACTTACCTCTTCCCCCACTACTCCATTGTTGCTCCAAAAGCTCCATTCCCGCCCGATCCCTCTCCCTAGCCAATCAAATTTGTTGATTTGCTCGGGATTGCTTGAGGAGGCATCGATCTACACTTCCACCAAGAGATATTTGATTCTCCCCACTAATCCCTTGCGGATCTTGTTACTCTTGGGTGTTTGAGCACCCTAGACGGTTGAGGTCACCTCGAAGCCATATTCCATTGTGGTGAAGCTTCGTGGTTTTGTTGGGAGCCTCCAAGTTGTGGAGATAGCCCCAACCTTGTTTGTAAAGGTTCGGTCGCCGCCTTCAAGGGCATCACTAGTGGAATCACGGCACCTTGCATCGTGTGAGGGCATGAGGAGAATACGGTGGCCCTAGTGGCTTCTTGGGGAGCATTGTGCCTCCACACCGCTCCAAAGGAGACGTACTTCCCCACAGAGGGAAGGAACTTCGGCAACACATCCTCGTCTCCACCGGTTCCACTTGTGATTATTTCTTACCTTTACTTGTGCATGATTTACTTGTTCAACTCCTATAGCATGCTTGTGTAGTTGTTACCCTTCTTTCCTTTAGTTGCCATCTTAGTAGAATATCTAGACAACTTACTTTGTCGTTTAATTTAAAGTGGTTAAGAAAAGTTAAAAATTGTTAGTTGCCTATTCACCCCCCCCCCCTCTAGTCAACCATATCGATCCTTTCAATTGGTATCAGAGCCTCGTCTCTTTTTTAAGGACTTTACCGTCCAAAGAGTATGGGTGACAACGTAGTCGAGACGGAGGACCATTCCGGTGGAACTCCGTCCTTGCCTACATCAGATGGGGGAGCCTCGGTCTCTCGTGAGGAGTTCAATGTGGCCTTGACCACATTGAAAGAATCACTAGCGAGCGAGGTCAAAGGCATGTTTAAAGATTTGCTTGAGGGGCTTAAATTATCCACCACACCGTTGGAAGTGGCTCGTCCCGCTACCAACGTGTCGGAGGCTAATCCCGACAAGGGAGAAGCTAGTAGTGAACAAGCCCCGGTTACTAAGAATGGGAGTGGAAATTTTTCCCAATCCGCTCCTCCTACTCACGATGGAGGACCCGTTCCTACACCGCATTTAAATTCCGTTGGGCCCCCTCCCAAGTTTATCAAAAATACTGATTTTGCTACTTGGGTGTTTCGTTTCAAACGTCATATTAATCATTGTTCTACTAACCTTTGGAGAATCATTGAGCAAGGTTTTTATCCGTATGATCCCGACAACATGAATCCAAGAGAAACTGCAGATCATCAGTTCAACGAGTCCGCTCTTTGCATTCTTCAAGATTCCATCCCTCCCGAAGACATTGCACACCTTCGACCCTTCACGGTGGCCAAGGAAGCTTGGGAGCATGTTGGCACGATGTACAAGGGAAGCACCAGTATTCAACGCTCCAACTATGAAGTGGTGCAAGATGAAGCTGATGAGTTTGCTATGATCAAAGATGAAGATCCTCGTGAACTTTATCGAAGATTAACTATCCTTGCGGTTTCTCTTCGAGATCATGGCAGTAAGGATATGGATGACAATTGGATCAAGCGCAAGTTCCTGAAGGCCATGATGCCCTATCATAAGGCCATGTCCTCTGTCATACGTCAGAGACCGGACTTCCACACTTTATCCTCAAATGAAGTGTTGGATGAGTTTGTTGCCATGAGGATCTTGGACGTGACCGCCGACAATGCGGTCTTAAGAGCTCAACGATCAAAGAAGCCTAATCTTGCACTGAAGGCCAAGGCTTGTGTGGAAGAGGAGGAAGTGGAAGATGATGATGAGTGTAGCCCCGAGGACACCAAATATGCCTATCATGAGCACATGGCTCTTGCTTCAAGGCAATTCTGGGGCAAGAAGAACACAAGATCCAACTTCAACAGGAACAACTCTAGTGGGAACAAGGGGAAGCAACGAGTAAGGACATGCTTCAACTGTGGAAATGTAAGTCACTTCGTTGTGGATTGCCCATATGAGAAGAGAGAAGACTTTGGAGGCAAGCTTATTCGGAAGGACAAGTCAAAGTCCTATCCCAACAAGAACAATTTCATCAAGAAGACTCCTCCGAAAGTGTTGGTGGCCCAAGAAGAATATGTGGAGGATGATGATAATGATGAAGACGATGAGGTGACCACTATGGCCACAATTGCAATTGCGACTACTCCACACTCATCTCTCTTCGACTCACCAAACGAAAACATCACCGCCAAGTGTCTCATGGCCAAGGCCACCAACAACGTAACCCCAAACATCAATACTACCATCTCTTCTAATCCTTCATTGACTAATTGTATTGATGAGGGTGAGGGTGTTAAGGAGGGAGAAAATGAATTTGAGTTGTTCATGAAAAATCTCAAGGGCAAACCCAAGAAGCATTTTGTTGCTCTCTTGGAACAACTCAGTGAGGCCAATGACATGATCGAGGCTCACGAGGAAACCATTACTAAAATGGAAGGACATAGTCGAGACTATGCCGATGAGATATCGGATCTCTCTAATGCCCTAGAGGAAGAGTGTGGTCTTCGTTTGGCTCTTGAGGAGTCACACAACGATGGTCATGCTAAATTAAAGAAAGATCTTGATCATGCTTTAGTTGTCTCTCGCGTCCTTAAATCCGAGAAGGCAAAACTTGAGGTTGACCATGCTAAACTCAAAGAGGAGTTTGACATACTTGACAAGGCTCACAAGGCCTTGAAAGGTATGCATACTACTCTCAAGGAGTCTCATGATCAACTCCAAGTTTCGCTAACCAAGGAAAAGGCTATCTTTCCTCGCATGGTTTTAATTGATAATGCAAATGCTACTAACCCCTGTTGCGAGCATGTGCATCTTGTTGAAGAGAATGCCGAGTTGAAGAAGCAACTTGAGAAAGGCCTTGTAACATGCATACAAGGTGAGAAGAACCTCAACACCCTTTTGAGCAATCAAAAGGAGGTTGTGTCAAAGGAAGGAATTGGGTTTGTTCCTAAGCCCAAGAAGAAGAAGAATGACAAGACCAAGCAACCACCCCCTCTCCGACAATCTTTTGTGAAATAAGGAGAGGGCACGTCAACGAAGAATAAAAGTGGTGGTGTCAAGAAAAACTCCACCATACCATCAAACATGGCCGGCGATTTTAATCCTTCATATGTTTTATGCCGTGCTAGTGATGGTCATGTGTTTGCTAAATTTGTTGGTTCTTCTTATGAGTACATTGAATGGTCCATTTGGGTTCCTAAGACCCTTGTTACTAACCTCAAAGGACCCATTACCAAATGGGTACCTAAATCCAAGCACTGATCTATTGTAGGAGTTTGCTTCCGGTGGGGGATCATGGTTTCTTGATAGCGGAGCCACAAATCATATGACCGGAAGCAAAGACTTGGTGGTGGATGTGCATCTTGGTTCATCTATGGCCACCAACATCGAATGGGGTGATGCTTCATCTTCTAAGGTATTGGGACTTGGCAAGGTTGTTGTCTCTCATGATCTCACAATCGAGAAAGTCATGCTTGTTGAGTCCCTTGCATACAATTTACTTTCTGTTCGCCAACTTGCACTCATGGGCTTTGCTACATTCTTTGATATTGATACTGTGGCCCTCTTGTGGAGCAAGACTCTTAAAGTAGCCTATGTTGGGCATGTTGAGAACGGCCTTTATGTGGTTAACTTCTCGAAGCAACCCACTAAGGTCGCGACATGCCTAATGGCTAAAGTTGATGTGGGATGGCTTTGGCATCGCCGTTTGGCCCACGTCAATATGAGATCTTTGCAAAGTCTTCTCAAGGGGGACCATGTCCGAGGACTAACAAATGTTAGCTTTGCCAAAGATCGTGCTTGCAGGGCTTGCATTGAAGGAAAGTTACATGAGAAGGCTCACCCTCCCACGACTATCATCTATTCAAAGAGACCCCTAGAGCTCCTCCACATGGACCTCTTTGGGCCTCCATCTTTTGATAGCCTTGGGGGTAGAAAGTACTGCTTGGTGATTGTGGATGATTACTCAAGATACACCTGGGTATACTTCTTCAAGAAGAAGAGTGAGACCCAACAAACCGTCATTAACTTTGCAAATGAAGCTCAACGACAACATGAAGCAAAGATTTTGATGATCAGAAGTGACAACGGCACCGAGTTCAAGAACTACACCATGGATGAGTTTCTTGGTGATGAGGGGATCAAACATCAATATGCAGCTCCTTATACCCCTCAACAAAACGGTGTAGCGGAGAGAAAGAACCGAACCTTAATGGATGCGGCAAGAACCATGATGGCTGAATTCAAATCTCCATACAACTTTTGGGCCGAAGCCATCAACACCGCTTGCCATGCATCAAATCGTCTCTATCTCCGCAAAGGCTTGAACAAAACTCCGTATGAGATTCTTACCGGTAACAAGCCCAATCTCAAGTACTTCCGGGTATTCGGGTGTAAGTGTTTCATTCTCAAGAAAGGTGTTCGCTTGTCTAAATTTGAATCTAGAGCTCACGAGGGCATATTTGTTGGTTATGCTACAAACTCTCATGCTTACCGTATCCTCAACAAGTCCAATGGACTCATTGAGGAGACGAGTAACGTAGAGTTTGATGAAAATAACGGCTCCCAAGTGGAGCAAAGTGGTACTTGTGATGCAGGTGATGAAATTCCTCCTCAAGCCATAAGAAGAATGGGTGTTGGATACATCCTACCCATTGAGGAACCCCTTGTGGCCGAAGGAGAAGGACAATGTTCCACTCAAGTGGAACCATCACCAACCCAAGACCCACACGCTTCCGAAGAACAAAGTGAAGGCCCTCAACCTGATGAACAAGGCCAAGTGCAAGATCAATCACAAGATGGTGGAGAGCCACCAAATGATGCACAAGGCCAAGTACTGTCCTCCGAGCAAGATCAAGATCAAGAGGAAGCTCAACATCAAGATCTAGCTCCTGACGACGCTCAAGATGATCAACTCAGTGCTCCTCAGTTAACTCTTGAAGAGCAATTAGATCGTCGTGCTGCAAAAGTTGCCTCCAAGCTTGCTTCCAACAAACATCACATCGAGAACATTCTAGGAAGCATCAAAAGGGGGGTAAGCACTCGTAGACAATTAGCTAACTATTGTGCTCATCAAGCTTTTGTCTCCTGTGTTGAACCACAAAAGGTTTATGAGGCGCTCGAAGACCCCGATTGGCTCAATGCCATGCATGAAGAACTCCATAACTTCGAGCGCAACAAGGTGTGGCGTCTGGTGCCAAGGCCAAAGGAGAACCATAATGTCATTGGAACCAAGTGGATCTTTAAGAACAAGCAAGATGCTCATGGTATTGTCATCCGCAACAAGGCGCGTCTGGTGGCTCAAGGCTACTCCCAAGTCGAGGGTATCGACTACGGTGAAACCTTTGCCCCCGTTGCTCGTCTTGAATCCATTCGTTTGTTGCTTGCCTATGCTTCCCATCATAACTTTAAATTGCAACAAATGGATGTGAAAAGTGCATTTCTTAATGGTCCTATTAATGAGTTGGTGTATATCAAACAACCCCCGGGGTTTGAGGATCCTAAGTTCCCCAATCACGTGTACCAACTCGATAAGGCACTCTATGGCCTTAAGCAAGCCCCACGTGCGTGGTATGAGCATCTTACCGAGTTGTTACAAGATCGTGGGTTTGAAATTGGGAAAATCGACCCCACTCTTTTTACTAAGAAGGTCAAAGGGGAGTTGTTTGTATGCCAACTATATGTTGATGATATTATCTTTGGTTCTCCTAACAAAGCTTTCAATGATGAGTTCGCCGCACTCGTGACCACACATTTTGAGATGTCCATGATGGGAGAGTTGAAGTATTTCCTTGGGTTTGAGATTAAACAAAGAAGAGAAGGCATCTTCATCAAACAATCCAAGTATACTCAAGACATGCTCAAGAGGTTCAATCTAAGTGATGTCAAGCCAGCTACTACTCCAATGCCAACCAAATGCCAACTTGACATTGATCCCAATGGTAAAGCGGTGGATCAAAAGGTATATCGCTCTATGATCGGATCCTTGCTTTATCTTTGTGCATCTAGACCGGATATTATGTTGAGTGTAGGAATTTGTGCCCAGTTTCAAGCCTCACCTAAGGAGAGTCACTTTGTGGCTGTCAAACGAATCTTTCGATATTTGGCTCATACCCCAAACTTTGGCTTATGGTACCCAAGAGGAGCAAACTTCAACCTTGTAGGTTTCTCTGATTCTGACTGGGCGGGAGACAAAGTGGATAGGAAGTCCACTTCGGGAGGGTGCCAATTTCTTGGTTGCTCTCTTGTTAGTTGGTCTTCCAAAAAGCAAAGTTGTGTATCTCTCTCGTCCACCAAAGCAGAGTATGTGGCTGCTGGCAGTTGTTGTGCTCAACTCTTATGGATGAGGCAAACTTTAAAGGATTACGGTGTCACTTGTGACAAACTGCCTCTTTGGTGCGACAATGAAAGTGCCATCAAGATTTCTCTCAACCCGGTGCTGATGGGCCTCGAACCCCTCGTTGGTTACCCCAAGTGGAAGGTGTAAGATGCAGTATGTAGAAGCGTTTTCCCTTAGCAAAGATGCCAAGGATCGAATCCCCAGAGACTCCTAGGTTCAACAAGTAGGTGTCAACTGCTACGGCGCCAGATTAGTAGCAATCTACGTGGACCTGCACACATATACAAATAACTTTGCTCCCAACGAGTACAGAGAGGTTGTCAATCCCTCCGGCCTTGTAGTTCACAAAGGATTAAAAGCAATGATAGTAGTGATAGATAATGTTTTGCAATAGTAAATAATAACGAAAAGTAAATAGTGGATGTGATCGATGATGGTAATATGGACCGGAGTCTCATGATGTTCACTAGTGATGTCTCTCTCCCAAAAGACGATAAAACAGCTATGTGAGGTAAAAAAATTACAGCTGGGCAATTGACAGGACCACGAACGCAAACCAATGCTGACTACATTGCAAGAAAGGTTGAGGTTCAAAGCATGGGCGGTACGCCAAAGTAAGTAGACCGAAATCCATCAATATCTACTACTAATCATCCACCTTGAGATATCTATCCAGAACATCTCGCTGGTATTAAGTTGCGAGTCCCACCCATAGTTTAAACTCAATGCAACAGACAACTGCATTAAAAGAACTTTGCGTAAAGTAAACAATCCTTGCACCCGCGGGCACAAGCACCGTTGTTTTCCCCCTTGTGGCAACAGCACATCCCCTAGACTCATGTTTCTGTCACTCAAGCTAGTCATCGAGGGGCATGAACCCACAATCGAGCATAACATTCCCTCTTGGAGTCACTACCTACTACTCGGCCAAAGCAATAAATAACAACGGAGAACATGCAAGAATTACTTATGAACAAAAATATAAAAGAGGTAGATCAAATATATTACTCAAGATCAATCTGAACATCATCTCATAATCCATCGGATCCCAGCAAACTCAACATAGCAAAAGCATAAGGATTACATAGGTGCCTCGATCATGTAGGGCAGCTCACGAACACTAATTAGTGAAGCACAAGAACGGGAGGAGAACATCGCATAGCTACTGGTCATGGACTCATGGTCCAAGGGAGACTACTCACGAGTCATCCGGGAGGCGTCCATGGTGGTGGAGAAGCTCCCGGTGGTGATCCTCCCCTCCGGCAGGGTGCCGGGAAGAGTTCTCCTGGTGCTCCCGATCTTGGAAGCGGCGGCGGCGGCGGAACAGAGATGGGATCGCGAAAAGAGTTCCTCTCTGAGGGTTTCGGAGGACGCTTTAAATATATGCCAAAGGAGGGCATCGGGGGAGCTTCGGGGGGCCCAGGCGCCCTCCCGGCGCGACCTAGGGGGGGCGCGCCGCCAGGGCGCCTGGAGCCCTGGTGCCCCCCCCCCCCCGGCTGTCCTTCGGACGCAAGGTTGTTTCCGAAACGCTGATTTTTTATATAATTTTTCTGGATTTTTCTGGGCAGTTCTCGTAACATGAAAACCTGAAATACAAAAACAGCCTAAAACAGAAACTGGCACTGGGGTGCACTGGATTAGTAAGTTAGTCCAAATATGATCAAAAGTGTATGGAAGTGTATGAATATCATAGCAATATCACCCAAAAGTGGCATGGAGCAAGCAGTAATTATTGATACGTTTTGGACGTATCAACATCCCCAAGCTTAATTCCTGCTCGTCCTCGAGTAGGTAAATGATAACAAGAATAATTTTTGTGGTGACATGCTATTAACCATATAGGACTTTTTCATAGACATATGACAAAAGCTTACTGAGACAATGATTCTATAGTAATTAAGTTGCCTCATGAGAAAATCACAAATGACTGAAAGTTTTACAACATGAAACTGAAACATCAAAAAGATTTGCAATGAACATGATGTGTAAATATGATAAAGTGATATCTAGCTTGCCCCCTTTAGTGATGCAAAACATAAATGCAGGGGCACCTTCAAGGTTTAAGTGATGACTAGATACAATCATTTCAGAATAAACGATATCACAATCATGCAAAAGACAATGCTACTTTGGGACAATGCACATTACACTCAGAATGACAATCATGCTCTCAGTAGTTGGTGCTTTAACATAAAAGTAAAAGAAAGGTTAAGTGCTAGAGCTTTTTATTTTGAAAACATGGAAGCAATTTTGTCAACGGTAGTAGTACTTCATATGTGTCATGCATAAGACATCCTATAAGTTGCAAGCCTCATGCATCGAATACCAATAGTGCTCGCACCTTGTCCTAATTAGCTCGGATCTCCATGGGTTATCATTGCATTACATATGTTTCAACCAAGTGTCACAAAGGGGTACCTCTATGCCACCTGTACAAAGGTCCAAGGAGATAAATCGCATTTGATTTCTCGTTTTTGATAGATCTCAACTTGAGGACATCCATACCGGGACAACATAGAAAATAGATGATGGACTCCTCTTCAATGCATAAGCATATTCTCATGAGAGATTGAGGATTAAGGTCCAAGCTAAAACTTCCACCATGATACATGGCTTTGGTTGGCGGCCCAATGTTCTTCTCTAACAATATGCATAGTCATTCAACCCACGGCAAATCACCCTTACTTCAGACAAGACGAACATGCATAGCAACTCACATGATATTCAACAAAAGTGTGATAGTTGATGGCGTCCCCAGAAACATGGTTACCGCTCAGCAAGCAACTTATAAGAAATAAGATACATAGGCAACATATTCTTTACCACAATAGTTTTTAAGCTACTTTCCCATGAGCTATGTATTGCAAAGTTAGTTTGCTAAGTATAGGTGGAGGTTAGCAAAAAGACCAGGAGCGACCAACTAAGAGAGCAATGACGGTCATAATCATGCAGAGCGACAAAGCAATATTGAATCAGGCATGGAAGTTATATCGCTACTCAGAAATAGAAGATCATCAAGGCTTGACAGACTTTCTTTACAGTCTTAAATATGCGTGAGCATACGCCAAGTCAATCAAAATAAATTCTCGACGGAAGATATTACTAAACCATACCACATCATAGGCAAACAAACCATGTTGGTACTCCAATAACACATTGGGAACCCCCCAGCTATTTGAGATTAACCATAAGAAAACCTGAACTACTAAGCACCATTATGCAAGTAGCATCTTTATCATAGACACATTAACCAATGCAACGGAAGCAAACTCTCTTAATAAGGTGAGCATGGTAATTAAAGAGAGTTCAAGCAACCAACTAAACAAAAGCTCTTTGAAAAGATAAGCATGAATACTAAGAGCAGAGCATGATAGTAGCTATTAAAAGACAAAGAACACACACAGCATAGATAGACATGAAAATTCTATGTTATGTTCTAGGTAAAGGTGGAGTGTGCTTCTCTCCCACATAAAGAATGCTGAGTTCCGACTCGTTATGAAAAACTAAAAAGAAAACTAAAAGCAAGACGCTCCAAGCATAGCACATAACACATGAAGTGATAAAAATATAGCGGAACGAAAGACGAACTGATAATGTTGATGGAGAAGGGGATGCACGGGGGCATCCCCAAGCTTAGACGCTTGAGTCTCCTTGAATATTTCTTGGGGGTGCACGGGGGCATCCCCAAGCCTGAGCGCTTGACACTCCTGAATCTTTTTATCATCTTCCCTCGCACACTTGAAAACTCCCTTCATACATAACTCATCATAATCTGATTAGCGAGGTTAGTACCCTTAATAAAATAATTATACCTTGCTGGAAATAAGGATATTCTTGAAGGTTTTTGCAAAGAAAAAGCAAGCTCTTGATTTGCAAAGTGAAGGAAAGGCAAAACAGGACAGAATCTGTGAAAAACAGAACAGCAGGTAGTAATTGATCTGTTCGGGATACTTCTGCAACTCAAATCTAAAAACTCAGAACAGACGCACGAAAGACAATTATATAGAGAACGCTGTCGAAAACATTCAGACCAAAAAGATGCTCTGGTGATTTTATACGAATTTTTCTATCCAAGGACAGAATCTGTTTCCTGGACAGCACCTCACAACTTTTGAACTTTCTAGCAATCAGAGGCTATACTTGGCACAAATATGAAAAGCAAAGATACAATGATGATGCTACAGCAGTAAACAACATCAAGACGCAACAAAAGCAAAAAAATTATTCATGTGGGCTGCCTCCCAAAAGCGCTTTCTTTTATGCCTTTAAGCTAGGCATAATGAATATAGATCAAGTTTTATCAAGAGTAAAAGAATAACTAGCCCGTACAACGGACTCAAAAGGTAACTTGATCTTCTTACGAGGGAAGTGTTCCATCCCTTTCTTGAGAGGAAACTGAAATTTTATATTACCCTCTTTCATGTCAATGATAGCACCAACGGTGCGTAAAAAGGGACGTCCCAAAATAATTGGACAAGAAGGATCACATTCAATATCCATAATAGTGAAATCAACAGGAACATAATTATCATTGACAACAATAAGAACATCGTCGATCCTCCCAAAGGTTTCTTTATGGAAGAATCAACGAGACGAACACCAAAAGAACAAGAATCATAAGATTTCAATTTAAGCATATCATATAGTCTTTTGGGCATAATAGAAGCACTAGCTTCAATATCACATAAAGCATAGCATGAGAAGTTGTTTATCTTAATTTTAATCATAGGATCCCAACCATCTTCTAGCTTTCTAGGTATGGAGGCTTCTACTCTAAGTTTCTCCTCCGTAGCTTTGATGAGAGCATTAGTGATATGCTCTGTGAAGGCAAGGTTAAGCGTGCTAGTGCGGGGATCTCTAGACATCTTGTGAAGGAAATCAATAACTTCGGTAAGAGTGCAATTATCAAAATCAAGGTCACGAGCATCAAGTGAAGTGGTAGTGGTGTCCTTAAGGTTCACTTGTTTGGTAGCTTCTATAGTCATAGCATCACCATTAATAGGTCCAATGGGACCAGGAGTACATTGGGTGCTAAGAGTGTGAACATCCTCAACAACTTGGATAGTAGCAACAGTGTGGTGGGTAGGAAGGCTCTTAATTCTATCCTCTTCCTCCCTTAGGGATGCAACTACTTCGGGTTTAGCTGCCATTTGGTTTATCAAAGTGGCTTGGGTGTGGGACATGTTGGAAACTTGGGTCTCAGTGATAGTGAGTCTAGTCTGGAGGTTAGAAATCTCAATATTTATGTTCTCTAATCGTCTACTAATGTCTTGCAAGTTAGCAGTATGCTCATTTAATTGCCTCGAAAAGGTTTTGTTTTGTTCATATTGGGTGTGCATGTAGTTCTTAGTGGCCTTCTCTATTTCTAGCAGTTTCTCATAGCCAGGCAAATCTCTATTTTTTTTAATGGAGTTCTTGGTGCTAGGATAAGCATTGTTGTTCCCATAAGAATTAGGGGGGAACGGTCTAGAATTACTACCAAAGTTACTCCTATAAGCATCAGCAATCACAGAATCTAAAGGGTCATAACGAGGATCAATAGTAGATTGCTTCGAAAGTAGAGACATGATCAAGTCAACTTTTTCGTTAAGGGAGGAAATCTCCTCGACAGAGTTTACCTTCCTACCTGTTGGAGCGCGTTCGGTGTGCCATTGGGAATAGTTGGTCATCATTTCATCGAGAAGCTTTGTGGCAGCACCAAGTGTAGTTGACATAAAAGTTCCTCCCGCGGCCAAATCTAACAAGTTCCGCGAGGTAAAGTTCAAGCCTGCATAAAAAGTTTGGATAACCATCCAAGTAGTCAAACCATGAGTAGGGCAGTTCTTGATAAGAGATTTCATACGTTCCCAAGCTTGGGCAACGTGTTCATTATCCAATTGTTTAAAATTCATTATGTTACTTCTAAGTTGGATAATTTTAGCAGGTGGATAGTATTTTCCAATAAAAGCATCTTTGCACCTGTCCCAAGAATCTATGCTATTTCTAGGCAAAGACTGAAACCAAATTTTAGCTCCTCCTCTCAAGGAGAAAGGAAAAAGCTTAAGCTTAACAATATTACCATCTATTTCTTGGTACTTTTGCATATCACAAAGTTCAACAAAGTTGTTCAAGTGTAAAGCAGCATCATCTCCAGCACCGGAGAATTGTTCTCTCATAACTAAGTTCAGTAAAGCAGGTTTAATTTCATATGAAGGTGCTGAAGTGGCAGGTGTAGTGATAGGTGTACTAATAAAGTCATCGTTGTTGTGACTAGTGAAGTCACACAACTTGGTGTTCTCGGTGAAACCCATAGTAGCAAGCAAGCAAGATAACTATTTTTGTGATTTTCGATAAAAAGGTACTAAAGCAAAAATGAAAGGTAAGCTAACAAGACTAGAAAAGCAAAGGTAAAAGATAGCATGCAACTCCCCTATCCTGAAGAGCGGAGTCCCCGGCAACGGCGCCCGAAAATACTCCTTGATGGGCCTCGAACCCCTCGTTGGTTACCCCAAGTGGAAGGTGTAAGATGCAGTATGTAGAAGCGTTTTCCCTTAGCAAAGATGCCAAGGATCGAATCCCCAGAGACTCCTAGGTTCAACAAGTAGGTGTCAACTGCTACGGCGCCAGATTAGTAGCAATCAACGTGGACCTGCACGCAGATACAAATAACTTTGCTCCCAACGAGTACAGAGAGGTTGTCAATCCATCCGGCCTTGTAGTTCACAAAGGATTAAAAGCAATGATAGTAGTGATAGATAATGTTTTGCAATAGTAAATAATAACGAAAATTAAATAGTGGATGTGATCGATGATGGTAATATGGACCGGAGTCTCATGATGTTCACTAGTGATGTCTCTCTCCCAAAAGAAGATAAAACAGCTATGTGAGGTAAACAAATTACAGCTGGGCAATTGACAGGACCACGAACGCAAACCAATGCTGACTACATTGCAAGAAAGGTTGAGGTTAAAAGCATGGGCGCTACGCCAAAGTAAGTAGACCGAAATCCATCAATATCTACTACTAATCATCCACCTTGAGATATCTATCCAGAACATCTCGCTGGTATTAAGTTGCGAGTCCCACCCATAGTTTAAACTCAATGCAACAGACAACTGCATTAAAAGAACTTTGCGTAAAGTAAACAATCCTTGCACCCGCGGGCACAAGCACTGTTGTTTTCCCCCTTGTGGCAACAGCACATCCCCTAGACTCATGTTTCTGTCACTCAAGCTAGTCATCGAGGGGCATGAACCCACAATCAAGCATAACGTTCCCTCTTGGAGTCACTACCTACTACTCGGCCAAAGCAATAAATAACAACGGAGAACATGCAAGAATTACTTATGAACAAAAATATAAAAGAGGTAGATCAAATATATTACTCAAGATCAATCTGAACATAATCTCATAATCCATCAGATCCCAGCAAACTCAACATAGCAAAAGCATAAGGATTACATAGGTGCCTCGATCATGTAGGGCAGCTCACGAGGACTAATCAGTGAAGCACAAGAACGGGAGGAGAACATCACATAGCTACTGGTCATGGACTCATGGTCCAAGGGAGACTACTCACGAGTCATCCGGGAGGCGTCCATGGTGGTGGAGAAGCTCCCGGTGGTGATCCTCCCCTCCGGCAGGGTGCCGGGAAGAGTTCTCCTGGTGCTCCCGATCTTGGAAGCGGCGGCGGCGGCGGAACAGAGATGGGATCGCGAAAAGAGTTCCTCTCTGAGGGTTTCGGAGGACGCTTTAAATATATGCCAAAGGAGGGCATCGGGGGAGCTTTGGGGGGCCCAGGCGCCCCCCCGGCGCGGCCCAGGGGGGGCGCGCCGCCAGGGCGCCTCGAGCCCTAGTGCCCCCCCCCCCTCCCCCCGGCTGTCCTTCGGACGCAAGGTTGTTTCCGAAACGCTGATTTTTTATATAATTTTTCTGGATTTTTCTGGGCAGTTCTCGTAACGTGAAAACCTGAAATACAAAAACAGCCGAAAACAGAAACTGGCACTGGGGTGCACTGGATTAGTAAGTTAGTCCAAATATGATCAAAAGTGTATGGAAGTGTATGAATATCATAGCAATATCACCCAAAAGTGGCATGGAGCAAGCAGAAATTATAGATACGTTTTGGACGTATCAGGTGCTACACTTCAAGACGAAGCATATTGAGATTCGGTATCACTTCATCCGGGATCACATAAGGCAAGGAGAGATCGAGCTTCACTACGTCAACACTCATGACAACCTTGCAGATATCTTCACGAAGCCATTGGATGAAGCAAGATTTCGCGAGTTAAGGCATGAGCTAAATATCATCGATTTGAGCAATGTGGTTTGAGTCTGTGCACACACCCCTTACACTCAATATAGTTGTCTTGTCTAGATGTAGGCATGGACATAGGGGGAGTATTGTTCTCTCAATGAACCATTCCTCCCCCCATTATGCATAAACTAATCAAGTCTTTATCATTTGCCATACATAGTTGGTTTAAATGCTTCAAGTCGAGTATTGGTCATGGGCCCAAGGATAATTCTTCGCGGTGCCATATCTATGAACTCAAATATAGGTGGCCTCGGCCACCGCCCTCCTCTGAGGAGTTGTGTTATTTGCTTTGCTTGTGCGTGCGTTTGCTTTTCTCTCTTCCTTGCTTAAAGCCTCTTGTCAAAACGTGCAAGCTCTTGGAGGAGCGGTACTACCGTGTATGTTTACGGTACTACCACAAAGGGGTTACGGTACTACCGTACGTCCAGCATGGTAGTATTTATTTACTGCCGCTGGTAGGGCGGTACTACCGCTTGGCGAGCGGTACTACCGCGCAAGCGGTACTACCGCAATGACCGCGGTACTACCGCACATATTCGAACGGGTGGGGGTTATAAGTAGGCAGGGGGAGTTCCAACTCCCCCATACCCATTCACTCCTAACCCCCACATCGTCCCTATCTCTCCCTCTCAAGAACGCCGCCGGAGGACCTCGCCGGATCTCCTCCCTCGGCCACTCTCCTCGCATTCCGACCGGTGGGATCGCTCCCCACCGCGCCCTCTTGCCATGGATGAAGGTTTCTCCCCTTTTCCCCACTTCTTGTTGCCTTGTTGCTGATTTTTAGGGTTAGGGGAGATGCTTAGTGTTCTTGTGTTCTTTGTGTTCTTATCCATGGAAGTTTAGGATGTAGGAGAGTGTTTTTGCACTAGAAATACGAATATGTATGTTGCTACCAAGTTGCTATGATCAGCCGTAGTACCGCTAATCGATCTATCTGGCCTTCTCTAGATCTGTTCCTCTCAGATCCGTTCCATGCGGTACTACCGCTAGAGAACCACGGTACTACCGCCCGATCTGGTCCAGATCAGATCTGACCTCAGTGGTACTACCGCTGTCCTCAGCGGTACTACCGCTGTCCTCAGCGGTACTACCGCTCTGGCGGAAGTAAAATTTTACTACCGCTTGCCGAGCGGTACTACCGCTCCCTAACGCGGTACTACCGCTCCGCAAGCAGCACTAATTTTTTACTTTCGCTCCTGTACACGGAAGTAAAGTCTTACTACCGTAGAGTTCGCAGTACTACCGCATCCACCAAACGGTACTACCGCTTACTAAGCGGTACTAATTTTTTACTTCCGCGTCTGGCCAGCAGTACTACCGCTTGTGTCATATTGTCTTCGTAGCATGTACACATTCTTCTTTCTACTGGTTTCTTGTGTTTTGTTGAGGCTTTGACATTGATTCTCTTTGTGTTTTTGTCGTGTTCTTGTGGTTGTGTTTTAGGTGGTGGCTCCGGTTTCGATGCTCGTCGTACCAACCCTGTCCGCGACACCGGGTCCAAGCGTCTGCGCAACCCCAGTGATGTGTCAGAGGGCTCCAATCCCCAGCGCAGGTACAAGACTGCCGCCAACAAGCAAAAGGAATCCTCGATGACTATGGAAGAAATGCCAGCAAATGAGTTCATGGCACGGAGGAAGCACAACCCCTATGGAGAACCCCGTGCTCAGTTTCCTGGAGATGAGCTTTTCTGGACCAGGCAGCAGTATCGCATCTACCAGGAGGTGCTCAAGAGCAAGACCAACCTGTACGTGGATTCTCACTGGGTGGATGTGGACCACATGCAGAAGGACTCCAACCGAGCCTACTATGCCGAGGCTCTGGATCTGGTCGAGCAGTTGGGACTTGAGCACATCATGACCTTCCAGAATGATTTTGATCTAGAGATTATTGCTCAGTTCTATGCATCAGTCCATTTCCACACCAAGGATGATCGCCCAATGACATGGATGACCAATGGTCACAAGATGACTTCATCTTGGACGGAGTTCATGGATCTGCTCCAGATTCCTGACGAGGGTCTCCTCAACCCAGTTGGATTTCGGCCTCACGCCAATCCTGAATCTGCCAACAAAGACAAGCTGCTACCATTCTATGTGGAAAAGACTCTTGCTAGTGGCAAGAAGACATGGGTGTTGAACCCCTTTTTGGACATCATGTATCGGATCTTTCGCAACACTCTGTTCCCTCGCGTTGGAGACAAGGACAAGGTCCATGCCTACCTGGTTGACATACTGCTGATGTGTGAAGAGGCTCGCACGACCCAGACTGCACCACTTGACATATCCCATATCATGTGGAATGAGCTCCGTTTTGCAATCTACACTCGCAAGGTACCCATCTATGGTCCATTCTTGTTTCTGCTGATCTCCAAGACTTGGGAGAAGCTATACCCTGATGAGGAGTTCGAGGCCGACTGTTTCCGTCATGATCCCATCCGTCTTCGCATCAAGACTCGATGGGCCAACACCACCACTCGTGCGCAAGCTGCTGCAGCCCAGATGGGCACTGATGAGGAGCCTGTGGAGGAGGCTGCTGATGAAGGCCCTGGAAGATTTGCTCCTTCTTCGTCCTCTGCTGTGGAGGAGCCTTCTTGGGCTAAAAGGCTTAAGCAAAAGATGAAGGCCCTCTTCTGCATGCAGGCTAAAGGTCAATACAGGGCTCATGTGACTGACAAGAAGACTCGCCAGCGTGAGAAGAAGCTCTTGGCGGTCTATGGAGAGGACGTGTCAAATGGGTCCGAGGATAACATCACCCCTGAGGCAACTTGGATGGCCCGTCAGGGGTACAAGTGGTCAGAGTCTGACGAGGAGCGTCAGGAGGAGCAGCGGGGATCTGATGATGAGTACGATGACTGAGTTTCTCCAGGGCTACCACCCCTCTTAGTGTCCTCCTTCCCCTTTGTGGTGTCTCGATGACAAAGGGGGAGAGAGTGATTTGCGTCTTGTGCCAGTTGCCAGTTGTTTCTTTTCGAACTCTGTTTACTTGCGTGCTTTTGTGTCGTGTGCGTGAGACTATCGTATGGTGTAAGACATATGCTTCTCTATCGTTGAACTAGTCGTTATGTCTTTATTATTATGTCGTGAGCAGTTATTTTACTTTCCCTTGTTTATGTGCTCAGTGGTATATAAGGAGTTTATTTTGTGAATAATATAGGGGGAGCACTGAACCTTGTATGTGTGTTGTGCATTCCAAAGCATAATCTTGTGTAGGCACACATCCAGGGGGAGCTCTCCTATATTCTAGTTTTAGGATTGCATACTCTCGTATTTTATTCCTGTGCAAATCCCTATTGTCATCAATCCACCAAAAAGGGGGAGATTGTAAGGGCATATTTCTCCCTAAGTAGTTTTGGTGATTGATGACAATGCTTTTGCGGACTAATCGTGTGCTCTAAGCTCCTACAGGTATATCTCACTTAGGCACAAGACGATTGATTGCCCCTCGGATTCGATAGAAGACGGTGTTTCCTTTTTGCTCCCTGTCGGTGGCTTTGAGTAATAGGAAAGCCGTACTATTAAGAGGGGGTCCGCTTTGGAAAGGTTTGGGTGGAATCAACACGTACACTTCTTTCTCTCACACCACCTTTCCCTCGCTTCTCTGGAGTTCCAACCGCTTATTATCGTATATGCAAAACTTGACTTCTTAACTAAATCATCTACCTGGCAAGCGGTAGTACCGCTCCTTAAAGCGTTACTACCGCACAGCCACGTGGTAGTACCGCCTGAAGACACGGTAGTACCGCACCAGCGGTAGTACCGCGTCTCCAGAGCGGTAGTACCGCGTATCTGGCCCGGCACTGATTCTAAGTGCAGAAGTAGGTGCGGAAGTAAATTTTTACTTCCGCATCCTATGCGGTAGTACCGCTTACTCCGAGCGGTAGTACCGTGTCGTGTTTTGCTACTACCGTTTTCTCTGCGGATGTAGCCGTGGATGTAATTTATTTCATCCGTGGTCATCAATCATGTCGCATGTTTTTGCCTAGCGGTAGTACCGCTCCCGAAGTGGTAGTACCGCTCAGTCAGCGGTAGTACCGCAACTTACGTGCGGTACTACCGCTCTCTGCGGGCTGAAAACGCACATAACGGTTGGATTAGCTCTCCCACTATGTATAGGGGGTCTTCTTCTCCTAGAAGACTTACCTCTTCCCCCACTACTCCATTGTTGCTCCAAAAGCTCCATTTCCGCCCGATCTCTCTCCCTAGCCAATCAAACTTGTTGATTTGCTCGGGATTGCTTGAGGACGCATCGATCTACACTTCCACCAAGAGATATTTGATTATCCCCACTAATCCCTTGCGGATCTTGTTACTCTTGGGTGTTTGAGCACCCTAGACGGTTGAGGTCACCTCGAAGCCATATTCTATTGTGGTGAAGCTTCGTGGTTTTGTTGGGAGCCTCCAAGTTGTGGAGATAGCCCCAACCTTGTTTGTAAAGGTTCGGTCGCCGCCTTCAAGGGCACCACTAGTGGAATCACGGCACCGTGCATCGTGTGAGGGCGTGAGGAGAATACGGTGGCCCTAGTGGCTTCTTGGGGAGCATTGTGCCTCCACACCGCTCCAACGGAGACGTACTTCCCCTCAAAGGGAAGGAACTTCGGCAACACATCCTCGTCTCCACCGGTTCTACTTGTGGTTATTTCTTACCTTTACTTGTGCATGCTTTACTTGTTCAACTCCTATAGCATGCTTGTGTAGTTGTTACCCTTCTTTCCTTTAGTTGCCATCTTAGTAGAATATCTAGACAACTTACTTTGTCGTTTACTTTAAGGTGGTTAAGAAAAGTTAAAAATTGTTAGTTGCCTATTCACCCCCCCCCCCTCTAGTCAACCATATCGATCCTTTCAAACGGCGCCATAAATTCTTCTTGCTACTTCTCGAGCTTGCATTGTATTCCCTCGAAGAGGAAAGGGTGATGCAGCACAGTAGCGTAAGTATTTCCCTTAGTTTTTGAGAACCAAGGTATCAATCCAGTAGGAGACCGCGCGCGATTCCCTCACACCTGCACAAACAAATAAGAACTTCGCAGCCAACACGATAAGGAGTTGTCAATCCCTTTACGGTCACTTACGAAAGTGTGATCTGATAGATAGGATAGGATAATATTTTTGGTATTTTGATATAAGAATAGAAAGTAAATAAGCAACGGCAATAGAAATTGAAGGTAAAGTAATATGATAAAGATAGACCCGGGGCCATAGGTTTCACTAGTGGCTTCTCTCATGATAACAGAATTCTACGGTGGGTGAACAAATTACTGTCGAGAAATTGATAGAGAAGCGCATAGTTATGAGAATATCTAGGCATGATCATTATATATAGGCATCACGTCCGTAAGAAGTAGACCGAAACGATTCTGCATCTACTACTATTACTCCACACATCGACCGCTATCCAGCATGCATCTAGAGTATTAAGTTCATAAGAATAGAGTAATGCTTTAAGCAAGATGACATGATGTAGAGGGATAAACTCAAGCAATATGATATAAACCCCATCTTTTTATCCTCGATGGCAACAATACAATATGTGCCTTGCTGCCCCTACTGTCACTGGGAAAGAACACCGCAAGATTGAACCCAAAGCCAAGCACTTCTCCCATTGCAAGAACTATAGATCTAGTAGGCCAAACCAAACCAATAATTCGAAGAGACTTGCAAGGATATTATAATCATACATAAAAGATTTCAGAAAAGAATCAAATATTGTTCATAGATAATCTTAATCATAAACCCACAATTCATCGGATCTCGACAAACACACCGCAAAAATATTACATCGAATAGATCTCCTCGATGATCGAGGAGAACTTTGTATTGAGATCCAAAAAGAGAAGAAACCATCTAGCTAATAACTATGGACCCGAAGGTCTGTGGTAAAATACTCACAACTCATTGGTGAGGCTATGGTGTTGTGTAGAAGCACTCCGTGATCGATCCCCCCTCCGGCGGAGCTCCGGAATAGGCCCCAAGATGGGATCTCACGGGAACAGAAGGTTGCGGTGGTGGAATTAGGGTTTTTTCTGTTGCTTCGATGTTTTCAAGGTACATGGATATATATAGGAGGAAGGAGGGCATCGGGGGAGCCAGAGGGGGCCCACGAGGGTGGGGGCGCGCCTGCCCCCCCTGGGCGCGCCCTGGACCCTCGTGGCCGCCTCTCTCGTTACCTCGCGTGTACTCCAAGTCTTCTGTGAAGATACGGTTCCAAAAATAACTCTCCCAAAGGTTTCATTCCGTTTGGACTCCGTTTGATATCCCTTTTCTGCGAAACACTGAAATAGGCAAAAAAATCAGCAATTTGCACTGGGCCTTGGGTTAGTAGGTTAGTCCCAAAAATAATATAAAAGTGTATAATAAAGCCCATTAAACATCCAAAACAGAATATATAATAGCATGGAACAATCAAAAATTATAGATATGTTGGAGACGTATCAATCATCACCGTCACCACGCCGTCGTGCTGACGAAACTCTCCCGCGACCTCAACTGGATCAAGAGTTCGTGGGACGTCATCGAGCTGATCGTGTGCTGAACGCGGAGGTGTCGTATGTTCGGTGCTTGGATCGATTGGATCGCGAAGACGTTCGACTACATCAACCGCGTTACTAAACGCTTCTGCTTTCGATCTACGAGGGTACATGGACACACTCTCCCCACTCGTTGCTATGCTTCTCCTAGATAGATCTTGCATGATCGTAGGAAATTTTTTGAATACCACGTTCCCCAACAGTGGCATCAGGAGCCAGGTCTATGCGTAGATGATATGCACGAGTAGAACACAATGAGTTGTGGGCGATAATAGTCATAGTGCTTACCAGCATGTCATACTTTGATTCGGTGGTATTGTGAGATTAAGCGGCTCGGACCGACATTACGCGTACGCTTATGCGAGACTAGTTTCACCGTTACGAGCACTCATTGCTTAATGGTGACCGGCGGGTGTCTGTCTCTCTCACTTTAGTTGAATCGAGTGTGGCTACGCCTGGTCCTTGTGAAGGTTAAAACAACACACTTGACGAAAAATCGGTGTGGTTTTGTATGCGTAGGTAAGAATGGTTCTTGCTAAGCCCATAGCAGCCACGTAAAACTTGCAACAACAAAGTAGAGGACGTCTAACTTGTTTTTGTAGGGCATGTTGTGATGTGATATGGTCAAGACGTGATGAGTTATACGTTATTGTATGAGATGATCATGTTTTGTAAATTATCAGCAACCGGCAGGAGCTTATGGTTGTCCCTTTAATGTATGAATTGCGAAGTCCATGTAATTGCTTTACTTTATCACTATGAGTTAGCGATAGTAGTAGTAGCAATAGTTGGCGAGACGACCACGATGCTACAATGAAGATCATGGTGTCAAGCCGGTGACGATGGAGATCATGACGATGATTTGGAGATGGAGATCAAAAGCACAAGATGATGATGGCCATATCTTGTCACATATTTTGATTGCATGTGATCTTAGCTTATTTTGCTTAGTACGATTGTAGCATTATAAGATGATCCCTTACAAAACTTCAAGGTATAAGTGTTCCCCCTGAGTATGCACCGTTGCGAAAGTTCGTCGTGCCTAGGCACCACGTGATGATCGGGTGTGATAAGATCTACGTTCAAATACAACGGGTGTAAGACAGTTTTGCATATGCAGAATACTCGGGTTAAACTTAACGAGCCTAGCATGTACAAACATGGCCTCGGAATACTGGAGACGGAAAGGTCGAGCGTGAATCATATAGTAGATATGACAACATAAGATGTTCACAATTGAAAACTACTCCATCTCACATGATGATCGGACATGGTTTAGTTGATTTGGATCACGTGATCATTTAGATGACTAAAGGGATGTCTATCTAAGTGGGAGTTCTTAAGTAATATGATTAATTGAACTTTAATTTATCATGAACTTAGTCTTGATAGTATTTGGAAATTATGTTGTTGATCAATAGCTCGCGTTATAGCTCCCCTTTGTTTTTGATATGTTCCTAGAGAAAACTAAGTTGAAATATGTTAGTAGCAATGATGCAGACTAGGTCCGTGATCTGAGGATTATCCTCATTGCTGCACAGAAGTATTATGTCCTTGATGCACCGCTAGGTGACAAACCTATTGCAGGAGCAGATGTAGACGTTATGAACGTTTGACAAGCTCGGTATGATGACTACTTGATAGTTTAGTGCGCCATGCTTTATGGCTTATAACCGGGACTTCAAAAACGTTTTGAATGCCACGGAGCATATGAGATGTTCCAAGAGTTGAAAAATAGTATTTCAGACTCATTCCCGTGTCGAGAGTGAAAGAACATGCGGTGCCCCCATGTTTGGTTTTGGTAATTGATGACAATCTCTATGGACTAATGGTTGCCTTGAGTTATTTTTTGAAGGGTTTGTCCATAGGCTTTTCTTGGAGTCCATTTGTTGGTTTCAAGGAGAGTTTGTGTTGACCAATGTGCTATTAAGGAATTATCCAAAGATTGGTCTTGTGGGTGTTGAGCTTATTGCAAGCATGTCTTGAAGAAGAAGAGTTTGTGATCATTCATGTTTACCTTCAAGACATCATCCAAATGAAGAGAGTTGGAAAGATCCAAGGTTGATCAAAACTAAGTCAAAGAATGAATCAAGTTGATCAACACACAAAGTGTAGAAGATGTACCGAGAGGGATCAAGCAAACCCATGGTATGGTAAGCATTGTCAATCACGCTTTGTGTACTAACACATGGTCTTCGTGAGAGTTCTTTGTGGGGTTAGGTTGCGGTGTGCAAGTTCAAGTGGAGCATCACGAAGAGATCAAGTGCTTGAAGCTTGCCGTCCATTGTGGTGACAATGGACTTGTGAAGATATGCCGAAGAGTGGCTCACCCATAGTGGAGTATGGGAGAGCAATCTACTAGTCTTGACCGAGCCAATGCAATCAAGAAAGGTGGTCCAACTTGAGGGAGTCAAGATCGTCATCATCCAACTCAAGTGGACTATGTGCAAGGCAAAGGTTTGCCCTTGATAGGTTTTCTATTTTACCGGTCTCATGGTGGTAGTTCGGAGACCGGGTTATAGGATCGATTGTCGTACTATCAAGGGGGGGCTCTCGATGAGTAGCTTGATCGTATTGTTCGTAGAGAGCTCAAACCATTGCATCCTTGCATCATCTTTATTGGTTCATATTTGGTTCTTCTCCTTGTGAGTCTTAGAGCTTATGGTCATCTTGATGACAAGCTCGAGTTCATCGAAAACGGAGTTCACATGCATCTTCTATGATGTTTTCGATGTTGAAGGTTTTGCCGGTTCATCTCTGATGGAGGATTCATTCCTCCATATCTTATTTCGTTGTTTTTATGTTTCACGTCTTCCCCTATCCAACAAGCTTGAGTTTGCTCAATTCGGAGCTCATTTGCAGAAGTTATGGCAGTTTTGGTTTTATTGTTGCTCCTGTGGTAGTACCGCTGGGCCAGAGCGATAGTACCGCTTATAGCCACAAGAGGTAGTACCGCTGGTTCACAGCGGTAGTACCGCCCATGGCTATGTGCGGTGGTACCGCTCCGGTTTCGCGCTAGTGCCGCCTCGATTCGAGACCGACGCTTCTCGTGTCGGGTTGGGCGGCAGTAGGAGCGGCAGTAGGTGCGGTAGTACCGCTTATAAGCGGTAGTACCGCCCTACCACCGCTTCTAGTGCTGCTCCGGGTCTCTTTCTCTTCGTTTTTCTCTCATTGGCGTTGTGCTTGATCCCAGCGGTAGTACCGCTGGGCCAAGCGGTAGTACCGCTGCCGCCAGCAGTAGTACCGCTCCCTAGAGCGGTAGTACCGCTCGCTGCGGGTTGGTTGGTGGGGATAACGGTTGGATTTTCTCCCCCCTTATAAAAGGGGGTCTTCTTCCCCATTGAACCTCATCCTTCGAGCTCGTGTTCTTCCCCCATTGTTGACCTTCTTCGAGCTTGCTATCTCTCAATCCCTCCATGGATTCTTGCTAGTTTTTGGGGGAAAATAGAGAGGAGATCTAGATCCACATTTCCACCAATCACTTTCTCCTCTAGGTGAGGGGAACCCCTTGGATCTAGATCTTGGAGTTCTTGGTGTTCTCCTTCTTGTTCTTCCTCTCATTTCCCTCCCTAGCATTAGTTGCTTTGGTGGGATTTGGGAGAGAAGGACTTGGGCGCTCCGTGTGCCCTTGCCATTGCATTTGGTGCATCGGTTTGAGTTCTCCACGGTGATACGTGGAAGTTACAAGTTGAGAAGCTTATTACTCTTGGGTGCTTGGTACCCTTGAGCTTGTTCCTCTTGGGTGCTTGGGTGCCCTAGACGGTTGTGGTCACCTCGAAGCCATATTCCATTGCGGTGAAGCTTCGTGGTGTCGTTGGGGAGATAGCCCCAACCTTGTGGCGTTCGGAGCTCAATCATTGTGGTGCAAAGCTCCGGGCAAGCGTCGGGGTCTCCAATTAGGTTGTGGAGATCGCCCCGAGCATTTTGTACGGGTTCGGTGACCGCCCCCAAGGGTTGCCATTTGTACGGGTTCGGTGACCGCCCTCAAGGGTCCCTTAGTGGAATCACGGCATCTTGCATTGTGCGAGGGCGTGAGGAGATTACGGTGGACCTAGTGGCTTCTTGGGGAGCATTGTGCCTCCACACCGCTCCAAACGGAGATTAGCATCCGCAAGGGTGTGAACTTCGGGATACATCGTCGTCTCCGCGTGCCTCGGTTATCTCTTATCCGAGCCCTTTACTTATGCACTTTACTTTGTGATAGCCATATTGTTTCTTGTCATATATCTTGCTATCACCTAGTTGTTTATCTTGCTTAGCATAAGTTGTTGGTGCACATAGGTGAGCCTAGTTTTTGTAGGTTTTGTGTTTGACAAATTAACCGCTAGTTTTATTCCGCATTTGTTCGAGCCTAAACCATAATTATTTTAAAGCGCCTATTCACCCCCCCCCCCTCTAGGCGACATCCACGATCTTTCAGAGAGGTATGAGACCTCTGACAAGTACTTTGCCTACAAGATGAAGGAGAATGGCTCAACCAATGAGCATGTGCTCAGAATGTCTGAATACTACAATCGCTTGAATCAAGTGGGAGTTAATCTTCCAGATAAGATAGTGATTGACAGAGTTCTCTAGTCACTATCACAAAGTTACTAGAACTTCGTGATGAACTATAATATGCAAGGGATGACAAAAACGATTCCCGAGCTCGTTGTGATGCTGAAATCAACGAAGGTAGAAATCAAGAAAGAGCATCAATTGTTGATGGTTAACAAGACCACTAGTTTCAAGAAAAGGGCAAGGGAAAGAAAGGGAACTTCAAGAAGAATGGCAAAAAGTTGTCACTCCTCTGAATAAGCCCATGGCTGGACCTAAGCCTGAAACTGAGGGCTTCTAACTGCAAAGGAAATGGTCACTGGAAGCAGAAGTTCCCCAAATATTTGGCGGATAAGAAGAATGGTAAAGTAAACAAAGGTATACATGATATACATATTGATAATGTGTACCTCACTAGTGTTCATTGTAGCCCCTGGGTATTTGATACTTGTTCGGTTGCTAAGATTAGTAACTCGAAATAGGAGTTGCGGAATAAACGGAGACTAGTTGAGGGTGAGGTGACAATGTGTGTTGGAAATAGTTCCAATATTGATATGATCATCATCGCACACTCCCTGTACTTTCGAGATTAGTGTTAAACCTAAATAAATGTTATTTGGTGTTTCCGTTGAGCATGAACAAGATTGGATTGTGTTTATTGCAATACGGTTATTCATTTAAGTGAGAGAATAATTGTTATTCTGTTTACATGAATAGAACCTTCTATGGTCATACACCCAAGGTGAATGGTTTATTGAATCTCGATCATAGTAAATACCACTGTTCAAGATATCTTCCGATATGTCGATAAATCGACCAATTTATCGCTTACTGTTGTTTGGCCGATAAGATAAATCGGCCGATAAATGAGCCGATATGGCGATAAATCGGCCGATATGCCGATAAACTGGCCGATTTACCCCTTATCATGGGTCGACCGATAAGTTCCCGATAAGCGATATCCCCAACATTGGTAAATACACATATTCATAATAATGAAGCCAAAAGATGCAGAGTTGATAATGATAGTGCAACATACTGTGGCACTGCCATTTAGGTTATATTGGTGTAAAGCGCATGAAGAAACTCCATGCTGATGGACTTTTGAAATCACTTGATTATGAATCATTTGATGCTTGCGAACCATGCCTCATGGGCAAGATGACTAAAACTCTGTTTTCCGGAACAATGGAGTGAGCAAGTGACTTATTGGAAATAATACATACTGATGTATGCAGACCAATGAGTGTTCATGCTCACGGCGGGTATCGTTATTTTCTCACCTTCACTGATTATTTGAGCAGATACAGGTATATCTACTTGATGAAGCACAAGTCTGAAACATTTGAAAAGTTCAAAGAATTTCAGAGTGAAGTAGAGATTCATCGTAACAAGAAAATAAAGTTTCTACGATCTGATCACGGAGGCGAATATTTGAGTTATGAGTTTGGTCTTCATTTGAAACAATGTGGAATAGTTCCACAGCTCACGCCACAAGGAACACCACAGCGTAATGGTGTGTCTGAACGTCGTAACCGTACTTTATTAGATATGGTGCGATCTATGATATCTCTTACCGATTTAGCACTATCGTTTTGGGGTTATGCATTAGAGACAGCTGCATTCACGGTAAATAGGGCACCATCTAAATTCGTTGAGACAACACTGTATGAACTGTGGTTTGGCAAGCCAAAGTTCTTGTTTCCTAAAGTTTGGGGTTGCGATGCTTATGTGAAAAAGCTTCAGCCTGATAAGCTCGAACCCAAAATCGGAGAAATGCGTCTTCATAGGATACCCAAAAGAAATTGTTGGGTACACCTTCTATGACAGATCCGAAGGCAAGACTTTTGTTGCTAAGAATGGATACTTTCTAGAGAAGGAGTTTCTCTCAAAAGAAGTGAGTGCGAGGAAAGTAGAACTTGATGAGGCAATTGTATCTTCTTCTATGGAAAGTAGTACATCACAGGAACTAGTTCCAGTGATTCCTACACCGATCAGTGAGGAAGCTAATGATGATGATCATGAAACTTCAGATCAAGTTACTACTGAACCTCATAGGTCAACCAGAGTACGTTCCGCGCCAGAGTGGTACGGTAACCCGGTTCTAGAAGTCATGTTACTAGACGATGATGAACCTACGAACTATGAGGAAACGATGATGAGCCCAGATTCCGCAAAATGGCTTGAGGCCATGAAATCTGAGATGGGATCCATGTATGAGAACAAAGTGTGTACTTTCGTTGACTTGCCCGATGATCGCCAAACCATTGAAAGTAAATGGATTTTTAAGAGGAAGACTGACGCCGATGGTAATGTTACTGTCTACAAAGATCGACTTGTCGCAAAAAGGTTTTTTGACAAGTTCAAGGAGTTGACTACGATGAGACTTTCTCACCCGTAGCGATACTTAAGTATGTCCGAACCATGTTAGCGATTGTCGCATTTTATGAAATCTGGCAAATGGATGTCAAAAGTGCATTCCTTAAAGGATATCTTAAATAAGAGTTGTATATGATGCAACCAGAAGGTTTTGTCAATCCTCAAGGTGCTAACAATGTGTGCAAGCTCCAGCGATCCATCTATGGACTGGTGCAAGCATTTGGGAGTTGGAATATATGTTTTGATGAGGTGATCAAAGCATATGGTTTATACAGACTTTTGGAGAAGCCTGTAATTACAATAAAGTGAGTGGGAGCACTACAACATTTTTGATAAGTATATGTGAATGACATATTGTTGATCGAAAATGATGTAGAATTTTCTAGAAAGCATAAAGGATTGTTTAGAAAGGAGTTTTTCAATAAAAGACCTCGGTGAAGCTGCTTACATATTAGGCACCTAGTTCTATAGAGATAGATCATGACGCTTGATAAGACTTTCGATTAGTACATACCTTGATAAAGATTTTGAAGTAGTTCAAAATGGATCAGTCAGAGAAGGAGTTCTTGCCTGAGTTATAAGGTATGAAGTTGAGTAAGACTCAAAACCCGACCACGGCAGAAGATAGAGAAAGAATGAAAGTCATTCCCTATGCCTCAGCCATAGGTTCTATAAAGTATGCCATATTGTGTGACAATCATGTTGTGTACCTTGCCATGAGTTTGGCAAGGAGGTACAATAGTGATCCAAGAGTAGATCACTGGACAACGGTCAAAATTATCATTCGTTACTGGATGACTAAGGAAATGTTTCTTGATTATGGAGGTGATAAAGAGTTCGTCGTAAAGAGTTACGCCGATGCAAGCTTTACACTAATCCAGATGACTCTAAGTATTAATCTGGATGTGTATTGAAAGTGGGAGCAATTAGCTAGAGTAGCTCCATGCAGAGCATTGTACACATAGAAATTCGCAAAATACATACGGATCTGAATGTAACAGACCCGCTGACTAAACTTCTCTCGCGAATCAAAACATGATCACACTTTAGTACTCTTTGTGTGTTAATCACATGGCGATGTGAACTAGATTGTTGACTCTAGTAAACCTTTTGGGTGTTAGTCACATGGCGATGTGAACTATGGGTGTTATTCACATAAACGATGTGTACTATTGGTATTAAATCACATGGCGATGTGAACTAGATTATTGACTCTAGTGCAAGTGGGAGACTAAAGGAAATATGCCCTAGAGGCAATAATAAAGTTGTTATTTATATTTCCTTATATCATGGTAAATGTTTATTATTCATTCTAGAATTGTATTAACCGGAAACTTAGTACATGTGTGAATACATAGACAAAACGGAGTGTCCCTAGTATGCCCCTACTTGACTAGCTCGTTGATCAAAGATGGTTATGTTTCCTAACCATAGACATGTGTTGTCATTTGACGAACAGGATCACATCATTAGAGAATGATGTGATGGACAAGACCCATCCATTAGCTTAGCACTATGATCGTTTAGTTTTATTGCTATTGCTTTCTTCATGACTTATACATGTTCCTCTGACTATGAGATTATGAAACTCCCGAATACCGAAAGAACACCTTGTGTGCTATCAAACGTCACAACATAACTGAGTGATTTTAAAGATGCTCTACAGGTGTTTCCAAAAGTGTTTGTGGTGTTGGCACAGATCAAGAATAGGATTTGTCACTCCGAATGTCGGAGAGGTATCTCTGGGCCCTCTCAGTAATACACATCGTAATAAGCCTTGCAAGCAAACGACTAATGAGTTAGTCACGAGATGATGTATTACGGAACGAGTAAAGAGACTTGCCGATGATGAGATTGAACTAGGTATGATGATACCGACGATCGAATCTCGGGCAAGTAACATACCAATGACAAAGGGAACAACGTATGTTGTTATGCAGGTCGACCGATAAAGATCTTCGTAGAATATGTAGGAACCAATATGAGCATCCGGGTTCCGCTATTGGTTATTGACCGGAGATGAGTCTCGGTCATGTCTACATAGTTCTTGAACCCGTAGAGTCCGCACGCTTAACGTTCGATGACGATCGGTATTATGAGTTTATGTGTTTTGATGTATCGAAAGTAGTTCGGAGCCCTGGATGTGATCATGGACATGAGGAGGAGTCTCGAAATGGTCGAGACATAAAGATTGATACAATGGAAGGTTATATTTGAACACCGGAAGAGTTCCAAAGTGTGTCGGGTATTTTTCGGAGTACCGGGAGGTTACCGGAACCCCTCGGGGAGTCTATGGGCCTTATTGGGCCCTAAAACCCCCGGGGAGTCTATGGGCCTTATTGGGCCCTAGTGCAGAAAGAAGGCAGCAAGCTTGTGGTGGGGCGCGCCCCCCTTGGCCCAAACCGAATTGGTTTGGGGCTTGGTGGGTCGGCCCCTTTCCTTCTCCCCTCCTCCTCTTTCCGCCTTTCTCCTAGTAGGACTAGGAAAGGGTGGAACCTACTCATACTAGGAGTAGGATTCCTACTCCTTGGCGCCCCCATGTAGGTCGGCCTCCTCCTCCCTCCCTCCTTTATATACGTGGGGAGGGGGCACCCCATAGACACACAAGTTGATTTCTTAGCCGTGTGTGGTGCCCCTCTCCACAGTTACACACCTCGATCATATCGTTGCAGTGCTTAGGCGAAGCCCTGCACCGGTAACTTCATCATCACCGTCACCATGCCGTCGTGATAACGAAACTCTCCCGTGACCTCAACTGGATCAAGGGTTCGTCGGACGTCATCGAGCTAAACGTGTCCTGAACGCGGAGGTGCCGTACGTTCGGTGCTTGGATCGGTTGGATCGCGAAGACGTTCGACTACATCAACCGTGTTACTAAACGTTTTCGCTTTCGGTCTATGAGGGTACGTGAACACACTCTCCCCGCTCGTTGCTATGCTTCTCCTAGATAGATCTTGCATGATCGTAGGAAATTTTTTGAATACTACGTTCCCCAACATGGAGAACTCGTGAAGAAGAGATTGATTTCGCCGAACGAGTAGTTCGCGATCAGAATTGCGTGATTGTAGGGGTCGTGGGACCAGTAGTTCAAATATTCCTCTCATGGTGGAGTACGGTTAGTCATAAAAAATTGCTAGCTCCACACCATAGAACTATTAAGTCATGACGGCTATTAGATTTAGATTTGTGGGTCTAATCATGCTGTGTTGATTGATATGGGCGGTGTGGTGGGGCTAATTATAGGGTACACCTAAGAAAGTTCTTGTTTGATTGTTTAATAGTACTAGTGGAGATGGAGATAATGGTCCATCAGATGAAGGGCCGATACTTTCTGATTAATGTGGGATTTTCTAGCTAATCTCTCTATTTTTGACCCATATTGTGCTGTTAGTAAATAATAATAATAATCGTGTCAAAAAAGTAAATAATAATAGATAGATGGATAGATAGATAAATGTTCCCTCTAATGCCTAATAATATTTAGATACACATAAAAGTTAAAACCAGTCCATGTTTCTATTTACTACTCGGGCTATTTGATATGCCCACCCTCATAGAGCAGCAGGAAGAAACTACTCTGCTTTCCCATGTCTATGGGCCATCCTAGCATCCAGGATCCAGCTATATGAATTTTGAATGCTCTTCATAAGCAGTGGAAGTGGTTTCATCGATGCTTATATGTTATAAAAAGTAAAAGAAAGATACTACTGAACTATGTTTTGCAAATTGTCCTCCTTTCAACATCCATTAACTTTACAAGAATGTTTCTTAGCCATTATGGTAGATTGATAATATGCTATAAGCCTGATGTTTCTGAAGATAGAGTATAATGCAATCTTGCAACTATGTAAGTAATACGGTGTTGTTACCCTCTGATGCAGGTATTGAGAGAATTAATTCGACAGGAGTACCAGTAAGTTGTTGAAAGAAGGTAGAAGGGTATTTACTGTAACTGGTAATCACCCTGGTGAAGAGGTATAGTTGCAAATATTTCTATGACTAAATTTGGGCTTTGATTTGCCATTTTTTTCTTCTATTGTTTATCTTACAGTGTGCCTCCTTTGTTATATGGAACCTGCAGACAATTGACAATTTAATGGAGACAGGGTGAAGCGAGCAAATTTTGATGCGGTTCAACGGCAGGGGACAGGCCAGGTGTATGAGTTATAACGTGGTCATTATTTGGACACTTGTGGGGAAATGCATCAAAATCTCATCAGGATCATCTCCCATCTTCCAGATATTGGATACTGCTGCTGAGATACAGGAGCGGCATAATGTTGTAAGAGATCTAGAGAGGAAGCTTCTGGAGTTGTAGCAGGTTACCTTTCATTTGCATAAGCTCTTATACAATTTTACAGTTCACACTTCACACCATGCATATGTGAATGGCAGGGGGTAATATGTCTTACTGTACCCCTTGTAGATATTCCTGGATATGGCAGTATTGGTTTTGGTTGAGTCTCAAGGAGACATGATCAACCACCTAGAGACACATGTAAGACAACTTCTAAATAGACCTAAGGCTGAGCTTGGAATGGAGGTAATGAAATGCTTCTGTATAACCCCCCTTTACAAAACGTATAAAGGGCAATGTGGGCATTTCATAATTCATACCCACTTTCGTATGTACGCATCCAGCAGGACGTATAAGCCGTATGTCGATAGAGGACCCGCTACTGGGCCGGCCCACTAAGATGAACCGCTATAAGGAGGGGCAAAAGTAACACCTCAAAAAAAAGGAGGGGCAAAAGTCACGCAAAAATAAGAGGCGCTGTGAGCAGATTCGAACTCGTAACCATCTCGTAATGAATGGGAGCTGCTAGCCAATGGAACGGTAGGCTCCACATGCTCTGCATGTAGCGCAAGCTTTTTGCAAAGTTCCGCATTTCACAGATTTTTTTTAATATTTTATATTTTTCAAATACCGAATATTTATTAGGTTATGTGAACTAATTTTGAGAACAAAAACAATTTTCAAAATTACAATACAAAATTTGAGAAGACGAACATTTTCTGAACTGTACAAACTTTTTTTAATACACGAATTCTGAATCTGTGAATAATATTTCATATCAGAACATTTTTTGAAAACACGAATAATATTTGAAAAACTAGAGCACATTTTGAAATTCTGAACTCATTTATAAAAAATAGGGAGAATAGAAATTATATGTGGACTCTGATATTTGGCACACGTGTGCCAGATTGCTAAAAGTGCCACACCACTCTCTCCCTTCGACCCGCACTCCTCCCGAGCGACCGCACTCCTTCGATCCCATCTTCTCCAGTTTTTTCCAGGCTTGTAGTTTAAAATACGCAAAAAAAAAAATGGCATGGAAAGGGATTTGAACCCAGACCCTCTCATATGAAACTAAGGTGCAACATCCAGCTGCGCTAGCCCACTTAACTGATTACAAACAACTTACATGCTAGTTGTATCTTCCTGAGATGAGAATAAACAAAAAAAGACAGTGATTAGTAACTGAAAATCCGAACCGCAGCCTCACTTGTACATGTTTTCGAACAATGCGCTCTAGTTCCATCACTTTTTCTACACGTTTCACGCGGTTCACAAACCCGGGCGTCCTCTTCACTCCTTGGTCAAATTTACCGTGGTATTTGTACTTAAGTTATCAGGTATGTGGTTCATATATTATCATGTTATTTTCACAAAAGCTACCGAGGTATATATTCAACAACTTTTTTCCACTGTTCAAAGTTACCGCGGTGTTTGTATGAATGTTATCGGGTATAGATTCGTATTACCGTGCTATTTTCACATAAGTTACTGGGACTACGTTTTTCAACAGCTTGTTCCCCTCCTTGGACAGAGTTATCGTGGTGTTTGTATCTAAATTATCAAGTATGTTGCTCATATATTACCATGCTATTTTTATATAAGTTATCCAGGATATCTTCGTCAACAACCTTTTTCACTCTGTTCAAAGTTACCGCAATGTTTGTATGCAAGTTATCAGGTATGCGGTTCATATATTTGCAAAACAATTACTCGGGTATGTTTCAACAATTTTTTTTCCTCGGGTTAAAAGTTAGTCCCACCGTGTTTTGCATGTAAGTTATCACGCCTACGGTTCATATATTACCATGCTATTTACACATAAGTTACATCGATATGTTTTTCGACGACATTCTTCCACAAGTGACAAAGTTACAGTGTTGTTGGTACCTAAGTTATCATGCCTGCATTATGTAAATTATCATGTTGTTTAGACTGAAAATATGGGCGGCAAAAAAACTTTTTCCCTAATCTTCTCTCCATGCACTAGAAATTGAAGTTACCATCTCTGTGGTGTGTTAAATTACCATGCTATTTAGGCAGAAGTTATCAGGGTATGTTTCAAAAAAAAAAATCCCTGAGTCAAAGTTAACAGGGCATGGGGTACATAACTTACCAGTCATGCGGTGCGTAAATTACCATGATATTTTCACGGGAATTGTCGAGGTGTGTTCCATCCCACTCCGCTCCGGATCCATCCCCATTCCCCATTCCACTTCGTTCCTTCCTTCGCAGTTCGCCAGCCATGGCGCTCCATCTTCACCACCGCCTACCCCTCCTCCTCCTCCTCCTCCTCGTGCTATCCACCGCCTCCGCCACCCACTCGCCGGAGACCGCCACCGCCTCCGCGCGCGCACATCCCCACCACCACCGCCCGCCGTTCGGCACGGCCACCGCCAACTTCCACCCCGTCCCTGCCGCCGCCCCCTCCATGCACCAAAACCACCTCCATGCCGACAGCCAGTCCCTGCTCGCCGCCGTCGACGTCGACCCCGTCCTCGCCGACGCGCAGGCCACGGGCGCGGCGGAGGCCCGTCCCGCTCCGCTCGTCCCACCCCAGGCCGAAGCGGCCTCACCGCCTCCAACGCGCATCCTCCCGGTGCCGGATCTCGCCGAGGCGACGCCGCAGCCGCAGGAGGAGAGGTCCGCGTCCGCGCCGACGACGCCCGCTGCAGCGATGACGACGGCGGGACGACGCCGGGAGGAGGGGAGATGGCGGCGGGATGGCGCCGGGAGGAGGGGAGGAGATGGGTGTGTGGCGATGGCGGAGCTAGCGAGGAAATGGGCGCGAGCGAGGAGATAAGCCTCGTGTCGGTTTTCCTTCGTCTCCCACACAGATTGTCAGCAGCCGTACAATCCCGATCGAAGGACCCCGAGGTGGTGTGGCACTTTTAGCAATATGGCACACGTGTGCCACATACATATCCCCAAATTATATATGTATTTAAAAATGTTCACATGAGAAAATTTAGAAACGTTGAACTTATATAAAACACAAACAAATTTTAAAATTCTAAACATTTTTTAAAAGAGTGAAGAAAATGCCAGTGGCTCGAACGCTCAGATTGGTCGGCCTATTCTACGATTGTGTGCGCGATTGCCTGATTATTTGCCGCAGCATGCAGTAAATAGAAAATTTCGTACGTTCGGAGAGTAGTGTCAATTACAGGAACGTTGTAACTCTTGACTGCTCGTCGCTAGCGACAAGAGCTGATAGGCTTCAATATGTAACTAGGAAACTTGGACTACAGGAACTATCCATCAGCGACCGGTTTACTATAGCGAACAAGTTTTTTTTTTCATTATTTGTTTTTCTATTTTCATGTTCTTCGGTATTTGTTTCTTTTACATATTTTGTTTTTTATTTTAAAAAATTCTCACGCTTCAATGTTTTAGAAAAAAAATGTTTGCCTTTTCAAATTTATCCATGAAATACAAGTATTTGAATTTTTTAAAAAATTACACAAAATTCAAAAAATGTTCGTGTCTTTCAAAATTGCTCAGGATGTCAAAACAAAAATATTTTCTAAAAAAGAGCGAACAAAATTTTAAAGCACGTTAAAAGACCAGAAGGTTTTGTTTAAAAGCTTTTTATTTTTCTACATCACTTAAATGACATCATTTTTTTTAAATGGCTTGTATGACCAATTCAAGTCGCCATGCCAAGTTGCTTTGGTTTTCAACATTTTTTTCTTTTTTTTTAGTTTTCTCGATTAAAAGAGACCCATAAATGGCAGGGCGTGTCACAACTTGGATACGGTGTCAGTTTTTCGTTCAAATGGATGCCTACCATGGGCATGCGCACCAGCTTAAAAAAGTTTGGATCATTTCAAGGATATCCAATAATAGACCATATTGAACGGAGGGTGTTCAGGTAGGCTAGAATACTCTGTTCGAGAGCATGTTGTTTCTTGCCATTCTTGAAAGGGACCTAGTTTTGTTCGCACGATCTTAAATGACCAATTCAAGGCACCATGCCAAGTTGTTTTGGTTTTTGATAAATTCTATAATTTCTTGAGTTTTCTGAGTCAAAAAAGGCCCGATAAATGGTCGGACGTGTCGCAATTTACATATGCTGTCAGAAATCGTTTAAACTTGACATGGATGTCTAACATGAGAATGCCCACCGGCTTGCAAAAGTTCTGTTCATTTCGTGGATGTAAAAAAATAGACCATATTCAATGAAGGGTGTTCGGGTAGGCCATAAGACTCCGTCTGAGAGCACATCGTTTCTAGATATCCTTGTAATGGCCCCAAAAAAAATTTCATGGATTTTTGTCACTAATTCAAGGCATCACGCCACATTGTTTGGGTTTTCGACAAGTTTTACATTTTCTGTAGTTTTCTCGGTGAAAAAATGCCGATAAATGGCGGGACGTGCCGCAGCTTGCATAATGTGTCGAAATTCTTTCAAACCTGACATCGATGCCTAGCATGGGATGACCACCTGGTTGTAAATGTCAGGGTCATTTCAATGATGTCCAGGAAACACCATGTTCAGCGTAGGGTGTTCGGATACGCTAGAAGACTCCGTTCGAGAGCACGTTCTTTTCCAATGTCCGTCAAATGGCTCTTATTTTTTTTTCTATTTCCTTGTATGACCAATGTAAGGCACCATGCCAAGTAGTTTGGGTTCTTGACAAGTTTTGTATTTTTTGGAGTTTTCTGATAAAAAAAGTCCGATAAATCGCCGGTCATGTCGTAACGTGTATACGGTGTCAAAAATCATTTTAACTAGATATGTTTGCCTAACATGTGCATGTCCACGTGCTTGCAAAGGTTGAAGTCAGTTCTGAGATTTTGAAAATAACACCATGTTCAACGGAGAGTGTTCAGGTAGGCAAAGGTCTGTTTGGGAGCACCTAGTTTCTCGACATCCCTTAAATGTCCTTATTTTTCTCATGGCCTGGTATGACCAATTCTTTTTGGCGTTTTTTCGTTAAAAAGGACCAATAAATGGCCGGATGTGTCACAATTTGCATACGGTGTTGAAAATCGTTCAAACCAGGCATGAATGCCAACCATGGACATGCCCAACTTCTTCTAAAATTTGTGGTCATTTCAAGCATGTCTAAAAATAGACCATGTTCAATGGAGCGTGTTCGAGTGGAGAACAGAAGGATTCGTCTGAAAGCACGTTGTTTTTCGACATCCGTTGAATAGATCTAATTTCTTCCACTAGGTTGTATGATCAATTCAAGAAATCTTGTCAAGTTGTTTGGATTTTTTACTAGCTCTGTATTTTCTGGAGTTTTCTCAGTGAGAAGGGACCGATAAATGGTTGGACGTGTCCCAACGTGCAAACTGTGTCCAAAGTCATTCAAATCTGACACACATGCCTCATATGTCTGTGCGAGACAGCTACGATAAGTTGAGGTCATTTATCCATAGTTCTAGAAAACAACAGTTGGGGTGCATCCGCGAGTATTTAGTATTTCCTAATTTGAATACTTCTATTATTTGTAATTTTTGTCATTATCCATCAACATGAACAAATTGTGTATGAAACTTTTACAAAGTGGAACACTTTTTCTGAAAATATTAACAGATTCCAAATAATTTATGAAAAATTTGAACACATGTGACAAACCAGTACATATTAAAATTTTGTGATTTTTTTTAAACACAAACATTTCTCAATTTTGGGAACAAAAAAATTTAAAAAATGTGATCATTTTTTATACTAGCAAAAGAGCCCGTGTGTTGCAACGGGAGAGAAAACATTACACACGCTCTTAACCCAACAACCATCACTCAAGACCACAATAGATTCATCTTCTTTATTTTTGCGAGGCATCATATTTGTGTTGCCGCTTAACCTCCTTCTCACCCTCGCCAGCAATGGCCTCGGTGTTCACACAAAAATAAACCAAAAAACATGTTTGAATATGGTTAATCCTAAGGCGTCTATCTCTCCCCCTCCCTCCCTCTCTCTCTCTCTCTCTCTCTCTCTCTCTCTCTCTCTCCCTCTCTCTCTCTCTCTCTCTCTCTCTCTCTCGCGTGCGCGCAATGAGAAATCTGTTGTTTTTCCCAGCAATATTTTTCAGAGGTATGCATGTATAGTTATCGATATTTTCTTTTCCCTGTATGGTTATAGTGGGGTGTTTATTTGCAATCCGGATCACCGCCGGTACGAAAAAAACGTATCTTGCGCTATAAATTATAAGTTTGCTTCTAAAACAATATTTTAAAAATATTTAACAGATAAAATTAACATCATATTTAGATTCCACACATTTTTATAATAAAATATTATATATAATATGTTAAAATCGAAGTTACGGTTTAAAATATACGGATAATTAGAACATCATTTGTTTGACTTAAATATATTCCAAAATAATATTTGAAAATACTTAACAGGTAAAAATAATCTAATATTCATGTTTTACATATTTTTCTAATCAAATTTCGTATATAACATGTTCAAATCGGAGTTACGGTTTAAAAGATATGGATGATTTTAAAAAATATTTGTTTGATTTAAATATGATCCGCGGATGAATTACCTAAAACATCAGTTTTTTTTTCGAAAAACGTAAAATAACGGTTCGGGTGTCATTTAAATCTGGACAGTGGGTTGATTTTAACAAAACACATGGAGTTTTGTGTAAAATGCCAAAAACGATTCGTTTTAACTTAAAGCAAGACTACGGGTTGGATTCTCAGAAATAGAGGGATTTTTCTGAAAAATGCCATGATGGACGAGAAGAAACCCAATTTACTTTATTATTAGGTAAAGATTCCAGAATTTTTTAAAATTGTAAACAATATTTGAAAATAAGAACATAGTTGGTATTCAAATTTTTCTTTCAAATGTTTGAATTGGTTTTAAAAAGAAAAATAAAGTTCAAAACGAAGAAAAATAAATTAACCTACCAAATAAAAAACCAAAAAATAGAAAACAAACTGAAGTTTTCGCCCAACTAGGTGACAACATCTCTCCCGTCGGGCTCCTGTTGGGGAAAACCCTAGTTGCCTCTTATTGCGTCAGACGGTCGCTATTTCTAACATAACCGATCGATGCGAGTGAACATGGGCCTGCCCATTTTAATCTTTTTGTTGCCGGGACAGGTGCCGGTTTTGGGAACCTTCTAGATGGTTCTAGGCTGGTTTTTACCGGGTTCTATACCTTTTAGAAGGTTCATGAATCAGTTTTTTTGTCTTTTCTTTTTCCTGTTTTTTTTCCAAAATCTCGAAGTTTGCAAAAATGTTCAACATATTTATTTATTTATTCATATTTTCACAAAAGTTCAAATATTACAAATAATGGTCGTATTTTAAAAAAAGTTTAGAGTTTCAAAATGGTCGCGAGATCTTATAGGTTTCACCTCGAGCCTACCCCAACTTGTCTGTGACAAAAGGCTTTGTTGTTGTTGTTGTTTGCTGTTTCAGAGTTTCAAAATTGTTTGTGTTTTGAAAAATTGTTCGGATTTTCAGAAAAATACTCAATTTTCAAATTTTGTTAATAGTTTCAAAACGTGTTCCACTTTTTGAAAAAAAATCTTTGCGTTTGTTTCGCGGCAAAAGAAGTCGCATTCAAAATTCCTTAAAACATTTAAATATGTTGCGTTCAAATTTGTTTCGCGTTTATAGCAAGTCACGTTCAAAATTCTAAAAACATATTGAAGAAATGGTCAACATACATATCGAAAAGTTTGGCGTGTATTGAAATAAATCTTCAATGTGTAATTAATTTTTTAAATGTGTGTCTAAATAATTCATATGTTTCAAAAGCATATTCATAAAATATTTAATTTCTTCATGCAGTTTTGAAAGATTGTTTTTTTGCGATACAATTTTGAAAGAATGTTCATTCCTATTTTCACAAAGAAATGAGCAAAAAAAAAATGGAAAACCGAACAGCAAAAAATCATGAACATTTTTTACTTTGCAATGTCATTTTAGGTCTTTGGATGAGCTCACACTGTGAAACTGGACGTCGAGAAATCTGTACGCTTTTTATTTTCCGTTAATAAGGAGCAGAGAAGGAAGGAAACAATCACCCCGCAAAAAAAGAAGAAGGAAACAAATGTATTGGTTAGGAATGATCTTAAACTGTCGCGCTGCAAACAGGCCAATATATCAAGCTTATTGTAGTGGTTAGGTCCGTGTGAATGACAACAGTAGGTCGTGTGTTCGAGTCCGGCTGCATCATAGTATTTTTGGATTTCTCACTATTTCATTGCATCCTACTATTTTTGGATTTCTCACTATATCATTGCTACATAGACTGTTTGCTGCTGGGCCGGCCCAGTTGATCTTCCATGTACGCCGGGCTATGTACGAAGGGTACATGCACATGCTCTGTACAATTCAAAAAAAAAAAAAAAAACACAGGCTGTGTATGGGCATGGATGCGTAAAGACCATCCTACCCTTTATTATGAAGGGGTATAGAGAGATCTTCTCCGTTGATGCGTTTAGGGGATTGTACCGAAGTAGAAGTGATTTTCTATTACGGGTGTAAAAACAAAAATAACGGGCGGAGGCTTGTAATGTATTCTTTACAAGTGTATTTGGAATGAAAACGGCAATGCAAACGGGGCCTAACCGGTTTTTTAAACCAAGCTAACGAAATGTCGGTTCGCACCATGTTTTTCCAAGGTTTCAAATGCTACCGACCACATACAGCAAGGTGTGGGTGCTCTCAAGGCAAAGAAGCTGCAGAAGAACTCGAGTTGGTCCGCAGTCGCCATGCCCACGTTTTTTGTGAAAATTAAATTCCGGCACAAACACGGCGCAAATCCAACCAAACTTCGGCGAGTTCATACATATTTAAAATATTTAAAAAAAAACTACTAGGCCCGCCGTCTCACTCGCCGCTCCTCGCCGCCCGTTGCCCTGGCAGCTCTACATGCCGAGGAGGCTGCAGAACCGCGTGTAGTCGCCGCCGTCGTCGGCGTCGTCGCCTCCTCCTCCGCCATGTGTACGCGTGGCGACCGAGGGACGCGCGTCGTCCGTTTTTCACTGCGCCGCCCGTGAGAAATCAATGGAGGAGGCTGACCGACGCGTCAGCTTTGGCATTGATTCGCCGCGAGAAACGAGGCGGTGAGGACGACGAAGCGGCGAGAAGATAGACGAGTCGCTGGCAAGGAGGGCCCGCGGCAATTTCGCGCCAAAAACGATTTGCCCGGCGCCCCCGGGCGCCCCCAGCACGTCGGGTTCGGTCTGGGTCCGCCAGCGCTGATTTCGGCCCAGACCGGCGAAAATTGTGATCCTGAGGACGCGACTGAGCCGTTTTTTAGCACCGGCGCGAAAAAATTGTGTGGGAAGGCCTTTCTGGATGCGCGGCTGGAGCCGCTCGAGGCTATTCGATTGTGTTTGGTCTGGTCTAATTATTTTATCGGGGAAACCGAAATGTGCATCCTGGTTCCTGAATCCAATCATTGCAGTTTGTGCACCATACTAACATGTAAGAATGTTTTGCTGTCTGTTGCTGGATCTGATGCTCATTCATCTTGGGGTTGATCGTCGCCGCCTTCGTCCTCGACGACCTCCAGCGGCTTGAAGTGCTTCCCGTCCAGCAGGTACGTGCCGACGGCGAGCCGCACAGCCCAGACGTCCTTCGGCTTCCGCGCCATTATCCTGCGCAACGCCGCGGGGACGTCAGACGTCAGAGGCATCGCATATGCATTCAAGATTTCAAGTCCTAGTATATAGAGTATAGGAGTGATACCTCCCAACGTCCCCGGGCTTGACGCGGCCGGCGTTCTGCCGGAGCGACGGCACCGACGCGGCGGTCTTCAGCATGGGCGGCTCCTCGGTGATGACGATGGGCGAGCCAACCTTCAGCTTCGCCTTCGAGGTATCAGGCGTGTCGCGGTTCACGCACCGGACAGCTATGGCGGCGGAGCGTCGTCCGGCCTGAAATGTTGGGAATCGCGGCGGCGGGACGTAGTAGGATGACAGATAAACAGCGGCAGCCGCTGGCCGTAGCATCGTGCCCTGCTGAAACGGGATGAAGATAAGATGTGTTGTGCTTGGGAAATGCCTCTGTGCACTCGGCGGCAGCTGATCCGAGCAGATGCCCTACTCTAATTGGTCCACGCGGAGTTGCGGTCCACCACAGCAGCAACAATTGTTTGATAAAGGGGCCTGATAAAGGGGCCTGCTATGCGTTTGTCCGCTGATCTTTTGCCGGCCACGGGCTTCTTCATCGTTGCAACACAGGTCTTATTACAGAATTGTTTCTGCAACACAGGTTTTATTGTAGAATTATTTCTGCAACACAATTCTTGTTGAAGATTTTTTTTTGCAACAACTGTTTTATTGCAAAAATATTTTTCCAACTGAGGTTTTGTTGCATTTTTTTAGCTGAGGTCTTGTTGCAGAAATTTTTCACGAGTTTTTGTTGTAAAATATAAATCCGTCATAGACCATTGCAACATCACATATTTTTTATAAGCATAGCCCATGTTGCATGAAAGGTAGTATGTAGGCCACTTGATGCGGGTCATGTAGGGAAGGTGACGGACGCGGACGCTGCAATTCGCCGGTTGATATTAAGCGTTTTCCTTGATACAATGCATACATGAAAAATTAGGAGAAAAATAACATGCATAACCGGCAGGTGGGCAAAGTTGGCTGACACTTTTATTCCACATGCTGCCTACAACCTCAACCAACCAGAGCCCTCCATTTTATTGGGGCATAGAGCATCTATATACAACCACAATTGTCTAACTTAGACACCCTACACATCTGTGGAGATGGTTGTCTCCACGGAACAAGCTCAAGGGTACCAAGCACCCAAGAGTAATAAGCTTCTCAACTTTACTTCCACATATCACCGTGCAGAACTCAAACCGATGCACAAAATGCAATGGCAAGGGAACACAGAGTGCCTAAGTCCTTCTCTCCCAAATCTCACCAATGCAACTAATGCTAGGGAGAAAAAGAGAGAAAGAACGAAGACGAGAACACGAAGAGCTCCAAGCTCTAGATCCAAAGGGTTCCCCTGACATAGAGGAGAGAATGATAGGTGGAAATGTGGATATAGATCTCCTCTCTCTTTACCCCAAAAAACTAGCGAGAATCCATTGAGGGATTTAGAGATTGCAAGCTCGAAGAAGGTCAACAATGGGGACGAGCTAATGTGATAAGGTTCAATGGGGAAGAAGACCCCCTTTTATGGGTGGGAAAAACCGAGTCGTTATGTGCTCAGCCCGCACACGAGTGGTACTACCGCTCCAATGAGCAGTACTACCTCCTAGGTAGTAGAAACAGGAAAAAAGAGCAACGCCTAAGAACCTCGGGGGCGGTAGTGCCGCCGGAGCGGTACTACCGCGGGAGAAGCACAACACGGGAATAGAGGACGCATGGCAGAGCAGAGCACGGCGGCACTACTGCAGTAGTGGTACTACCGCTTATAGGTGGTACTGCCGCACCTCAGTGCCGCCCTACTACCACTGAACCCGACACGAAAAACAGAACCCGAAGAAAGCAGCGATAGAAGGCGCGGAACTGGACAACAGTAGTACCGGACGATATTACTTACAAGCGGTACTACCGCTTTCCAGAGCGGTACTACCGCCGGGGTGCATTACGCAACCCCCAAGCAAACCAGATGCAACAAGAAAACTAGAACTACCATAACTTTTGCATATGAGCTCCGAATTAAGAAAACTCGAGCTTCTGGATAGATGACGACGAGTAGTACCTCCAAAAGAGGCATGGGAGGTATGCTTAAGATATAGAGGAGTGAAACCTCCAAAAGAGAAGAACCGACATAACCTCCAACATTGAAAACATCATAGAAGATGCATGTGAACTCCATTTTCGATGAACTCGAGTTTGTCATGAAGATGACCATAAGCTCTAAAACCCACATAGAGAAGAACCAAACAAGAACCAAGAAATATGATGCAAGGATGGAATGGTTTGAGCTCTCTACGAACGATACGATCAAGCTACTCACTTGAGAGCCCCCCTTGATAGTACGACAATCGATCCTATAACCCGGTCTCCAAACAACCACCATGAGACCGGTAAAATAGAAAACCTATCAAGGGCAAACCTTTTCCAAATCCACTTGAGCTAGATGATAAAGATCTTGTCCTCCTCAAGATGGACCACCTTTCTTGATTGCCATGGCCAGATGAAGACTAGTTGATTGCTCCCCCATACTCCACTATGGGTGAGCCACTCTTCGGCACATCTTCACAAGTCCATTATTACCACAATGGACGGCGAGCTTCAAGCACTTGATCTCTTCGTGACGCTCCACTTGAGCTTGCACACCGCAATATTGATGACGATCACCACTTGATGTCATCCTCCATGAGTTGTATGAGATCTTCATCTTGATGCAAACCCATGGAAACATACCTAACCCCACATAGAACTCTCACGTAGACCATGAGTTAGTACACAAAGCGTAATGGACAATGCTTACCATACCATGGAATCACTTGATCCCTCATGGTACATCTTCTACGCTTTGTGTGTTGATCAAGGACAAGGTTGTTGATTTCAAATATGAGTATCTGCCTGATTTAGCAGCCAAGTCCGTCCGCTCGTGACGGTTCGTGCCGTTTCTGGCGACTTCGGTTGACTCGACAACGACTCCTGTTTCGGCGATCTGCTGACCAAATCCCACTCAAAATCCTTCGTTTTCTTCACTTTTGTGTCTGATTTCTGCCAGCTCCTGCTAGCTAGTGAGATCCCTTGACCAATTTCTCCAGCATCGAGCGACCCTTCCTATAAGTGCTGCTCGTACTCTGTTTTCCTATAGCAAGATCCAAAATAAGTGAGGATAGCGATTTCAATCCCGATTGAATCCCCAACTTGAATCCTTTCGCGTCTGCTAGGGTGCGCGATTGTGAAATACCAGTCAATCCTAGTCCCATGCGTGCGGTGGTGAATTTGGAGGCAGCCGACGGGAGGCTTCACCCCGGAGCGAGTTGTCTTTCCCTGGCCGGTGTGGAGGGGAAGCTCAAGGATTTGAATATGTAAGAGGCAGAAAAGAAAAGTGTCAAAATCGGAAGAAGGCAGGTATGCTCCTCAACTGTAAGCAAACTGTAGGCTATGGGTAAGATTTTCTCAGAGAGGCCAGCGAAAGCAGAGTTTGTGGGAAGAACATTAGGAAATTTGTGGTGCCCTTTTGCTAAACTGGATTGCAAAGATCTTAGTAGAAATCTTTTTTGTTTACCTTCCCTCATGAGACTAGCAAGAAGAAAGCTTTGGATGGTGGACCGTGGAGGCTCAATAAAGATTTGATAGTGATGGAAAAATTTGTGGCTAGTAAAACAATAGATGAATATGAGTTTAAATGGATCCCTATATGGGTCAGAGTTTATGGCATCCCCATGGGGATGATGAGTTCAGAAACATGAGATTTAGTGGGAGAGATAATAGTAGGAGTACTTGATATTGACGTGGATCGGGACGGAACGGCGATGGGCCAGTTTATGAGAATCAAAGTCCGAATGGATATTACAGTGCCACTAACAAGATTCATCACTCTGGAAATTGAATACGACGAGGAAGAACATGATGCCATGTGTGAGGAGTTGATGAGTACTGCAGAGAACAGAGAGAAGAAAAAAGTGGACAAGGTTGTTGATTTCAAATATGAGTATCTGCCTGATTTTTTCTATTGTTGCAGCATCTTTGGGCACACAGAAAAATCATGCCCATCTATAAAGGAGGCTGTAGTGAAGAGACGAGTAGAAGCTCAAGTGATAAGGAAATTTTCTGGTTAACAAACATCACTGGAAACCAGGGTGGTAAGCATGGAAGTGACAGTCCATCATGGAGAAAGAATACTCAATCAGGCAAGGAGGAAGATGTAGCAAGGAAAGAGGAGGAGAAAATAGTTGCATGCCCTTCGAAGTTTAGTCAGGATGATCAAACAGGGTCCAAAGAAAGCGAGAAACTGATTTTGGAGGATAAATCAAAAACTTCAGTTTTGTTTGAAGGAATAGCAAACAATGACCATGTACCCAAGATAGAATCTGGTCGGGAGTCAAGTCAGAGGGAGGTAGGAGAAGAAAATATGATACACAATGGAACAATACAAGAAGATAAGGTGAGGTTCCAAACTTTAACATCCACAATAGTAGGTCAAGTAATTTTGGATAGGAAAACCATGAAAGGGGGGAAACGTCAAAGTCAGGGTACTTTCAAGAGATACGAAAGATCTAATGGAAATAAAGGTCTGGGTCAATCTTTGAAAACAAAGTTGAAGAAAAGAAATGTCGACCTGATGGAATTAGACTTGGAGGCTCAGATTATGAAGAAAGCAAGAATGGATGTGGACGAAGTGTTTGCGACTATAGAGAAAGAGGAAATAAACAACCCTGAGAAGGAGAACGCTAGGCTGGAGGAACAATCCGGCGAACCAAAATGAACTGTCAGGGTTTGGCGAATGGCCCGGCAGTACGTGGGCTTCTGGACCTCCAAAAGCGGGTGGACCCCGATATCCTCTTCTTATCCGAGACAAAACTGGATGAGAGAAGGATGCAATGGCTCAAGTACTTGTTGGGAATGTCAAATATGGTGGTCAAGGATTGTAAAGGAAAGAGTGGATGACTTGCTTTATTATGGAAGAGGCATGTGCATGTTGAATTGCGTAATTATTCGAGATATCATATTGATGTAAAGATAGTGGAGCAAGATGGTTTTACATGGGGATTTACGGGCATATATGGTGAGCCTGCGACTGATAAAAGGGATAAAACATGGGACGTTTTGAGAATCCTCGATAAACAAATTAAGCTTCCATGGTTGTGTGCTGGTGACTTCAATGAAGTCTTATATGGCCATGAAAAGAAAGGTGGCTCAGCTCGGGCTAGTCGACAAATGGAGACTTTCAGGATAACTTTGGCGGATTGTGGCTTGCATGACCTGTGATACATGGGTGACAAATACACTTGGAGAAACCATAGTCATGAAGCTAGTAGACATATAAAAGAAAGACTTGATAGAGCCGTGGGGAGCCGGGATTGGTGCAATAGGTTTCCTTCATATAAGGTAATAACTGGGGATACTAGACACTCGGACCATCGACCAGTGACCATTTATGTAGAGGGCATGGATAAAGCCATGAGAAAGCATGGAGGCCATGTGTGACGCCCGGATAGTTAAGCTACAGTAACCCTCTAATAATGACGACACGTCACCGCAATCACTGTAGTTAATCTCGTGTTAGTTCAAAATTAATTCAAAATTCAAAATTTAGAATAAAGTCAAACATTAAAAGTTTTCAAATGTCAAAACAAAAATGTTCTCAATGTGATAGATAAATCATAAGTAATAATGGCAGAGAAACCACACCTTTATAAAATGTTTAAATACTATAAGATAAATAAAACAACAACAAAAGCAATTGTTCAAATGCTTTTAAAATAATAAATGATTACCATCTATTTTATTTTAGGTACCTAGTTAGTTGTGGTGGTGGCATATTTATGAATACCATTTAGATACAACCTTTGCAACTTATAAAAGAAAAGAAACAAATCAAATTTAATAAAACAGAAAAGAATAATAAATAAAAGGAAAACACAAAACAAACAGAAAAATAAAAGAAGGAAGAACCCCCCCTTGGATCGTTTGGCCCAACTGGGCATCTAGGCCACCAGGCCGGCCCACCCCCACTCCCCCTTATCCCCACGCCGACAATAACCCTAACCCCCTCAGCGCCCACTCCCCTATCGTTCCCCACTCCCCTCCACGTTCTGGATCGGGGCAGCGAACCCCCCAATCCCTTCGCCTCTGTCGCCGTGCGTTGTCGCCGGCGCCAACCTTGTCCCCGGATCGCCTTGGTCGTCGTTGCTGGACACGCCTCGCCTTCCTCCATGAAGCCCCGCCTCGCTGGACGCCCCCGCTGGCCTCAACCTCTTCGTCCCCGACGCCGTTCGCCTCGCCAGGACACCTCCTCCCCGGGCCTTCTCATCAACGCCGGTGAGGCCCCCTCCGGCTTCCACTCCGTCCTGTCCACCCCGCGCGTGCCTCCGCTCGCGGACACTGCGGTCCTGGCCGCACCCGCTCGACCGCGCACACGCCCGCGCGCTCCCTGCACCGGCCGCACCGGCGCACAACCGCGCCGCCCCTGCCGCACGCCCCCGCGTCCGCCCCCCACCTCTGGTCGGCCGAGCGCGCTGCCGCCCGCGGCGCCTCACGCTACTCCACGCCTCCGTCGTCGCCTGGCCCGAGCTCCGCTCCGGCCGCTCTGGCCGAAGCCCAGGCCCCGGCCGCACCGGTGGCCGCTGCAGCCTCCTCCCTCCCTCTGCACCCCCTCGCTCGCCCCGGCGGTGGCGCCTTCGCCTATTTCTCCTTCCGTACCAGCCACCGCTCACCTGGCCACGCCCCTCGCCCCGCCGCCGCGTTTGTTCCGGCCGGCTGTGACCGCCGGCCACGCCGCGCCGACTCCCCGCAGGCCTCGTCGAGGCCATAGCCTCGCCCGGGTAGGGCGCACCCGCCCGTTAACCCGTGCCCGCTCGAGTGGCCTTTGTGCCACTGGCAGCTAGGCCCCACGCCCCTGTCCAAAAAAAAGAGGGTTTAAAAAATATATTAATAAAAATAATTAATTAATTAGTCAGTAATTAATTATTCAACTTAATTAACTCCGTTTAACTACCCTAATTACTTGGTTAGCTAAATAGTCCTGTTTAGTTAAGTAGGGTCAATGACAGGTGGACCCCAGTCAAACCTTTTGACTGGTCAACAGTTGACTGTTGATTGCTGACTCAGCAGTCAACAGGGCCCACTGCCAGCCTCTGTACAACTCTGCTGTGTACACTTTGTGTGTGCACATAGCATTGTTAGTCTTATTTTTGAATTAATAATAAATTGTAGAATATTAATAAAACTTTGAAAAATCATATAAAATAATCCGTAACTCGGATGAAAATGTTTTATATATGAAAATCGCTCAGAACGACAAGACGAATCCGAATACGTGGTCCGTTCGTTCGCCACACGTCCCTAGCATAGTGAACATGCAACATTCCCCTCCGTTTCATCTGCTCGAAAATGCCTAACACCGGGAATACTTTCCCGGATGTTTTCCATCCTCGTCAGTATCACCTCCTACCACGTTAGGTCACACGTAGCACCGCGTTTTGCCATGTTATACTTTGTGGTGCGATGCTTGCTTTATATTTATTGTTTCTCCCCCCTTCTTTCCGATAGACATCGGGACTTGACTGCTGACGGTGCCACTATGATCGACTGCGTCGACGACGACCCCTCATTCTTGCCAGAGCAACCAGGCAAGCCAACCCCCTTGATCGCCAGATATCGCCCATTCTCTTCTCTCTTATTCTTGCATTAGATTTGCTAATGTTGATGATTCGATAGCTCCTACTCTGTTGCATAGCCTGTCATTGTTGATACAACTGTTGATACATTTACATGCTATCCTAATGCTTAGTATAGGATGCTAGTATTCCATCAGTGGCCCCACATCCTTGTCCGTCTGCCATGCTATACTATAGGGTCGTGATCACCTCGGGTGGTGATCACGGGTATATACTATACTCATACTTTACATGACACATGATGTGACTAAAGTCGGGTCGGCTCATTGAGTACCCGCAAGTGATTCGATGTGGGGGGCTGAAAGGACAGGTGGCTCCATCCAGGTAGTGGTGGGCCTGAGTTCCCGATGCCCCCCGAGTGGATCTTTGTGGCGGAGCGACAGGGCAGGTTGAGACACCCAGTGGAGAGGTGGCCTGGCCCTGGTCGTTGTCCGCGGTGATTTCATAATAACACGCTTAACGAGTTTGGATATTTGATCTGAGTCTGGCCATTGGCTTATACGCACTAACCAGCTACGTGGGAATAGTTATGGGCACTCGACGTCGTGGTATCAGCCGAAGCCTTCTTGACGTCAGTGACTGAGCGGCGCGCGCCGGGTTGGACCGCGTAACGTAACTTCCTTAGTAATGGAGGTTGCTAGGTCTGCTCACCGGCAGCCCTCGCAACATGCAGGTGTGCATTGGGCGATGGGCCCAGACCCCCGCGCGCTTAGGGTTTAGACCGGCGTGCTGACCTCTCTGTTGTGCTTAGGTAGGGCTGCGACGTGTTGATCTTCCGAGGCCGGGCATGACCCCGGAAAGTGTCCGGCCAAATGGGATCGAGCGTGCTGGGTTATGTGGTGCACCCCTGCAGGGAAGTTAATCTATTCGAATAGCGTGTCCCTCGGTAAAAGGACGACCCGGAGTTGTATTCCGACCTCATGACAACTAGAACCGGATACTTAATAAAACACACCCAGATGAGTTCCAGATATAACTCGGTGGTTGCTCTCTCATAGGGTGATGTGCGGGAGGATCGCCCGGTAGGATTATGCTATAAGATGTTACTTGGTGAATTTACCATCTATTCTTTTCTACTGCTGCAAGACGGAGGCTGTCAGAAGCGAGGATACTTGATACTTTCCAGCTACTCTCTTCTACCGCTACAAGTTGGAGACTGCCAGAAACGTAGTCTTCGATATGATTAGCTATCCCCCTCTTATTCTGGCATTCTGCAGTTTAGCCCACAAATATTGCCCCATTACACATATATCATTGCATATGTAGTATAGATCCTTGCTTGTGAGTACTTTGGATGAGTACTCACGGTTGCTTTTCTCCCCCTTTCCCCTTTGTTCCTTCTTCTCGGATGATGCAACCAGATTGATGGAGTCCAGGACCTAGAAGATCCCGAAGATATTTCTACGTGCAGTTCGGCTTTGAGGAGTAGTTAGGAGGTCCCAGGCAGGAGGCCTCGCCTTTTCGACCATTGATATATTTGTGCTAGCCTTCTTAAGGCAAACTTGTTTAACTTATGTCTGTACTCAGATATTATTGCTTCCGCTGACTCTTGTGTTGTCGATCTTCGTATTCGGGCCCTCGAGGCCCCTGGCTTGTAATATAAAGCTTGTATTATTTTAATTTGTGTCTAGAGTTGTGTTGTGATATCTTCAAGTGAGTCCTTGATCTTGGTCGTACACATTTGCGTGCATGATTAGTGTATGGTCAAATCGGGGGCGTCACAAGTTGGTATCAGAGCCGACTGCCTGTAGGAATCCCCCTTTCCAACTCCTTGGCCGAAGTTGAGTCTAGTCTTTGAAAAACAAATTTACTAACTTGTTGTGTGGCTTACGGGCCCACAACACCAGTGGGTGGTATTAGGATCTTTTATTCCTCTTCTATGCTCTGGGACTCTGATCTCTCTTCTATTCGGGTTAAAAGATTTTACTAACTCTGACTCTAGGTTCTCGTAACTATTTCTCCCGGAGAGTCCTCATTCCGGAAGATCACCTGCTTCGTCAGAAGATTCTGAGGATATCCCTCGATATTTTCCCGAGACCCTTATGCTCATCCCCTTTGCAATTCACTGCCACCGATATATCCCTACGGATATCTGTGTGCATTTGTCATTCTCATGAGCGTTACTCATCGCTCTTGTTGTTACAATATGCCTCGAAATATTCTTCGTTGTTTCGAGAATCCTTTGAGTTTACTGTCTTGCAGTTTTATTTTGCATGAAAACCCTTATGGTTATTTCCTCACAATTATCGAGGATCTGTTCTTCTCAATTGTTCACGTGTCTAACAAAATTCTTTGGAATACTTTCGATCTTTCGAAAATTTTATGCAGCCTGTTACTCTTGAAATTCTTTCCTGCTTGCGTTATGGTTAATTCCATATGACTAGTAGTCTTCATTAACATCCATTGTCTTGGCCATTTTGAGCCTATTGATTCAATGTGTGCGTATGCACGCAGTCATCAGGTTATCCTTTATAAAATTATCTTTCCGGCTCAGACGTCATTCCGGACATGAGTTGGTTCTCGGCAATTCAAACCTTTATTGATTGTCCAACTAAGTGTTTTCAACTTATCCATCCTTGATCAGAGCATTTGCTTCTGATCCTTCGTTTTGGAAACCATAATTTCTTTCTATTTAAGCATCAGGCTAATAAGGTGATTCTTGAATCTGATGCCTCTGCATTCTTTCTTCCTCTGAGTGAGTACCGATACTCACATCAGCTCCGTTGTGGATCGCCCGATCCATTGTTGGATTGTTATCCGACAGTGTCCATCATATTCAATCACCTTGTGAGTTCTTCCCCTGATACATAATGCCTTTGGTAAATTGTATCCTCTACTTGGCCAACCATGCTCTGCTTTCGAGATGGTGTATTTACTTTTGAAACTTGTGGTATATGTTACTAAGATGCCCGATGAGTTGAACCTATGCCTTCCCCTAATCTGTGAGAAACCTAAAGTTCTCACAAGTCTTACTCTTCCGGTGTTCTACCAGATAAAGTTCGAACACTATAGTTTTATCAAAGCGAGAGGTGAATGAAATGATATGCATTAAAGAAGTTGGAGTCGACCTTGAACTTTGTGTTCATGTCCATGAAAATGATGTAGACCGTCTTGGAAACTTCTTACAAAATGATTATCTAGCTGTATGATTCTTTCGGTATCCTTGAATTGATTCCTTACAATTATGGTTCCGACCATGCTGTCCTGATCTGATATATCTGATGGGAATTCATTCCAGTGCCTCGTCTATTTTTGGCAAAGTTGAAGTATCTACTGTCATAGGTCAATGACTCGGTTCTACTTCTATCATGTTACGCCTTCGAGTATTACCCCCTGGTATCTCGAAGATGTCTTGCCATTGCACCACATCGTACTGACTTTGTTGAAGTAATGTCTTTCCTTGTCGTAATCACTCTACGGGGTTTTGGTTGGTGTCAACCGAGGACATCGACTAGTGAAATTATTCTGCACTTCAATTCAAATACCCATAATATTTTACTGGGAAATTCTGAACTCAATCTGATCATTCCTAGACTATCGGATGCATCCTGGTCTTGCTATCTTCTTTGACTGTGCTACCTCGTCCTTCTCTGGTGCACGAATTCTTCAGTGTGTGAGCACGACTCACGTTGAGCTTTCAACATCATGTTGCTTGTCTTGAAAGGCAACTTTGGTTCCGAGTTTGCATCTTATATATTGATCCTATAACTTGCCACTTCATCATTCCCATGCTTATTGCCGTTGTTGTTGATTTCATCCTCTTGAAACCTCCCGGCAAATGTGTCGGATCACCTTCAACACTTGACTTCTTCCGAGATGTCAACTGTGTTCATGGTGAGGAATACTCTCCTTGCCCTTGATGATTTTTATTATCATCGGCAACCCCCTTGACTTCCTTTCATCGCGGACTTGTCCACATTATGAATACAACTTGCTCTCCAGTTAGTGTTGTGTTCTGCATTGAAGTATTACTGTCTTTTATGTCGAGATTGTTGTGAGGATTTCCCCACCTCTTTGAAATTCTCGGTATGAAGATACTTCTCATCATCACCATTCTTCTTTGGTCCCCGTGTTGTTTTCAACCGGTATACCAATATGCTAAAGATGCTGCTTGAGTTCTGCACTTCTAGCAACCCTATTGCTTTGAAGTTAACGATCGATAGTTCGTTCTTAGACTGTTGGTTATTGAATCGTCACTCTAATATTGATCTTGCTGCCTAAGCTCATATTTCGGGCACACCATTCACCTAATGATTAATGGTGTATGTTTTTCCTCGAGCATACAACATTATATCATTTGAATTAACATGTGTCATCTTCTTTTTCACATTATTGTGGAAATCCATTCGTTTGGAATTTTCGATGAATTGTCGCTGAGCCCATCAGCTACCTCCTCATCCTCTCCTTGGTTTAATGATGAACTATTGTTTCGGGAACCTGTTCCCATAATTCATTTCCCGAGAATCTTGCAATGCCATTTCGTCGATTTGTGTTGCACCTTTTCTTCTCAAACATCCCGAGTTTGAGGTATCATGACACCAATCAGATCTGAATCTCGGTCAGATATGATGGTTGGGGCAACTTTCCAGGAGTTATAATGTTGGTACTTTGATGACCCGATAATATGATGTCATGCCTAGCACCCCTGGCTGGAGGACCTATCATTATAATCTCTTTTGCAAGGATAACCGTTCTTCTAGGAGGAAATTGTAAGACTTATTCTATAAGTTGCTCCTGATGGATCATTTGTGTATCCAAAGTCTGGCCTTGATTGAAACACCATATCATTGCTACCTCGAAGCATGACTATGATATCCCGCTCATCAACGAGATCATTGGAGGCGCGATGCTAAGTGTTTCTTAGTTGGTTATCCAAACACCGCTGTATGGGTAGCATCTTGATTAATCCTTGCCTCTTTATCTGAATGGTTGGGTACTTGCTCTCCTACCCTGTATGCCATGTTCTTCTTGTCCATGGGATGGATATACTCCTAATAATTGTGTTTAATCACAATTTTCCTTTCCATTTGTTTGTTTAACCTTTCTTTGATCTACATATAATCTAAGCAGTAATAATTTTCTGCTTATGTAAACACCTTGGTGTACAACTCTGCCGGTAAGACCCTGTTACCATGGTTGGTAGCATTCTGGTAACCACTGATGGAAGAAAACATTGCCTACCGGTCCGCCTCGTTTCAACGAGCAATAAAATGGTTCTCTTCGTTCCCCTTCCTTGGTACCGACATTGTTGCCAACTTAGCTGACAGACTATCCTCTGACATGCCTTACTTTCTGTGCAAGATGTCATCGCCCTTCCTACTTTCAACCCACATGGTGGGCCCATAACCCACAGATCCACTGGATCGAAACCTGACTCTTCTTTACAACCCGGAGTCTAATGTATCTTTGCACCTGGCTTCGTATGTGATTCACGAGCTGAATTCTATACCATTATTCATCCTGGGATCAAACACCGTGTTATTCTCGTTGTTCAAGCCCCCATTCTAGATTCTGTCTAGGCATCGAATGATTGCCTACCCATTTGAAACATTGGTACCATCCTATATTGCACTCAACGAATTCACTGAAATACAACTCGTGGGGTACCTTGTGTATTTCCCATTGAGTTCACCATCAGATGCCCAGCTTTGTGGAGATGCGTTCTTCCGGAGTTTTCCCCTTGGTCATGTTCGTAGGACGATGGAGATCCCGAAGAAAGGATGACGACTTGATCACGATGACTAAAGCGGAGAAATGAAGACATCAGCGAAAGAGATCAACCTCTTTGAAAGGGCAGCCAAGACCGAGAAGACTCGTTAGGTTTTCGCTACAACACTTTTTCACCCGTGCTCCACCGCTTAAATCTCGGGACGAGATTTCTTGTAGTGGAGGAGAATTGTGACGCCCGGATAGTTAAGCTACAGTAACCCTCTACTAATGACGACACGTCACCGCAATCACTGTAGTTAATCTCGTGTTAGTTCAAAATTAATTCAAAATTCAAAATTTAGAATAAAGTCAAACATTAAAAGTTTTCAAATGTCAAAACAAAAATGTTCTCAATGTGATAGATAAATCATAAGTAATAATGGCAGAGAAACCACACCTTTATAAAATGTTTAAATACTATAAGATAAATAAAACAATAACAAAAACAATTGTTCAAATGCTTTTAAAATAATAAATGATTACCATCTATTTTATTTTAGGTACCTAGTTAGTTGTGGTGGTGGCATATTTATGAATACCATTTTAGATACAACCTTTGCAACTTATAAAAGAAAAGAAACAAATCAAATTTAATAAAACAGAAAAGAATAATAAATAAAAGGAAAACACAAAACAAACAGAAAAATAAAAGAAGGAAGAACCCCCCCTTGGATTGTTTGGCCCAACTGGGCATCCAGGCCACCAGGCCGGCCCACCCCCACTCCCCCTTATCCCCACGCCGACAGTAACCCTAACCCCCTCAGCGCCCACTCCCCCATCGTTCCCCACTCCCCTCCACGTTCTGGATCGGGGCATCGAACCCCCCGATCCCTTCGCCTCTGTCGCCGTGCGTCGTCGCCGGCGCCAACCTCGTCGTCGGATCGCCTTGGTCGTCGTTGCTGGACACGCCTCGCCTTCCTCCATGAAGCCCCGCCTCGCTGGACGCCCCCGCTGGCCTCAACCTCTTCGTCCCCGACACCGTTCGCCTCGCCAGGCCACCTCCTCCCCGGGCCTTCTCATCAACGCCAGTGAGGCCCCCTCCGGCTTCCACTCAGTCCTTTCTACCCCGCGCGTGCCTCCGCTCGTGGACACTGCGGTCCTGGCCGCGCCCGCTCGACCGCGCACACGCCCGCGCGCTCCCTGCACCAGCCGCACCGACGCACAACCGCGCCGCCCCTGCCGCACGCCCCCGCGTCCGCCCCCACCTCTGGTCGGCCGAGCGCGCTACCGCCCGCCGCGCCTCACGCTGCTCCACGCCTCCGCCGTCGCCTGGCCTGAGATCCGCTCCGGCCGCTCTGGCTGAAGCCCAGGCCCTGGCCGCACCGGTGGCCACTGCAGCCTCCTCCCTCCCTCTGCACCCCCTCGCTCGCCCCGGTGGTGGCGCCTTCGCCTGTTTCTCCTCCCGCACCAGCCATCGCTCACCTGGCCACGCCCCTCGCCCCGCCGCCGCGTTTGCTCCGGCCGGCTGTGGCCGCCGGCCACGCCGCGCCGACTCCCCGCAGGCCTCGTCGAGGCCATAGCCTCGCCCGGGCAGGGCGCACTCGCCCGTTAACCCGTGCCCGCTCTAGTGGCCTTTGTGCCACGGGCAGCTGGGCCCACGCCCCTGTCAAAAAAAAGAGGGTTAAAAAATATATTAATAAAAATAATTAATTAATTATTTAACTTAATTAACTCCGTTTAAGTACCCTAATTAATTGGTTAGCTAAATAGTTCTGTTTAGTTAAGTAGGGTCAATGACAGGTGGACCCCAGTCAAACCTTTTGATCGGTCAACAGTTGACTATTGACTGCTGACTCAGTAGTCAATAGGGCCCACTGTCAGCCTCTGTACAACTCTGATGTGTACAGCATTGTTAGTCTTATTTTCGAATTAATAATAAATTGTAGAATATTAATAAAACTTTGAAAAATCATATAAAATAATCCGTAACTCGGATGAAAATGTTTTATATATGAAAATCGCTCAGAACGACGAGACGAATCCGAATACGCGGTCCGCTCGTTCGCCACACGTCCCTAGCATAGTGAACATGCAACATTCCCCTCCGTTTCATCTGCCCGAAAATGCCTAACACCGGGAATACTTTCCCGGATGTTTTCCATCCTCGTCAGTATCACCTCCTACCACGTTAGGTCACACGTAGCACCGCGTTTTGCCATGTTATACTTTGTGGTGCGATGCTTGCTTTATATTTATTGTTTCTTCCCCCTCTTCTCTCTGATAGACATCGGGACTTGACTGCTGACGGTTCCACTGTGATCGACTGCATCGACGACGACCCCTCATTCTTGCCAGAGCAACCAGGCAAGCCAACCCCCTTGATCACCAGATATCGCCCATTCTCTTTTCTCTTATTCTTGCATTAGATTTGCTACTGTTGATGATTCGATAGCTCCTACTCTGTTGCATAGCCTGTCATTGTTGCTACAACTGTTGATACATTTACCTGCTATCCTAATGCTTAGTATAGGATGCTAGTATTCCATCAGTGGCCCCACATCCTTGTCCATCTGCCATGCTATACTATAGGGCCGTGATCACCTCGGGTGGTGATCACGGGTATATACTATACTCATACTTTACATGACACATGATGAGACTAAAGTCGGGTCGCCTCATTGAGTACCCGCAAGTGATTCGATGTGGGGGGCTGAAAGGACAGGTGGCTCCATCCAGGTAGTGGTGGGCCTGAGTTCCCGACGGCCCCCCGAGTGGATCTTTGTGGCGGAGCGACAGGGCAGGTTGAGACACCCAGTGGAGAGGTGGCCTAGCCCTGGTCGTTGTCCGCGGTGATTTAATAATAACACACTTAACGAGTTTGCATATTTGATCTGAGTCTGGCCATTGGCCTATACGCACTAACCAGCTACGTGGGAATAGTTATGGGCACTCGACGTCTTGGTATCAGCCGAAGCCTTCTTGACGTCAGCGACTGAGCGGCGCGTGCCGAGTTGGACCGCGTAACGTAACTTCCTTAGTAATGGAGGTTGCTAGGTCTGCTCACCGGCCGCCCTCTCAACGTACAGGTGTGCATTAGGCGATGGGCCCAGACCCCCGTGCGCTTAGGGTTTAGACCGGCGTGCTGACCTCTCTGTTGTGCTTAGGTAGGGCTGCGACGTGTTGATCTTCCGAGGCCGGGCATGACCCCGAAAAGTGTGTCCGGCCAAATGGTATCGAGCGTGCTGGGTTATGTGGTGCACCCCTGCAGGGAAGTTAATCTATTAGAATAGCCGTGTCCCTCGGTAAAAGGACGACCCGGAGTTGTATTCCGACCTCATGACAACTAGAACCGGATACTTAATAAAACACACCCAGATGAGTTCCAGATATAACTCGGTGGTTGCTCTCTCACAGGGTGATGTGCGGAAGGATCGTCGGGTAGGATTATGCTATAAGATGTTACTTGGTGAATTTACCATCTATTCTTTTCTACTGCTGCAAGACGGAGGCTGTCAGAAGCGAGGATACTTGATACTTTCCAGCTACTCTCTTCTACCGCTACAAGTTGGAGACTGCCAGAAACGTAGTCTTCGATAGGATTAGCTATCCCCCTCTTATTCTGGCATTCTGCAGTTTAGCCCACAGATATTGCCCCATTACACATATATCATTGCATATGTAGTACAGATCCTTGCTTGCGAGTACTTTGGATGAGTACTCACGGTTGCTTTTCTCCCCCTTTTCCCCTTTTGTTCCTTCTTCTGGGATGATGCAACCAGATTGATGGAGTCCAGGACCCAGAAGATCCCGAAGATACTTCTACGTGGAGTTCGGCTTCGAGGAGTAGTTAGGAGGTCCTAGGCAGGAGGCCTCGCCTTTTCGATCGTTGATATATTTGTGCTAGCCTTCTTAAGGCAAACTTGTTTAACTTATGTCTGTACTCAGATATTATTGCTTCTGCTGACTCTTGTGTTTTCGAGCTTCGTATTCGAGCCCTCGAGGCCCCTGGCTTGTAATATAAAGCTTGTATTATTTTAAGTTGTGTCTAGAGTTGTGTTGTGATATCTTCAGGTCTACGGTAGTACTGCACTATGCGGTAGTACCGTACCATGGTAGTACCGCTTCAGGTCTACGGTAGTACTGCACTATGCGGTAGTACCGTACCATGGACACGGTAGTACCGTGTGACCGGCCCAGCATCATAACTAGTACGGTAGTAGGCGCGGAAGTAATTTTTTACTTCCGCGTCCTACGCGGTAGTACCGCTTCGTGCAAGCGGTAGTGCCGTGTCGGGTTTTTGCAACGACCGTAAATCTGCGGAAGTAGCTGCAGACGTATTTTATTTAGTCCGCACTCCTCCTCAGCCAGTGTGACCCTGCCTTGCTGTAGTACCGCAAGGACATGCGGTAGTACCGCTCCGGCAGTACTACCGCCTGGTGTTTTAACGCAACAGGGGCTAGTTCTGGCTCGTACCATGCCAGCGGTAGTACCGCGCCCTGTGCGGTAGTACCACATGTTAAGTGCGGTAGTACCATGCTCTACGGGCAGATTTGTGGGATAACGGTTGGATTTGCCCTCCCACTGTATATAGGGAGTCTTCTTCCCCAAGAAGACTTACCTCTTCCTCCCCAAGCTCCATTTCTGCCCTATCTCTCTCCCTAGCCAATCAAACTTGTTGATTTCTTTGGGATTGCTTGAGAAGGCATTGATCTACACTTCCACCAAGAGATATTTGATTCCCCCCACTAATCCCTTGTGGATCTTGTTACTCTTGGGTGTTTGAGCACCCTAGACGGTTGAGGTCACCTCAGAGCCATATTCCATTGTGGTGAAGCTTCGTGGTGTCATTGGGAGCCTCCAATTCGGTTGTGGAGATTGCCCCAACCATATTTGTAAAGGTTCGGTCACCGCCTTCAAGGGCACCACTAGTGGAATCACGGCACCTCGCATTGTGTGAGGGCGTGAGGAGAATACGGTGGCCCTAGTCGCTTCTTAGGGAGCATTGTGCCTCCACACCACTCCAACGGAGATGTACTTCCTCTCAAAGGGAAGGAACTTCGGTAACACATCCTCATCTTCACCGGCTCCACTTGTGGTTATTTCTTTCCTTTACTTGTGCAAGCTCTCGTGGTATATCTTAGCTTGCTTGCTTGTCTGGTTGTTGTTGTTGCTTCCTATAAGTTGTCCACCTAGTTGCTTACCTAGACAACTTATTTTGTTGCTAAGTTTAATTTGGTTAAGAAAAGCTAAAGATTGTTAGTTGCCTATTCACCCCCCTCTAGTCAACTATATCAATCCTTTCAATTGGTATCAAAGCCTCGTCTCTTTATAAGGACTTTACCGTCCAAAGAGTATGGATGACAACGTACTCAAGACGGAGGGACACTCTGGTGGAACTCCGTCCTTGCCTACGTCCGATGGGGGAGCCTCAGTCTCTCGTGAGGTGTTCAATGTGGCGATGGACACATTGAAAAAGAACCACTAGCGACCGAGGTCAAAGGCATGTTTAAGGAATTACTTGAGGGACTTAAATTATCCACCACACCGTTGGAAGTGGTTCGTCCCGCTACCAACGTGTCGGAGGCTACTCTCGACAAGGGAGAAGCTACTAGTGAGCAAGTCCCAGTTACTAAGATTGGGAGTGGGATTTTTGCCCACTCCGCTCCTCCTACCCACTATGGAGGACCCGTTCCTACTCCACATTTAAATTCTGTTGGTCCTCCTCCTAAGTTTGTGAAAAATTCTGATTTTTCTACTTGGATGTTTCGCTTTAGACGTCATTTAAATCATTGTTCTACTAATATTTGGAGAATCATTGAGCAAGGTTTCTTCCCACATGATCCCGGCAACTTAACTCCGAGAGAAGCTGCAGATCATCAATTCAACGAGTCCGTTCTTTGCATACTTCAAGATGCTACCCCTCCCTAAGACATTGCACATCTTCGACCCTTCACCGTGGCCAAGGAAGCATGGGAGCATGTTGGTTCCATGTACAAGGGAAGCGCAAGCATTCAACGCTCAAACTATGAAGTTGTGCAAGATGAAGTCGATGAGTTTGCTATGATCGAATATGAAGATCCCCGTGAACTTTATCGGAGATTAACCACTCTTACGGTTTCACTTCGAGATCATGGGAGCAAGGACACGGATGACAATTGGATAATGCGCAAGTTTCTCAAGGGCATGATGCCTTACCACAAGGCCATGTCCTCCGTCATTCGTCAAAGACTGGACTTCCACACTTTGTCATCAAGTGAAGTGTTGGATGAGTTCGTTGCCATGAGGATCTTGGACAAGACCACCGACAATGCGGTATTAAGAGCTCAACGATCAAAGAAGCCTAACCTTGCCTTGAAGGCCAAGGCTTGTGTGGAAGAAGAGGAGGAAGAGGATGACGATGAGAGTTGCCCCGAGGACGCCAAATATGCCTATCATGAGCACATGGCTCTTGCATCACGACAATTTTGGGGCCACAAGAAGAACTCAAGGTCCAACTTCAACAAGAACAACTCAAGTGGCAACAAGGGCAAGCAACGAGTGAGGACGTGCTACAACTGTGGGAATGTGAGCCACTTTGTTGTAGATTTCCCATATGAGAAAAGAGAAGACAATGGAGGCAAGCTTATCCGAAAGGACAATGCCAAGTCTTATCCCAACAAGAACAACCTCAACAAGAAGACCCCTCCCAAAGGGTTGGTGGCCCAAGAAGAATATGTTGAGGATGATGATGATGATGATGATGATGATGATGATGAAGATGATGAGATGGTCACTATGGCCACCATTGCTATTGCTACTACTCCATGCTCATCTCTCTTTGACTCACCAAATGAGAACATCACCGCCAAGTGCCTCATGGCTAAGGCCACCAACAAGGTAACTCCCAACATCAGCACTACCATCACATCTAATCCTTCATTGACGGATTGTATTGATGAGAGTGAGGGGGCAGAGGAGGAAGAAAATGAATTTGAGTTGTTTATGAGTAAACTCAAGGGCAAACCCAAGAAGCACTTCGATGCTCTCTTGGAACAACTCGGTGAGGCCAATGACATGATCGAGGCTCACGAGGAGACCATTTCTAAAATGGAAGGTCATAGTCGAGACTATGCCGATGAGATATCGGATCTCTCTAATGCTCTAGAGGAAGAGTGTGGTCTTTGTTTGGCTCTTGAGGAGTCACAGAATGATGATCATGCTAAATTAAGGAAAGATCTTGATCATGCTTTAGTTGTCTCTCGTGTGATTAATTCCGAGAAGGCAAAGCTTGTGGTTGACCATGCTAGACTCAAGTAGGAGTTTGTTACGCTTGACAAGGCTCACAAGGCCTTGAAAGGTGTACATGCTTCTCTCAAGGAGTCTCATGATCAACTTCAAGTTTCACTAACCAAGGAGAAAGCTATCTTTCCTCGCATGGTGTTGATTGATAATGCAAATGTTACTAACCCATGTTGCGAGCATGTGCATCTTGTTGAAGAGAATGCCAAGTTGAAGAAGCAGCTTGATAAAGGCCTTGTGTCATGTTTACAAGATGAGAAGAACCTCAACGATCTTTTGAGCAATCAAAAGGAAGTTGTGGCAAAGGAAGGAATTGGGTTTGCTCCCAAGCCCAAGAAGAAGAAGAACGACAAGACCAAGCAACCTCCTCCTCCCAAACAATCCTTTGTGAAAGAGGGAGAGGGTGCTTCTAAGAAGAAGAACAATGTGAAAAGTGGTGGAGTCAAGAAAAACCCCACCATGCCATCAAACATAGCCGGCGACTTTAATCCTTCATATGTTTTATGTCGTGCTAGTGATGGTCATGTTTTTGCTAAATTTGTTGGTTCTTCTTATGAGTACATTGAATGGTCTATTTGGGTTCCTAAGACCCTTATTACTAACCTCAAAGGACCCATTACCAAATGGGGTACCTAAATCCAAGCATTGATCTCATGTAGGAATTAGCTTCCGGTGGGGGATCATGGTTGCTCGATAGTGGAGCCACAAATCATATGACCAGAAGCAAAGACTTGGTGGTGGACGTGCATCAAGGTTAATCCATGGCCACCAACGTTGAATGGGGTGATGCTTCATCTTCTAAGGTATTGGGGCTTGGCAAGGTTGTTGTTTCTCATCATCTCACGATCGAGAAAGTCATGCTTGTTTTGTCCCTTGCATACAACTTACTTTCTGTTCGTCAACTTGCACTCATGGGCTTTGCCACATTCTTTGATATTGATACCGTGACCCTCTTGTGGAGCAAGACTCTTAAAGTAGCCTATGTTGGACATGTCGAGAACGGTCTCTATGTGGTTAACTTCTCAGAGCAACCCACTAAGACCGCGACATGCCTAATGGCTAAAGTTGATGTGGGATGGCTTTGGCATCGCCGGTTAGCCCATGTCAATATGAGATCTTTGCAAAGTCTTCTCAAGGGGGACCATGTCCGTGGACTAACAAATGTTAGCTTTGCCAAAGATCGTGCTTGCAGTGCTTGTATTAAAGGAAAGTTACATGAGACGGCTCACCCTCCCATGACTATCATCTACTCAAAAAGACCGTTAGAGCTCCTTCACATGGATCTCTTTGGGCCTCCATCCTTTGATAGTCTTGGGGGCAGAAAGTATTGCTTGGTGATTGTAGATGATTATTCAAGATACACATGGGTATATTTCTTCAAGAAGAAGAGTGAGACCCAACAAACTGTCATCAACTTTGCAAATGAAGCTCAACGTCAACATGATGCAAAGATCTTGATGATCCGAAGTGACAACGGCACCGAGTTCAAGAACTACACCTTGGATGAGTTTCTTAGTGATGAGGGGATCAAACATCAATATGCCGCACCTTGTACCCCTCAACAAAATGGTGTAGCGGAGAGAAAGAACCAGACATTGATGGACGCGGCAAGGACCATGATGGCAGAATTCAAGTCTCCATACAACTTTTGGGCCGAACCATCAACACCGCGTGTCATGCATCCAATCGGCTCTATCTCCGCAAAGGCTTGAACAAGACTCCGTATGAGATTCTTACCGGTAACAAGCCCAATCTCAAGTACTTCTGGGTATTCGATTGTAAGTGTTTCATCCTCAAGAAAGGTGCTCGTTTGTCTAAATTTGAGTCTAGAGCTCATGAGTGCATATTTGTTGGTTATGCTACAAACTCTCATGCTTACCGTGTCCTCAACAAGTCCAATGGACTCATTGAGGAGACGTGTAACGTATAGTTTGATGAGAATAACGGCTCCCAAGTGGAGCAAAGTGGTACTTGTGATGTAGGTGATGAAATTCCTCCTCAAGCCATAAGAAGAATGGGTGTTGGATATATCCTACCCATTGAGGAATCCCTTGTGGCTGAAGGAGAAGGACAATGTTCCACACAAGTGGAACCATCATCAACCCAAGGCCCACATGCTTTCGAAGAAAAAAGTGAAGGCCCTCAACCGGACGAACAAGGCCAAGTGCAAGATCAATCACAAGATGGTGTTGAGCCACCAAATGATGCACAAGGCCAAGTTCTCTCCTCTGAGCAAGATCAAGATCAAGAGGAAGCTCAAGATCAAGATCAAGCTCTTGACGTCGCTCAAGATGATCAACTCAGTGCTCCTCAATTATCACTTGAAGAGCAATTGGAGCGTCGTGCTGCAAAAATTGCCTCCAGGCTTGCTTCTAGAGAACATCACATGGAGAATATTCTTGGAAGCATCACAAAGGGGGTAAGCACTCGTAGACAATTAGCAAACTATTGTGCTCATCAAGCTTTTGTCTCTTGTGTTGAACTGATACATCCAAAACGTATCTATAATTTCTGCTTGCTCCATGCCACTTTTGGGTGATATTGCTATGATATTTATACACTTCCATACAATTTTGATCATATTTGGACTAACCTACTAATCCAGTGCACCCCAGTGCCAGTTTCTGTTTTCGGCTGTTTTTGTATCTCAGGTTTTCACATTACGAGAACTGTCAGGAAAAATCCAGAAAAAATATATAAAAAATCAGTGTTCCAGAACCTACCTTGCGCCCGAAGTACAGCCGGGGGGCGCCTGGGCCCCCCGAGCCCCGTCTGGTGCCCCCCTTTGGCATATATTTAGAGCGTCCTTCGAAAGCCTCGGGACGGGAACTCTTTTTCGCGATCTCATCTCTGTTCCGCCGCCGCCGCCGCTTCCAAGATCGGGAGCACCAGGAGAACTCTTCCCGGCACCCTGCCGGAGGGGAGGATCACCATCGGGAGCCTCTCCACCACCATGGACGCCTCCCGGATGAGTTGTGAGTAGTCTCCCTTGGACCATGAGTCCATGACCAGTAGCTATGTGATGTTCTCCTCCCGTTCTTGTGCTTCACTAATTAGTCCTCGTGAGCTGCCCTACATGATCGAGGCACATATGTAATCCTTATGCTGTTGCTATGATGAGTTTGCTGGGATCCGATGGATTATGAGATTATGTTCAGATTGTGTTTGAGTAATATATTTGATCTACCTCTTTTATATTTATGTTCGTAAGTAATTCTTGCATGTTCTCCGTTGTTATTTATTGCTTTGGCCAAGTAGTAGGTAGTGACTCCAAGAGGGAACGTTATGCTTGATTGTGGGTTCATGCCCCTCGATGACTAGTTTGAGTGACAGAAACATGAGTCTAGGGGATGTGCTGTTGCCACAAGGGGGAAAACAATGGTGCTTGTGCCCGCGGGTGCAAGGATTGTTTACTTTACGCAAAGTTCTTTTAATGCAGTTGTCTGTTGCATTGAGTTTACACTATGGGTGGGACTCGCAACTTAATACCAGCGAGATGTTCTGGATAAATATCTCAAGGTGGATGATTAGTAGTAGATATTGATGGATTTCGGTCTACTTACTTTGGCGTACCGCCCATGCTTTGAACCTCAACCTTTCTTGCAATGTAGTCAGCATTGGTTTGCGTTCGTGGTCCTGTCAATTGCCCAGCTGTAATTCGTTTACCTCACATAGCTGTTTTATCGTCTTTTGGGAGAGAGACATCACTAGTGAACTTCATGAGACTCCGGTCCATATTACCATCATTGATCACATCCGCTATTTACTTTTCGCTTTTACTTACTATTGCAAACATTATCTATCACTACTATCATTTGCGTTTAATCCTTTGTGAACTACAAGGCCGGAGGGATTGACAACCTCTCTGTACTCGTTGGGAGCAAAGTTATTTGTATCTGTGTGCAGGTCCACGTTGATTGCTAATATCTGGCGCCGTTAGCAGTTGACACCTACTTGTTGAACCTAGGAGTCTCTGGGGATTCGATCCTTGGCATCTTTGCTAAGGGAAAAACTTCCACAACACTGCATCTCACACCTTCCACTTGGGGTAACCAACGAGGGGTTAGAGGCCCATCAAGGAGTTTTTCTGGCGCCGTTGCCGGGGACTCCACTCTTCAGGATAGGGGAGTTGCATGCTATCTTTTACCTTTGCTTTTTAGCCTTGTTAGTTTACCTTTCAATTTTTTAGCTTTAGTACCCTTTTATCGAAAATCACAAAAATAGTTATCTTGTTTGCTTGCTACTATGGGTTCCACCGAGAACACCAAGTTGTGTGACTTCACTAGTCACAACAACGATGACTTTATCAGCACACCTATCACTACACCTGCCACTTCAACACCTTCATATGAAATTAAACCTGCTTTACTGAACTTAGTCATGAAAGATCAATTCTCCGGTGCTGGAGATGATGCTGCTTTACACTTGAACAACTTTGTTGAACTTTGTGATATGCAAAAGTACCAAGAAATAGATGGTAATATTGTTAAGCTTAAGCTTTTTCCTTTCTCCTTGAGAGGAGGAGCTAAAATTTGGTTTCAGTCTTTGCCTAGAAATAGCATAGATTCATGGGACAAGTGCAAAGATGCTTTTATCGGAAAATACTATCCACCTGCTAAAATTATCCAACTGAGAAGTAACATAATGAATTTTAAACAATTGGATAATGAACACGTTGCCCAAGCTTGGGAACGTATGAAATCTCTTATCAAGAACTGCCCTACTCACGGTTTGACTACTTGGATGGTTATCCAAACTTTTTATGCAGGCTTGAACTTTACCTCGCGGAACTTGTTAGATTCGGCCGCGGGAGGAACTTTTATGTCAACTACACTTGGTGCTGCCACAAAGCTTCTCGATAAGATGATGACCAACTGTTCCCAATGGCACACCGAACGCGCTCCAACAGGTAGGAAGGTAAACTCTGTCGAGGAGATTTCCTCCTTAAATGAAAAAGTTGACTTGATCATGTCTCTACTTTCGAAGCAATCCTCTGTTGATCCTCGTGATGTTCCTTTAAATTCTTTGATTGCTCAAGAACAAGTAGATGTGAACTTTATCTCTAGAAACAATTTTAACAACAATGCTTATAGGAGTAATTTTGGTAGCAATCCTAGACCGTTCCCCTCTAATTCTTATGGGAACAACAATGCTTATCCTATCACCAAGAACTCCACTACTGAACTAGAGACTATGCTTAAAGATTTCATCACTACCCAAAAAGCCTTTAATAAGAGTGTAGAAGAAAAACTACATAAACTAGATGATCTTTCTCTTAAGGTAGACCATTTAGCCAATGAGGTAAAATTGCTAAAAATTAAAACTCCTCCTCTTGAGGAGAGGGAAGTCACACCTATAAATGATATTCAAGTGCGAATTAATGAAAACATTAGGATGATGGCTAAACTTAAAGAGAGATGGGCTAGAGAAAGGGAGGAAGAAGATAGAATTAAGAGCCTTCCTACCCACCACACTGTTGCTACTATCCAAGTTGTTGAGGATGTTCAAACTCTTAGCACCCAATGCACTCCTGGTCCCATTGGACCTATTAATGGTGATGCTATGACTATAGAAACTACCAAACAAGTGAACCTAAAGGACACCACTACCACCTTACTTGATGCTAATGACCTTGATTTTGATAATTACACTCTTACCGAAGTTATTGATATCCTTCACAAGATGTCTAGAGACCCCCGCACTAGCACGCTTAATCTTGCATTCACAGAGCATATCACTAAAGCTCTCATCAAAGCTAGGGAGGAGAAACTTAGAGTAGAAGCCTCCATACCTAGAAAGCTAGAAGATGGTTGGGATCCTATGATAAAAATTAAATTGAATGACTTCTCTTGTTATGCATTATGTGATGTTGGTGCTAGTACCTCTGTTATGCCCAAAAGAATATATGATATGCTTAAATTGAAACCTTATGATTCTTGTTCTTTTGGTGTTCGTCTCATTGATTCTTCCATAAACAAACGTTTGGGGAGGATCGACGATGTTCTTATCGTTGTCAATGATAATTATGTTCCCGTTGATTTTACTATTATGGATATTGAATGTGATCCTTCTTGTCCAATTATTTTGGGACGTCCCTTTTTACGCACCGTTGGTGCTATCATTGACATGAAAGAGGGTAATATAAAATTTCAGTTTCCTCTCAAGAAAGGGATGGAACACTTCCCTCGAAAGAAGATCAAGTTACCTTTTGAGTCCGTTGTACGGGCTAGCTATGCTTTTACTCTTGATAAAACTTGATCTATATGCATTATGCCTAGCTTAAAGGCATAAAAGAAAGCGCTTTTGGGAGGCAGCCCACATGAATAAATTTTTTATTTTGCTTTTGTTGTGTCTTGATGTTTTTTACTACAGTAGCATCATCATTGTATCTTTTCTTTTCATATTTGTGCCAAGTATAGCCTCTGATTGCTAGAAAGTTCAAAAGTTGTGAGGTGCTGTCCAGGAAACAGATTCTGTCCTTGGATAGAAAAATTCGTATAAAATCACCAGATCATCTTTTTGGTCTGAATTTTTTTGACAGCGTTCTCTATATAATTCTCTTTCGTGCATCTGTTCTGAGTTTTTTTATTTGAGTTGCAGAAGTACCCCGAACAAATCATTTACTACCTGCTGTTCTGTTTTTCACAGATTCTGTCCTGTTTTGCCTTTCCTTCATTTTGCAAACCAAGAGCTTGCTTTTTCTTTGCAAAAACCTTTTGGCAATCTTGAGAAACAGTAGAACTTCAAGAATATCTTTATTTCCAGCAAGGAACAATTATTTTATTAAGGGTACTAACCTCGCTAATCAGATTATAATGAGTTATGTATGAAGGGAGTTTTCAAGTGTGCGAGGGAAGATGATAAAAAGATTCAGGAGTGTCAAGCGCTCAAGCTTGGGGATGCCCCCATGCACCCCCAAGAAATATTCAAGGAGACTCAAGCGTCTAAGCTTGGGGATGCCCCCGTGCATCCCCTTCTTCATCAACATTATCAGTTCGACTTTCGTTCCGCTATATTGTTATCACTTCATGTGTTATGTGCTATGCTTGGAGCGTCTTGCTTTTAGTTTCCTTTTTAGTTTTTCATAACGAGTCGGAACTCAGCGTTCTTTATGTGGGAGAGAAACACGCTCCACTTCTACCTAGAACATAACATAGAATTTTCATGTCTATCTTTGCTGTGTGTGTTCTTTGTCTTTTAATAGCTACTATCATGCTCTGCTCTTAGTATTCATGCTTATATTTTCAAAGAGCTTTTGTTTAGTTGGTTGCTTGAACTCTCTTTAATTACCATGCTCACCTTATTAAGAGAGTTTGCTTCCGTTGCATTGGTTGATATGTCTATGATAAAGATGCTACGTGCAAAATGGCGCTTAGTAGTTCAGGTTTTCTTATGGTTAGTCTCAAATAGCTAGGAGATTCCCAATGTGTTATTGGAGTACCAACTTGATTTGTTTGCCTATGATGTGGTATGGTTTAGTAATATCTTCCTTCAAGAATTTATTTTGATTGACTTGGCGTATGCTCACGCATATTTAAGACTGTAAAGAAAGTCTGTTAAGCCTTGATGATCTTTTATTTCTGAGTAGCGATATAACTACCATGCCTGATTCAATGTTGCTTTGTCGCTCTGCATGATTATGACCGTCATTGCTCTCTTAGTTGGTCGCTCCCAGTCTTTTGCTAATCTCCACCTGTACTAAGCAGACTAACTTTGCAATACATAGCTCATGGGAAAGTAGCTTAAAAACTATTGTGGTAAAGAATATGTTGCTTATGTATCTTATTTCTTATAAGTTGCTTGCTGAGCGGTAACCATGTTTCTGGGGACGCCATCAACTGTTACACTTTTGTTGAATATCATGTGAGTTGCTATTCATGTTCGTCTTGTCTGAAGTAAGGGTGATTTGCCATGGGTTGAATGAGTATGCATATTGTTAGAGAAGAACATTGGGCCGCCAACCAAAGCCATGTATCATGGTGGAAGTTTTAGCTTGGACATTAATCCTGAATCTCTTATGAGAATATGCTTATGCATTAAAGAGGAGTCCATCATCTATTTTCTATGTTGTCCCGGTATGGATGTCCTCAAGTTGAGATCTATCAAAAACGAGAAATCAAATGCGATTTATCTCCTTGGACCTTTGTACAGGTGGCATAGAGGTACCCCTTTGTGACACTTGGTTGAAACATATGTAATGCAATGATAACCCATGGAAATCCGAGCTAATTAGGACAAGGTGCGAGCACTATTGGTATTCGATGCATGAGGCTTGCAACTTATAGGATGTCTTATGCATGACACATATGAAGTACTACTACCGTTGACAAAATTGCTTCTATGTTTTCAAAATAAAAAGCTCTAGCACATAACCATTCTTTTACTTTTAAGTTGAGTCTCCACCTTCTTTCTTCAAGCACCAACTACTGAGAGCATGATTGTCATTCTAAGTGTAATGTGCATTGTTCCAAAGTAGCATAGTCTTTTGCATGATTGTGATATCGTTTATTTTGAAATCATTGTATCTAGTCATCACTTAAACCTTGAAGGTGCCCCTACATTTATGTTTTTCTTCACTAAAGGGGGCAAGCTAGATATCACTTTATCATATTTGCACATCATGTTCATTGCAAATCTTTTTGATGTTTCAGTTTCATATTGTAAAACTTTCAGTCCTTTGTGATTTTCTCATGAGGCAACTTAATTACTATAGAATCATTGTCTCAGTAAGCTTTTGTCATATGACTATAAAAAGTCCTATATGGTTAATAGCATGTCACCACAGAAATTATTCTTGTTATCATTTACCTACTCGAGGATGAGCAGGAATTAAGCTTGGGGATGTTGACACGTCCAAAACGTATCTATAATTTCTGCTTGCTCCATGCCACTTTTGGGTGATATTGCTATGATATTTATACACTTCCATACACTTTTGATCATATTTGGACTAACCTACTAATCCAGTGCACCCCGGTGCCAGTTTCTGTTTTCGGCTGTTTTTGTATTTCAGGTTTTCACATTACGAGAACTGTCAGGAAAAATCCAGAAAAATTATATAAAAAATCAGCGTTCCAGAACCTACCTTGCGCCCGAAGTACA